>CAUJRU010000160.1:0-717299 GCA_963277665.1 Viscum album
GGGTCCTGGCTCACTAGGTACCACCAGTTTCCTCGCAGACATGTGGGGCCCACCCCAGGGTCCACCCACATGCCTGAACGGGTCATCTGACGAATGACAGTTCCCACAGGCCAACACTTGTCCTTTCTAGTGTGCTTTGTCCTCACTCACACACAGACCCTGGTAAACTTCCCAGGAGGTCACCCATCCTGATCACTACTCCAAGCCAAGCATGCTTAACTGTGGAGTTCTAATCAGGCAGACTCCCGAAAAGGAAGGTGCACCTTGCTGACATGAGTCATATCATTTAGTCATTTAACCCTTTATCATTTGGTGATGTTACAATCACCCCCCTTTAGAGCACAACGCCCTCGTTGTGGGCACTACATCTCAACCCAGGCAGTGCACTGAGGTGCACCTTGTTGACATGAGTCATTTCATTTAGTCATTTAACCCTTTATCATTTGGGGACGTTACAATCACCCCCCCTTTAGAGCACAACGCCCTCGTTGTGGGCCCTACATCTCAACCCAAGCAGTGCACCACGCACTTAAGGCTGGGTTCCTCCTCTGATACCAAATGTGACAACCGGGTCCCGGTGACAGCACAACCACCCCACCTTAACATGGTCGTCGGTTCCTGGCCCACCAGGTACCACCAGTTGCCTCGCAGACATGTGGGGCCCACCCCATTGTCCACCCACATGCCTGAACGGGTCATCTGACTAATGACACTTCCCAAAGGCCAACACTTGTCCTTTCTAGTGTGCTATTTCCTCAATCACACACAGACCCTGGGAAACCTTCCAGGAGGTCACCCATCCTGATCACTACTCCAAGCCAAGCACGCTTAACTGTGGAGTTCTAATTAGGCAGGCTCCCAAAAAGGAAGATGCACCTTGTTGACATGAGTCATATCATTTAGTCCTTTAACCCTTTATCATTTGGGGATGTTACGCCACCCCCCTGGACACCCCCATCCCCATGGACAACCCCCACCCCCTAGACAACCCCCACCCCCTGGACACCACTCCACCCCCTGGACAACCCCCACCCACTGGACACCACTCCACCCCCTGTGGACAGCCCACCCTCCCCCCTGGACACCCCGTAACCCCTGCACAACCCCACCCCCATGGACACCCCGTACCCCCCTGGACAGCCCCCACCCCCGTGGATAGCCCGACCACCCCTGTGGACAACCCACCCACCCCTGGATACCCCTACCCCCCTGGACAGCCCCGCCACCCCTGTGGACAACCCACCCTCCCCCATGGACACCCCGTAACCCCTGGACAGCCCCACCCCCGTGGACAGCCCGTACCCCCTGGACAACCCCCACCCCCATGGATAGACCGACCACCACCGTGGACACCCCACCCATAGATAGCCCCACCCCCACGGACATCCCCACCCCCGTGGACACCCCCACCCCCATGGACAGCCCGTCCAACCCCCTGAATAGCCCACCCAACCCTATGAACACCCCAACCCCCTTGGACAGCCCCCAACCCCTTGGACACCCTGACCCCCTTGGATAGCCCCCAACCCCCAGGACAACCCTCCGCCCCACCCCCTAGACACCCCCACCTTCGTGGACACCCCCACCCCCAGGGACAAGCTGCCCACCCTCCCTGGACACCCCCACCCCCCGTACACCCCCACCCCCCCCGTACACCCCCACCCTCGGAAACCCCTGACCCCGTTGGACAACACCCACCCCCATAGACACCCCCACCCCACCTCCGTGGACACCCCCACCCCCATGGATAGCATTCCCTACCCCTAGATATCCCGCCCAACACCGAGGACACCCCGACCCCCTTGGACAACCCCCAACCCCTGGACATCCCCCACCCCCGGGACTCCCCCACCCCCATGGACACCCCCACACCCTCATGGACAACCCTCCCACCCCTGGAAACCCCTACCTTCTGGACAGTCCTGCCACCCCCGTAAATAGCCCCACCCCCGCGGACATCCCCACCCCCGTGGACACCCCCACCCCCATGGACAGCCCGTCCAACCCCCTGAATAGCCCACCCAACCTTATGAACACACCAACCCCCTTGGATAGCCCCCCAACCCCTTGGACACACCGACCCCCTTGGATAGCCCCCAACCCCCAGGGCAACCCTCCGCCCCACCCCCTAGACACCCCCACCTTCGTGGACACCCCCACCCCCAGGGACAAGCTACCCACCCTCCCTGGACACCCCCACCCCCCGTACACCCCCATCCCCCGGACACCCCCACCCCCGGACACCCCTGACCCCGTTGGAAAGCACCCACCCCCATAGACACCCCCACCCCACCTCCGTGGACACCCCCACCCCCATGGATAGCATTCCCTACCCCTAGATATCCCGCCCAACCCCGAGGACACCCCGACCCCCTTGGATAACCCCCAACCCCTGGACATCCCCCACCCCCTAGACTCCCCCACCCCCGTGGACACCCCCACACCCTCATGGACAACCCTACCACCCCTGGAAACCCCTACCTTCTGGACAATCCTGCCACCCCCGTAGACAGCCCGCCCACCCCCTTGGGCACCCCCTACCCCCTATGGACAGCCCGCCCCACCCCCCTGGACACCCCATACCACATGGATATCCCCCATTCCTATGGACACCTCGTACCCCTGGATACCCCCACCCTCGTGGAAAGCCCACCCACCCCCTAGACACCCCCCTGACACCCCCATCCCCCCATCCCCCTAGACACCCCCTCCCCCTGGACACCCCCACCCACTGGACACCCCCACCCCTGTGGACACCCCCACCCCTGTGGATAGCCCGCCCACCCCATGGATACCCCTACCCCCTTGGACAGCCCCTCCACCCCTGTGGACAACCCACCCTCCCTCCTGGACACCCCGTAACCCCTGGACAGCCCCACCCCCGTGGACACCCCGTACCCCCTGGATAGCCCCCACCCCCGTGGACACCCCATACCCCATGGATATCCCCCATTCCTATGGACACCCCGTACCCCCTGGATACCCCCACCCTTGTGGACAGCCCACCCACCCCCTAGACACCCCCCTGACACCCTTATCCCCCCGGACACCCCCTCCCCCTGGACACCCCCACCCACTAGACGCCCCCACCCCTGTGGACACCCCCACCCCTGTGGACAGCCCTCCCACCCCCTGGATACCCCTACCCCCCTGGACAGCCCCACCACCCCTGTGGACAACCCACCATCCCCCCTGGACACCCCGTAACCCCTGGACAACCCCACCCCTGTGGACACCCCGTACCCCCGGGACAACCCCACCCCCGTGGATAGCCCGACCACCCCCGTGGACACCCCACCCCTAGAGAGCCCCACCCCCGCGGACATCCCCACCCCCGTGGACACCCCCATCCCCATGGAAAGCCTGTCCAACCCCCTGGACAGCCTGCCCAACCCTATGAACACCCCAACCCCCCTTGGACAGCCCCCCAACCCCTTGGACACCTCGACCCCCTTGGATATCCCCCAACCCCCAGGACAACCCTCCGCCCCACCCCTAGATACCCCCACCTCTGTGGACACCCCCACCCCCGTGGACAGCCCGCACACCCCTACCCACTAGACAGCCCCCCCCCCCCCCAACTCCCTGGACGGCCCCCACCCCTCTGGACACCAAGCCACCACCTGGACACCCCCACCCCCCTGGACAGCCCCCACCCCCCGGACATCCCCCACCCCCCGGATACCCCCTCCCCCCGGACACCCCCACCCACTGGACACCCCCACCCCTGTGGACACCCCCACCCCTGTGGACAGCCCGCCCACCCCCTGATACCCCTACCCCCCTGGACAGCCCCACCACCCCTGTGGACAACCCACCCTCCCCCCTGGACACCCCGTAACCCCTGGACAGCCCCACCCTCATGGACACCCCGTACCCCCCTTGGACAGCCCCCCACCCCCGTGGATAGACCGACCACCCCCTTGGACACCCCACCCCTAGAGAGCCCCACCCCCGCGGACATCCCCACCCCAGTGGACACCCCCACCCCCATGGACAGCCCGTCCAACCCCCTGGACAGCCCGCCCAACCCTATGAACACCCCAACCCCCTTGGACAGCCCCCCAACCCCTTGGACACCCCGACCCCCTTGGATAGCCCCCAACCCCCAGGACAACCCTCCTCCCCACCCCTAGACACCCCCACCTCCGTGGACACCCCCACCCCCATGGACAGCCCGCACACCCCCTTAGACACCCCTACCCACTAGACACCCCCGCCGGACACCCCCACCCGCCTGGACAACCCCCACCCCTGGACATCCCCCCACCCCCCCGGACACCCGCCATGGACATCCCCCACCCACTGGACGCCCCCACCCCTGTGGACACCCCCACCCCTGTGGACAGCCCTCCCACCCCCTGGATACCCCTACCCCCCTGGACAGCCCCACCACCCCTGTGGACAACCCACCATCCCCCCTGGACACCCCGTAACCCCTGGACAACCCCACCCCCCTGACACCCCTATCCCCCCGGACACCCCCTCCCCCTGGACACCCCCACCCACTGGACGCCCCCACCCCTGTGGACACCCCCACCCCTGTGGACAACCCTCCCACCCCCTGGATACCCCTACCCCCCTGGACAGCCCCACCACCCCTGTGGACAACCCACCATCCCCCCTGGACACCCCGTAACCCCTGGAAAACCCCACCCCTGTGGACACCCCGTACCCCCTGGACAGCCCCACCCCTGTGGATAGCCCGACCACCCCCGTGGACACCCCACCCCTAGAGAGCCCCACCCCCGCGGACATCCCCACCCCCATGGACACCCCCACACCCATGGAAAGCCTGTCCAACCCCCTGGACAGCCCGCCCAACCCTATGAACACCCCAACCCCCTTGTACAGCCCCCCAACCCCTTGGACACCTCGACCCCCTTGGATAGCCCCCAACCCCCAGGACAACCCTCTGCCCCACCCCTAGACACCCCCACCTCTGTGGACACCCCCACCCCCGTGGACAGCCCGCACACCCCTACCCACTAGACATCCCCCCGCCCCCCAACTCCCTGGACGGCCCCCACCCCTCTGGACACCAAGCCACCACCTGGACACCCCCACCCCCCTGGACAGCCCCCACCCCCCGGACATCCCCCACCCCCCGGACACCCCCTCCCCCCGGACACCCCCACCCACTGGACACCCCCACCCCTGTGGACACCCCCACCCCTGTGGACAGCCCGCCCACCCCCTGATACCCCTACCCCCCTGGACAGCCCCACCACCCCTGTGGACAACCCACCCTCCCCCCTGGACACCCCGTAACCCCTGGACAGCCCCACCCCCATGGACACCTCGTACCCCCTGGACAGCCCCCCACCCCCGTGGATAGCCCGACCACCCCCTTGGACACCCCACCCCTAGAGAGCCCCACCCCCACGGACATCCCCACCCCAGTGGACACCCCCCACCCCCATGGACAGCCCGTCCAACCCCCTGGACAGCCCGCCCAACCCTATGAACACCCCAACCCCCTTGGACAGCCCCCCAACCCCTTGGACACCCCGACCCCCTTGGATAGCCCCCAACCCCCAGGACAACCCTCCGCCCCACCCCTAGACACCCCCACCTCCGTGGACACCCCCACCCCCATGGACAGCCCGCACACCCCCTTAGACACCCCTACCCACTAGACCCCCCCGGACACCCCACCCGCCTGGACAACCCCCACCCCTGGACATCCCCCCACCCCCCCGGACACCCCCCATGGACATCCCCCACCCCCTGGACACCCCCACCCCCCTGGACACCACCCCACCACTTGGACACCCCCAACCCCTGGAAACCCCCAACCCCTGGACACCCCCACCCCCGGGACACCACCCCACCACATGGACACCCCCACTGTGACAACCGAGTCCCGGTGACAGCACAACCACCCCACCTTAACATGGTCGTCGGTCCTGGCTCACTAGGTACCACCAGTTGCCTCACAGACACGTGGGGCCCACCCCAGGGTCCACCCACATGCCTGAACGGGTCATCTGACTAATGACCGTTCCCACAGGCCAACACTTGTCCTTTCCAGTGTGCTTTGTCCTCACTCACACACAGACCCTGGGAAACTTCCCAGGAGGTCACCCATCCTGATCACTACTCCAAGCCAAGCACGCTTAACTGTGGAGTTCTAATCAGGAAGACTCTCGAAAAGGAAGGTGCACCTTGTTGACATGAGTCATATCATTTAGTCATTTAACCCTTTATCATTTGGGGATGTTACAATCACCCCCCTTTAGAGCACAATGCCCTCGTTGTGGGCCCTACATCTCAACCCAGGCAGTGCACCGAGGTGCACCTTGTTGACATGAGTCATTTCATTTAGTCATTTAACCCTTTATCATTTGGGGATGTTACAATCACCCCCCCTTTAGAGCACAACGCCCTCGTTGTGGGCCCTACATCTCAACCCAAGCAGTGCACCGCGCACTTAAGGCTGGGTTCCTCCTCTGATACCAAATGTGACAACCGGGTCCCGGTGACAACACAACCACCCCACCTTAACATGGCCATAGGGTCCTGGCCCACCAGGTACCACCAGTTGCCTCGCAGACACGTGGGGCCCACCCCAGGTTCCACCCACATGCCTGAACGGGTCATCTGACTAATGACAGTTCCCAGAGGCCAACACTTGTCCTTTCTAGTGTGCTTTGTCCTCAATCACACACAGACCCTGGGAAACTTTCCAGGAGGTCACCCATCCTGATCACTACTCCAAGCCAAGCATGCTTAACTATGGAGTTCTAATTAGGCAGGCTCCCGAAAAGGAAGGTGCACCTTGTTGACATGAGTCATATCATTTAGTCCTTTAACCCTTTATCATTTGGGGATGTTACACCCACCCCCCTGGACACCCCCATCCCCATGGACAACCCCCCACCCCCTGGACAACCCCACCCCCTGGACACCACTCCACCCCCTGGACACCCCCAACCCCCTGGACCGCCCCACCCCCCTGGACTCTACCCCACCCCTGGACACACCCACCCCTAGACACCCCCACCCCTTGGACACCCCTACCCCCTTGAAATGCCACCCCAACCCCCTGAACATCCCCCAACACCTTGAATTATGAAATGATTTCTTTATGTATTTAATTAACTTATGAATTATGTGTTAATGGTGCATGGGTATACATGTTGTATGGGTATTCTTGTTTTATGTGTATACTTTTTGTAATTACCTTATGAATTATGTGTTAATTCTGTATGTGTATAGAGGGTAATTAAATACAGAATTAGAGGTTTTCATAATTATGTATTAATTATGAATTGTATGAATTCATACCGAATTATGTATGTATTCTAAAGGTATTGAGAATTGTGTACGAATTCTGCACAGGGGGAGGCAGGCCTACTGGTGGAAGCTGGTGGAAGTGCTGTAGCTGCACAGGGGGAGGCCGGCTTGCTGCTGCAGGTACATAAAGGCTATGTCAATGGTTTCAAACCATTGGAATATCTATAAAAAATAACTTATACCAACAGTATTATGTAAACCATTGGTAAAAGTATATACCAACGATTTACAAACTGTTGGTATCGATATTTTTACTTGATATTTACCAACGGTTTGTGGGAAACCATTGGTAAAATTCTATACCAACGGTTTGTAAACCATTGGTAAAATTCTATACCAACGGTTTTTAAACCATTGGTATAGATATGATTTTTGATATTACAAGTAGTTTTAAACCATTGGTAATCATTTTTACCAATGATTTCAATGAACCGTTGGTATATACTCAATTTTTCAGATAGATACTAACGGTTCTCATAGAACCGTTGGGATATGTCTATCCCCATGACTCAAGACCCAACAGTTTGGAAAAATGTTGTTATTGTTTAGAAAAATGGTTGTCCAGCGTTTTCAAAGATCTTTAAACTATTGGTAAAGATGAAGTTTCCAGTAGGGGGTAGCTGGGTGGGTGATCAGAGTCAGGAAGTTGGGGATAATGGAGTAGTTTCATAGGGAGGAGGCAATAAAAATATTGTGTTTTTATTTTTGGATAATCTGTCACCACTTGTAGATCACCCACTTCCACATCCATAAAATCCCAAAATCTATAAAGTGGATAAATTAGCCTCCATCAATCCTCACTTTTCATGATTTTTTCGCACTATAAATAGTGATTACTAGTTTGTGTGTGTGTGTGTATTTATGTATGTAATTATTTATGTATAAATATTTATGTCACTACTACACATTTTCCCTTTAATAGCATGAAAAATGGAATTTAACGGTGCTAAAAAGCGTTATTAATTGTAGTGTTGATAAAGGCCTAGTTGGCTACAATGTGATGTTAATATAACATCATACCCTAAGAAAACCAGTAATTTCAAACAATGTTATATACATTCAATGTGACACCATGAATACAAAAATTTACTCCAATGTTTAGTACAAATAAAAACTTCTATATACATTTCAACAATGTTTTATATAATTAAATTTATAATTATCCAACAAACATTTAAAAACATTAATGTTTTATCTTTTGATGCCCGTGATCCCCTTTCAAAAACGTCCTCCCCTGGTATCAATTTCTGAAAAAAGCATCTCAACCCAAGAAAAATATTCCACCTATACAAGAAAACAAATATTATGTTAGTAATACTATAAAGAAATAAATTAAGAATTAATATGAAAGAATACATTAATAAAATGTCAATATTTAATAGAAGATACATTTGGAGTTATACAGGTCACACCGTGTGTCAAATTGAGGTGTGGTTGATTCCTACATGTCACAAATGACTCATGGATCATTTTCCTAAAGTATCAAAACAATCCAAATGTGTTTTCTTGGTTTTCATTATGAAAATTTCTCTTTTTACTAAAATTAATGTCAATTTAAAATAAAAATACACACTTGGTGTCATACTGGTCATACCATGAATCGTATAGAGGTGAGGTTGGATCCTACACATCAAAAATAGCTCATAAATCATTTTCTTAAAGTATCAAAACAATATGATTTCGTTTTCTCAGTTTTCAGTATGTCAGTTGTGTTTTTTTAATAAAATTCCCTTTAAAACTGGAAACACACATTTTGAGTCATATTGGTCACATAATGCATCAGTTTGATGTGAAACTACTTCATACAAATCAAAAATGACTTATGAATCACTTTCCTAAATTATCAAGACAATTGGAGTTCATTTTCTTGGTTTTGATTGACTTAAATATCTTGAACTAAAATGTTAATTTTAAACTGATAACAAACACTTTTAGTCATACCGGTCACACTGTGCATCATATTGAGGTGGGGTTGATTCCTAAACATCACAAATGACCCATGTATCTTTTTTCCTAAAGTATCAAAATAATATGAATTTGTTTTCTTGGTTTTTAGTATGTCACTTGTTCTTTTTACTTAAATTAATGTCAATTTTAAATAAAAAGACATACTTGGAGTCATACGAGTCACACCATGCATTGTATTGAGGTTTAGTTGACTCTTACACATAAAAAACGACTCATGGATTATTTTTCTAAAGTATCAAAACAATATGAACATGTTTTCTTAGTTTTTAGTATTACAGTTGTGTTTTTTTACAAAAATGTTATTTCAAACTGAAAACATGCATTTTGAGTCATACAAATCACATCATGCATCGGTTTGATGTGAGAGTACTTCAGACACTTCACAAATGACTTATTAATCTCTTTTCAAAATTATTAATAAAACCGGAGCACATTTTCTTGGCTTTTAGTGAGTTACTTGTTTTGAACTAAAATGTTAATTTTAAACTAATAACAAACACTTTTAGTCATACTATTCACAAAATGTGTCAGATTGAGGTGGGATTGAAACCTAAACGTAAAAAATGACTAATGGATAATTCTCTTAAAGTATAAAAATAGTCCAATTGTGTTTTCTCAATTTTCAGTATGTCACTTTTTCCTTTTTACTTAAATTAATGTCAATTTTAAATAAAAAGACACACTTAAAGTCACAATGGTCACACTGTGTGTTATGTTGAGGTGAGTTTGACTCCTAGATGTCAAAAATGACTCATGGATAATTATCATAAAATATCAAAACAATACAAATTCGTTTTCTCAGTTTTCAGTATGCAAGTTTTTTTAGTAAAATAGTATTTCAAACTGGAAAGATGCATTTTGAGTCTTACCGGTAGCATCGTGTGTCGATGTAATGTGAGACTGCTTCATACACATTAAAAATGACTTATGAATTGATTTCCTAAATTATCATTATAATCAGATCACATTTTCTTGGTTTTCAATGGGTGACATGTTTTGAACTAAAATGTCAATTTTAAACTGATAATAGACACTTTTTGTCATACCAGTCACAATGTGCATTGTATTGAGGACTTTTTGATTCCTAAAAGTAAAAATTACTCATGGATCATTTTCCTAAAGTATCAAATCAATATGAGTGCATTTTCTTGGTTTTAAGTATGCCACTTATTCTTTTTTACTTAAATTAATGTCAATTTTAAATAAAAAGACACACTTAGAGTCATATCGTTCACACCGTATGTCTAATTGAGATTTAGTTGAGTCCTACACGTTAAAAATGACTCATGGATTCTTTTAATAAAGTTTCAAAACAATTTGAATGTGTTTACTCAGTTTTCCGTATGCCAATTGTGTTTTTTTACAAAAATTTCATTTCAAACTAGAAACATGCATATAAGTCACATTCTGCATCACTTTGATGTGAGTCTGCTTCATACATGATTATGAATTTATGTCCAAAATTATCAAGGAAATTGGAGTGTGTTTTATTGGTTTTTATAAAGTGATGTGTCTTGATCTAAAATATCAATTTGAAACTAATAAAGAACAATTTTAGTCATACCGGTCACACCGTGCATCAGATTGAGGAAGGGTTGACTCCTACATGTCACAAACGACTCATGGATCATTGTTATAAAGTATCAAAACAATATGAATGTGTTTGATGAATTTTAAGTATGTCACTTGTTCTTTTTTAATTAAATTAATGCCAATTTTTTTTAAAAAGACACACTTAAAGTCATACCTGTCACACAATGCACCATTTTGAGGTGCGACTAACTCATACATGTCAAAAATGATTCATGGATCATTTTTCTAAATTATAAAAATAATATTAATGTATTTACTCAGATTTCAGCATGTCACTTGTTATTTTTACTTAAATTAATGTAATTTTTAAATAAAACCCTACATCATATTGATGTGAATATGATTAATACACATCAAAAATGACTTATAGATCATTGTCTTAAAGTATCAAAACAATCCGAATGTGTTTTCTCATTTTTCATTATTTCAATTGTATTTTTTACTAAAATTAATGTCAATTTTAAATAAAAAGAAGCACTTAGATTATGTTGATGCATTAAAGAACATATAATATTATGAGAAAAAACATAGTATATTAAAAAAACTTTATCTTATCATTGAATTATGAGTTACAGCCTCAAGTTACTATCTTTTATGAGCATGAGAATATTTGAACAAACTAACCCGAATCAGAAAAAGGAAACCACATATATAAGAAAACAATTATTATGTCTATAATACTAAAAATAAGTAAATTAAACATAAATATGAAACAATACCCTACTTCTATGAAAGTCACGTCTTCATGGTATTTGTGTACATTCTTTCATCAAGTATGTTGCCCATTCGTTTCTAAAAAAATCTATATCATCTTGTGAATATGCATCTTTTCAATAGTTATAGTAGTACTATAAAAATATAAATACACAAAGGATTAATAAACATTTTAAATTAAATAGTAATTATTTTTGAAAATACCCCTTCTAGGATACTAGTTTGTTGATGGAATATGATATCGCTTATAAATTTACAGACATAATAACCACAATATTTTCTATTTGATCGTTTCAGAAACTACAAGAACATTGAGGAGAATAGGAAATTTGTTTTTTGTATGTGTCTGGATATTGAAATCTTATTATATATACTCTGATACTCATCCAGTCATAGAACTTTTCATTGTCCTCATTCTTAGCCCCTGACCTCATTCATTGTTTTTCACGATATTGATGCACCGCTCTATCATAAAAAAATCCTCATTAAAAAATATAAATTATACAACTTGATGTTTAGTTCTAAAACATTGGATTTAGTGTATTACAAATTAAAAAACCCTATCATGGGTGGTCGGTTTGTAGGATATCCATACATTGAATCTAGGAAATAAATCTTTGGAGTATCCAAATTGACTGCAATGAGCATCCAATATTTCCTAATAAAAGGAATAATTAATAAAAGAAATGAAAATATATTTGATATGATTATATTATAGAGTTTTAACCCCATATCATTGGTATTAATAAGAGTCTATCATATGAGATTTTTCTTTCAAATTATTTGACTAAGCCTGCCACTATTTCATCCCTTTTGTTAGATTATATTTTTGGTTGTTCTGTAGAGGAGATGTGAGGATTAACAAGTCCATTTTTTTCATGGGGAAATAACTTCTATTGTTTTATATATATAAGTCTACCAAAAATATGAAATGAATTTAGTCATAATTAACAAATTATATCATCTTTTGGAAAATCAAATCATAAAAACATACCTCATGTATACATTTATAATTGAGGTTCCTAGCCCATCATAATTGAGGATTTCATTTACATTATCAACACCAATAGATTCTTTAACTTACTCTCCATACGTACTTTCTTCTAGATCAACTATATGACTACAAACATTTTTTAACTTTGTATCCACATAAGCCTTTAAGGATAGTAAATGCGGATATAGAACTAATGGGGTAAAGGGTATTTTGGTAGATCTTTTTGATCGGTTTGTCGATCATTTAGATGCTTTTGAGCCAGTCTTTCATTTCACCCCTTCCCTTTTTCCATATATAATAACCTTCATCATTTCATACCTTTTTCATTAATTGTTAAAAGTTTAAATTGAAAAATAAATTTGAAATGAATACCTCCTTGTCGACATGTTTTTTTACAAGATTTTATATCCATAAAATGAATGTACCAAAAGCTTTTTTGGCCTTATGAATATCTTCCCCATCAATTGGAACATGTAGTTTGACACTCAGCTCATGGGATATGCTAATCGACACTCTCTCATGACCTATTGAAAGTGGTTTGTTGTGTAGCATTTCGTTTTGGATATTGGACACCATAGACCTCTCTACAAGGTGATGAGTGAGTGTTCATAGATATAAATCCCAGTTATTATCACCATGTAAAATGTTAGTACAGGAAATGTATCAATTTCTATCTGATTAAAATTTAATAGAAACAATTATTAGAACATTAATTACCTCAGCTAAGATAGTTTTTTGAGGGGCATGACTCATCTCAAAGCCTGTGGGGGGTTGGGTTGGGATCTCCACGTGATGGTTGTTCTTGAGTTGTTTCTTCTACATGATTCCCCCCATAAAAGTTTCTATCAACTCTATCTATCATTGGAATTGTTATTAAAGGGTATCTATTCTTTCTCTCATCTATTTTATTTCTTCACTTTGATCCTCCCCTTGTTTTTTTCCTCAAAATATGTTTGGGGTGTCACCCCAAAACCCACACCTCTAATGCAGCCATACTTTTCTTGACGCTTCAAGGCCACTGATAGTAGGTGTTCATCCATTATAGGTGTTGTTGATTCCTGTGATTATGTTAGATATAAAATATAAGAAAATAATAATCATTTTTATATAATATATATTTAAATAAAAACAAATTTTTATTATGTCATACATACACTTGTTTCCCACACTTGTGTTTTCATCTATTAGTATCCCATATTTATTTACACAAGCCTCCTTTTATAGAACATGGTGTGGGATGAAAGTTTCTTTGGATTTGGAGTCATGAATCTACATATAAACAGAGAAATGTAATTATGTTTTTGTTTCATGTAACATTAAAGTATTACAGTAAATTTAAAATACTTACCATTTTTTTCAAGTGAAACATACCCCATCATTGCTTTATAGTAAGGGTGCATTGTTTTTGATGCCCGTTACTTATTTCCAGCAGTCAGTTTCTATTTCATAAATATATATTTTTCAATCAAAGTGATGAATCCACATATCGTCAAACAACATATTAATATACAACGTGTACCTGAAAAGACACATCCGCACGACGGCCAGTAAACACATCCTAAACTTCTTGGGTTATCATGTGTTTATAGTTAAGCGGTGGGTGCAGGTTTATTTTCCCATCATCATCTTTGAGATAATGTCTCATTAGAATTTTATGAAATCCAATGTGAATCCTTCCTTCAAGAATTAATACATATTTCTTGTGGGAGTAATCTAATATAAATTCACTCTGCAAGGGATGATGAAGAGTAAGTCAAAGTTTCATTATTTTATATTTTAGTAAAATGAAGAAATGACATCATAGTGTTACTGTAATCTCTTCCCATATCAGTTTCATAAGCCCAAAAAAACATGGTTCCATGAATCTACATCAATTGGAATGTGTTACTAAGTGACAATTCCAATATAAACACCGAACATGTACTTGTTGGGGTTGACATGCTAGTCCCGCGCATTCCATCTGACCTTGTATTTGATGACTTCGATTTTCTCCTTAATGATTTTTGTTAACACCGTCAGACTGCGACTGTCTTATTTTTTCTATGTCGTCGGTCCTTCATCACCTACCATTTCCTTGGATTTAATATCATCAATATGTTTCTCTGGGACAGTAGCAATGGCATGTGAAGATGGTCATTTTACCTCTGCACTGGGAGCAACAACAGGTTGAGAAACCCGTTGTTCCTTAGGATTGGAAGCACCAACATGTGCAGAAGGTCATTGTTCCTCTACACTATGAGCAACAACAGGTTCAAAAACCTATTGTTCCTTAGGATTGGGAGGACCAGTATGTACAGAACTCATTATCTGTAGAAGTGCTTTAACATTTATTTTAGAGTACATAAATGCAGCAGCGAACAGATAATAACATGAGGTAACACGATGTATATTACAAAAAAATATAACTTGATTATTGAACTCTCTATTTTTTTGGAAGGATGAAGGGATTTGGCCTCTCTATCGACTTTACAAATCTCTTCATTATGGTATTCTCTGACATACAAAATGTCATCTACATTGGGACTACTGCGAAATGATTGCAACGTCCCAATAAAAGTGATATCCTCAGTTGAATTTTCATCTCACCCTTCAATGGATTTGGTCAATATCAGAACAATTGAACACTTTCAGTTTGCGGGATCTGAAACATAAAATACTTGTACTTCTTGTGATTCCATTATAAATAATTCTTCTTTGTACCCTTCTTTACTAAAATCAACTGTCATGAATCCCAATTCATCTATTTTAACATCACTCTTGTTATTAACCCAATTGCTTTGAAAAATTGGCATGTGGAATGTTGTATAATCCAAATCCCATATTTTTTTGATGGTGCCAAAGTATGACATATTTGCTTAAATTGGATTTCTTTCTTTAGTACCAGAATCATGTATTGCTTCAGCTACAAGTGTTTCTCCACTATTTTTCATAGTATTATCTTCATTGTGTTTATTTGTATAGAACGTATTTCATTAATTATAATACATACAAACACTACGGGAAAACATGCTTTTTCCGACAGGTTATTTGCGTCGGGAATAAATCATGTCACAAACAGTTCGTCAAAGAAATTATTTGCGATGGGCCCCTAATCCTGTCACAAATAATTAGTTTTTTGTGACAAGATTAGGGGTACCGTCGCAAAAGGTTTGGCGCAGTGTGGCGCAGATTGTGCGCCAAACCGTGGGAAGGGTATTTGCGACGGGGGTGCCTCCCCTTCACAAATACCCGACAACGATAAATACTATTTACGACGGGGAGGCACCCCCTCGTCACAAATATCCGACAGCGGTAAATACTATTTGTGACGGGACCCATCGCAAGTACCCTTTTAACCGCTGACTTTAATTAATGCGGCCGAAGGTATATGCGATGAGAGTCTCATCGCAAATAGTATCGTCACAAATAATCTAACCTATATATACCCCCATTTGTTTTTTTTTCATTTTCCTCTCAATTCTTACTTTGTCTCTCTCTCTAAACTCTAATTTTAGAGTTAAAATTTCTCTGAGTTGATTTTTTTATGAACAAGTTTTGAAGTTGTCTACACCAATAAAAAACCAAGTTTAGTGGTATTTATGTTTAATTTGATTTAATATTTATTTCATTTTTTTATATTAATTTTCATTATTGTAAATAGTTGTAATTAAATTAGATTTAGATTGTTTTTGTCATCATTGTTTATTTGTAATAATAAATTGAAATTATTAGTACTAATTATTAATAATTAGTAGTAATTAGGAATTATTAACGATAATTAGTAATGAATTTAAATAATCAACAGTAATTAGTAATTAATACTGGTAATTTGCAGCAATTTTCATTAATTAATAGTAATTAACGCTAATTATTAATAATTAGCGGCAATTAGTAATAATTAGCGGTAATTAGTAAAAATTAGGAATAAATTGTAATAATTAGTAAAAAATAGTAATAAATACCAATAAATACAAATAATTAGTAATAAATACTAATAAATATTAATAACTAGTAACAATTACTAATAAATACTAATAAATACTAATAAATACTAATAAATACTAATAATTACTAATAATTACTAATAATTACTAATAAATTGTAATAGATAGTAATAAATAGTAATAATTAGTAATAAATAGTAATAATTAGTAATAATCAGTATTAATTAGTAAATAATTAGTTATAATTAATATTAATTAGTAAATAATTAGCAATAATTAGCAAAAGTTAGTAATAGTTAGTAATAGTTTGTAATAATTAGCTGCAATAATTAGCAGAAAAAATTAACAAAAATTAGCAATAATTATCAATAATTACAAATAATTACAAATAATTAGCAATAATTAGAAATAAATACAAATAATTAGCAATAAATAGCAATAAATACAAATAATTAGCAAAAAATAGCAAAAAATAGCAAAAAATAGCAATAATTAGAAATAAATAGTAATAAATAGTAATAATTAGTAATAATTAGTAATAATTAGTAATAATTAGCAATAAATACTAATAAATACTAATAATTAGTAATAACTAGTAGTAAATAGTAATAAATAGTAATAAATAATAATAAATACTAATAAATACTAATAATTAGTAATAATTAGTTATAATTAGTAATAATTAGTAGTAATTAGTAGTAATTAGTAGTAATTAGTAGTAATTAGTAGTAATTAGTGTTAATTAGTATTAATTAGTATTAATTAGAAGTAATTAGTATTAATTACCAATAATTAATATTAATTAGTAATAATTTGCAATAATTATCAATAAAAAGAAATAATTAGCAATAATTAGCAATAAATAGAAATAATTAGCAAAAAAGCAATAAATTATAATAAATTATAATAAAAACTAATAATTAGCAATAAATAGTGATAAATAGCAATAAATACTAATAATTAGTAATAATTAGTAATAATTAGTAATAATTAGTATCGATTAGTAATAATTAGAAATAATTACTAATAATTAGTAATAATTAGTAATAATTAGTAATAATTAGTATTAATTAGTATCAATTAGTATGAATTAGTATTAATTAGAAATAATTAGCAATAATTAGTAATAATTAGCAATAATTAGAAATAATTAGTAATAATTAGTAATAATTAGGAATAATTAGAAATAATTAGGAATAATTAGGAATAATTAGAAATAATTAGAATTAATTAGCAATAATTAGCAATAATTAGCAATAATTACCAATAATTTGCAATAATTAGTAATAATTAACAATAATTATCAATAATTAGAAATAATTAGCAATAATTACAAATAATTAGCAATAATTACTAATTAATTATTATTAATTAGTATTACTTAGTATTAATTAGCAATAATTAGAAATCATTAACAATAATTACAAATAATTAGAAATAATTATAAATAATTACTAATAATTAGAAATAATTAGCGATAATTACTAATAATTAAAAATAATTAAAAATAATTACTAATTGGAAATAATTAGTAATAAATGGGGATAATTAGAAATAATTAGCAATAATTGGAAATAAATAGGGATAATTAGCAATATTTAGCAATAATTAGTAATAAATAAGGATAATTATAATAAACTACAAGAAATTGGCACAATTTCCAATGGATTGGCGACACTCCTTTTGGTCGATGACTCTTCTCCTCTCAATTTTCACCGACAAAAAACATTATGAAAAATATGCTGCTACGTATGCATATCCAATCTCGTATGTATGAGATTGGATATGCATTTATAGGACAACATTTTTCATAATATTTTCAGGTGGTTATAGTTGTCAGAAGATGAATCATCGATGAAAAGGGGGTTCTTTTGTTCGACATCTCATTTACTTACATATTTCTCACATTGAAATGATAATGAAGAATCTGGTCGGAGGTACGCTTATGCATTCTCATATGCACAGGAATGAATATGCATACCTCTGAGCAAATTCTTCATTGTGATTTTAGTGTGAGTAATTTGCAAGTAAATAAGCTTTTGGACAAAAGAACATCTGCCAATCCACTGGAAATTGTGTCACCTGTAATTAGTGGTAATTAGTAAGAAGTAGTTGTAATTATTTATCTAATAATTTTAAGATAATGTTTTTCTTATTTCAAATTATTAAAAAAATAGTAATGATTTTATATTTTGTAGAAAAATATGGAACAAGGAAGTCGACAAAAGTGATTATTAGATGACCGTGATTGGATAAATCAGTGCAGAAATACAAATGGTTATGGTTTTAATCCTCTATATATTGAGGGTGTTGAAGATTTCTTATCATTTGCATCATCAAAAACATAATTTTTTTTAGAAGCACAATTAAGTTTCCTTGTAAAAATGTTCTCTAAGAAAGTTTGACACATTTGACAATGTTGGGGGAGATCTCTTGCGTTTTGGTTTTCAATTAGATTATGTTTTTTGGTATCAACATGGTGAATGCAGTTCCAGATAAGATACTAATAATTTGATTCTGGATCCATCATGGTTTCAAAATTTAGTAGATGATGTTGTAGGTCCATCTGTTCAACAAAATAAAACTCAAGATGTTATTGATTTAACTCATGAGTTGGAACAATCTGAATTTTATGAGTTGTTGAGGTCGGTTGAGGATGCATTATATCTTGGTTGGAAGATAAGAAAATTAGCAGCGGTTGAAAAATTTATAGCTATTAAATCAGATAATGGAATGTTAAAAAACTGTTTTAATCAGATATTTTCTTTGTTTAAAACACTGTTACCTAAAGAAAATGTGTTGCTTGAAAATTACTATGAGAGCAAGATGCTAGTTCATAATCTGGGGCTTAGTTATCAGAATATTCATGCATGTTCAAATGATTGCATCTTATATTCTGGTGAAAATGAGTTGTTGGAAAGTTTTCCCAGATATTCCCAATCGAGGTATAAAGAAGATCAAACAGGGAAGTCTTGATTGATTTCTATAAAATAATTGAGATATTTCCCGCTTACACCCAGGTTGCAGTGTTTATTTATGTCTCAGAACACAACAAAAATGATGTCATGACACAAAACCATAATTTTAATAGGTAAATGCTTGAATCATCCATCTGATGGTGATTCATGGAAAAAGTTTGACAGAGTGCATTCGTCTTTTGATTTAGAATCCCAGAACGTGCAGTTGGGTCTTTCTACTAACAGTTTCTGTTCATTTGGTTCTTATGGTAGTCAGTATTCATGTTGGCATGTCCTTATAACTACTTACAATTTACCTCTATGGATGTTGATGAAGGATCCTTATATCCTTTTGACCTTATTAATCCCAGGACATCCAAAAATGAATATTGATGTTTATTTTAAACCATTAATTGATGTGTTAAATTCATTGTAGAGTAATGGTGTTAGTATATATGATGTTGTTGCGAAACAAAATTTTCAACTAAAAGATGCATTGATGTGGACAATTATTGACTTACCGCCATATAGAATATTATTTGACTGAAGTATACATGGTCTTAAATTATTTCCTTATTGTATGGGATACAACAAAGCATTTATGATTATTAATGAAAAAAAACTTTCTATTTTGACTGTCATCTTAGATTTCTTCTAACAGATCATCCCTTTCGAAGGAAAAAATTCCATTTCAGAAAGGGAACATTTGAAAGGGATGGAACTCCAAAAATGATCTCAGGTGCAGAGTTAAAATCAGTTGCATTTTCATTACCTCCCATCACATTTAGACAAACAATAAACCAACAGAAAATTCATTGATTTGGAAAAGAACACAATTGGATAAAATAGATCATTTTTTAGGATCTTCCATATTGGTCTAATTTGTGGGTCCGCCACATGTTGGATGTCATGCATATTAATAAGAACATTTTGATAACTTGTTTATTATGGTTTTGGATACAATTGGTAAGACCAAAGATAATGTAAAGGCATGATTAGATCTTGCCCAAATTTACAGGAAACCAAAACTTGAACTTTTTGAAAATGTCAGATCACAGAGGTTAATGAATCCAAAAAAATCTTATACACTATCCAAAGAGAATATCTTATTATTCTTTTTAGTGGATTGATGATTTGAGACTTCCAGATGGCTATGCTTCCAATTTGGGAAGATTTGTTAAGAATGAATATATTACCGGATTAAAAAGTCATGATTGACATGTTATAATGGAAAGAATTATACCGACTGGATTAAGAGGTTTGTTGAATTCTATGATTTGGGACTCAATAACAGACATATCATATTTTTTTCGAGACATTTGTGTAATGAAAATAGGCAATGATTTAATAAGAAAACTGGAAGAAGATGTTGTTGTAATTATATGTAAACTGAAAAAAATCTTTCCACCTGCTTTATTTAACTCAATAAAACATTTGATATTACATTTTCCACATGAAGAAAAATGTAGAGGTCCTCTATAGTTTCGATGAATGTACCTATTCAAGAGATACATGAATCAATTGAAGAAAAAATTACGTAACAAAACATCAGTTGAAGGCTCAATTGACGAAGCTTATTTGCAAGAGGAAATTGCTTTTTTCTACTCTCATTATTTTGAATATGAATATCCCTCAAAACATAACCTATGGGATGGAATGAGGGGAATTTTTATGATGAAATGGCCAATCAATTATCATTTTTTAATCGTAGAGAGATTGGGTTCAGTGGAGTTCATGAACGATGGATTTTAGATGATGAAAATTACAATGCTCATACATATGTTCTACTCAACTATGAAGAAATGAAATCATTTTTACTGTGAGTGATTCTATCACTTATTCTATAATTTATGTTACTGTAAGTAAACTTATTTTATTTTTAGGTTATATGATAATCATATCAAGTAACAACTTTCATAAATTATGACAACTGCTCTTGAAGAATACTGGTAAAAAAAATTCTCAACGGTTTCAAAAACTAGTAACATAAATTATTGATGGTTTAACATATCAATTTAGTTTATTATTTATTATATTTATAATTGTTTTAAAAAATTTTATGTGTCTCAACATGCTGATAAAATTGACAAGAGACTTTGTATATTGAGTAACCCACCATCCAAAATGGTTAAATTTTATAATGCATATGTAGTGAATGGTTTTCAATTTCATACACATGTATATGGGGAATAAAAAAACAATGAACAATGGAGCTTTTTTGATAGGATCTAATCATAGAGAAATAGAATTTGACTTTTACAGCATGCTGGATGAAATTTTTGAAATGTGTTATCTGGGACAAAATTACATAACGATGTTTAAATGTATGTGGTTTGATACTGAGAGAGTTTTTCATGTTCATCTGACTCATAGAATTGTTGATATTAAATATAAGAGTCTTATTATAGTAAATTAACTATTTTTACTATCTCAACAAGCACATCAAATTTATTACGCAATTTACTATGCTACTTCAAGAGACCCTAGTGATTGGTAGAGCATAATAAAAATGAAATCTTGGAAAAATCAGTTTACTCAAAGTAAATGTGGTTTTGATAAAGTGAAAGGAATTGAAACTTTTCAAGAGAATACTCAAAATCCATATTTTTCATAAAGAGACATGAATATTGATGATGAAACCCCACAATTAAGGGTTCCTTATGATGATGATGTTAATGATGTTACAAATGAATTTGAAATGGAAAGAGATGATGAAATTGAAACTCATATGGATATTGATGATGCTGAGGAGGAATATGAAGACATTAACATTGTTAGATATGAAGATGATGATAAAGGTGAAAATTGACACAATTAAATTCTGGTTATAACAATAACTAATATATATCTATATAAAATAGTTATTTTTAACTTTTTTCTAACAAAAATCATTTTTTGTTTCAGATGGATGATGATCCGTTTTGTTTGTTGCAGGAGGGTGAGCTAAATTTGGATAAGGAGGATTTGGGATCATCTATCCCTCAACCTACTAGAGGTTCAGAGGGTACGCGGAGAGGGTGTGGTTTTGCACGATTGATGATTCCTGACCCTATCCTCAAGTGACATCCACATCTTGGCTTCGATCCATGCACATGGATGTGTGGTAACCTTTGTATTTTAGTTAGATTTCATTAATTTATTTATATACTAATTTTTTTATTATTTGTTCCTTTTTCACTGTTTTATGCATATAGCTATTGGAAAGGGGAGTGCTATCTTGCACAATTATTTTTTTTCAGCCATAGATCACATGGGAGTAGATTTTAGTTGATATGCATCTCGACATGTTCGATCATTGGCTGGTATGTAAATAAATAATATTTATTTTGAAATTTATTTCATTAATAACTTGATATTATAAATTATTTGTAGGGTTTATGGTATCCCATAAATGATAGCATGAGTAACTCTATCCAGGCGGCATGGTAGGTGTCTATGCATGACCATTTCTATTAGTTTTTTTTTCAATTTGATAAGGACGACCATGAAGAAAGCAGGAGTGGAAGTATTTGAAGAGTTGTGTAGATCCCACCTAAGAGAGTAAATTTCATCTCACGTTTGGGATGGATTATGTACATACTAGTTGGGTGGTGTATTTAAGAGGATATCTTCATTAGGCTGATAGAACCGGGGGAGACATGAGGTGACGCATCGAGCCGGTAGTCGTACATTCAGTACGCATAGAGAGCATCTGGTAAGTACTTTTTTTAAATATTTTATATAAATTTAAATATAAAAATTTTATTTTATATTCATATTGGAAGTCGAGTAGACCGATATTACAGAGTACGACATTTATCAGAGGATGTATAGTGATCCATCCACTGGGGAGATTAGAGGTGATCGCCTACATCGGATTGTGGTCAGTATTATTTCTTTTTCAGTTTGAAAATTAACAGCCTATAGTTTTTCATTATTTTAATTTCAAATTGGAACTGAAGGAGTCATATGAGGATGTGGCCTCTAAGACATAGGCTGAGAGTCAGACCAATACAAATGATCAGAATAGTGCCCACCATTTCGATGAGGCGGCATGGATTCAAGTGACCCAGTATGGGTTTGAGAATAGCTGAGTAGTTGGTATCAGCTCTCATTTTACTCATGAGACTTATTATGATACTACTGCGATGTCAGTGTCCAGCTCGAGAGGAGATTGTGGAGAGGAATCATCTTTTGGCCCATAGTATCAAGAGTTGTTGCAAGCTCAGAGTGAGCTTATAGATAGTTTGTGTAAGCAACAGAAAGAGATGCGTCAGCGGCATCAACAACAACAATATGAGGAGGAGACACGTCGATGGAAGCAAAAAAATCACGAGAAGATGGAGTACACGCGTCTTCTGACTCGTAATTTAGGGATAGAGTTTTCTCCACCATCTCCTTCAGCTCCTCCACCTCCTCCAAAATACTATCCCCCAATGACTTTTGTTTAATTTTAAAAACATTGAATTCAATTTTTTTTGTAATATTAACTATTTATAGTTTCTGTCTTTTATATTGGTGTGAATATTGCATAATTTATTTATTTATTTTTTAATATTTTAATATTTTAATATTTATTATTAGTATTATATTTCTTAATGTTTGTTTATTTTACTAATACTAATAATAATATTTTTTTATTTTTTTATATTTTTTACGAGTATTGAGAATTTTAATATTTTATAATTTGTTTATAATTTTAATATTATTTTTTCATAAATATTATAATAATATAATTTTTTTATTAATATTAGTATTATTATTATATAATATAATATTATTTATATTAACATTAATAATAATATTATTATTTTCTAATATTAATTAATCATAATTTTATTGAATATATTTTTTATTTATTTTATTAAGTATTTGCGAAGGGACCTTTTGCGATGGGTTCCCGTCACAAATAGTTTATATATTTTTTAAATAACTATTTGCTACGAAAAAAACCGAGCCTGTATCAAATAATTTTTTGCGATGGGCCCGTTGCAATTGGTTTTTATATATATAATGTATATAATAGAAATAATATTTATGATGGGAAAATGGAATCGTCACAAATACCTTTTTGGGATAGAACCATCACAATAGGTTTTTATATATATAATATATATTATCAGATAACTATTCGTGAAGAGAAATCATCCCATCACAAATACGTCAAATTCTTGTAGTGAAACTTGGTCTTATGGGTAACCATTGAATACATTCTTAAATTGAATCCAAATTTTCATCTAACTACTTTAAAATATGATCCCAAAGCCATCCTATAAACTATTTATTATGTGTATTTGATATCCATCTTTTATCCCTTAATGGATTCAAATGCCTAAGAATTTCGTTGTGAGTTTCCACATAAGGGGAAACCTACAAACAGTTATGAAAAACTTAAAGGTGAGCCTTTTCTAGATCTGTAATATTGATTGTGACAACATATCTTCTAGAAATTCATTCACCAAAAATCTGACCAGTGTGATGTTATTTTTGTAAACCAATTCTTTCCACACCAGACAAGTATTCAGTATATAATTCAATGGATTCCTCAACAATATATCACTCCACAATACAACCCTCTAGACAACTTCAATTTTTGACATACCCATTCAAAATCTTCATATACCCTTCAATAGGGAACATCAATCTATAGTGTACAGGACCACATAGTTGAATCCCTCTCACCAAGTGAACCATCATATCAAAGAATGTGGGAGGGAAGAACATTTCCAATTCACATAATATGACGATAATTTCTCTTTACATAGTCCAAAATTTCAACGGGTCTATAAAATTTTTTCATTTAGATTTGAAGAAGAAACAAAGATCAGTTAATGTATGATATACATTCTTGGAAAAATTGAAATTAAAAGCTATAGGAATTAGATATTTAATCAAAACATGGTAGTCATGTGATTTTAGACCCTTTAACTTTAAATTTTTCATTGACATAATGCTCTTGATATTAGATGAATAGCCATCTGGAACCTTTACATCATTCAATAAGTTGCAAAACTAATATCTCCCCTACTTGGAAAGAGTGTAAGTAGTTAGAACAATAGAAGCTTATTTTTCACCCTCTACTAGTGCCAAATATTCTCATATTCTCAGTTCAACCATGTCCAACCTAGACTTAATTTCATCCTTTTATTATTGGGTAAATTTAACAATGTGCTGATGAAACCATCACACATATTTTTTTCAACCTGTATAACAACAAGAAAATGACTGATGTACAGAAAATTCCAGTATGGTAATTCAAAAAAAAAAACTGATCTCTTTTTCCAACTGGTTTTTGTATGGTTTTTCAAAAATGGTTCACCAAAAATAGTGTCCACATCTTTTACTTTCTCAAACAGTTGATCACTTGTTAGTGGAGATGGTGTAGTATGTTCTTTTAAACATCCATCGAATGTTGTTTTCCAGATCGGTACTTATTTCATCAAGGTATAATTTTGTGATTCCCTAGAAACATGGTTTTCGATGAATATTTCAACCTAATTGATTGTGTACCTTGTTTGAAAATGGGACACCCTTGACTTCCTTTAATGTTATATCCAAAAAAATTTCCATAAGAAGGAAAGTCATTTATCATCCCATACAATATGGCTTTCAATGTGAAATATTCATTTCTGTAAGCATTATACAATGTAACATCTGAATACCACAATAATTTCAAATCCCCATTAAATGGAGACAAATAAACATCAATATCATTAACCTGTTGTTTAGGTTCGATATAAGCATAAATAACATGATATATTTTCATTTCATGTATAATCATAGTGGTAAGTTATAGTTTACCAATATAACCGGCCATGTACTATGAGTGCTGCTTTGAAAACCAAAAGGATTCACTCCATGTGCAGATAATACAAGACTAAGGTTTCTCGGATTGTTTCCAAATTCAGGATACTCATGATCAATTCTATTCTACTAAGGTGATTCTGTTGGGTGACATAGTTTTTCATCTTTAATTCTTGTTTCTACATGCCATGTCAATTTCTCTACAGTCTTCTCACTTCTATATAGGTTCATAAACCTTGGAATGATTGGAAGCACCATACAACTTTCATAGGAATGAATTCATCTTTCATGTATCAAGAATCACCACACTTTGGGAAGTTTGTAAGTTATTTTTGGTCCTTGAAAAAGAGTATACAGTCATTCAGGCAGGTGTGTATTCTTTCATAGATCATCCCCATCAAGCGTAACATTCGTTTGGTGTCTTATGTTTGGCTCAGGAGCTTATTATCTTCTAAGAGAATGTCATTCAAGAGGGAAACTAGTTACGTAAAATTGATACCACTCCATTCACTACCTACTTTCAAATTATACATCTTCAGTAAAAATTTAAATGCTTTAAATTTAGTGCAACCATCTTATAATGGCATATTTTCACTACTCTTTAACTTCTCAAACAATTTTGGGCAATCACGAAGTTCATCTTCAAATGTACTTGCCTTTTTCCTTAATACGAACTTCACCATCATTCACATCTGTAATCAAATACTTGATATGATATTCTTCACTTTCCACAATTTTAATCATATCAGATGATCCATAAAATGCATTGTTATCCCATCCACTAGCTACATTTTCGTTTTCCCTATATTTATTCCAACATTTATAACTTTGATCTATTCCGTGATAGATCAAGTGTTCTTCCAACACCTCTGGACTAATTAATCTTGAATAATTACAATGTAATCTTAGATAAAAGATTTTAGAAGGGCCATATGCATGATATTTTGCATGCTTGATGAAATATTTTACTCCATCTTGATACTATTTTGTTAGATGATTGACATCCATATATTTTTTATTCATATCCATCCTATTTTATTCAGAAATAGTAATATTTTAAAAAATAAATACAAAAAGGGGACTTTTAAATAAGGGGAACTCAACATTTGAATGACAGTTATTATTTCATTTTTTTCCTGAGACTCACCCCCTTAGAAGCTAACACCAAACCAGAAAGAGGTTGTAATTTTAGAGGACTCCCCTGATTTAAACCATGAATGTGATGTTGGATGCAAAGTAGGTTTAGGATTTACAATGGGGTTAAACATTAATTCACCTTTTGAGGGAGTGAGGTCATGATGGATATCCTATGGGTTGGATATAGTTAGTGAAGTTTCCTTTCCATGATGTTATTATCAATCTACTTGTATTCTTTATATAATGTAATAGTTTTCCTAATTCTATAAAAATATAAACTTAAAATAATATGGAAAAACTTCATTTTATATTTCCTTTGAAAACTATTTATAAAATCACACGTGAAATCCCATTAAAAAAACCAACCATTTACACAAAATCCTCTTTAAAATAACACACCCTTTTTAAAACAAACCAATCAATTCCAAGAAATCTTTCACAAAACCAAAATTCCTTTTTTTAAATCACTCAAGGAAACTTCATGACCCAACAGTCTTAATCATTTAAAATGAGCAACATGCCTCTATATTTTACAAATTTTCATTTAAAACTTCACACCCCCTTGTTAAAATGAAACCAACATTAAATATTCTTTCAAAACATTCACATCCCTTTATGAAAGTCAATCAGGTGAGTTAACAAACACTTGACATGAAACCTATGTCCATGTCATGTGTTTAAACTTTTTTAAGATATTTAAAACTAAAAAAGGGTATGTTGAGCACATATATTTTTTAAGAAACATTTAAAAACACTTGACTCATTTTAAAAGATCCACTTAGGCATTTTCCAAAGACATAAATCCCAAGGGAGAAACTTTATATAAGATACATGAATAAAAAATAACCAACATTTTATAAAATAAAAATCTATAAAAAGTTTACACATGATCCAAAATATAAAGTTAAACCAAAAATAAATTTATTTTCAAGAGATACACTTTATAGTAAATATATTAAAATAACACAAAATGAATATTGTCTCTTTATGACCTATGGTGACCTCTACATACCATTATAATTATGTCTTTAACAAGTAACTATGGAACACCACTATAAAAGTGTAACCCTTTCCTTTTACCCAATCAAAAATTTGATACCTTTCTTTTTTTAAGACAAACCAAAAAAATCTAGTTTTAGAAAAAATAATGAAAATAATTTTATTACATAGGGTTGAGTAAATAAAACTAAGAAAACATATATTTTTCTTTTAAAGCAAATATAATTTACCAAGATGCAATCATAAGATAAAATAACAATAAAATACCAAGCATCAACCATTAAGGGGTACCAACCAAAGGTCTAAGGAGATAATATAAGTTGAAAAATCAAGGTAATCATCACACTAGAATATTGTTGCAATACAAATGCAACACAATCAACTCAACATTAATGGCCTCATCGAGAAGAAAATTCTAGTAGCGGATGTGAGACCTAATATTGGGGTACTATAAATGTGTGTCCATAATATTATAACTCATGTCTATAGAATTCCCCCAAATCTACCTAAATATTCCCATGATGTTTTTCTAAAGTCCCAATGGTAATAATCGATGAAACACATTTATAAAACTATCATGTAAAAATGGTATAACATCCATTGAAGCATCCACTTACAGATTAACACCAATAATTAAACATGATAAAATATAAAATATACATTAGAAAACCTTACATATAAAACACCTTGATTTATACCAAATCAAACATCAAAATGTTAGTCAAAACCCAAACACAGATCCCACTTTCACTATAAGTTCCAACTCAAAAGTGTTTTATCATATTTATCCATTGAAAAAAATTATATTTTATCCAAAATACTCATCGGAATCACTCCATTATAATACCAATAATGATATTTTTCACCTAAAACAATCCCTATAATGTTTCTAATATATCAAACTACCTCATCCAAACATGTTCTGAAATTTAGATCAATCCAAATTCAACAATTATAATTGTACCAAATTCTTAGAAAACTATACATAGAAAATTATCAAAATTTTCATAGAATATACCAAAAAAACCAATCAAACACTTTACCAATCAAAAAATCATTGTCTTACACTATTGAATCAAACCGAACACATAATTCATACATCGAAAAGTTTTCGAACACTAAAACCCTATAATTAATCTCTCACTATCTAAGAATTACAAATAAAATAAGAACATACCATATATTTGGAGGTCCGATGACAGTATTGGAGTCTGGAGGTGGTAGAGTTGGGGTAGGTGGTGGAGGCCGCGAAGGGGTTCATGGAGTAGGTGGGGTTCACGACAGAGGTGGGTTCACGGCGGAAGAGTGGTAGAGTTGGGGTAGGTGGTGGAGGCTGCGAAGGGGTTCATGGAGGAGGTGGGGTTCACGACGGAGGTGGGTTCACGGCGGAAGAGGGGTTTTCCGCAGAGGAGGGGTTCGTAGCGGAGGCGGGGTTCGTAGCGGAGGCGGGGTTCGATGACAGAAGTGGGGTTCGCAGTGGATGTGGGTTCCCAACGAAGGAGGGTTCATGGTGTAAGTGGGGTTTGACATGTGGCAGAGGTGTGGTTCACGGTGGGGGAGGGATTCACAACGTCAGAGGAGGGGTCACAACAGAAGAGGAGTTGGCAGCCGAGGAGGGGTCGATGACAGCAGAGAAGGGGTCAACAACGGTGGAGGTCATCTTTTGAGAGAGCTTGAGGTGTACGAGGGAAAAAGCCAGCTGTTATGGTTTATTTATTAAATTGGGTAAAGATTTTATTTGCGCTAGCTAAAAAGAACTTATAAAACATGTCTTTATTAGTGCTTTTTTAGCGCTGATAAAAGGTGTATTTATCAGTGCTATAATTTTATCAAAGATAAAGATATAATGTTAATAATTTATTTATATTATTATATATATTTATAAAATTTTATATATAATAAATAAATAAATAAATATTTATAATTATAACTATATATATAATTAATATATTTATATATATTTATAGTTATAATTATAAATAACTAAATATATATATTTAAATAATTATAAAATTTTCATAAATATATTTATTATATTTAGAAATTTATTAATATATATAATTAATATATTTATTATAATTTTATAATTATTTAAATAAATCTGTATTTATTTATAATTGTAATTATAAATATTTATATTTTTTATAAAAATTTATATATATTTATAAATATATTTATTTAATTATATATATTTATAAAATTATAAGAATAATAAATATATTTTTTATAATTTTATAATTATTTAAATAAATTTATTTTTATTTATAATTATCACTATAAATAAATATATATTTATTTTTATTTAAAAAATTATAATAAATATATATTTATTAAAATAATTATAAATTTATAACAAATATATTTATTATATTTATTATTTTATAAATATATATAATTAATATATTCATTATAATTTTATAATTATTTAAATATATCTATATTTATTTAGAATTATATTTATAAATATTTGTATTTCTTTATAAATATTTTATGTATTTATAAATGTATTTTTTAATTATATATATTTACGACTTTATAAGTATAATAAATATGTTTATTGATAATGAAGGTTTCCAAAGGTTCCTAGGAAAACTGACTTTCATCCTAAGTCACCGAATGTTTTTGATCCAAAATCTGATAAGTCAAAGAGTATCCCAGTGGTCAAAAATTTTGAGGCACTTAAATCTCTTAATGATTATGTTACTCATTTTTCTAAATACATGATTGATGTTGAAAAGGGTGGTCATGATGTAATGATGCATCAGAAAACTTGGAGACATGGTAGGCATCTGAAAGGTTGAAGATGGGGTGACCGAGATGATTCAAATCAAGGGCGTGGGCAAAGTATGTCTTCTAGATAAGATCAGATCACTCCAGAGCAGGTTAAGATTAATTAGAATTATATTATGCTCTTTAATCAGAAGAATTCACAATCATAGTGGGAGTCTGTAGATGATGCTGAAGATTTTGGTTATGACTCTGATCATGATTATGGCGATGCTTGTGCTGTTGTTTTTCCTTATAGATGTGGGTTTCCCCCTTTTTAACTCCATCCATCTTTCAGGTACTTCTTTATTTTTCTTTCATTTCAATAATAAGGGGCTTGACCCCAAAATTTTTCGATAATAAATATATTTATTATAATTTTATAATTATATATATATATATTTATAATTATAACTGTAAGTAAATATATTTGTAAATATTAATATATAATTATAAATATATATATATATATACTCAAAAGGTTCTGGAGACAAACGATCCCACTTCTAAAGAAATTTATTAGAAAAATAAAGACAACAAAGGTAGGAGAATGGATGGGGTCAAACAAAGAAATGTCCTTATCCAAAAAAGGAAACCTGCAAATCAAGAGCCGATCCATAATCATGATTAGATTCCTCATCGTCGTCAGAGGTTTCCCACTCTAAATGTGATTTATTTTGATTGAAAAGAATAGAATACTTCTCCCTGAGGTATTGCTGCTCTATAGTGAGCCCTTTGGAGGAAGATTTGGCAGACACATTTCCACGTTCTTGTCCACCAGCCCAATCATCATGACCACACCCGCAACCACGTTTTTTTGGGTATCAACCCCACTTCCGGGTTTTAGCTTGTTGTTCGGACCCTCCCAACTCTTCATTCTCCAAATCAAAGATGTTTTTTCTCCATGAGATTCTACTCCTGAGACCCTTCACCACTCTGCCTATGCCTTCCATCTTCTTGTCTTGTTACCATCATTGGTTGATCAGTCTTCTGTTCCACAGAGGCATTGCCTTCCATTTTCTTTTTCACTTTAGAAATAACAAGGGAATTCATGTTCTTCTTAACTCTACTACATCTTGAAGCCAACTGATCAGTCAGGACAATGTCATATTCCGCGTCTTACGAATCAATTTTCCTAATATCTTTCTCCTTAAATATTTATGTTCTATTAACCAAATCATATTTCCAATCCAGAGCAGGACTAACACTTTCCTCCCTTAAGGAGCTCTTCAAGGAGCTCCATTTTATAATTATTTAAAAATATATATAGTTATAATTATAATTATAAATAAATATATCTTAAAAAGTTTTATATATAATAAAAAATTTATATTTATAATTATAAATATAATAAATATATATATTGTAATTTTATAAGTATTTATGAGAATAGATTCATGGGTATAACATGAATGAATTATATACCCAGTAAAGTATATAGATAATAAAAAACGTGTCATCGCATATGGAAAACATGAATAATAATAATAAGGGTGTAATGTATAAATGAACATTAATTAACGATGAATACATAATATATGCATGTCAATTATACTCACACATCAATATATTTATTGACCAAATCCATTGGAAACATATATTTATTTAAGTATATATATATATATATATATTTATAATTATAACTATATATATTTTAAAAGTATTTATACCAGAATGGCTCATCCATGGATTGAGGAACCCCAATCCATGACTCCAAAAATTATTTAATAAAAGTAGCAATACGAAAGGATAGATGAGGAAATATTCAAGTGCCAACAATAAACCAAAGCAACATGAAACCACATAAAATGCATAAAATAGGGATCACCTCTTTCTATGTCGACCCTGACCATGGGATCCCCCTTGAGCCGAGTGGTGACCCCTTCTCCATTGCATTTTCACATGTGAAACATCATCTGCCAGTTCCTCCACAGCCTCGTCTGGAGGTACATCCTGCATGAAAAAACTGTCTGAGGCAATCATGTCATCCTGAGCAACCTCCTCCTACAAAAATGGACCCTAGGAAACCCGATCTACCTCCTCCTGTATAAATGGACCCTCGAAATCCATGTCAACCCAATTAGCATCCTCCTGAGAAATCAAACCCTGAACCGCCATGGCATCTAGAGAAGCCTCCTCCTAGACAAATGAACCCTGTAAGGAAGGAATATATTTCACAACTGGACTAACATCTTCTTCTACTTCGAGGACCACCCCTTTAGATGAAACAAAATCTCCGGCTTTAGAGTTGGTCAGCAGAGGAGAGATCCCCCTATTATTGCACCCTACATTCTCAAGACCTTTTCTGTTAAGCAGATCAAATTATAATGTATTAGTAGAATCAAGAATAGAGAATAAATTTGCAATAGCTTTGAAAAGATGCGGTAGAGGGTACTCATAAGTAACAACCCCATCACAAGGCGCACCTGATGAGGTATTCTGACTAGGGTGATTTGAGATAATACTGCAAACCTAATGTATTATAGCAGACTTACTAGCACCTTCTGAATGACCAACAGATGCTGATCCAATGGAGTTCCTAGATTCCATAGTTGGATGCACAACTCAGAAATCCTCTTTTCTCATAGACACCTCTTCATTCCGATCATCAATTCCAACATAGAGAGACCTTGATTTTTAGGCATTACAGCTTGAAATCCATCATCATCAATCAACTTGACCTTAACCTTATGAGCAGAGGCCACCTACCTCATTTAAAAGTTGACTTCATCATGGATAGCTGCCTCACGCTCATATTGATTCCCCTCATCCTCATTACCCACACCATCCCATGATGTTTTCAACCCATCCAAACCATCAGCAGAACCAACAACAACATCCTTGGAGACACCGGTGGCAACAACAACTTGCTGAGGTTGATTACCCTCTAAATTAATTCCATGCTCACTAGTGGGATCCTGATCCATTACTTTATTTAAGACCTCCAAAAAGGAGGAAAGGATTACATGACCCTCCTTCTTGAAAACCGGATTTCTCCCCAAAGAACTAGTAGGTCACTTCCTCTTACATTGGTCAGAGGAATGTCCCAAATATTTACAAGTTGAACATTTAATATTACTTCGACATTGTTCAGAAGAGTGAACTATACAGTGACAAGAGCCACAGAAACTAGGAAACCATTCAAATTTAATAGAAAATTTAAGCTTAAATCCACTTGCAACAAGAAAGAAAGTTTCAATCAATTTATGAATTAGATCAACCTCGACAAGAACACATGAAAAATGGTCGTACCTAGGTCGCTCTGTTTCTTTATCAATTTTGATTGGAGTGACTACTGCTGAATCGACCTCCCATAGGAACACTAGATGCAAATATAACCAACTAAGACCCCTAATTCTGATCCATGTCTATTTGGAGGAGTTCTAGCTTGCAAAAGGATCTGATAGCAGATCCCATTGTTGGAGAACAATGAAACTAGGTTTTAAGAGAATCAGACCATGACCCATGGAAATGTTCTGCAGCTCCTTCGAAGAAATAAAATATGGAAAACCTCTCCCAATTGAGATCGATCGCCTATTGCTAAACCCCCAGTGATGAAGCAATCGACTTCTCAAGTCCTCAATCATCAAGGGAGAGTCCCGCCGAAAACCAAAGACACGAGTAAGGAGGGAAAAGAAGAACTCACCAAGGTAGTATCCAAGAATTATGGGGTTCACTTCCACAAAATAAATCATCCCATTCATTGTGATCCACTTGTACAAGGAGTGAAGGTCAGGTTGAAAATCAGAGAAGAATCTATTCCGTGATGGATTTAAATGCCGAAGGTCCTTCTTAGAGTTCTAAACATCACACTTCTCTGCTTCAATAGGATCTGAAGAAACATCTACAATAACCTTTCTAGGAGGGATGAATACATCTTGTGGATCGAAGTAAATACTTTGAAAACATTATATATACATTTGAATTATTAAAAAAATATTAATTATAAAAATGTGTTTTTTTATTTAATGTGTATAAATAAACATTATTTTTTAATATAAATATAATAATTTTATATAAATTAATAATATTTTTTATTATAAAAATTTTATCAACATTAATAATAGCACTGATAAATAGAAATTTTATCTGCTCTTTTAGCTAGCACTGATAAAAACCACCCTTTTATCGGTGTGTTTTTCTTAGTGTTGATAAAGGCTGACACTATCGTTTCGATCTATGGTAGTGTGTGTTTATATAGTTGTATATTTATATGTGTTTGTATCTATAAAATTAGAAAAAGGTTTAGTAGGGTTTTAAAATAGTGCTAAATAAACTGTTGTTGAATGATAACAATTGCCGCTAAATAAAAAATTTAAGGATAACTGCTAAAACAACTGATAAATGGTAAACACCATTGATATATAATAAAATTTCTACTAAAAAAACAATTAGTGACAGTTTTTAAGAACAAATAAAATTAATAAAATTTAATATATGGTTTCATAAAATCGCTAAAAAATGATAGAAATGATTTTGTAATTATATATGAGCACTAAATATGATGATTTGTACAAAAATCGTCATTAAATATCAACATATAAATATTTTTTTATCACAATCATATATTATTTGTAAAGACCCGTAAAATTCAAGGGAAATTTTTTCTTAATTTTCTTTAGAATTTTACAAGAGCGCGGTTTCAGACGGCACCTGATTCCGAGGCCCAGAGTGCCCGAAATCAATTTCCGAAGTTTGGCTCGGGTACGTTCAGTGAACGAACGAGCGGGAATTCCTAACTTTTGATCCGGTGCTCAGAATTGAAATCTGAGGGCACCGATGAACTCGCAGCGCCGATATTCGCTTAAAGAGACCTTTTCGGAAGTTGCGTTTGTTGCGGGACGAAATTTAGTTTTTGGGAGAATTATAAAAAGTTGAATAAAAAAATGTGGAATTCTTTTTATTTTACTTTTGTAGGTTAACTCCTCTCAAAGGGAGTTAGGGGTGGGACCCACACCCACTTAACCTCCCTTGAGAGGATTAAGTGTGGTGGGACCCACACGAACCTAAACCTCTCATCTTCCCCCTTAAACTCCCCTCTCTCCCTCTTAAAGGTTTGTTAACTTAACATCTAATTAATTACACATGACATGTATAATTAATTAAGTGTTATGTTTTTGAATTTGAAGTTTTGAATTCCTTGGCTTGGTAAATAAAATAAGGACGAACCTTATTTTATTTAGTTAGTTTTGTTTTTTCATCTTGAGAGGTTTGAGAGCTTTTTCTTCCTTCTTCAATCTTTGACGAAGAACGCTCAACTTGACGAAGAAAGCTCAAGCTCCGACGAAGAACGCCACTCCTCTCTTCTTCGTCTTCTGTGTCAACGAGAGGGAACGCCGCTTCCTCCTCGGACCTTCTTCGTCGGCATACGAAGATTCGCCAACGACGTATCTCTTCGGGCGTATCTCTTCGTCAACGGATTTGACGAACGGCTACCGCGACGCCCGACCTCCGCGACGTTGTCTTCCGCAGGACGTTGACAAATCTTAGAACCTATACCCAAGGTAGGGGTTGTTGAGTTTTGTTTAATTATTTTATTCTTGCTCGTGGTTCTAGCATGACTAACGTGAGGATATTGAATATTTAAGTTGTGTTTTAACGTGAGGGGGCCGGACCGCATGAACACGGCCGAACCCCCTCCTTCGTTCTTGATGTTTTATATTGCGGATGAATCAAGGTGGCGTGGTGCCGTCGCACCACGCGGATATTCGCCGAATTATATTACGCGACGCCGTCGCGCCGCGTTGAAGGAAATCAAAGGCGCGACGGAGGGGCGCGGTGCCGTCGCACCGCGCCGGACGACGAACACCGCGGCCGGTTCCGGGCCGCGGCGGGACGAGAAGACCGGCGGCCGGGCCGCCGGCGTCGGAAGCCGGAAAGGGGACCGGATTTTCCGGTCCCGTTGGAGAAAACCGGCCGGCAGTTGGCCGGCCGGAAGGTCAAAGGCCGGGGGAAAATTAATCCCCCGGCCAGCTTCTAAACCCACCCTCATTTATGAGGGGGGCGGTTTCCTTGAGGGGGGGCAGGAGGCCCCCCGGTTCGTTTCAATGTAGCCCCCCCACGAGGGGGGGCGGTTTCTTTGAGGGGGGGCAGGCGGCCCCCTGGTTTTTCCACGAAGCGGGCCCCCAGGAGGGGGGTCGTTGATTGAAAAAACGGCGCGACTATGCTGCGCCGCCAATTGAAGAAGCGGGGGGCTTTGCCCCCCCCCCCCCCCCCCCCCCCCCGCGTGCTGCCTCCGTGCGGCGCCAGGCCGCCGCGGCCACCGCGCCGCCGGCCGGCCGGGCCGGGTCGGACCCGGGTCGGGTCGACCTGGTTCGGGCCGACCCAGGGGGGGTCGGGCCGGGTCGCCTCGGACCCGGACCCCCCGGTTTCGAATCAGTTTCGGTCTTTTGGCCATAACTTGAGCCACGGACCTCCGATCGACGAACCGTCTATGGAAACACGATCCTTGGATCGAGACGGTTGTTTCGGTATATCGCACTCAAGGTTTTGGAATACTTTGAGTTCGGCCGGGTTGGTTCGTTCACGAAACCAACCGGGCCTTCGGAGCGGAAACGCTCATATCTTGAGCTACGGACGTCCGATTGACGTGCCGTCAGCTGTGTTGTGTTCCTCTTAGTGAGACGGATCTTTTGGCATACTCCGCCCGAGGTTTGGGCGCAGGTGGAGTACGGTCGGGTTGGTTTTGCCTTAAAAACCAACCGGGCCCCGGGGACGAAAATGCCAGTAACTCTCAGACCGGGCGTCCGATCGACGCGCCGTCTGTTGCGTTGAGTTCCTGATGACGATACGGAACTTTTGGATACATCAACTCTGGACTTTGTGACAGTTGATGTATCAGCCTCTCGGCTCGTGGAGCGGACCCTCCGAACGAGCTTGCTGTGTGCGGGAACCCTAGTGCTGGCTGCGACTTCTTCTCCGACAGCGACGATTGTGCAGAGATCCTCTGTGGACTCCAACGACGACCATGCAGAGATCCTCAGTGGACTGCGGCGACGACTGTGCAGAGATCCGCAGTGGACTGCGACGACTACTGCACTCAGCGATCCTACGTGGATCAGTGCTACAGGTCCTGCGTGGGCCCGATCCTGTGTGGGTCCGATCCTGTGTAGGTCACTGCGGGAGTTAGTACCTATCGATCCTTCGTGGGTCCGACGACTTAGATGGTTCAGTGATCATCCTTATCGTCATCCGAAGAAGTATACCTGTGTGAGATGAATCTTCTGTTTTACTCGATAGAGGTGGTGTGCTTGGTTGTAGCGGCAGACCCACGATACTGGAGACGAGCGTACGGAGTACGGAGACCGTGTAGCCGGCTGAGACCTGAAGACTGCTCGACCGACTCGACTTGGAGTGAGTCGACTAGCCCAGTGGACGGAGCGCCCGGTATTTGGCGGCAGACCCACGGCGGACGGAGCACCTGGTAGTTGGCAGCAGACCCGCGGTACTCGACTGGAGGAGTACCTCTGTAGGCTATTTGGGTGAGCGCCTGGTATTTGGCAGCAGACCCTCAGCGGACGGAGCGCCCGGTAGTTGGCAGCAGACCCGCGGTACTCGACAGGAGGAGTACCTCAGCAGTCTTAGGTTAGTGAGCAGTATCTCAGAGTCGTGACAGGACACGGTACACTTCAGAGATGGGGCTCATCAGTAGTTACGTTTTTGATAATGAAAATCCTGTGTGAGCTGAATCCTATTGCTTTCCTGTGTGGATTGTGTTGTGCAATCCTGTGTGGATTACGTTTTGCTTTCCTGTGTGTAATACGTTTACTTTCCTGTGTGGACTGAGTTTTACTTGGGCTCGGAGGTTGGTGCGTAATTGAAATTGATGACTTAGGTATATGTATGGGCATATACCTAAGCAGTGTCGGTTGTTACTTCGTGATTGTACCCTTCTTCATGGTTTATCCTTTGTGGATTTGAGAGACCTTCAGGGGTCTCGGGGTCCCTACTGAGTAGCTTATACTCACCCCTGCACGGGCTTTCCCTGCACTACGTTGTGTTGGTTGCAGACGACGGACAACGTTGATCTTAGCTGAGGCTTGCAGAGCAGGATGGTACCTGGAGGTGGACCACTGGACGGGACGTACTCGGAGTGGACGGCGGGACCCGTGGAGCAGTGGAGCTATCTGTACCCACCCTTTAGGTGGGATTTCCAGTGGACAGCTCGGTGTAGCGGCTTTACCTTTCAGTTGCTGTTTTCCCCTTTCGAGTTGTACTTACTTTCAGTTTGGGTTTTTATACTGGCCCATTTACTTTTCCGCACTTTCAGTTGTACTCTGCTTTTGCTTAGTGTTTACTTTCCGCTTGCTTACTCTGTGGTGTTTGTTTACTTTATAAAGGCAATGCCTTCCCTTTTTACCGGGATATATGCCTTGGTGCTAGTCGCCAGCCCCTGGCCTATGGAAGGCGGGCTTGGGGTAGTCACGGCACGGACCCCGAGGGCGGGTCGTGACAAATTGGTATCAGAGCAGGTTGATTCTACCGCGAACTCTGATCTTTTCTATGTGAAGCAATAATGTTTAGCGTATTGAGTGTGGTTATCAGTCCAGGGAGTCCAGTGTTGGTGCGGCGGCCGACGTATCCGTACACCAGGACTCTGACTTCTGATTTCCGACTTAATGCACGAAAACATTAATTGCGTGTGTGTTTCAAAGTTTTCTTTGTGATTACTTAAATCAGCTCACCAGGTATACTGTTCTGACCGTGGCGCACCTGTTTCCTTTTCAGGATGGCCCCACGACGGCAGCCATCTAGGGTTCCAAGAGTCGAGCGTGACGACAGCCCACCGAGCGACGAGGCCTCGGTGCAGGGCCCTTTGTCAGTAGTGGCACCGACGGTAGCTCTACCCGCCGAGCCCCTGATGCTTCCAGCAACAGCCGCTGACGATGCACGTCGCCTCAGCGCACTGCATGAGTTTCAGCGCCAGCGACCGCCCAGGTTTCGCGGGGAGACGGATCCCCAGGCAGCAGAGGACTGGCTGGAGGCAGTGGTACGAGTGTTTAGGCTAGTGAGGACACCAGCAGACCTCATGGTGATCCTCGCTGCGAGCCTACTACACGCAGCAGCAGGACGATGGTGGAGCTTGATGCTCCAGGTGCACGATGAGGAATCTCTACTTTGGACGGACTTTGAGAGCCTTTTTCGCTCGGAGTTCGTCCCAGCCACCCTTCGTGCGGTGCGTATCTAGGAGCTTCTTCAGCTGCGGCAGGGCATCATGACGGTCGCTCAGTACTCGGCGAGATTTACCAATCTCTCGCGCTACTCGACCGACATGGTACGGGACCCATTCTTCCGGGCCCAGACCTTCGAGCAGGGTTTGAGACACGAGATCAGGGCATCGCTGATCTCCCTCAGCATACCGACTCAGACAGGAGTACTGGAGAGAGCCCTCCTGATCGAGAGTTTCCTGGCTGAGTCCACAGCGAGACCTACCGCAGGGCGGCAGATAGCGGAGTCTTCGGCAACAGGTAGCCGACGGATGACTCAGGGTTCCAGGCATACCAGACCTACCGGTGGCCGACTGCACGACTCAGGCTCAGTTGTACGGGGAATCCGGGGTGGAGTCAGAGCCAGGCGTGCCGAGAGTGGGCAGTGTTACTCCTGTGGCGGGATTGGTCACATGGCTCGTGACTGTCCGACCCACCATGCTGATGATCAGCAGTTAAGTGAAGAACCTCCCAGGCAGAGGCAGAGGTTCGACCGTGGCGGTCCGCAGGGAGGAGGCGGACGAGGCAGAGGAGCTGGACGAGCAGCCGGTGGTGGGCGACGCTTTGAGGCTCTTCCACCACCAGCACCACCAGGAGGTCCACCCCGACCACAGGGAGTAGGTGAACATGCGAGAGATCAACTTCAGGCAACCGAGGCCTACGATCATGGAGCTCTGGGAGCCGATGGACAGGAGCAGAACTAGTGGATACAACCTTTGTACTTCTGGTTCCTTGTTGCATTTGTGTAGCGTCTTGTATTATGAGCTGCAATAATAAAAGACGCATACCTTTGTGATATTTTCGTTCTTGTCCTCTTTCGTGATGTTACTAAGAGGTTCCAGTTTTGGCTGTTGACTTGACCCTCACTTGTGAGACATCTACTGGAGGAGACCCAGTTACCACACACTGATGCCGACAGTGTGACTCAACCCTTGGAGGTGAGAGTAACGGTTGAATCTCTTAGTAGTAGCGTCGAGGCCTTACGACATCATCCTTGGTATGGATTAGTATCATCTATGTTAGGATTGACTGTTTTAGGCAAAGAATGTGGTTCATCTAGGGGATGGGATCAGATTTCTCTTATCGGCAAAGAAGAAATCTTGCAGCTCTGGTGGGACCGGAGATGGTCCAGGCCACGACAGAGAAGGTCCAGGTCATCCAGGAGTGGATGAGGACAGCTCAGAGCCGGCAGAAGTCATATGTTGACAGGAGGCGGAGGCCACTAGAGTTTGAGGATGGCGACCACGTCTTCTTGCGAGTCTCACTTCGACGTGGTATTCAGAGATTTGGCCGAGGCGGCAAGTTATCTCCGCGCTTCATCGGACCCTTCCAGATTCTCAGCAGGATTGGTGAGGTGGCTTATCGCCTGACTCTACCACCTCAGTTGCACCGGGTGCACGACGTCTTCCACGTGTCTCAGCTGAGGAGATACGTGCACGAACCGACGCACATCATTGATCATGGGGAGCTTGACGTTGACGATGGGGCGACTTTTACGGAGGTCCCGGTGGAGATAGAGGATCGACAGGAGCGGGTCCTGCGTGGGCGATCGATTCCTCTTGTGCGCATCAGATGGCAGCACGGGAATCTCCAGGAGAGCACATGGGAGCGGGAGGCTCAGATGCGTGCTCAGTACCCTCATTTGTTTCCCTAGTTTTTGATGTATCTTTACGGGGACGTAAAGCCCTGAGGTGGGAGTAATGTAAAGACCCGTAAAATTCAAGGGAAATTTTTTCTTAATTTTATTTATAATTTTACAAGAGCGCGGTTTCAGACGGCACCTGATTCCGAGGCCCGGAGTGCCCAGAATCAATTTCCGAAGTTTGGCTCGGGTACGTTCAGTGAACGAACGAGCGGGAATTCTTAACTTTTGATCCGGTGCTCGGAATTGAAATCTGAGGGCACCGATGAACTCGCAGCGCCGATATTCGCTTAAAGAGACCTTTTCGGAAGTTGCGTTTGTTGCGGGACGAAAGTTAGTTTTTGCTAGAATTATAAAAAGTTGAATAAAAAATGTGGAATTCTTTTTATTTTACTTTTGTAGGTTAACTCCTCTCAAAGGGAGTTAGGGGTGGGACCCACACCCACTTAACCTCCCTTGAGAGGATTAAGTGTGGTGGGACCCACACGAACCTAAACCTCTCATCTTCCCCCTTAAACTCCCCTCTCTCCCTCTTAAAAGTTTGTTAACTTAACATCTAATTAATTACACATGACATGTATAATTAATTAAGTGTTATGTTTTTGAATTTGAAGTTTTGAATTCCTTGGCTTGGTAAATAAAATAAGGAGGAACCTTATTTTATTTAGTTAGTTTTGTTTTTCATCTTGAGAGGTTTGAGAGCTTTTTCTTCCTTCTTCAATCTTTTACGAAGAACGCTCAACTTGACGAAGAACGCTCAAGCTCCGACGAAGAACGCCACTCCTCTCTTCTTCGTCTTCCGTGTCAATAAGAGGGAATGCCGCTTCCTCCTCGGACCTTCTTCGTCGGCATACGAAGATTCGCCAACGACGTATCTCTTCGGGCGTATCTCTTCGTCAACGGATTTGACGAACGACTACCGCGACGCCCGACCTCCGCGACGTTGTCTTCCGCGGGACGTTGACAAATCTTTGAACTTATACCCAAGGTAGGGGTTGTTGAGTTTTGTTTAATTATTTTATTCTTTCTCGTGGTTCTAGCATGACTAACGTGAGGATATTGAATATTTAAGTTGTGTTTTAACGTGAGGTGTCCGGACCACATGAACACGGCCGAACCCCCTCCTTCGTTCTTGATGTTTTATATTGCGGATTAATCAAGGTGGCGTGGTGCCGTCGCACCACGCGGATATTCGCCGAATTATATTACGCGACGCCGTCGCGCCGCGTTGAAGGAAATCAAAGGCACGACGGAGGGGCGCGGTGCCGTCGCACCGCGCCGGACGACGAACACCGCGGCCGGTTCCGGGCCGCGGCGGGACGAGAAGACCGGCGGCCGGGCCGCCGACGTCGGAAGCCGGAAAGGGGACCGGATTTTCCGGTCCCGTTGGAGAAAACCGGCCGGCAGTTGGCCGACCGGAAGGTCAAAGGCCGGGGGAAAATTAATCCCCTGGCCAGCTTCTAAAACCCCCCTCATTTATGAGGGGGGGCAGGAGGCCCCTCGGTTCGTTTCAATGCAGGCCCCCCACGAGGGGGGGCGGTTTCTTTGAGGGGGGGCAGGCGGCCCCCCGATTTTTCCACGAAGCGGGCCCCCAGGAGGGGGGCCGTTGATTGACAAAACGGCGCGGCTATGCCGCGCCGCCAATTGAAGAAGCGGGGGGCTTTGCCCCCCCCCCCCCCCCCCCCCCCCGCATGCTGCCTCCGTGCGGCGCCAGGCCACCGCGCCGCCGGCCGGCCGGGCCGGGTCGGGTCGACCCGGTTCGGGCCGACCCAGTGGGGGTCGGGCCGGGTCGCCCCGGACCCGAACCCCCCCGTTTCGAATCAGTTTCGGTCTTTTGACCATAACTTGAGCCACGGACCTCCGATCGATGAACCGTCTGCGGAAACGCGATCCTTGGATCGAGACGGTCATTTCAGTATATCGCACTCAAGGTTTCGGAGTACTTTGAGTTCGGCCGGGTTGGTTCGTTCACGAAACTAACCGGGCCTTCGGAGCGGAAACGCTCATATCTTGAGCTACGGACGTCCGATTGACGTGCCGTCAGCTGTGTTGTGTTCCTCTTAGTGAGACGGATCTTTTGGCATAATCCGCCCGAGGTTTGGGCGCAGGTGGAGTACGGTCGGGTTGGTTTTGCCTTAAAAACCAACCGGGCCCCGGGGACGAAAATGCCAATAACTCTCAGACCGGGCGTCCGATCGACGCGCCGTCTGTTGCGTTGAGTTCCTGATGACGATACGGAACTTTTGGATACATCAACTCTGGACTTTGTGAAAGTTGATGTATCAGCCTCTCGGCTCGTGGAGCGGTCCCTCCGAACGAGCTTCCTGTGTGCGGGAACCCTAGTGCTGGCTGCGACTGCTTCTCCGAAAGCGACGATTGTGCAGAGATCCTCCATGGACTCCGACGACGACCATGCAGAGATCCTCAGTGGACTGCGGCGACGACTGTGCAGAGATCCGCAGTGGACTGCGACGACTACTGCACTCAGCGATCCTACGTGGATCAGTGCTACAGGTCATGCGTGGGCCCGATCCTGTGTGGGTCCAATCCTGTGTAGGTCACTGCGGGAGTTAGTACCTATCGATCCTTCGTGGGTCCGACGACTTAAATGGTTCAGTGATCATCCTTATCGTCATCCGAAGAAGTATACCTGTGTGAGCTGAATCTTCTGTTTTACTCGATAGAGGTGGTGCGCTTGGTTGTAGCGGCAGACCCGCGATACTGGAGACGAGCGTACGGAGTACGGAGACCGTGTAGCCGGCTGAGACCTGAATACTGCTCGACCGACTTGACTTGGAGTGAGTCGACTAGCCCAGTGGACGGAGCGCCCGGTATTTGGCGGCAGACCCACGGCGGACGGAGTGCCTGGTAGTTGGCAGCAGACCCGCGGTACTCGACTGGAGGAGTACCTCTGTAGGCTATTTGGGTGAGCGCCCGGTATTTGGCAGCAGACCCTCAGCGGACAGAGCGCCCGGTAGTTGGCAGCAGACCCGCGGTACTCGACAGGAGGAGTACCTCAGCAGTCTTAGGTTAGTGAGCAGTATCTCAGAGTCGTGACAGGACACTGTACACTTCAGAGATGGGGCTCATCAGTAGTTACGTTTTTGATAATGAAAATCCTGTGTGAGCTGAATCCTATTGCTTTCCTGTGTGGATTGTGTTGTGCAATCCTGTGTGGATTACGTTTTGCTTTCCTGTGTGGAATACGTTTACTTTCCTGTGTGGAATGAGTTGTACTTGGGCTCGGAGGTTGGTGCATAATTGAAATTGATGACTTTGGTATATGTATGGGCATATACCTAAGCAGTGTCAGTTGTTACTTCGTGATTGTACCCTTCTTCGTGGTTTATCCTTTGTGGAATTGAGAGACCTTCAGGGGTCTCGGGGTCCCTACTGAGTAGCTTATACTCACCCCTGCACGGGCTTTGCCCGCACTACGTTGTGTTGGTTGCAGACGACGGACAACGTTGATCTTAGCTGAGGCTTGCAGAGCAGGATGGTACCTGGAGGTGGACCACTAGACGGGACGTACTCGGAGCGGACGGCGGGACCCGTGGAGCAGTGGAGCTATCTGTACCCACCCTTCAGGTGGGATTTCCAGTGGACAGCTCGGTGTAGCGGCTTTACCTTTCAGTTGCTGTTTTCCCCTTTCAAGTTGTACTTTACTTTCAGTTTGGGTTTGTATACTGGCCCATTTACTTTTCCTCACTTTCAGTTGTACTCTGCTTTTGCTTAGTGTTTACTTTCCGCTTGCTTACTCTGTGGTGTTTGTTTACTTTACAAAGGCAATGCCTTCCCTTTTTACCAGGATATACGGCTTGGTGCTAGTCGCCAGCCCCTGGCCTATGGAAGGCGGGCTTGGGGTAGTCACGGCACGGACCCCGAGGGCGGGTCGTGACATTATTAATATATTTAAATCTCAAGTAATTACGTGTGGGGAATTTGAATAAAAAAATATTGTATATAAATGGAGACACTGGGTAGGTTTTTTAAGAACCATCCAGTGGTGTGAGCAAAAGTAGGTAATTGGGATTTCCCCTCTTAATAAAAGTCTATAGTTGTGAGTGGGAACCAACTCCACTAAAATGAAGAGAGACACATGGATAAGTAGGAGTGAATATTCGGCTCTAATCGATGCCCACTAACACTAAGCGCAAAATCAAATGTGATGACGTATCCCTCATCATACTTCTTAATTAAAAATCACATTATTATTTAACCTTAATCATATGTCAACATTCTTGTATATCTTATAAATAGTTAAATGTGTGTGTGTGTGTTTTTTGAAACTTATCACAAATTCATTCAAACATATTCCAAATCTATGGACACAAAATATAAATCCACAAGAGTCAGACAACTAATATTGACACATCACAAGAAAGATGACCTAGCAATATGAATAGCCACCATATTACTCATTGTTCGGGCGGTGAAAGAAACATAAATAGAGAAAGAAATGGAAGAAAATGAATGATTTATCATGCTTCAACAAGATTTCTTACGTCCACAGGAGAGTGGGGGGGTCTATTTCTTCTATCTAGATTAAATGTCGAAGTATCACTCTTAAGATTGTTAAAAAAACATGGGATTTGATCATGTTTTGTAGAAGAAGGAAATACTACTTCTTCAATGGTTGTTTGGACAGATCATCTACTCTTGAAATTTTCTCCTTACTTCCGGCTGTTTCCACCGCGTTGGCTGCAGATCAAAGGAGAATATTTATCATTACCAATAGAAGACTCCTGTGAATATCTTCCATAATTGGGAGTGACCCCTAAAAATCTCCTTCTCATGCCCAATTTGGGGTAAACTCTACACCTGTAGTCTCCTTGCAGGATTTTAGATTCTCTTTCAATAGAACCTTCATCATAATGTTTGTCACATTTTCATTGGTGTGAGTTTTATAAACATTTAACAATCTTTCTTCATGAACATTTCAGATCCATTGATACCACATGTTGATGTGTTTGGACCTGGAATGAAAATTCGGGTTCTTACTGAGATGAATAACACTCTTACTATTGCAGTTGAGGATCTAATTCTCCCAACTATGTCCTAGCTCCTATAAATTTTTTTTCATCCACAACATCTCCTTGCAAATTTCATTGACTTTGATATAGTCTGATCTTGTGGTAAACAACGCAACACACTTATGAAGTCATGATAGTCATGAGACTGCTCCCCCTGTAAATGATATCAGGTACTCAGATATAGATTTCTTCATGTCAATATCTCCAACCATATCAGCATCTGTTCATCCTTCCAAAACAGGTTTATAACTTACAAAAACATAAACAATGACTGGATGTACCTCGGAGATACCTCAATATCCATTTTATTGTTGTCAAATTCCCCTTTCCTGGATTTGATAATAATCTACTCATAATGCCAACAATGTGACCAATACCTGGTCTGGTGTACACCATGACATACATAAGACTGCCAATTACCAACTGATAAAGAATTTTCTCTGGTTCCACTCTCTCCTCTTTATTTGAAGGACTCTGACTTGTTGTGAGCCTTAAATGACTCATAAGTGGAGTGCTATCTGGTTTTTCATTTCTCATGTTGGATCTTTCAAGAGCATTTTGAATTCACTTCTCTCGAGAAAGAAAAATCTTATGATTCCTCATATCACGTGTAATCATCTTACCAAGAATCCAAGTAGCATCTCCCAAGTCCTTCATTTAAAAATACCTATTCAACTTCTTCTTTAAAATTTCAATATTGGTGGTATCAGTAATGACTCGAACTTTTTAATTATTTACGTTTCTTAAATTTGTGGGTATAATTAAAATGTGACCATTGTGATTCGACTGTTATATGACCGTTGGTCAATATGACCATTAGAAACTATAATCTTAACATTTTATTTCTATAAATATGGTTATATTGGTTAATTAATACAGAAAGAAGATTGAATGACCTCATCCAGTAGACTCGAGCCATATGAAGCCCATCTATCGGAGCTTGGGAAGGAGGTAGCATCACCAGGATTTTCTCTGGACCAAGCCCAAGATGAACTTCAACGTATAAATCTTGAATGGAATCTCCTAAGGGAGAATTTCAAGCTGATATAAATCACCACTCGGGAAATGTTGTCTGAGAAACCCTAATATTCTATCACCGTAGCACACCTAACACTTAGGTCCTATGATGGTGTAATAAGGGGATATGTAATGAGAGTTTAGCTGCTTTGTGTAATACTTTTATAAACAAAATTCATATTTCTTCTTATGGAAAAGTTTGTGAATTTCAAATATCCGGATAAATATAGGATGTGTATTATTGATGAATTTAGGAAAAATGGTGTTTTAAAAAAAAAAATATTCATTAAATAATTAATAATGTGAAATGATTTTCAAAAAATTGTCTTCTATAGTTGTGATCAGTGATAAATTTAGAGTCTAATAAGATCAACTTGGTTTTTAGTGAATAGTAAAGTAAGAATAGTGACATACCCATACGAATAGTAATAAATAGTAATTTAACCAAAAAAATAGAAAATTCACCCATTAATGTATAAATACATTTTAGACATCTTAAAAGTGAAAAAACGATCATAATTTAAGTTTTGGTATTTTTTTATGCCATAAATATTTTATTTACAAATTTATATTTAATTTAATAATATAAAATGGAAATTTATTTTCATAAATTTTAATCATAAATTGTTACTTTATTGTCTTATGGTTATACAATAATTTTATGGGTCCTTGATTACTTTTTTAAGGCGTTACAAAATGAGTTATAGTTTTAAAGTTGTATTTTTGGATAAATACTGATTTTGTTTAAAAATTAAATTAAAAATATTTAGAAAATTATTTTCAAAAAATGGACTTAATTTTTGAATTTAGTGCATCGATATTAGGTTAGAGTAAATTTTTGGGTTTTTTCTGAAATAGTTGAAATTTCAGTGAATAGTAAAAATGTAATTTTGAGTTTCGGGTGTTTAATGGAATCATTAATGATGTAATAATGATCTAACTTTATGGTCGACTTATGAATAGTGGGATATGATATTAGGTGTCTTAAGTGGCCAATACCATGGGAAAATACCATGGGAAAATACCATGGGAAAGCCCATGGTTTTGCAAATACCACCGATGAGGTGTCCCTTGGAAATTAATAATTTATTCACCCACTTTCCCTATAAATACCAAGACATTTCCCTCATTAATTTCATTCCAAAATCATCCTCAACGAAGTTAGGATCTCCTTAACTCGCAAGGAGTCCTCCTAAGGTTACCTCAATCCTTCTAAGGTCCCGACCTTCTAGCTTTCAAAGTTACTCTTCAAGGTAAGGGATCCTTTCACCCTCCTCTTTTAAGTCATGAATTCCTTTATGTTGTGTCTCATATTTTCCATATCTTTATATTGAGGGCATGTTCTTATATGTTCTAATTACTATAAATTTCATGTCCAAATGATGAGAGACCCTTTATTCTCTCATTAATTTGTTTTCTTAATTTTTAAGTGATGCCGTTAGGCTGCAGAATTTTCGTCTCAAAATTTCTATCTCTTTCTCTCATTAAATTCCCTTGTTTATTTATGTGAATACCCAGACCTATTTAGTTTATATGGGTGTTCATAAATATATAAATATGTTATATTTTTATTTTTAAATTGACATACATATAACCCTCACTCCCTTTCCGTGGGTTATAAATGACATAATGATCTTATTTTTAAGCTCTTTTTAAACGTCACGATTTTGACACGAAACCCATTTCTTTGATTCTATTTGGGTTATTTGTGACATGTTTGATTATGATATATGTGGATCACATGAATTTAAATAAATATTAGTGGTTATCCCTAATATCACTCCAATGAATTGGGTAAAGAATTAATCTCTTGGGATGATAAGTTTCACAATACCTTAGTGAATAACCTTGGTAATTTTTATGACACCTCAGGGATAAACCTTAGTGATATGTTCATGAATGTATAAATGAAATGTTTTAGCCTCATATTAAAGTTATGATTCAAGTTATTTTCATTATTATATTCCTATACTTCCCTTGCTTATGTCCTTATGTTTTTTATTCAAGTTCTTATTGATGTCATAAGTAAACTGATTCCCTTGTTTACCCTTACTAGACCTTCTACTCACCCTTTCCTTTGAATGTATGTCTCCAAGTTATGAGATATAGTAATTGTACCTAGGATGAACTTATAATAAAGCCTTAAAAGTGGATTAGAAGAATGTTTTTTTTTTGTTTTTCATGTTTTATGTTCCTGATTTCCAAGACACTAGACTTTAAAGATCCTCTGTTTGTAAAATGTAATGAAAAGTTATGTATTAAAAAGGTGGGATGCCATAGTTAGTATCAAAGGATATTTTATTTATTTATGGAAATTAGGCTATAAAATATTTAGGAATAATCCTCCAGAAAATTTTAAATATAGGAAAACTTCCTGGTATTTTGGTGAATATTGAGTAAGTGGTTTATCAAACAAATACATCCCTATCTGGATACGAGCAGGTAAAGGCAGCTCTGGAAAAAATGTACATAGTGTTAAAACCCGAAAACAACACTTTGGGCTTGACTCGAACGCAAAATGGTGCACGACAACGAGCATTGATTCACTCTTGGTTATGACTCTCCCGGGGGATATGTTTGGTTAATCACAATCATTTTATAAATCATTAGGATGGAATTTTAGAGAAATGTAATTGTTTAAGCATGAATTTTTAGTACATAAAATCCTTTATAGTTAAAAGATTCGTAAATGAAATAAGTTTCTCACTAAGGTTTTATTCTTTTAGAAAATGGCGGGAAATTGGAGGAACCCTGCAAATGGTGACCACAATGGACCATGCACTGAAGACCCTCCAATGGAAGCCATAATGGAAACATTCATGTGAATAATGAACCAAATGACTCAAGTTATGGGAAATAACTTGAATCGAGCTGAGAGACTGATCTCACCGTGTGGGGAACAACATTCCGTTGATTCCTTTATGCATTAAAGACCACCAACCATTAGTGGATATACTAACCCATTGAATGCTGAGTAGTGGATCAGCTCCATTGAAAAGATCTTTTCTGTGCTCCGCTGTTCAGAGCAAGAGAAGGTCACCCTGGCCATCTATCACTTAGAAGGGGAAACTGATCAGTGGTGGGAACTGATTAAAAACACAAGGAAAAGAGTGTAAGTTGAAGCTTTGGAGTGGAAAGAGTTTAGAGGGATCCTTTTAAGTAATTATTTCCCTCGTTCCATGAGAACAAGAATAGAGAAGAAGTTTCTCGAGCTGAAGTATAAGGAGAACGAATCTATCGGAAGATATGAGATGATATTCACCCGAATTTCATGATATACCTCTAGCTTTGTCACGGATCCAAATTTTAAGGTTGATAGATTCTTCGGTGGACTGAGACCTCGTTTTCAGAAGAATCTAGCCAACCGAGACTATGACAGCTATGAGGAGATCGTGCGAAGTGCGATGAAAGTCAAACTGGAGTTTGGTGAGATGTAGTGGTCTCATAAATCCAATAATAAAAGGAGATCAATGGAGACAATATTAGGGAGGAGCTTTGATCAAGGTAGAGGAGGCAAGAAAGTGAAACTTCCCACGTGTAATAAATGTGGGAAGAAGCATTCGGGGAACTACCTGCTCGGGAGTGGGAAATGCTACAAGTGCAGAAGAGATGGCCATATTGAAAGGAATTGTTGTAGTGTGGTGAAACCTCAACTTACAAACACTAATGACAAGGGGAATATGGTGCAAGACCTACCTGATGTCTAGTGATTTAAGTGTGGTCAACTTGGGAACTTTTCCAATCACTTCCCAAATCCGAGGGCAGTGGAGGGGAACCACCATCAACCTCAGAAAAGGAAAAGGGAGAAAGGTAGTGCTTTTTCTATCACGACATCAGAAGTTGAAGCTAAAAATGATGCGGTAGAAGGTACTCTTGTTGTTCTCTCGAAGCTAGCAAGTACTTTGTTTGATTCTGGTTCTACGCATTCCTTTATTTCCACCAATTTTGCAAGGAATTTAGAATCATCCCCTGACTTTCTAAAAGTAGAGTTATTAGTCAAGACTCCCAGTGGGATTATCCAACCATCATCAGTGTTTAGAAACTCTAGTATTTACTTTGGTGAGAACAATATTATTGCAAATCTAGTAGTCATTCCCATTATGGAATTCGACATTACACTAGGGATGGACTGGCTCTCAAAGTATAATTCTAAGATCAAATGCAGAAGTAATGAAATCTCAGTAGTATTGAATGGAAATCCTACAGTTATCTTCCAAGGAGAGATATATCAACTAGATATTAGTCTAGAATAACTTCTTATATCCTTTTTTATTGAGTTGATCAGCGAAGAAGAAGAAGGAAATAAGAGTTTGAGGATAGAAAATGTACCCATCGTCAAGGAATACATTGGCGTATTTTATGAGGAGTTGCCTGGAACTCCTCAAGAAATAGAGGTAGAGTTCTCCATTGAAATCGTACCTAGATCTCATCTAATATCAAAGACCCCATATAGGATGGAAAATGTGGAGCTAGAGGAATTAAAGAAACAACTCCAAGATCTTTGGGAGAAGTGGTTTATCCGACCGAGTGTGTCTCCTTGGGGAGCACCTGTTCTATTTGTGAAGAAGAATGATGGATCGATGCGGCTATGCATTGATTATAGAGAACTGAATAGAATCACAGTAAAGAAGAAATACCCTCTTACAAGAATTGATGACTTATTTAACCAACTTCGTGGGGATCAATTCTTCTATGTAAGATTGATCTTCAATATGGTTATCATCTATTGATGGTGAAGAAAGAAGATATTACAAAAACTACCTTCTGATCAAGATATGGGCATTATGAGTTTGTTGTTATGACTTTTGGACTGACTAATGCACCTGCTATTTTTATGGATTTGATGAATAGAGTCTTTAAATACTACCTTCATAACTTTTTGGTTGTTTTTATTGATGATATTATGATATATTCCAAAAGTCATGAGGAGCGTGAGGATCATCTAAGAGTTATTTTGCAAACTCTACTGACGGAGAGACTTTTGGTAAAGTTCAGTGAATGTGAATTCTAGTTACAACAAGTTACTTTTTTGGGGCACATTGTTACCAATGAAGGAATAACAATTGACCCTGTAAAGGAAAAAGTTGTAGAGGAGTGGCCTCAACATACAACAATAACTGAGATTCGTAGTTTCCTTGGATTATCAAGATATTATAGAATGTTTTTGAAAAAAATTTCATGACTTTCTAATCCATTAACCATGTTAACTCGAAAAGGGGTCAAGTTCATCTAGACAAAGGAGTGTGAGGAAAGTTTCCAAGAGCTGAAGAAGAGATTGGTTACTGCACCTATGTTAACTCTTCCCTCAAGTGGAGAAGGATTCTTTATTTTTAGCGATGCATCTCTGAAAGGGATTGGGTTCATCCTCATGAAAAATGACAATGTCATTGATTATTAATCTCGACAGTTGAAGACTCATGAGCAGAATTATCCTACGCATGATATAGAGATGGTTGTGGTCGTTTTTGATTTGAAGATATGGAGGAACTATCTTTATGGGGAGAAATGTGATATATACATAGACCATCAATGTTTTAAGTATATTTTCACACAAAAGGAATTGAACCTGAGACAAAGGATATGGTTGGAGATTCTTAAATACTATGATTTTTCAATTCATTATCATCCCAAGAGCACAAAAAAAGTTACAGATGCATTAAGAAAGAAAGACCCAGTTGTTCTTTCCATGATGAGGATTCAAAAAGATCCTTTGATCAATGACCTAGTAAAGATGGAAATAGGAATTATAAGAGAAGGTACATCATCAAACCTAACCCAAATGATTTCTCAACCGTCATTACCAGAGAAGATCAAGAAAGCTCAGAAAGAAGATCCTTTGTTATAGAAGAAGTTTGAGGCTATGAAGGATGGGAAGTTTCCTATGTTCAATACTGATCAAGAAGGTGTACTAAAATTTCATACAAGACTATTTGTTCCATCTATTCTGGAAATAAAGAAGGAGATGATGGATGAAGCTCATAGCTATACTTTCTCTATAAATTCTGGTAGCACAAAAATGTATAAGGACCTTCGTGATCATTATTGGTGGGATAATTTGAAAAGGGAGATTGTTGACTACACTTCAAGGTGCCTGGTATGTCAGCAAGTGAAGGCAGAGTGACAACTTTCTAAAGGGGTATTGAAACCACTAACCATACCCGCATGGAAGTGGGACAATATCACTATGGACTTTGTCACTGGTCTCCTGAGAACTTCAAAAGGAAATAATGTGATATGGGTTATTGTGGACCGTCTCACCTAGACTGCACGTTTTATCTCCATTAGAGAAGATTTATATCTTAATCAAATTTCCAAGATTTACGTGAAGGAAGTGGTAAGGCTGCATGGAGTTCCACTTTCTGTCATATCTGATCATGATCCAAGGATCACATCAAAATTATGGAGAAGTATTCAAAAAGATCTGAGCACTGAATTGAATTTTAGTATGGCCTATCACCCCCAAAATTATGTCCAATATGAATGAAATATTCAAACAGTCAAGGACATACTGAGAACTTACTCAATGGAACTTAACGGTGGATGGGATATACATATCTCTTTAGTTGAGTTCTCTTACAATAACAACTTCCACTCGAGCATTCAAATGGAACCCTATGAAGCTATATATGGGAAGAGATGTAGAACTCCTACTTGTTGGGATGAAGCTGGTGAGAGAAAACTTCTTGGGCCTGATCTTTTGCAAGAGATGATAGAAAAGATCCATGCCATCCAACAAAACATTAAGGCTGCTCAGAGTCGGAAAAAGATCTATGCCGACATCTGTTAAAGGGACTTAGTTTTTGATGTTGGTGACAAAGTCTTTCTTTATATTTCACCTTATAAGAGATTCATGAGGTTTGGGAAGAAAGGGAAGCTCAGCCCTAGGTACATTGGCCCCTATAAATTCCTTGATCATGTAAGAGCAGTTGCCTATCAGCTTGAAATTCCTCCAAATCTAGCCCAAGTTCATGATGTCTTCCATGTATCCCTCTTGAGAAAGTGCATACCTGACCCTTCACATGTACTAAATCTAGAGGTGGTACAACTGGAACATGACCTCTCTTATGAGGAGCATCCGGTGGAGATCTTGGATCGTAGAGACAAGGTTCTACGCAACAAGACTACCCACCTTGTTAAGGTGTTGTGGAGGAACCACAAATGTGAAGAAGCCATGTGGGAACTGGAGGAGTCCATGAGATAGAAGTACCCAAACCTTTTCCCACTAGAGGGTACAAGATAAAACTTCGAGAATGAAATTTCTTAAGGGAGTAAGAATTTAACGACCCGAACTTTTTAATTATTATTATTTCCTAATTTTGTAGGTATAATTAAATTGTGACCATTGTGTTTTGACTGTTATATGACCGTTGGTCAATATGATCGTTGGAAACTATAATATTAACATTGTATTTTTATAAATATGGTTATTTTGGTTAATTAATATAGAAAGAATATTTAATGGCCTCATCCAGTAGACTCGATCCATATGAAGCCCATCTTTTGGAGCTTGGGAAGGAGGTAGTATCACTGGGCTTTGCTCTGGACCAAGTCCAAGCCAAAATTCAACGTATAAAGCTTGAACAAAATCACCTAAGGGAGAAGTTCAAGATGATAGAAATCACCACTCGGGTAATGTTGTCCGAGACACCCCAAGATTCTATCACCATATGACACCTAACACTTAGGTCCTATGATGGTGTAATAAGGGGCTATGTAACGAGAGTTTAGCTGATTTGTGTAATCCGTTTATAAATAAAATTGTTATTTCTTCTTATGGAAAAGTTTGTGAATTTCAAATATCTGGATAAATATAGGATGTGTATTATTGATGTATTTAGGAAAAAAGGGTTTTTTTAAATATTTTTTTATTCATTAAATAATTAATAATGTGAAATGATTTTCAAAAAATGGTCTTCTAAAGTTGTGATTAGTGAGAAATTTAGAGTCTAATAAGATCAACTTGGTTTTTAGGGAATCTTAAAGTAGGTATAGTAACATACCTATATGAATAGTAATGAATAGTATTTTGACCAAAAAAATAGTAACTTCACCCATGAATGTATAAATACATTTTAGACATCTTAAAAGTGAAGAAATGATCATAGTTTAAGTTTTGTTATTTTTGTATGCCATAAATATTTTATTTACAATTTTATAATTAATTTACTAATATAAAATGGAAACGTATCTTCATAAAATTTAATCATAAATTGTTACATTATTTTCTTATGGTTATATGATAATTTTATGGGACCTTGATTACTTTTTAAAGGTGTTACAAAATGAGTTATAGTTTTAAAGTTGTATTTTTGGAATAAATAATGATTTTATTTAAAAATTAAATTAAAAATATTCATAAAATTATTTTCATAAAATGGAATTCATTTTTTAATTCAGTTCATCAATATTATGTTAGGGTGAATTTTTCGGTTTTTCTGAAACAGTTGAGTTTTCGGTGAATAGTAAAAATGAAGTTTTGAGTTTCGAGTGTTTAATGACATCATTAATGATGTAATAATGATGTAATATTTCTGGTAGACTTATTAATAGTGATATATTCTATGAGGTGTCCCATGTGGCCAATACCATGGGAAAATACCATGGGCAAGCCCATGGTTTTTCATATACCACTGATGAGGTGTCCCTTGGAAATTAATAATTTATTCACTCACTTTCCCTATAAATACCAAGACATTTACCTCATTAATTTCATTCCAAAATCATCTTCAACTAAGTTCTGGTCTTTTTACCTTCCAAGGATTCCTCCCAAGGTGCCCTCAAGCCTTCCAAGGTCCTGAACTTCATGCTTTTGAAGTTACTCTTCAAGGTAAGGGATCTATTCACCCTCCTCTTTTAAGTCATGACTTTCTTTATGTTGTGTCTTATATTTTCCATCTCTTTTTGTTGAGGGTATGTTCTTATATGTTCTCATTACTATCCATTTCATGTCTAATTTATGATAGAACCTTTATTCTCTCATCAATTTGTTTTCTGAATTTTTAAGTGACGCCATTAGGCTGCAGAATTTTCGTCTCAAAATTTCTATCTCTTTTTCTCAAGAAATTCCCTTGTTTATTTATGTGAATAACCAAATATATTTCGTTTATATGGGTGTTCATAAATATATAAAGATGGTATATTTTTTTCTGTAATTTACATACATATAACCCTCACTCACTTTCCATGGTTTATAAATGACATAATGATCTTATCTTTAAGCTCTTTTTAAACGTCACGATTTTGACATGAAACCCATTTATTTGATTCTATTTGGGTTATTTATGAAATGTTTGATTATGATATATGTGGCTCAAATGAATGTAAATACATATTAAGGGTTCTCCCTAATAGTTATCCAATGCATTGGGTAAAGAATTAATCTCTAGAGATGACAAGTTTCACGATACCTTGGTGAGTAACCTTGGTAATTTTTATGACACCTCGGGGATAAACCTTGGTGATATGTTCATGAATGTATAAATTAAATGTTTTAGCCACATATTCAAGTTATGATTCAAATTCTTTTCATTATGATATTCCTATACTTCAATTGCTTATGTCCTTATGTTTTTTATTCATGTTCTTATTGATGTCAAAAGTGAACTGATTCCCTTATTTACCCTTACTGGCCCTTATGCTCACCCTTTCATTTGAATGCATGTCTTCAGGTTATGAGATGCAGTAATTATACCTAGGATGAACCTTTGATGAATCCTTACAAGTGGATTAGAATAATGTTTTTTGTTTGTTTTTTCATGTTTTATGTTCCTAATTTCCAAGACACTAGACTTTAAAGATCCTCTATTTTTAAAAGGTAATGAAAAGTTATGTATTAAAAAGAAGGGATGCCTTAATATCTATCCCAATAATCATCATATCATTAACATAAAGTAACATGATAATGAAATCAACACTATAAAATTATTTTATGAAAACACAGTGATTAGCAGTCATCCTCCTGTACTCATTTTTCTCCATGAATGAGTCAAATTTCTTGTACCATTGCCTTGGTGTCTATTTCAAACCATATAAACTTCTTATGTTTTCATACCATATTTTCTTTACTTTTAATCTGAAATCCCTCTGGATTCTCTTTGTATATATCCTCATCCAGATCACTATGTAAGAATGATGTCTTTACATCCTTTTTTGGAACCTCCAGGTTTAGACTTGCTGTCAATCCAAGAACAACTCTGATATAATACATTTTAATCATAGGAGAATAAATTTCATTAAAGACAATACCTTTTTTGTAACTGAATCCCTTCACAACCATTCTGGCTCTGTAACCAGGATGTGGGATGTTGTCTTCTCCTTTAATTATATACACCCACAAGTTCATGAGTGTCTTCTTTCTATGTGGTAACTCTACTAAATCAAATGTTCAGTTCTTGTGTAAGGATCTCATATCCTCTTGCCCGAACTTTTTTCATTCCATCTTTTGATAACTCCTGATTGTATCATTATAAATTTTTAGATCTCCCCTGTCAGTGATAATCATATACTCATGTGATGAGTATCTACAAATCAGTTGTCGTTCTCTAGTGGATCTCCTCAACCGCGATTTATAGTGAATTTGTCATGTAATGTCATATTATGGATACATATGAGAATATGAAGACATATTACCTGATAGTGATGTATCATCAGTTCCACATATCTCTCTTGCACTATCTAGAACTGATGGTACTGATACTAGTTTTATATTGACTATAATATCCTCAGATTGCAACTTCTCTACATTTTATAGATTCTCAAAATATTCAATCATCTGATCCTTAAGAGGCACCACATCCATGCTCATAATTATCCACCTATTAATAGGATCCCAAAGTTGGTATCCATACTCCTCATGGGAATATCCCAAAAATATACACTACTTTCCTTTTCCATAAACCTTTTACTGCTCATCTTTTGGGATGTAAACAAATCCCTTGAATCCAAATACTCTCAAGAGTTTTCATGAAACATATTCACCTATCCAAACTATTTCTGGAATGTCGTATTTCAATGGAACTGATGGATAAAGGTTTCTAATATTAACTTCGGTCCTCATTGCCTCCCACCAAAAGGTGTTTGGAAGATTTACATTTGAGAGGATACACCTGGCTGTCTTTCAAATTTTTATATTCATCCTCTTAGAAAAACCATTATATTGAGGTGTCTTCAACATTGAAATTTTCATCCTGATGCCAAAAATCCTACAGTACCACTCGAATGGACCACAATACTATCCTTTATTGTATACTCGTACATACTTTAATCGTGTGAAGGTTTATCTTTCCACCTTTACATGAAACTTCTTGAAAACATCCCGCACTTGATCTTTAGTTTTGAAAGAAAATGCCCAGAATTTTTTAGAATGATCATCTATGAAGTTAACAAAATAAATTTCCCCTCCCATCGACTTAGTGCTCATCATGCAAAAATCAGTGTGAATCAAATCTAAAAAATTTTCTTTTATGAATGGTAAATAACTATGAAATGATACTATGTATTTTTTCCCATGATGAAATCAACATAAGTATCCAAATGTGTACCTTTTATTCCTAGTAAGATATCCTTCCTAGAAAGAATTTTGATTCCTCTCTTAATCATGTGAACACGACGCTTGTGCCAAACTTCTACATGAACATATTTTCTGGAAGCATTGACTTCTCCTCCACATTGTCTTGCATCTATGAGATTAAGAGAAGTATATTAATTTCTTTTTTCAATTACCATGTTACTATTGGTAAGATTCTATTCCCCATCACTGAAGTAACTGACATATCCATAGTCTTCAAGCATTCCATTGGATATCAGATTGAGATGAAAACCAGGAACATGCCTTACACCCTTCAATAGTAACCTACATCCAACAATAGTTTCTAGAAAAATATTACTAATACCAGTGATTTTGGATGAACCATAATTTCCCATATTCACATATCTAAAACTTCCTAAAGTTTAAGAGGATAAGAAATCTCTTCTGGCGGTGACATGGTAGGAGGTTCCCAAATCAATCACCCATGATGAGTCTTGTCTTATAAGACTATCCTGATTATCTTCCTGAATAATAACTATATCTTCATTGACAACTGCAACATCATTATTTTAAGTCTTACCTTCCTGATTTTGATTCTCTACCTTCAAACTTCTACACTCCAAGATGAAGTGTCTAGTCTTACCACAATAGTGTAACTTCATGTTATATATTGATCGGGATTTAAATCACTTCCTCTTTTGAAGAATTTGTTCATGGGGTTCTATTACTTTGATTCTTCCCTTCCATTTCTGTTTCCCTTGTCCTTCAGTGATAAGAGATTCTGATTCAAGTGTAAATCCTTCGTCATTCTTTTAGGGCTCTTCATTCTACATTCTATATTTCACCCTTTCCACAATGAGGTTTCTATTTGGAGTAGAATTAATGACCGAAACAACTAGTGTGCCCCATTTAATTGGTAAATATATTAACATCAATCATTCTTGCAACCCATCATCAACTATAATTTTCATGGAATTCAACTTATGAACAATACCTTGTAACTCACTCATATACTCCGATACATTGGTCATGTCATTGTAATTAAAGTTGAAAAGTTGATGTATCATGTTTTATTTCTTCTGTGCGGTTGTTATTTCATACAACTTTACCAAATTTTTTTCAAATAATAGAAGAATCGTGTTTATTGAAAAAATTATGGAAGATACTCTTATCAATCCACTATCGGATTTGGGCATCGCGATTCCTGTTGAGAACAACTCACTCCGCATCAACTAGAGGGGTACAAGTTGATGTCTTATCACCAGATTGAATTCTTGTTGAATATTCCTCCACTTTCACTACATTGGTCTTAGTGGTCTCCACTATTGGTTTCCACAAATTTTTAATATACAAATTATCTTCCATTTTGGGTTTTCAAATGGAATAATTAAAAGCGGTGAGTTTAATCATACTATCAGCACTTTCTTCCATTGATACAGTGATAATATTAAAAATATAACCATACATATGCATTCATAATGGTTGAAATTGTTGGAAGAGACTCCTAGATCATTGAAAACATACTCCGATTGGTCAAGATACAACCAAAACTATTTCAACGATCTAGACCGACTGATGATGTGGCAATGACAAGACTCACCGGAACAGTCACTGGAAAACCCATAAAAAATTAACCATCGACATGAAAAATAATGTCTTCTCTAGAAATGGGGTACTATATCACCGGTGGTTTGACTGAAACTTTCACTGCTTCTACCAGTTTCATTTTAGCTCTATTTTTATGATATTTATGCCGTTGGAATCACCTCAATAAAATCTTCTTGAATCTAGATTAATTTTTTTCCAAACACCTTCAATTTTATAGTCATCATAAATCTTCTCTCTACCATAACCATTTAAACTCTGGAACCTTTGATGCCACTTTTTTGGGGTAGCAAAAGATCTAGGAGGAAAAAGAAACACAAATAGAGAAAGAAATGGAAGAACACGAAGAATTTGACATGGTTCTACAATATTTCCTACATTCAAAGAAGAATGAGGGGGTGGGGTGGGGGTGAATTATATTTCTTCTATTTGGATCAAAAATTGGAATAAAACACTTATAATCATTACAAAAACATGGTATTTTATCTCATTTTATAGAGTAAGGAAATACTATTTCATCAATTGTTGCTCGGGTAGACCATCTACCCTTGAAATTTCCTCCTCACCGCCAGTTGATTCCACCACTTTGGCTACCCACCAAAGGATACTTATTCTCCTTGCTAAGAGAAATTCCTATGAATATCTACCATAATTGGGAGTGGCCCTCAAACTCTCCCTTTTAACGAAAGAAAAAGAATAATGAAAAATAGGACACACACCAAATCTCATCCAATATACGCCCCAAAGAAGTAGAGATTATAGAGCGGGCCTTAACCAAAGTGATAAGAGATAAAATATAAGATTCCAAAATAACCTTACACAAAACCTTATCCGTCACAAACTCGAGGTCAACATAGAATGAAAAAATTTCAATAACTTGTAAACACCTATTAATTGTGAAAACATGTTGTATAAGACTGCCCGAGAAGAGTCATAACCTACCGTTCCCACTACAACATGAGCATATTAATAGATAAAATCATCTAAATTCACCTTTACAACACCCATTAGAGGAAAGGACCAAGAAATATCATGGTTCACAACTTGGTCGCAAAACCCCTCCATCCAACAGTTGTTCCAAACCTCAATCAAACTATCAGATCATCGTACCTAAGATTTATTAGGGATCAAATTATTGTTAAAAATAAATCCATTTTACCATATCTAGACAAACCAAGAAATGTAAATGAACTCCTAAAATTTCAAATAATAAAAATCCACAAACAATTTGGAGAAATTTTTTTTATGAATAAAATATCAAAAAAATTACACTGAAATTTTATCTTGAATTATGTAAATTCCAATGATTTATTATCTTAATAGGCTAACAAAGATATTATGATATGTTTAAGTTCACATTAAATTGGTTTTTTATCTTGAAGTTATATTTAAAATAACTATTTATATATATGGACCCACCATTGGTGGTTGAGTGGTTTGGGATTTAGTGTTGAGGGATTGGTTGCGGGATCAAGTCCACATGCTAGCATGTTTAATGTCATTTATTTCTTGGCATAGTGTTTCATTGTGGCAGATGTAATCTACTTATTATATATATATATATATATATATATATAAGTTTTATGTTTCTTGTTACATAAGATAAAATTTCATTTTTTCTCATGAAATATTTGTGCATGTCTAGATGAATATAAAACAAGCATAAAATTGTTTCTCAAAAATATAACAAAACTCCTAAAAATGAGATAAAGTTTGTTTGTACAAAAGAAAACCATTAAAATAACCTCATTACCTAAAAAATTAAATTACATAATTAAATTATATATACTAAATATTATATAACAAATATTTGAGGAATAATTTGAATAAAATATAAAAAACATGTCTTTAAATATATACTATTGTTTATGAAATTTATCTTTTAACATACATTTATAAAAAATTCTATTTACATGATGTCTAATATTTTCTTAAAAATATATGTTTATATAATAATAAAAATACATTGGTTTTCTATAAAAATATCACATTTTATTGATTTCTATATATGAACTTTGGATAAAAAACATAAAATAATGTGGATATATTATGGTTTTTAAAATACCAATTATATATTTTCATTTCAATCCAATTTTCATACAGATTCTTTCAATTATGTGAATCGTAGATCATATGGCCCATAGGCTCTAGCCTGTTTTTTAAAAAGAGAAATATAAAGAGGATTATGGGATCAAACATAACAAACTTCTCTAAAAATTATCATACCAAAAATGTTAATTAGGTAATTAAATCTTATTTGAAAGATTAGATCATGATCGAAAAATCATATTATGATGTTCTCTCCAGTTAATCTAACCATGAGGGCCTCTCACGTGTGGGTTTCAGCCTCACCTCCATGACTTAGGTTGTTGACAAGGTTCATAACCATCAATTGATGAGGTGTGATCATTAAGTTCCCTCTCCCTATTCATCTCACAAAACACTAGTGATAATCTCTTGTCTACCCTATGATTCAACCTCCAACTTTAACATCCACCTTAAATTGAAAATAAATCACTTATCAATCATCTCTATAATAGTGTCTCATCCATATCATCCATTAATCTTTAACCTGAAACTCTCTTCTTACATACGATGGCTATATCCGTGAAGGTGCACTGATGAAACCCCCTTCATCTTTGACCTCCTCACAAAAAAAGTCCTTCTATGGATTACTGACATTTGTTTCAAAAATTTGGTCAAGATGGAGGTTCGAATTTCATTTTTTACAAGAAAATATTTAATTTATTTTTAGTTTAATTTTCTATACCACTACTAAAAAAACTTAGAAAAAGGCCTTGATCTTTATGAGAACTTTTTATAACCATTTATAAAAGTTACATCTTTATCAACATTTTATTAAGTGTTTATGAAAGTAACCTTTATCAATGTTAGCTAAGAATAGCATTGATAAAATATTTAACTATTTAATTAAGGTAAACATTTTTATATTTTGATTACAATTAAATAAGTGTAACTTTAATGTTTAAATGAATGAATTAATTAAACTTTTAAAATTTTATTAATTTTCATATAATAATTTTCATATATTAGTAATATTATTATATATATACACAATATTTATATATGTAGTAATTAATTTTAGTTTATTATATATATAAATTATAGTAAAATTAATAATATATCAATTGTATATATTTGGATATACACAAATATATGTGTTGGGTTCACCAAGAATGAACGTGCATGCACACCCACATCCACAGACACACATGTCCTTTGGTTCATTGAACACGCGCATGCACACACACATATTTCTATATGAATAAAGGCGATCATACATAAATCAATAATTGAAAAAAATAAAACTTCAAATATTTAAATGAATTTATAAAATGAAAATATATTTATAATTTTATTAAATTTATAGTTAATATATATATTATTATAATACTGTAATTATTAATTAATATTTATATCTAAGTATCTAGTAATGTATATTTAAATTTTTTTGTTTTTATGCATAAAATTATTTATGAATATAGTTATACATTTATGTAATTAATGATAGATTTTTAAAAATATTTATTCATTTATATAAATAATAGTATTTTTAATTATAAAATAAGGGGTTATAATGTTCCAAGAGATTCTCTCTCTAGACTACCAAGTCAATTAGGGTTCTTGCTCGATGGATTCAAATCTTGGTGATTTCTTCAATCTGCGTGATATTTTTACCTATTCTTTGAGGAATAATGATGGTTTTTATGATTTAATTAAGTTTAATAAGGCTTTAGATGATGCTAGTAGGAGATCTTTGGAGGCAATTTTATTCACGAAGATCTTTAGGTCTCCAAAAATGGTTGATAACTGTGAGGTTAATGATACCCTGAACCAGAATGATGCTATAGATTCTTTGAAAAAATTAATTTCATTGAATATCCCCATGGCATATAATCTACCTAATTATCAAGTAATATATCAGGACTCTTTCAGAAAAAATGGTCTAGAGCATCAAGTCCTTCTAGGGTGTTAGGAATGACTCTCTAACTTCATCAAGGAGAATCACTAGAAATGAAAAACTCACTTTCATCAAGGAAGATCAAAAGATTATATTGACATGTGCCTATTGTGGGGTGTGTAAAAAACAATTATTTACTAAGTTAAAATATAGTATAGTGGTTAACTTAGGTTGTATTTCGACAAGGAGTGCACACAAATTAGTTTGTCACTTTTTAATTAGAGAAAAAGTTATGTGTTTTTGAAATTGTTTGGTTTTTGAAATAAAAGAGAGAAATAGAAAAAAAGAAGAAATTCGGGAAGTGATTCAAGACAAATATGGAATTCAAGTGATTTAAAAAATATTTTATGAGATGGGTGATCAAGTTGGGGTCGGTTTTATAATGGCACTACTATCCTTGTTCCATTTTATTCAATCCTCCTCTGCTAAGTTGATTTAAGTGAGATTCCATAATTAATTCAACTCACTTATTTGGTTAAATGGTTTAACAAAATTCTATTTTTGTATACACTTCTTCCATTGTGTGATATATTTGTAGTGAAAACCCCCAATTACATTAGGCAATTCCCAATCAGGTATTGTTTATCCTAAATAATCATAAATATTCACCACCCCTCCCACACATACTAGCGATCGCCAAGTACTTCACCACTAAGCCCTAATCTTATTATATCTAATATAGACCATAAGCTAACGTAGGGATAAAAATTATCATTTATCAAAGCCATAATAACAATAGAATATAAAATTGAATACGATCGCATAAGATAATAAATTCTGTTTTTAGAATTTGAAAACAACTTCACAGAAGAGATAGAGTATTTATTCAATAAAATGTAAGAACTCAAATAATTACAAAAATAAAACATTCCCTACCACAATAACCTCATATTTTTACCCCAAAATGGTTAGTGTAGTTGAGAATAATGAGTAATATGAAGGCATTACAAAAATAAGAAGAAGAAAGAAGTGAAAATAATGAACAGAATTTTCTACTCCAGATTCAGTTTTCCAGAAGTTCAGCTTCGGTTATCCCACCATCCCTTCAAATAAGGCTGATATCATTTCTTATAGGAGGTGAGTAATGGAGTTATACATCTAACCACAAAGTTTGAAATCATTTTGAGCTGTGTGGAATGATATATGGCCGAATTATTAGACATGACTTTTCCTGGCCACCAATCACTATTTCACCAACCATATTTTGACCGGTTGAAGTGCGGCCTTAATCAACCTAGTTCTCCATGAAATTTATTGTGAAGCTTCCTAGTTAAGTTGGATTGCTTACCCAGCTAGAATCACCCAATTTGGTGGTTGGTATCCTGAGATATTGATCATTGAATGAAGTCATGTCCATTCTTCCAGCCAGAATATGTGTTCATATTGACCGATTTGTTTTGCCTTGTTGGATTTCGAATTGGATTTGGGTCCTATAGACTTATATGTATCACAAAAATTATATAATACTAAAAAAATTAATCAGATGAATTGGATAAAAAATGTAGGAGTTATTTTCGAAATATATAGGAAACATAAATCAGTTTATTGTCCAGAATTAACCACTTTTCACATTTAAGCTCAAAACTCACCAAAAGTTATAAAATGATGAAAATAAGATAAAATTAATTAATGGGAAGGTATTAAATAATTTAAAAACATGTGTATAAATACGAAAATATGATCTCTATCATCTATCTAATAATTTGGAGGAATTAAAGCACTCCATCATAAGGCGTTTGATAATTCCCCAGAAGGAGAACCCTTTGTCGGTTGAATACTTGAGGAACCATATTCTTCAATTATAGGGAATTGATGGATTGAATATGAATTCACTGGGTAAGGGGTTCTTTTATTTTTTTATTCCAAACACACACATGAAATCTTGGACATGGGGCTTGGGGTTCATTTCTATCAATCTTGGATTTATGAGGATTCAAGAGTGGGATCCTATATTTGATCATACATCTTTTATAAACTCTATAATGTCAGTTTGGATTCGAATCTAAGGCCTCAATTAGTTTTTAGGCATCCTTAGATTATTTGGGATGTTTCTTCAGTGGTTAGTATTCTAATTAAATTTGATAAAGAAATCGAGCATGAAATATTTGAGAGTTTTTCTAGAATTATTGTTAAAATCGATCATTTATATACTCTAATTGAGGTTATCATCTTAGTTACATGTAACATCTCGCTCTACACCCATTGGCTTGGGAAGAGGGGGAGGTACTACTGACCTTAGGTGACATACCCAATACACCAAAGGCTGGTAATAAATTATAAGGGATTCATATATAATCAAGGGATGATTTTCCATTTGAAGATAAAACAACCAAACCGTAAGACAATAACTAAAAAAGACACTATATTATGCATGAGTACAAAATACAACCAAAACCAAACCAAAAAAACCAAGTATATCAGTGTACAAAGTGGAAAGAAAAACCAACAAAGTGTGAAGACACCAAAGACATAAAATACATCACTCCTAACATGCTCCAAGCTCCAATTCAAAAATCCATGCCCATAGTATCATTATGTATCACTAAAGAACTATGATACCTTGCCTTTACCCGTGTCTTGATATATCACATTTGTAAACACACCAAAGTTCCCAAGCAGAGTGTGAGTATAAAACTGAGTAGGATTTACCCAATGACTTCCAAAATCATACAATTAGGATAGAACATGTTATCATATTTATATAAAATACTATAAAACAATTGAAAGAAGTTTATATCAAATTCAAAGCAGTTTTCCAAACCAAGAAGTTTTCCAAGGAAAGAAACCAAGTAATTATTTAAAACCATTTCTCAAATTCCATTTTTGGAAACCCATTCCATTTAAACACATCCACATATCCACACATGGATGAAAACCGTGGACCTCCATATAATCATGAGTTGTGATTCATCCTTTCACCAAGACATCACTTGGTGAACCATTTTAGAAATGGAAACTTAATGCCCTTATCTTTTCCATTTTGATGGGGGGAACTTCATGCCCTTATCCAATCCAAAATGCACATGAACACACTCCAGTCATTCATGCCAAAACCCATTCCAATACATTTCAATAATACTTTTATTTTATTTAAAACAATTCTACAAACCTTTCCCAAGCATAAAAACCAAACCATAATTTTTAAACTGTGATTTTTAAAATCATGAACCAAAATCATTTTCCATAAAATCAACCAATTTCGAAATTTCCACAAAACCATCACTAAAGTGGGTTTCCATAAAGAATCACACATAAATTTCACAATTCAATTCAACCAATTCAATAAATTTGAAATCAATCCTTCAATTTATATCAATTGGAGTCGATAATGAAACCACATACTTCTCAAACATATGTGAAAATGAAGAATGAAAAAGAACTCCAAAAATTCAGCATGAAACTCCTAGATTAGACCTTAGATCTTGTTCTATTCAACCAAAGAAATCATATCTCATAATTAATTACGTCAAACAACATGTATTTATCCCCAATGGATTAGATCTATGATTCCAAGAGAGGGAAGAAGAAGAAAACTAAGGAAAACAACCAAGAATGAGCAGTTACCAAGGAATATGGGTCTCCAACACACATAGATTCACCTACAGATCACTTATAGATCAAATAGAATGGTCTATATAGTCTAGGGATGAAGAGGAATTAATTTTATGACCTTTTTAGGGGAAAAGTGAGTGGATTAGAGGCTAAAATTAATGAGATCCAAAAAATCCATATCTAAATTCTAACGATGCGTGGTTAGGGAGTATGGTTAAGAAAATTGTGCGATAACCATGAAATATCCACTGCCTCCAAACCCACCTCACATGGTTGTCTATAACAATTTTGAAAATCATGTTCCAACCATGTTATTACCCTCTGTACAGATTTGCACAATTTCTCATAGGTGGCCACATGGTTTGGCCAAACCTTATGCCTACCCAGTGCCCACTATTTCAGTTGCACAGTTTCCTGAGAGGTGTTGTACAATTTCTAATAACTGTTCTCAAACTGTGAACCTCCATAAAATCCCCTAAAACATGACAAAACTCCTCCGAACCTCCAAAAACATAACCCAATCACTTTATATACTTAAATTACTTAAATAATGGGTCAATTACTTGAAACTAGGGGTGTTATATTCTCCCCACCATTGGCCTTTCCATCCTCAGAAAGTTGAAAACCACTATTTTCCAGAAAGAGTTCAAGACATTGCTTGACCATTTCCTTTTCATAATCCCATGTTTCTTCGTAAATCCGACCATGTTTCCATAAAACCCACACTAGACCGATGATTTTACCATGCAATACTTTCTCTTTATTATCAACAATCCACACTGACACATGAACCAACGTAGCATCCGACTCTAGGTTAACATGATACAATCGAATCACATAGTTAGGATCAGGTTGATAATTCTTCAATTGAGATACATGAAACCCATTATGCACTAAACCAAACCTTGTAGATAAATCCAACCAATATGCGACCTCACCAACCTGTTAAAGTATCTCAAAAGGGACTATGTATCGATGAGATAACTTTCATTGATTACCAAAATGATGATGTAAAATCCTTAGATATATTCCAAAAAACACATGATCACTCACCTCAAATGAAAATTACCTTTGCCGATGATCAACATACAATTTATGAAGACTCTGTGTTGTCTCCATCCTCTTTCTGATCAACTGTATATTTTATGATATCTCTTGCATAAGGCTTGGTACAACCAGTAAAGTCTCACCTATTTCCACCCAACAAAGTGGAGAATGACAAGGATGACCAAAAAATGATTCAAAATAAGCCATATATATTAAGGCTTGATAACCATTTTTATATGAGTACCATAATAATGGTACGTGATCCTCCCATGATCCACCAAAATCCATTACACAATCTCTAATAATGTCTTCCAATAATTTTATCATCCTTTTGTATTATCCATCCATTTGGGGATGATAATTCATACTCATATTCAACTAAGTCTCAAGGGATTACTGTAAGGATTTACAAAAATAATATGTAAACCTAGGGTCTTAGTCCGATACCATCAAAACTGGTAAGAGATTCCTTTTTACCACTTTTTAGATATATATTTTTGGAAAATTTCTCCACCATATGAGATTCATGAATCTAGATGAAATGGTCTAAATTTATTAGTTGATAAAATATCACCCATATGATATCATGTTTCTAAACCATCCTTGGTAGAACTGTTACAAAAGTTATATCTATCTTCTCCTATTTCCACACAAGAATCAATAAAGACTACAACATACCCACTGGCCACTGGTGAACTGTCTCAACTCACTGATAGGTTATACATCACAAAAAACTCATCCATTTCCATTTTTATGCCATCCCAAAAAAACTGTTCTTTCAATACCTTATACATATTTTTTATTCCAGGATGAACAACCCATCTCAAATGGTGGTAAACATGAAGAAGATATTCCTGAAAAGCTATCAGTGCGACCATGTAATCTAGAAAACACAACACTGATCATCTTCCAAGCTTCCATCCCTCAATGGTATCCCCACCAATGAGTTTTGTACTCATAAAAACACATTCAAAATCATATGTTTGTGCCTCTTTAACATTATCAAACAAATTAGGAACAAAATAAACCATAAATAAAACTGCAATACTACCTCGATCTTCATAATCCAAGTGCATGTGGACTATTACCGAATTCATCTACCATTTATCTGAAACTTTTTTCACTAACTGACTAGATTACCTTCAGTTTAATGCACCTTCCAACGAATTACCTTTACTTGGGGTATACATTAAGTCAAATTCAAACATTTGAAGATACTCCATCCAATTTATTTGTCTCAGATTCAAATTTCATTGTGGGAAAATGTATTTCAAGATCTTATGATCTGTAAAAATCATAAATTTCTCACCAAATAGGTAATGATGATAAGTCTTCAAATAATGGTATAAAAAAACTAATTCCAAATAAAGTATTGAGTAGTTCTTCTCATAAAACCACAACTATCGTGATCTATAAGAAACAACATGATCTCCCTTCATGAGAACACATCCCAACCCCAATCCCAAGACATCATAATATACCATGTAGCCTTATCCCGATTTTAGAAATATCATGATTAGTGCTTATGTAAGATGAACAAGAAGCTCTTGAAAATAATTCTGACATTCATCATTCCATTGGAATGAAACATTTTTCCTCATCAAAGCATTCATTAGGTAATATGTCCATGAAAATCACAAACAAAATGTTGATAATAACTAGACAAACCAAGAAAACTACATTTCTAAAAGACATTATTTGGAAATTTCAAAGAGATCACAACCTATATCTTTTTTAGATCCACAAAAATACCTTTTTTAGAAATTAAATGTCCAAATAAATTTATCTCTTGTATCTAAAAAACAAACTTTTAAATTTTTACATACAGATGACGATCCTGAAAGATACCCAACACAAACGCCAAGTGCTGCTCATGCTCATCCTTTGTCCTTAAATACATCAATATGTCATCCACAAACACCACCGCAAAATAATCTAGATACCTTTGAAATATCTTATTCATAAATTCCATAAAGATAAATGGTGAATTTGTAAGACTGAAATGCATAACCACATACTCATAATGGCCATATCTACTCTATAAATCTGTCTTTAGAATATCCTCTTTCTAAACTCTCAATTAGAGATATCCTGAACACAAGACAATTTTAGAGAACTACTGAGCTCCCCTCAATTGATCAAATAGGTCATCAATGCTTGGAAGAGGATACTAATTATTTATTGTAACTTGGTTAAGCTTACGATAATACACAAATAACTGAAGAGTTACATCCACCTATTTTACAAACAAAACGGGTGCTTCCCACAAAGATATATTAGGATGAATGAAACCTTTTATTTCTAGATATTACAATTAGAAATTCAATTCCATTAATTCTTGTTGTTTGCATATGATAAGAAGAAATTGATATTGGACTGGTCCCTAGTAGGTGATCAATCATAAACTCCACTTATATGGTGGGTGGAAACCCTGAGAAATTATTAGAAGAAACCTCAATAAAATGATCAAAATTTTTTGCAAATATATTATTTTTTATCTCATCCACCAATGCCAAGGTCAAATATACCAACTGGTATGAGATTTTTCCAATCACTGGTTCCAAAAATCCTGCTCCACTTACTGTCCCATTTGATTCTCTTGTAAAGATATGATCGATGCCATCATCAATTATAAAACTAACCCTTTGGGTATAATAGACGATGTGATCTTTGAACATTGTTAACCAATACATACCTAGGATTAATTCATTTAAATCTATCTCAATCATATAAAAAACCCATATCAATTCAGCCCCATTGATAGTTATAGAACATGATCTTCATATAAAGGTTTGACATTATGTTTGGTCAAGAGGAGTTTGATGTTTCGAAATAGAAGGAATCATATCAACATGTAAACCCATAAGATGAACAACATGAGAATAAATAAATGAATTAGATGAACCCATATCAAACAAAGGTTATATAAGGGTATAATTTAAAAGACTCATACCTCTCACTATCGGAGGTCCATATTAATCATCCACAATCTTTTTTAGCTCTATATAGATGATTAATTACTACACCTTTCTATATATTACATTGATGAGATTGAACTGGTTTAGAATTCATGGTATTCCTAGAATAATCATGGACAACTTGGTTCTGCTAATGAGAATTATTCTACTACACTCGTCCTGTCAAAGAATGTGATGCCTAAGAATCATGAGATGTGTCCCTAGAGCCCAAACTTGGAGAATTGTGACAATAACATTGATGATATCACATATAGTTTCAATTGTGGAATTATCTAGGTGGTGATTTACAATATCACTTCATGTGATTGAAAGAACCATACTGAAATCATCCCGGATTACTCTTTGGTTTAAGAGGAAGATTCACCGATCCCACTATCTAATTCAGAGTCGTACCACTACTTTGGAAATAGGTATCCCTCTTCCACTTATTTCTAGTAGTAGAGTTCCCACCATTTGCTACAGGTATTAACATAATTCCTCCACCCGTACTATATAAGATTACCCTTTCTTCCACCATTTCTCTATTAACCATCTCTACATAATATTATATACAAATCACGACAATATTTGAGTGAATTTTGATCCTCAACCCTGATTCAAAAATTCATTCCTTCAAGGACACACTTATAATAACTTCTAGTGAAAAGTGGATTAAATTCATAAATTTAGCAACATACTCTATCATTATAAGGTTATCTTGCTTCAAACTGAAGAATTATGTTATTCTAAAAATTTATAACATTTGAGGATAGAATTGTTTATTGAACAATTCTTCGAAATCCTCCTATGAAATGACTTGGTCTAATTTATCTTGAACCGCTAAATCCTATAACTAGCATGCTAGATCCTCTAACATATATATATATTGATAACTTTACCTTCCACTCAACTAGTGTTCCTAGAAAATTGAAGATTCAATTCATCATATTTTGACACACTTATACTTTTTCTGATTCCAAATCACCCTGAAATATGGGTGGATTATGATTTTGGAACTGAATAAAATGATCCAATTACCATGATTTATCCCTTATTTTTCCTCTATCCATGACCTGAAAAGTCTAGAAAATACTCTGAACCAACTTTTTGTTCACATGTGGCTTAGGTGCAACCACATTTTCTACAGCTTCTTCTGGTTGGTTTCTATGATGCATACTAGGTTCCATTCTCTATAACCAAAATAAAATTCAATTTAGTCTCACTATCAATCCACTTAAGTATTATAAATTTCAAATTTACCATAACACACAAATCAAGAAAAGGATTTCTAAAATTCAATAATCTCCCTTTTCAAACCATTTTTGAAAATTCCACCATGCTTTTTAAAAATCAAACCATTTTCAACCATTTTCAAAAATAAACTTTTTTTTCACCAAATCATAAATCATTAATCAAAATTAATTATTCAATCCTAGTATTAATTCATTTATATATATTAATTTCATTACATTCTCATCAATTAAACCCATAATGTTGAGGTTACAACTCCTAGAAGTGTCTCAAAACACTCATGTACTCAAACTCCTCAGTAGCTTGACGTTAAACATAAATAGGTTATCTATGCCTCTTTATGCTCTATATTTCATGTTCTGAAGATCCTATGTACTTTTTACTATACCAAATTAATGACTAAACCAGAATGATTTTCAACTCCAGGACCGAACAAACTGATATCATTTGTAACATCCCACCCCTCACCCATTGCCTTGGCAAGCGATGAAGGTGAAACTAGACCATAGGTGATATCCCCAAGACACAAAATGTTATAAATAAATACCAAGGTGTAACACCCCAAGATTTCATAGTACGTTATCTCTTCAATGTAATAAATAACTTGCGCTACAAGCAACACCGAGTTTGAGCGCACCACGTCTTACCAAACTAGTCGTTCAAAAAGCGGTTATGAATAGTATTAACTGAATTTCGAATTTTTTATACTTCATATAATTTTATAATCCATATTATGCGTTTTTAGACATAATATAAGAACAAATTCATTTTTTCAGATAAAAGAATCATTTTTCAAAAAATGCAATTTTACCGCCTTTTAGTGGAAAACCTTTTTTAAGTCCAATATTTGACACTTTTATATTTTAAATTTAATGAAATTAAATTATTATTTTGAATAGGGGAATAAAAAATTATTTTGGATAAATTTTTTGTAATTTTCTAATAACATTCATATTTTGATGAATAGTGTAAAATATTAAATTTTAATTGAAAACAACTTTTTTTATCAAAATAATTTATAGTGTTAAATTATAAATTTGAGTGATTTTAAAATATAATTAGATTATATTTTTACCATTTAATATAATTTAGGTCATTGGATGTAATTTTACATTTAAAATGGACATAAACAAGGGTCAATCTTTTGATAGTTATTATTTCTTAAAAACATGCTTTTTGTTTTGACAATGAGAATTAATTTTAAATTAATTTCTGCCACTTTTGTGTTTTGAATTTAGAAAAATGGATTCCATTTTTGTAATCATGATGTCCTAATTGTTTAAATACATAAATTTTATTTTTATACATTATGAATAATTACTTCGGTAAATAGTTTATTTACCATGGTCAATGGGTAAATTCGGTAAATAAGTGTAAACAATAATATTATAATAATATTAAATTACCCTAACATGTGTACTATTACTATTGGTTGATAAATTCCAAACCATGGGAATCCTTGGGTCGATTTTGGGTCCTCATGAAGACACTTGATAGTGATAATGACACTTCATATTAATTAATTTAATGTAAAGACATAAATGACATAAACATATATCTTTTAGTAATTTTTTTACATGGGGTTATATAAGTTATATTTTAGACTATAAATATTCATTTGAAATATAAAAATATTTACTACATAATTGTATTTTATTTATAATTTTAAAACATTAAGTAATTAAATTTATTTATGACATAATGATGATGCAGTAATTACCTTATTAATGAAAGATTACAATAATTGATATTATAAATATAAAAATAAATGTAAATTGAGGATTTTGATGACATTCACGAATTTTATAGATGAATATGAAATTTTAGGGTTGATTAAATGTATTTTGTTTAAGTAATCAAGTTGTGATGACTTTCACAAAAACGAAATACTAAATAGTGTCAAAATTGACATAAATGAGTTTTTAAAAAAAATACTATTTTATTAAATTATATAATAGTCTTAAAAATATACGATTCGGCCAAAGGGATTATATAATTAATAGATATTTCATTAATGAACCACTTGGGGTTCTCTTGGAATTTTATAGTATGTTTATTAACAATATAATATAAAAATACAAGGAGACATGGTAAATGTAAAACTATTTAACTAAGAGTTAAATCTAAAAGACAAGGTTAATATGGTAACCTAAACAAGTCTAAAACATATTGGATGAGATTATTTCAACCCATAACCACCTAAGTCTCTAAATAAATTCATTTTGAGCCATTATAAACCGAATATGTTTGTATAATAAAATAATACTTCTTGTTTTTCCTATGGCTCCCCTCACCCTTCTTATAAAAGGGCACTTATCCTTATCTCAAATTTACACCTAAAAAGCCATTTGGATCAGCCAAAAACTGACCAAATCTCCACACAACTTACCACACTTCAACCTATAGGCCTTACCTTGAGCATAAAGCCAACCTAAGGAGCTGTTTTGTTCAAATCAAAAGGAAGCACCCAATGAAGTGGTAATTATTTTATCACCTCTTTCAAAGTTCTTTTCTTCTTCCACTTTCTCATTCTTTGTTATTTACATAACAAAATAATAACTCCAATAAATTACACATAATGTGATTTTATTATAAATATGGTACAACAATATTCATTATTCTATCCATCCTATGAATAATAAAGTCACTATGCGTGCGTACGTATGACTTACCGTCTCCACGCCATGGTGTAATTTGTTATTCAACACTATGTTATTAGGATGGATATAATGATGAGTAATATTTATATAAAAATAAGCAAAATATCATGATAATTTTTCTTTATAATTAATATACCATCAAATTCCACACCTTTTAATCATTAAGGAAATGATATCGTCACTCTTATGTACGTACGACTAACCGTCTCCATGACATGATGAGATTCATTTCCACGTTCACCATTCAACGATGATTATAAAAATACATATTATTAATAAGTATGTAATATATGACATAATAATGTTACTGGATATATATATATATATACTTACAAATATCTTATTCACTTACTTCCATTCAATATGATATGAAAATGGAAATAGCGTTTATGTTTATGTACAACCTACCGTCTCCATAAACGGTGTTTTCCATTTCATATATCTATCTATTATACAAATTTATATTCTAAATATATATGATATATAAATCATTTTTTATATTCTTGAAGTATTTAAATCATGATCTAAATGACACGAACAAGAATAACAAGTTAAAACATGTACGTTAAAGAAAACAATTATTACCTGAAATGTTAATTTAACATGAAAATTATTCTTAAATGGGTAGTATAAAGTCATAAATGAATCATTTATGATATCATAAATATTAATATGGTTCTGGTATAATTTGATAACATACTATGGCCATTATACATAAGGTTAAATATACCCTCGACTAAAGAAAATTACAAGGTAATGGTTATTTCCTCAATCTTATTATTATCCGAGATGGTTTATGTGTAAGTATTTACTGGGACATATTGATCATAGATACCAATATTTCATAATTTTTTTTCAAAAGGAATATTTTAAAGTTTTTTGGGAGGTTCTATTTAACTAGATCATCATTTTAAATATTTTAAATATTTATCTTTCTAAATCCTTTTAATGAATGTCAATGTTTTCAAAATGATTTTAAGGATTTATTTATATGGACATGAATGTTTTGAAATGATAATTATTTTCAAAAGTTTCAAAGTGGTATGAGACAAATTGATTCACAAATCTCTTTTAAATGAATTCCTTTTTAAATTTTGAGACTTTTAAATTATTTCATGAAAATGGGGATTTCTCTCAAAGCATTTTACTGATCATTTTCAACTATGTCAACATAATTTACTGGATATTATTCTTGATTGAGGTTGATTTATTGTAATAAAATCTTCCATATTGTATTGAATGAGTGATGATATTTTTTACTGCGGATGTGTTATTTTTATACCATTCATCTTTTATGGTTAATGTATTTACATTTTTTATGCTAGTTGTAATACGAATGTTTATGTTATGATTCAAAATTTTCATATGAGGAATAGAGTGGACTTAGTAAGTGACGGGTGGAGCCCACTATAGCTCCTCGATTCATCAGTAGGTCTCATGAGACAAACTATTGTCTTGGAACAAGGGATTGAAAAAACTTTTATTTGTAGACTTGGAACAAGGCCTTGACTATGTGGTAATGATATCCAGCATTAGGCATTCCCTCATTATTAAATTAATTATAAAATGTGACTATTCGACTAGTAGGATATCCATTTGCATGTTTATATGGTAATGTTTGATTTATTTTCACCATATTATGTTCAAGTTTATATTAAAAAGGCTATTGTTTTTATTACACATCTTTCCTTAAAAGTTTATAGCTTTCGCTAAATTATTTACCCTTACTGAGCATTTGAGATCACCCCTTTCTTATGTTTAGTTTTCCCAGGATTCCAAGAAGTTTATTATGATTGATATGCAGGGTTAAGCTAAAGGGAATAATGGAATTATCAAAGGATTATTTATTCTCTGTTTTATGTTATAAATTGTAATGTAAAGTTCATGTATTTAATCTATCTTCTATGACTGTTAAACTGATTGGTCTTTTGGGAATTGATTCCTTATAATCTTGCCAATGTATTAAAATAATGCACCAGCCCCAGGATTCTAGGGTCGGGGCATTATAGTTGGTATCATAGGATGTTTAGAAATAACCTTGTAAACTAGATTTAGATAAACTCTAATTAGAGAAAAATACTCTAAGATAGACATTGGGGATTATTATAAAAGGACTTCCTAGAATTTCAGTAATGTAGATATTTTATGAATTTTACCAGAAATACATCCTTTTCTGGATACGAGCCAGTTGAGGGGGCTTTGGAAAATATTTATGTAGGAGTCAAAACTCTGACATGGAGTTTCAGGCTTGACTTGTGGTATCCTGGTACATGACAACGAGCCTTTCTGCACTCTTGGTTATGACACTACTTGGGGATATGCTTTGGATAATCCACATTTTCTTTACAATACATTATGAAGTATTTATGAGTAAATAATTCCTCAAAGAAAACATTTTTTTATGATTATATATTATATGCATAATCTTTTCAATTTATGTTAGGTATTTTACAAGTTTGGAAATATGCATTGCGATTCATAAACGAACCTAGTGTATGCCATTGTTTAGAAATGGCGCCGAGTAGATGGAATGAGAACTTAATCAATACGCATGATCCAAAGAGTAAGAAGGATCATATATTTCTTGTTATTAAACCAAAATTTAGAAAGGTAATAGTCTCCCGCGTATTACCATCATATGAATAAATAATATCATGTGTTTATAAGATAAGTATAGAATTCTCTGAGTCTTATGGTTTTGAATAGAAACCAGAGAAGAAAAGGATGGTATATAGAAATATGGATAGAGGGAATAAGTGAAAGAAGGATTTTCCTATATGTATTAACTGTAGAAAGAATCACCTTGGTAAATTCTTGAAGGGAATGGGAGGTTTTTATAAGTGTGGAGAAAAAGGACACCAAATACTTGATTGCATGGGCAAGAAAAAGGTTTCAAATTTACAATACTTAATCTGCAAGGAGTTGGGACACTATGCGAATTAATGTCCCAATCATTAGAGTATACCATAAATAATTCTGTTGGATAATAATCATGTTATGATATTACCACAGATGAAGAGTAATGACTAGTGTTCTTATGTTGATATTAAATAATTATGTCATTTGAGTGTTGTATCAATGATGTAATGGTTATAATAATTATGGAGTATATAAGGATTGTACTGAAGTACTATTTCATTAAGGATTTGAGATTGTGTGGTACCAAGAAAAGTGACTCAAAAAAAAGTTATTTTTTTTGGAAAATACATGGTTGAAGGAAAGATAAACATTAATATGGTATTGATATTGTAATTTTTATTTTGGAATAAGAGATGATTGATTTGGATAAATTATATTGGATATTATTAACTACCTTGGAACTGATTAATGTTTTTTTATTCTATCATTATTGGTGATTACAACATTTTTGTATTTAAGGAGTATATCTAGTATTATATGATTTACAGAAGGGATAAAGAAGTACATACCTATTCAAATATGGTTTTCTGGAAATTCATTTTATTAGCACATTTTAGGAGAACACACGATAAGGGTATTCACATGTATATTATGTGACCTTCCTTATAAATTTTGGACTATGAGTTCAGATAGAAGTATTGTGGATAAGTCTAAAGGTTGGAATAGATTATGTTTGACACTGGATAATATTGTTAAGGTTAAATCATTTCTTAAGAATATTTTTGGATTTTCATAAAAAGGACTACCCAGAGGTCGGGCGACAACCCGTCACGTCCGGCAAGGCCGCGAGACTTGAACCCGCTACCGAAGGGTGACAACGGTACATCACCTACCACTGGCCTACGTGATTTCCTCATTTGTATAATGTAGTTTTTTTAATAGTCTAATAAATAAATTATAAATTCATTATTTTTGGAACCCTATACAATTAGGATAAATAGAATATTTTTGAATTCTATTATCTTTTGGAGTGAAAGATGAGTTTGTGGTAGGAATTAGTCGAAGGATGAAACTCTACTTGTCAAGTATATTTTTTCCTCTTATTATATGAATAAATTAATTCTTAAATTTTAGTTAAGGGATCTTAAAACTAAAAATGTGTTATCCTAATACCTTATGTTTTGTTGAACTGATGATATTTTAAATCATCACAGATTGATGGCTTTGAGGACCTCAAATTTACACTTGTTTGTGATTGATGACCCCAATCAATCCCTATAAATATTTACGGTTTCCCTAAAATTTTGTGTCTCCAATTTACACCAATTTTCTTCTAATAAATATCATAATTTGGTGGTGAATTTTTCATTTCTCTTTCCCTCTTATTAAGAGTAAATTTAATTAACACAATTTCTGATGTGGGTTTTCCACAAAGGTATTTTTTCTATTTTTAAACTTTTATTTTCAGAGAAAAATTTCAAATTACGATAATTAAATTTATTGAAGGAGGGGTAAATGTAACACCCCAAAATTTTATAGTAATTTATCACATTAATGTAATTAAATAACTTACACTACACGCAACACCGAGTTCGAGCACACCACGACTTACCAAACTAGCCATTCAAAAAGTGTTTATGAATAGTATTAACTGAATTTTGAATTTTATATACTTTATATAATTTTAGAATCCATATTATTTGTTTATTAGACATAATATAGGAACGAATTCATTTTTTTCAGATAAAAGAAGCATTTTTCAAAAAAAATGAAATTTTATCGCCTTTTAAGGGAGAACCTTTTTTAAAACCAATAATTGACACTTTTATATATTCAATTTAATGAAATTAAATTATTCTTTAGAATAGGGACATAAAAATTTAGTTTGGATAAATTTTTGGTACTTGATAAGTTTCATATTTTGATGAATAGTGAAAAAATACTAAATTTTAATTGAAAACAACTTTTTTAATCAAAATAATTTATAGAGTTATGTTATAAATTTGAGTGGTTTTAAAGTATTTTTAGATTCTATTTTTATCATTTACTATAATTTAGGTCATTTTATGTTATTTAACATTTAAACTGAACATAAAAAGGTGTCAATCTTTTGATAATTATTATTTCTTAAAAACACGCTTTTGGTTTTGACAACAGGAATTAATTTTAAATTAATTTATACTACTTATATGTTTTGAATTTGGAAAAATGGATTCCATATTTGGAATCAGGATTTACAAATTGTGTAAGTAGGTAATTTTTATTTTTAGACATTATGAATAATTGTTTCGGTAAATATTTTATTTACCATGGTTAAAGGGTAAATCTGGTAAATAAGGATAACAAAATAATATTATAATAATAATAAATTACCCTAACATGTTTCCTATTCCTATTTATTGATACATGTCTAACCATGGGCATCCTTGGGCCGATTTTGGGGCCCAATGGAGCCACTTGAGAGTGATAATGACACTTTATATTAATTAATTTAAAGTAAAGACAAAAATGACATAAACATATATCTTTTTGTAATTTTTTTTAAATGGGGTTATATAAGTTATCTTTTAGACTATTAATATTAATTTTAAATATAAAAATATTTCATAAATAATGGTATTTTATTTATAAATTTTTAGACATTAAATAATTAAATTTATTTATGACACAATTATGATGCAGTAATTTCCTTGTTAATGAAAGATTAAAATAATTGATATTATAAATATAAAAATGAATGTAAATTGAAGATTTCGATTACATACACGAATTTTATATATGAATATGACATTTAGGGTTGATTCAATGTATTTTTGTCGAAGTAATATGGTTGTGATGACTTTCACAAAAACCAAATACTAAATAGTGTCAAAATTGACATAAATGGGTTCTTAAAAGAAATACCATTTTATTAAACTATATAATAGTCCTAAAAAATCTAAGATTCCTCCAAAGGACTTATATAATAATATAAATGTCATTAATGATCCACTTGGGGTTCTCTTGTCATTTTATAGTAAGTTTATTAACCATATAATATTAAAATACAAGGAGACATGATAAATATTAAACTATTTAACTAAGAGTTAAATCTAAAAGATAAGGTTAATATGGTAACCTAAACTAGTCATAAACCTATTTGATGAGATTATTTCGACCAATAACCACCTAAGTATTGAAATAAATTTATTTAGAGCCATTATAAACCGAATATTATTGTATAATAAAATAATATTTCATATTTTTCCCAAGGTGCCCCTCACCCCTCTTATAAAAGGGAACATCTCCTTCTCTCAAATTTACACCTCCAAAGCCATTTATCCTGGACAAACCCTACCCAAATCTCCTCCCAAATTCCGTCACTTCAAACTAGAGGCCTTATCTTGAGAAGAAAACAAATCTACATAGCCCTTTTGTTCAAATAAAAAAAACACCCAAAGAATTGGTAATTATTTTATCACCTCTTTCAAAGTTTTTTCTTCTTCCAATTTATATTTCTTTGTTATTTCAAAACCAAAATAATAACTCTAGTACCTTCTACATAATGTAATTTTATTATAAATATGGTATAACCATATTCATTATTCTATCCATCCTATGAATAATAAAGTCACCATTGTGTGCGTACGTACGACTTACCATCTCCACGTTGTGGTGTAATTTTTTATTCAACACTATGTTATTTGGATGGATATAATGATGAGTAATATGTATATAAAAATAATGAAAATATCATTCTAATGTTTCTTTATAATTAATATACCATCCAATTCCACACCTTTTAATCATTAAGGAAATGATATTGTCACTCGTGTGTACGTACGACTTACTGTCTCCACGACAAGATGAGATTCATTTCCACGTTTACCATTCAATGATGATTATAAAGATACATATTATTAATAAGTATGTAATATATTATATAATAATGCTACTTGATATAAATATATATATGTACTTACATATATCTTATTCACTTACTTCCTTTCAATATGATATGAAAACAGAAACAACGTTTATGTCTACGCACGACCTACCATCTCCATAAATGGTTTTTTCCATTTCATATATATATATATATATATATTATACACATTTATATTCTAAATATATATGATATATAAATCATGTTTTATTTTCTATAATTATATAAATCACGATCTAAATGATATGAATAATAATAACAAGTTAAAGCACGTACGATAAAGAAAGCGATTATTACCCAAAATGTTAATTTAACATGGAAATTATTATTAAATGGGTAGTATAAAGTAATAAATGAATCATGTATGATATAATAAATATTAATATTATTCTGGTATAATTTAATAACATACTATGGTCATTATACAAAGGTTAAACATACCCTCGACTAAAGGAAAGTACGAGGCAAGGGTTATTTCCTCAATCTCATTATTATCCGAGATTATTTATGTGTAAGTATTTACCGGGACATATTTATCCTCGATACCCATATTTCATAACAAAGTTTTCAAAAGGAATCTTCTAAGGTTATATGGTAGGGCCAATTTAACTATATCATTATTCTAAATGTTTTACATTTTTATCTTTCTAGATCATTTTAATTAATGTCTATGTTTTCAAAATGATTTAAAGGATTTATTTATATGGACATGAATGTTTTGAAATGATAATTATTTTCAAAAGTTTCAAAGTGTTATGGGAAACTTTGATTCAAAAATCTCTTTTAAATGACTTTCTTTATAAATTTTGAATATTTTAAACTATTTCATGAAAAAGGGGTATTTCTCTCAAAGCATTTTACTGATCATTTTTAACTATGTTAACATCTTTTACTTGATATTATTCTTGATTAAGGTTGATTTATTATTATATAATATTCCATATTGTATTGAATGAGTGATGATATGTTTTAATGTGGATGTGCTATTTTTATACCATTCCTGGTTTATGGTTAATGTACTGACATTTAGTATGCTAGTTTTAATACAATTTTTATGTTATAATTCAACATTTTCATATGAGGAATGCTGTGGACTAAGTAAGTGATGGGTGGAGCCCGCTATAGCTCCTCAATGCATCGATAGGTCTCATGAGACAAACTAGTGTCTTGTCCTAAGGCCTTGACAAAAATGTTATTTGTTGTCTTAGAACAAGGCCTTGACTATGTGGTAATGATGTCTGGCATTAGGTATTCCCTAATTATGAAATTAATTATTACATGTGATTATTCGACTAATAGAATATCCATGTGCATGTTTGTATGGTAATGTTTGATTTATTTTCTCCATATTATGTTCAACGATAGGATAAAAATTATGTTGTTTTTATTAGGTATATTAACTTAAAAGTTTATATCTTCCGCTAAATTATTTACCCTTAATGAGAATTTGAGCTCACCCCTTTCTTATGTTTTGTTTTCCTAGGATTCGAAGAAGTTTATTATGATTGATATATAGGGTTAATCTAAAGGGAATAGTGGAGTTCTCAAAGGATTATTTATGATGTGTTTTATGTTATAAATTTTAATGTAAAGTTCATGTATGTAATATATTTTCCAAGACTTCTAAAGTGATCGGTCTTTCGGGACTTCATTTCTTGTAATCATGCCAATGTATTCAAATAATGCACCAGCTCCGAGCTTCTAGGGTCTGGGCGTTACACAAGGGATTCATACACAATCGGGGGAAGAATTTTCATTGGAAGATAAAACAAATAAGCAACAAGATAATACCCAAACAAGTCACTATATGATTCATGAGTAAAAAATAAAACTAAAACAAAACTAACTAAACCAAACTATATTAGAGTACAAATCAAAAACCAAAACTAAAAAAACTCAAAGTCACCAAAGATATAAACTCCATAGATCCCAACATGATCGAACTTCTATCTCAACAATCCATGCCCATAGTATCACGATTAATTACTAAATAACTATGATACCTTTCCTTTACCTATTTCTTAATATATCACAACTGAAAATTCACCAAAGTTCCCATGCAGGGGGTGAGTATAAAACTTATAAGTATTTCCAGAATGACTTCCCAAATCATGCCACTAGGATAGAACATGTTATCACATTTGTATAAAATAGTTTAAAATATTTTAAATAATTTTATATCAAATCCAAAAATAGTTTTTCATATCGAGAAGGTTTCTAAGGAATGAAACCAAATAATTATTTAAAACCATTTCTCAAATTCCATTTTGGTATACACATTCAATTTCTACACATCCACACATCCACACATGCATGAAAACCATGGAACTCCTTATACTTGCGAGTGGCGAGTCATCCTTTCACCAAGACATCACTTGGAGAACCATTTTGACAAGGGAAACTTCATGCCCTTGTCCGTCCCATTTTAACGGGGGATACTTCATGCCCATATCCACCCTAAATGCACATAAACACATGCCAACCATGTATTCCAAAACCCATGCCAATACATTTAAATAAAACATTTCTTTTATTGAAAAAATTCCTAAAACCTTTTTTTAAGCATCAAAACCAAACCATAATTTTATAACTATCATTTTTAAAATCATGAACCAAAATCATTTTCCATAAAAGAAACAAATTTCACAATTTCTGAAAAACCATCACTAAATAGGTTTTCCATCAAGAATAACACATAAATTTCACAATTCAATTCATGAAGTTAGATTAATTTTAAATGAATACTTCAAGTTTTAATGATAGGAGTCAAGAGTGAAGCCACTTAGCTCTCAAACTTAGGTGAAAATGAATAACGACACAAAACTCTAAAAACTTAGCTTGAAACACATATATTAAACCTTAGATCTTGTTACCTTCAACAAAAAAATCACATCTCATTAGGATTGACATAAAAAACATAGATTTATCCCAAATAGATTATATCCATGATTACAAGAGCAGGAAGAAGAAGAGAACTAAGTAAAACAACCAAGAATAAGAACTTACCAAGGAATCTAGGCCTCTAGTTCACTTAGATTCACTTAGAGATCACTCATAGATCAAAGGGAATGGTCTCCACAACCCAGGGATGAAGCGTAATTCAGTTTATGACTTGTTTAGGGAAAAATGATAGGATGAGAGGAAAAAATGAGTGAGATACACAAAATTTGGATTGAAATTTTAACAGTGCACGATTAGGAAAACCGTGCACTAAATGTGAACTAGAAACTGCCTCCAAACCCACCTCACATGGTTGGATTGCGTAGTTTTGAAAACCATGATACAACCATGATATTCCCCTCTATCCATCTTTGCACAAATTCTACAGGTGGCTGAATGGTTTGGTCAAACCATGTGCCTAATCTTGTGCTTACCCAGTTCCCACTGTCTCAGTATCATGATTTTTTGGGAGGTGTTTCACAGTTTCTACTACCCACATACCTTTATTAATCCCCCAAAACAATCCAGAACTCCTCCAAACATATTGAAACTTAATATGATCACTTTATATACTTAAAATACATAAATAAAGGGTCAAGTACCAGAAACTTAGGGTGATACATTATAGGTGAAAAAAATTGAGTAGACTATCAAATTGGAGAAGCCTCCCGTCTTCTATTGAAAAATGAAAAACATTAGGCCTTCAAATGAGAAGTTCCAAAGTGGTTCATTTTTGTTCAAACTATAAGAATCATGGGAACATCTTGGAACACTATAAATTTAATTTTCTAATATCTAGTGAGGATGAGACTATTTTTCATATTTCTAATTTACATTGGGGACCTCCCTAGAATAATGGGGCTGTGACCCTTGTTCTACAAGAAGATAATTCCACAAAGAACATTCATATACTAATGTTTTGGATGCTAAAAAATAGTTTCTCCACAATTACATGGCGTTGTTTTTCATGGTAAACAGGTTAAAAAAATCACAAAGGACCCATTGTTCATTGACAATAGAGACACTTTGTGGGTTGACTATGTAGATATATAAGAAGAGAAATTATTTAGATCTGGTAAAAACAAGGGGAACCATAATATCTTGGGTGATATGGATAGAAAATGAGTCTCTCTTTGGATGGGGCTTACTCAAGCACCATTCATTAGATAAGGTGATAAGGATCACTTAGTTACTTTCCTTATTCATGGAAGGGGTGGATTTTCACTAAAGGTCTTAAGGATCAGAGACCTTGGTCACCCAATTCCCAAGAAGTCTATAACGAATGTTGAATAAGCTAGGGTAGAATCAAGTATATTGAAAAAACAAGATTGAATAAGAGGGGAGTGGATTATAAGCACACTCACAGGTATTTTACATAGAACCATCATCCATGGACTGTAGCAGGTGAGTTTGTAGGTGACCCTACCAACGAGGATACAATTTTTTCTTTTATTCAAAAGAGAGTTGATGAATGTTATCCAATGTAACAAATGATACTCCTCATGCTAAAACTGTTTAGGATGTAATTTCTAGGAGTGATGGAATCGATAAGGAGGATGGGTGTTCTTCAGGAACATCCAATATTCCAAAAACCTCTAATGAGATGCAATTATAAGACCTCAAATTAAGAGAGAGTACTAATAACAAGAACTCTAAACCTATATTAAATTATTATTAAAAAACAGGTGAAAATGTGTGTCGAAACTACAAGGAGAAACAAGCTGTTACTACAAGGACTTATGGGATTAAGGATGATGATGATGCTCATCATGAATATAGATGAAATAATACTGAATATTGGGAAGATAACATGAAAGGGTCGGATGTATGAACTGATACGCATGTTTTTTACACTCCTAGGGTCATTACTGATATAATAAAGGAGGAAAAAAGTAAGAATAATATGGGTGTTTCTTCACCCAACTTCTTCTTTATGAATGATTCTGTTAATGACCCAAACTTTGAAATGATCTACCTTGAGGGCCTTGGGAATAAGGGTGCCATAAATAAACAGAGGATCAATGAGACTCCTAAGGTTTCAAGTGCTATACTATCAATGAATTATAATTTAGTTTATTCTGTATTGAATGTGAAGGATTCAAATGGATGAAAATGGATGCATTAATAATTTTGTGGATGCTTTCCAAAAAGAACAGGACCTACTAGGGGATACTTATCTTACACATGATATGCCTAAATATGAACCTATCTCCAATGATGTATCTCTTGGGGATGATGATCCAAAACAAGATGTGGAAGGGGACAACATCATTGAAGGATATAAAATCCTTATTGATTATCCTTTTAAAGTGTTTGATAAAATACCAATGAGGGGTTTCTTGAATAAAAATTCTTTTTTATAATTACTATGATAAATATAGATTTATAATGCGGGATAACCTTTTGGGTTTAAGGGTTTTACGTGTTCTAAAGGTTCATATTTGATTTTAAAAAAAATTTATTTGTGCTTTCCTTGATCGATTATGATTATGAATTTATTTTTTTTATGATTTCCTTTGGTTTTATGCTTGGTTTTCAAATAGCTTTAAATGGGATTTCTAAAATGTATATTTTATAAGTAAGAAGTAAAGAGCCTGAGTGGAACTTTGTGAAATGATATTTGATTTATTGATTGGTTGTTCCCTTATTGACCCCATTGTGTTTATTGTTGATGTTTATGTATATCCATGTGATAGATGTTTGAATTTTTATTCATGCGGGTGCTTATGGGTTGAGGATCTTGTTAAGGGGGTGTTGAAGGTGGGAAGAATATGATTTTGATTTTATCCTTGGAATTTTTTATTGTCATGTGATTGAAATTGTCTTGGAATTGGGCCACCTCATTTATCTATTGTATGAGGTACCTTAGGAGACCTAGAAGTAAATATGGGGATGGCTGCTTCACTAGTTGGGTGTCTTCCATGGATATTAGCCCTTAGTTTATTTTTCCAGTAAATGGATATGTCTTTGATGAGGATAGTTGAGAGCAATTCATAGGACAAGTGTAGGACCATAATAATTTCATGCTAAGGGTTCCACCTATGTATGTTGAGTATTTTACTATTAATAGCAATGGTGTTTCCCGTGATATGTATCGTATGTCATGTTTTCTTCATTCCTTATTTAATATGTGAGTTGTTTACCTCTCGATTGGGCCTCCTCTGAGGCATTGGATGATTATGATTGTGCATTTTTGTTATATGGTTTTCCTTGCTTCATTATTGTTATTACTTTATGAAAGTTTCCACGGTATGACTTACCTTATGGATTTTATTTCTTCTTTAATATCATTGAAGGATGTATAATGGTTATAAAGAAAATAGATGGTTTGTTTTTGAAGGTGTATTTAGAATGTTTAAGGAAAATTCTAATTTAGGTTTTCAAAGGAAAACTTTTCAAATGTGTATATCAAGTGTTGTTTGTTTTGAAACCATGAAAGTGAAATTAATAATTATTTTCTTTTAATTATTTTTCAAACTAGTAGACTTGTTTTATTTTATAAAAGGAATGAAATGGGATCATTTTGGTATCTTACTTGCCTATGGATCACACCCTACAAACTCGTGTTGGTGGGTATGTAGCCTTCATGTCTTGTGTAGGTTTTTAGGTCTCGAATTTTGAGTTTAGTTAGCACCGCTCTCTTGTGAGAAGTGAGTGATGTTTGGTTCATGGTGGTGACTTGAGTGTCACATAGTGATGATATTTTTGGTCACTTGTGAATAACCCAAATTGATTTAAGTAATATTTGTGTAGTAATTGTTGTCAATATATTTTTATGATGAAAAATCATTGTGATATTGATTGAAGTATGGAGTTATACCATTGAATTATTCCTACCATTGAATTGTCCATAAATAATTTGGAAATGATGTTTTGATTTGAAGAGTTTATTTGAATAAATCAATTTTAATTGTGCCCATAGTTGAGTTGGACTTAGGTTTTAAAGACATGTGTAGGTAGTATTAAGACACATTGTTCACTCCATTTGAGTTTTAGAATTTTATTTTTTTGAGTGGTTTGGGGGGGTATATGATGGAAAGTGGAAACTATTTTTTAATGGAGAGTATATTAGAATAGGGTGTGCAAAGCATTCCCACACAGAAATATTACAAGAAAGTGGAGGCGAGCCATCGCGCGTTAAGGCATAGCGGCGGGGCAATTGTGGTGCAAACATGTACAATGAGAGGACCAGCAACCAATCCAAGAAGGCTAAAGCAGTTTATTATTATAAAGGGGAGCACAGAGCAGAGTTGTTTTTCGATGTGGGATCCTAGTAAACAGTCAATGTTCATCCTCTATTAAAAATATGTAAACAAGGTGTATTGTATGATTTTTTCAATTTGATCCATCCGATCTTGGGTTGCAATTATCTTCTACCTTCAGCCTATAGATTCCCGTGAACATTAGGATTTCTTCATGCAGTGACCTCTAATGGATCAAACCAAGACTTACAAACACCATTTCATAATCTTGTTGATTCTTATATGATTGATATATCATGCAAAATTTTGTTTTTTGATTTTATGAAGAACAAACTGAGGAAATATAGTATGGAACTCAACTGTTTCTATGAAGATAGTGATATCCCACAAAGCGTAAGATGTGGCAGTGTGTGCAAGAATTTATAAAACGTGTGGCTATCCATGATTTTTAGACAAATTTTAATTTGATAAGGATATGATATATATGTATAGTGGATGTTCTATGCGAATCTGGTTCTCGCGAATCACCCTTATTATGGGAAGAATGCAGTGGTTTTCATGATACATTTATGAGAATATAAAGAGGACTGGTGTCAGTTGTGTGTGCCTAAAAATAGGTGGAGGAATCTAGAACATGTAAATCATGTATACTATTTCACAAAGAAAAAACAACAACAGAGGTAACACATATACTAATATGTGAAGAGTTTTGAGAATAATCCATTAAATGTTATTCATGAATGAATAAAATATCACGAGCATCATTTGAGAAACATATTGCATATTCCTTGTGTTGTGAGAAGACACATTAGCATCACTCGAATCATTATTTCAAAGGAATCTAAAATATTGATGCATGATACATGCAGTACATGCATACAGTTTGGGTGAAGGGATTGAGTTGAGCAGGCCGTGTACTTTAATGAAGTACACAATAAATATTATGTCTTTAAATTTTTATTCCCATGCATTTCTATTTGTTCAGTGGTAATATTTTAAGAAGAATAATTACATGAATATTGATTGATAATTTTAAGAATAATAACATTTCACACGTAGTGACATGCAAAGAATAAAGCAGTATAATGAATGCATGGAAATTCCATGCATGAAAATATAATTTTCACCCTACATGAATGGGGAACAAAAAATGATCATGTGTGTAATTTTGAAAATACCACTAGTAGCATCTCTTTATGTTGAAGTGATATTTTTCAGTAAAGTAAAGAAGAATAATACAACATGCAATGTATTGAAGAATCCTCAGTTGTTCGTTCTGAAATTACAGTGAGATGAAGTAGAAGTGATAACTTCCACTCATTCAAAAGAGTATACTGGGTCTAATTTTATAAAATGTTGTCGATTACATTCAATGGTAGTCAAATACTTTCAATTTAAATGAAAAAGTGCAGTTATCTCAGTGGATTGAAGTGGTAGATCAATTTTGTGTTGCAGTGGATACTCGAAGATTGTGTGATCTTTCTCATTGTGTTAGTGTTTTGTTTATAAAAACTGGTGGAATTCTAGCATAAATAACACTGGTGGGATTATAGTATAAAGAAAACTTGTGATATACCAGTATAATTTGGGAAACGGTTCATACCCACCCACCATGGTTTCAGGGTGATACCCGACTAACCCACTTATAATTTAAAACTGTTTTTAGTGGAGAATCTATGTCCTAGATCATTCTGAACACAACAAGGATGTAGTCACCCACATCAGGGGAGAACCTTATAAAAATAGTATGTCATATGCTTCATTTACTTTCTATCTATCATATGGTATAATTGTGTTTAAACATGGAAGATTCATTCACTCTAACAAGTGCATAGGTTTGAATTAAAAAAGGGGTAAAAATGAATAAAATAAAATTGGTTAAACTTAGGTACATTGATTCCCCCCTTTTAATGTACCTTCCTGATACAATGGGCACTTCAATTAGTATCATAGGGGGTTACACCTCTGATTGGATCTACCCTATTGTCACATTATTTTGTATTTAAAATATATGAAGTGAAAATTTGTATTCGAAGAATTAATAGAGTTTCCTCATATAGAAAGTTCAATTTCTATCTATGTTAGTGCCAAAAAAGGATATTTCTATAAAAACATTGAATAAAAGATAGAATAAATAGGCAAGGAAGTTGAGAAAGAGTTTGAATAAGAAAAAGGGTACACCAAAAACTGAATGTAGTTAGAATGGTATCCTATCAACACCATTTGTTAAATCAGTTGATAAAGATAATTTTGATGATTCTATTTCAAGAATTTATGAATAATAGTTTATTGAATCACTCAATGTTTTTTATTCATAGGTCAAAAATTATTTTAATAATTTTCCTATGAAGGTTTTTACTTACATATTTCCTTTTATAAATGAAATATATTATAAAAAATCACAACTTGAAAAAGAAGCTGAGGATATAGAGAAAGCCTTGGAAAATCAATTCCAAAGGTTTAAAATTCTCACAAAACTTATTGAAGCCAGAGAAGAAACTATATCAATTTGTAATGGACATTTCACCTTTGTTAAAGAATAATTTGAAATAAATGTATGTCAGAAAAAATTAATTGAGAAGGTCCTTATTTAGATCATTCATATACTTTAAGAATCTCATAAAGGTTCCATGAGTATTAAGGAATCTCATTTGGAAATCAAAGACAAGAATGAGACACTCATCCCAATTGAAGAATCAAAAGAAATGTTTGTATTACATTGCAATGAAAGATTCACTTTTGTTGAAGATGAATTACAAAGGACTGTTTTTGAGAAGGATGTGATTGAGAAATTTTATATAGAAGTGATCCATGCATTAGAGAAACTATATAGAACCTCTATGAATATTAAAGAATCCCATCCAGAGGTTTAGAAAAATAGAATTAAAGAGTTGAATAATTATTTCTTAGAGTCAAATAAAATGCAAGATGATCATGTTTAGAAAATGAAGAGTCAATGGTAAGACAAACTGAAAGTTTTTGAGGATGAGAAAAATTTTCTTAACATGAAGTGCATTAAAATAAACTTTAATTTGAAATATCTGAATGAAAAAAATAAAGAATGCCTAGAAATTATGTTATGATATGGTGAAATCAATTGAACACCATAAGAACTCTCTAAATCATAAATGTATTGAGTTTGAGGTAAACTTCAGAAATATGGAGAGCACCCAACTTGAATCTTCACAAAATTATGAGATCAAAAAGGATTCCAAGATTAATTCGAAAAAAGAGTCTTACTTCTAACAATACTCATTCTAGTGGTAAGAAGAGTTTGAGATTTATTATATATAAATATTTGGAAATCTCATTGAAACTGGTAACCCTTATTCTATAAGTTTATATATGTACTTATATTGTTTCATCTGTAAGTACAGGTTACAAAAATAATTTTGGTCAAACAAGGGTGAAAAATCCAGATGAAAGATCCACTATATCATCAAATTTGGATATGAAGAAGAGTAGAAATTTTTATTCCATATAAAGAGATCAAATAAATAATAATATTAGGAAAAAACAAAAAGGCATCAAAGCTATCCAAATTTTATCAAAGAAGAAGAAATCAAGATTTTTTGGCTATTTTTGGTGTTGTTGGAAATTTCTGTATCAATCCATTGACTGTTGTCATAATTTTTCCATTGATGATAATTTTATAAGACCAACATTAAGGGGGAGAAGTTAATGTGAAGATAAATCCTTCAGATTTGAAGCATAATTTATAGATTAATAAGAATATATCTGTTGAGAATAGATTTGAGTATCTTAAAGACTTCTGTGATTATTCCATTAGAAGTGGTCATAGTTATGATGAGTTCTAATATGTAAAAACTATAGAGTATACATATACTGATATGAAGAAAAGACCACAAAAAATACAGTGGAAAATATTTTTTTTGAAAAGTATTCCTTTGGATATAAACATGATAAGAAAGTTAAGAAAACCAAGAAGCAAGATACACCCAAGAAGAATGATAAAATAAATTTCACACAAAAGAAAATTAACTTCTAGTATGGAAGAAGAGGAAATATAATGTATCTTTTCAAACAGGTTATAAACACCAATTCTAGTGGAAAGAAGCTAAATTGAAAAAGAAATTAATTTTATAAATAAATAACATTATTTATTTGGTGCATGAAAATCAAGATAAAAAATTTGAATTTCATGAGATGTTGTCTAAAAAAGATAATCATATTATTGCTGGAGATTTGTGTAGAAGTTCCAAAATGTCAGGGAATATTGTTGACAAATGCATAAAATGGTGTCCTAAACAAAAATAATCATTTAAGAAATAATGAAATACACTAGTGACTTACTTTGTTAAAAATTATACTATGAAGAAGGAGTATACTCACAAGAAGAAGTATGAGAATGTACCAAATGAATGCTTAGTCATATGGATAGAGTAGCTGGAATTGGTTAAGAAGTTGGATCAGGAACATCATAATGAAAGTGCAGTACTTGACAATGTGAAGACAAATATTCCATATATGATGAAATTTAAAGAAATTATTAATTCTATACCACTCTTAAATGATAAAATTTAGAAATTCATAGAAGAAGAAAGCATGACGAGTTTTCAAAAATCCAGAGAAGAATTCAAAGGAGTCTCTGGGTTGAGAAATAAACCTCATCCCTGATGCTCTAACTAAAAACCATTGAAGAACCAAATTATTACCATGTATATTTTGTGTTTGTTTCTTCTATGTAGGGAATTGAAGTTGAAAAATATATTCATGGGGAGTCCTGAAGATAAAAGTGTTATGAAAAACCTTATACAACATTTATAAAGTTATCCATCATGGGAGTTCTTTATTTCAATTGGTATTAAAATTGTTTTTAGAAGTCATTATTGAAGAAATTAAATCATGATGAAGATGTTGGATGAAGCTCATCCCTCTAGGGAGAGTAAAGCTGAACCACTACCAAAGTTGAATATCTCAATTGGTATCACATGAATATTTTATGTTATGGTAAGGGATTTATCTAATGATTTCAAATTTTGTAAATTCAATACTGTCTTTAAAGAGGTATGCTCTCTTAACTCTATGTAACACCCCAAGCTTCCACAACATGTTTCTCTTTGAATAATGCAATAGCTTGCACTATACACAACTTCAAGTTCTAGCACACCACGACCAATCAAACTAGCCGTTATAAATAGTAATACCCACTTTTTGAAATTTTATAATTTTTATTTATCAAAATGGACTTCATTTATGGATTCTAAATATCCAAATTAGCTTTGGGTGATTTTTTTGGTATTTTTCTGAAAAATTTCAATTTTTGATGAATAGTAAAAACACTATGCTATTGTTTAAAACATATTTCTTTATTTAAATAATTATTTATTTCATTTAAATTTATTTTAGTTAAATATAGATACATAATACCTATATAAGTTTAATTTAATTCCTTGGAGTCATTTTATAATAAAATTATATGTATAAAATTTTATTGAACATTTTAATATCTTTTACCCACCTAGGAAAATTTGCAAATTTTTATAAAACGTAATTTTACCACTTTTTTGATTTGAATTTAAAAAATTTGAGAGACATGGTTGACATCAGTAAGTAAAATTTGGTTCAATAGGATGAAAAATAAGTATTGATGAATAGTAACTTTTGAATTTTATTTACCACGATTAAAAGTAAATAGGGAAATTAAAGGTAAAAATGATATTATAATTATGCTAACAAATTTCCTAATTCTATTGTATAAGTGTTTTAAGAAAAAATTATCCTTAGGAATAAAATTTTATCCTCTTTGATCCACTTGGATTAGATTATGACATTTATTATTATTTTATTTAAAGAAGGGTTAAAAGTGTTAAATTCAAAGTTTAATAACTAAACCATTTTTAATATAGGGTTATACATATGATAAATTTAATTATAAATATTAATTAGAAATATAAAAATATTTCCTACATAATGTTATCTTATTTATAAATTTTATACATTAAATAATGAAATTTATTTATGACAAAATGATGATGCAATAATTACCTGATTAATGAATGATTAAAATAATTGATATTATAAATATCCAAATAAATTTATATTTAGATTTTTTATGCATTAAAATAATTTTATAGGTTAATATGACATGTTAGGATTGATTTAATTTATTTTGATCGAATTAATCAAGTTTTTTTGACTTTCAGAAAAACCAAATACTAAATAGTGTCAAAATTGATATAAATGAGTTTTTAAAACAAATTCTACATTATTAATTGATATAATATTTCTAAAAATCTAAGGTTCAGCCAAAGGAATTATATAATGTTAGATATGTCAATAATGAAACACTTGGGGTTTTGTTGGATTTTTACAGTAACATTATTAACCATTTATTATAATAATACAAGAATACATGGTAAAAGTAAAACTATTTAACTAAGAGTTAAATCTAAAATATAAGGTTAATATGGTAGCCTAAATTTGTCAAAAACCTATTGGATGAGATGATTTTGACCCATAACTACCTAAGTCTCGAAATAAATTCATTTGGAGCCATTATAAGCCGAATATGATTGTATAATAAAATAATATTTTATGTTTTTCATATGATTCCCCTTACCCCTCTTATAAAAGGACACTTCTCCTTCTCTCCAATTTACACATCCAAATCCATTTGGCTTGGCCAAACGCTGAACAAATCTCCTACCAACTTCCCTTAATTCAACCTAGAGGCCTTACCTTGATCATAAAGCCAACATAAGGAGCTGTTTTGGTCAAATCAAAAGGAAACACCCAAATAAGTGGTAATTTTTTTATCACCTCTTTCAAAGTTATTTTCTTCTTCCACTTTCTCTTTCTTTGTTATTTCCATACCAAATAATAACTCTAGTAACTTCTACATAATGTGATGTTATTATAAATATGGTACAACCATAGTCATTATTCTATCCATCCTATTAATAATAATGTCACCATTCATGAGTATGTATAACTTACCGTCTCCACGCCATGGTGTAATTTGTTATTCAACACTATGTCTTTTGTATGTATATAATAATGAGTAATATGTATATAATAATAATGAAAATATCATGATAATGTTCATGTATAATTAATATACCATCGAATTCTGAACCTTTTAATAATTAAGGAAATGATATCATCACTCGTGTGTACGTACGACTTACCATCTCCACGACACGATGAGATTCATTTCCACGTTCACCATTTAACAATGATTATAAAAATACATATTATTAATAAGTATGTAACATATTACATAATAATGTTACAGGATATATATATATATATCTGTGTGTGTGTGTACTTAGATATATCTTATTCACTTACTTCCATTCAATAATAAATATAACATGTTGATGATTCTGTATATGTAATATACCATCCAATTATATATGACTTCACCTTCAATAGAATGATATTGTCTCTCATTCTTATGTATGGATTACTGTCTCCATGAAAGCGATGAGATTAATTAACCATCGTAACCATTCAAAAATAATTTTCATTTTAGGATTAATTTTTTTGATAACTTAATATCATTCTGGATATAAATCAAATACTTGCTATCAATAACAAACATGACTTACATAACAAACCATATAAAGGAAAACAAATTAGTTACCACCTGAAACAATGATACTACTGAAATATTATTAACAAAGAAATATTAAAAGATCATATATGATATAATATTTATGTATTTGGTTCTTGTATAATTTAATAAAAATGATTTAACTATTATACAAGAGGTTAAATTACCCTCGACTAAGGAAAAGTACAAGGTAAGGGTTAATTTTACAATCTATTTATTTATCCGAGGTTATTTCTACGTAAGTATATACTGGGACCTCTTTATCATCGACATCTGTGTTTCTTAAAAATATATTTCAAAACATTTTTAATATTTACTAGACTATGGGTTAATTTCATTTATACCATTGTTTGAATTTTTATAAAATTGTATAAAAGGAATCTTTCCATTGCTTTCCAAATAAGGTACTTTATGACCTTTTCAACTAATTAAGGTAAGAATGTTTTTTAACTTATACGGCAGGTGCAACTATTTTCTACCATTATAACACCTTAAAATATTCCCTTAAATGATTATAAGAATATTTTACAAATAATTGTTTTCTTTTATAGTTATGTGACTTTAAAACAATTTCAAAATCTAAAGAGACATTTCTGTCAAATAGTTTTTATTTCATCTATGTCAACATCCTTTTATGGATTTTACACTTGTTTGAAGTTGATTTATTATGATGTAATATTCCATATTATATTGAAGGTTTTGTGATATGTGTGAATGTGAGCGTGTTACTTTAATACCATTCATGGTTAATAGTTAAAGTATTAAAATTTCATATGCTAGTTTTAATATGAATGTTTATGTTATGTTTCAACCTTTTCATATGAGAAATTCACTGGACATAGTAAGTGAAGGGTAGAACCTACTATAGCTCCTCGATGCATTGGTAGGTCTCATTAGACAGACTCGTGTCTTGGCACAGGACCTTGAAAAAATCGTATTTGTAGTCTTGGCACAAGGCCTTGACTATGTGGTTATGATGTTCGTCATTATGCATTCCATCATTATGAAATTTTCTATTAATATTACATGTGATTATTTGACTAGTAGAATATCCACGTGAATAAGTAAATGTAATTATTTGGCTTATCATTCCATATTATACTGAATTTTATGTTTAAAAGGTTTTTGTTTTAGTCTTATACATTTCCTTAAATGTTTATTCTCATTTATGATAGTTTCGGATATATTGTCATCCTTAATGAGCATCTGAGCTCACCCATTTCTTATGTTTTATTTTTCCCAAGATGTGAAGAAGTATATTACTATTAACCTGAAAGAATAGGCTAAGGGATATGAGTGTGTTCAAAGGGGACACATTGTTTTTGTTTTTCCAATTCATAACGTAATGAAAAACTTATGTATGCATCTAGTAATTCAAAGGCTACTAAACTAATCTCTCTTTTGAGACTTGTTCTCTAGTGATTATGAAAATGTTATGTAATAACACACTGACTCTGGATAACTAGGGTCAGGGCATTACTGTTGGTATCAGAGGACGTTTTTTAAAAACATTGGAAACTAGATTTCAAAAAACTGTGATTAGAGAACATTACCCTAAGATAGACTTTGTGGATTAGTATAGAAGAAATTCCTAGAATTTTGGTAATGTATAGATTTTGTTCTCTTTCCAAGAAATGCATCCCTATCTGGATATGAGAAGGTAGAGGCAGCTTTGGCACAAATGTACCTAGGAGTGAAAACCCCGACAAAGAGTTTTGGGCTTGACTCGGGGTATCCTGGTACACAACAATAGGCCTTGCTGCACTCTTGGTTATGACACTGCCAGGGGATATGCTTAGGATAATTTAGATTTTCATTACAAAACATTAAAAAGGATTTATGAGAAAATACCTCCTCAAAGAAAACACTTTTTTTGTGATTATGGGTTATATGCACAAACTGTTCAATTTTTTTGGGTATTTTATTAGTTTGGAATTATGTATTGTGATTCATAAAATAATCTAGTGTATGCCATTTTTTATAAATGGAGCCTAGTGGAAGGAATGGAAACTGTATCAACACACGTAATCCATGTAGGGATTGTCTTCCTACTCAAGATAATTATAGTGGAGCAGGTGATGCAACCAGTGCTAAACAAATTATAACCATACTAGGACAACTCGTTCAGGTTATGAATAATAACCTTACCCTTATAGGGCACCCTGATCCACAATGTGGAGGATCAATGTTAGACTGCTTCATGAGGCAACAACCAACAACATTTAATAGGACTACAAATAAATTTTTATTTGAGAAATGGACAAGTTCCTTAGAGAAAATATTTCATGATTTGGGGAGTAGCAGAAGGGAAAAAGTCATCATGGTTGTTTATCACCTCAAGGGAGATGCAAATCAATGATGGTCATTAATTCAAAACATGAAAGAGGATGAAGTAGTATCAAATATGTAATGGAGGGAGTTTAAAGAGCTTTTCTTAGAAAAATAATTTCCTCGTGACCATCAAGAAGATATAGAAAGACAATTTCTGAGTTTGAGGAAAAAGGAGGATGAGGATGTCGCAAAGTATGAGGCTAATTTTACAAGGATATCAAGGCATGCAACAAAATATATATATGTAACCCAAAGAGTAATATTGATCGATTCTTTGTTGGGTTAAAACCATTTCTCCATCTAGAATTAGTCTCACAATCCTTCTCATCATACGAAGATATTGTATCATGTACTATCGAGATTGAAAAGGAATTCACTAAATGTTATGACTTTAATGCAAATAAAGAGAAGAAGATATCTGATGAACACTCTGGAAAAGGAAATAAGGGGAAGAAGGGAAAATTTGAATTTCTATCCTGTAGTAAATGTGGGAAGAAACACCCCGATACTTTCTTGAAGGGAATGAGAGTCTATTAGAAGTGTGGGGAAAAAGGCCACCAAGCTTGTGATTACAATGGAAATAAAGTGGTTATTAAAGTTGAATGCTACAATTGTAGATAAATGGGTAATTATGAAAATTAATGTCCTAAGCTCCAAGGAAACTTACCTCAGAAAAGGAAAAGGGAGAAAGAAAAGCTTATTCGATCACTACTACTGTAGTTGAATCTCCAAATGGCGTTGTGGTAGGTAATTTAATGGTTTCCTCAAATGTAGCCAGTTCTATCTTTTATTATGGATCATCACGTTGTTTCATATCTTTGTAGTTTGTTATGAAAATTGGATATTTCCAATTTGATTTAACAAGGGAGTTGTCAGTCAAAACTTATAAAGGAAGAATCATTGCAACAAAGTTTTGTGAATCAGTTAACATTAGGTCATATAAAAGTGATTTATCATCTGATATCATCATAATACCCATGATTTAATTTGATATAATCCTCAGTATGGATTAGATTTCATACCATGATGCAAAAATTTATTGTAAGAAGGAGGTTATAATTTTTGATAATGATAAGGAGTACTTTATCTTTAGAGCAGAAACGTCACCATATGATTCTCATCTAGATCCACCCCCAGTAGATCTACTAAATTCAATTATTGGGGAGGAATATAGTAAAATAACTATGGCTGAGTAAAGTAATGTCCAAATAGAGGAAAGACCTATTTTTTCAAGAATTTGTTGATGTGTTTCCATAATATTTAATTGGACATCCTGCAGAATGGGAAATTGAGTTTTCCATTGATTTAATTCTTGGTTCAAGGCCCATATCGAAGACCCCTTATAGAATAGCCACTGTGGAATTAGTGGAACTAAAGAAACAAATAGAGGAATCTAGTAGTAAAGGATTTATTCATCCCATTGTTTCTCCACGGGGAGCCCTTATCCTTTTTATAAATAAGAAAGATGGATCTATGAGGTTGTACATTAACTAAAGGGAGATCAATGATATAACAATAAAGAACAAGTATCCCCTACCTCGAACTGAGGATTTATTAAATCAATTTCATAGAGATTAATATTTTTCAAAGATTTACCTTCGATCTGGATATCATCAGTTGTGTGTGAATAAGGAAGACATTCTGAAGACATCATTTTGTACCACTTATGGGCATTACATGTTTATAGTAATGCCTTTTGGAATGACTAATGCACTCTCTGTCTTCATGGATCTAATGAAAAGAGTTTTTCAGGAATATCTTGATGAATTTGTAGTGGTATTTATTGATGATATCGTGGTATACTCCAAAAGCTACGAAGATCATGAAAATCACTTGCGCACTATTCTAAAGGCTCTTAGAAGAAATGAATTATATGGGTCTTTTAGCAAGTATGAATTCTGGCTTCAAGAGATTTCTTTTCTTGGCCATATTGTCTCTAAAGATGGAATCTATGTTGATCCTTCAAAGAAAAAGGAAATCCATGAATTTCCAGCACCGACGAGTATAACCAAGGTACCCAGTTTTATTGGTTTAGCAGATTATTATCAGCATCTTATCCAAAAAAATTCCCGATTGGATAGCCCATTAACCAAGATCACACGTAAAGGGGTTAAATTTGTTTCGAAAAAATATTGTGAATTATTTTTTAAAGAATTGAAGAATATTTTAGTCAATGCTTTTATATTGACTCTACCATCAGGGAATGGTGGGTTTGTTATTTATAGTGATGCTTCAGAGAAAGGAATGAGTTATGTATTTATGCAGAATGATAGGGTTATTACCTATGTATCGCGACATCTCAAAATTCATGAAAAAACTATCCCACTCATGATCTTTAGTTAGAAGCTGTAATATTTTCTTTAAAGATATTAAGACACTATCTCTATGATGAAAAATATGAGATATATACCGATCATAAGAGTTTGAAGTATATTTTCTCACAAAAAGTACTCAACATGAGGCAAAGACGATGGCTTGAACTACTTAAAGATTATTATTGCACTATCAACTACCACCCAGGGAAGGAAAATAAGGTGGAAGATGCTTTGATCAGAAAGAACCATGAGGTTTTGAACGAGATTAGAGTTGAAAGGGATCCTATGTTCATGGATCTAGTAAATATGGATATGGGAATAATCATGGAAGGTGAAACATAAATAATTTTTCAAATGGTTTCTAAAAAATATTTACTAGAAAGGATAAAAAGTTCTCAGACTGATGATGTGGAGTTTCAAAAATAAAACCAAAGATGTGAATGATGAGAGATTGATTGACTACGTATATGAAGATGTAATTTTGAAATTTGGGAGGAGGATTTGTGTTCCTGATATACCATATCTAAAAAGGGAATTGTTGGATGTTGCTCATAGCTCCAATTTCACTATATACCCTGGTAGCACTAAGATGTATATATATTTTAAGGAACATTTTTTGTGGGACAATATGAATAGGAAGATTGCTAATTATGTGTCAAGATGTATGGTTTGTCTATAGGTTAAGCCTAGAAGACAACATCCTGAAGGAGTCATGCAACCTCTTCCCATACCTGAGTGGAAATGGGATGATATTATGATGGACTTTGTCAGGGGACTACCAAAGAATCCCAGAAGGAATGATGAAATATGGGTAATTGTTGATCGTCTTACCAAGTCAGCACATTTTATTGCTATAAGAGAAGATTTACCACTTGAACATTTAGCAAGACTTTATATTAATGAAGTTGTAAGACTTCATGGTGTACCCCTATTGATTGTTTTTGATCGTGATCCCCATTTTATGTAAAGATTTTGGAAAATTCTTCAGAAAGGCCAATATACTGAACTTCATTTGAGCACTGCCTACCGCCCTCAAACTGATGAAAAATCAGAATGGACTATTCAAACCTTAGAAGACATGTTGAGATCTTACTCACTTGACTTTCAAGGTATGTGGGATCAGTATTTACCACCATTAGAATTTTCCTATAACAATATCTTCTATTCAAGTATTCATATGGAACCATATGAAGCGTTATGTGGAAAGATATGTCTCACACCAACTTGTTGGGATGATGTTGGTGAAAGAAAACTCGTAGGCCCATAAATTGCTGAGGAAGCAATGGAAAAGGTGAAGCTTATCCAAACCCACATCAAAGCATCTCAATGTTGGAAAAAGAGGTATGCCAATAACTGATGGAAGGATTTGGAATTTCTAGTAGGAGATCCTGTTTTCTTGAAGGTATCTCCATGGAAGGGTGTTATACGATTCAGTAAGAAGGGTAAATTAAGTCCCAAGTACATCATACCTTTCAAAATTCTAGAACTAATTGGAGTTGTGTCTTTCCGTTTGGAAATACCTCAAAGTCTCTCCAAAGTTCATGATGTATTCCATGAATCACTATTGAGAAAATACCTTCCTGACCCAACGCATGTACTCACCTATGAAGAAATAGATTTGGAACTTGATCTGTCTTTTGTGAAGATCCTGTTAAGATTATTGATACTATAGAACAAGTTTTGAGAAACCAGACAACTCGTCTGGTAAAAGTTCTATGGAGAAACCATAAGATGGAAGAGGCAACATGGGAACCTGAGGAACTTATGATGAAGAACCACCCAAATCTTTTTATGCAGAAGTATTATAGAAAATTTGAGGAAAAAATTACTTGAAGAAGGGAAGAATGTAATACCCCAAGCTTCTACAATACGTTTCTCTTTGAATAATGCAATATCTTGTGTTGTACGCAACTTCGAGTTATATCACACCATGACCAATCAAACTAGCCGCTATGAATAGTAATACCAAATTTTTGAAATTTTATAAATTTTATTTATCAAAATGGACTTCATTTTTGGATTTGGAATATCAAAATTAGTTTAGGGTGAATTTTTAGTAATTTTGTTTGAAAACTTTCAATTTTTAATGAATATTGAAGAACACTGTGTTATTGTTTAAAACCTAATTTTTATTTAAATAATTATTATTTTTATTTAAATTTATTTTAGGTCAAAATATATACATAATACCTATATAAGTTCAATTTAATTCATTAGAGTCATTTTATAATAAAATTAGATGTATAAAATTTTATTGAACATTTTAACGACTTTTACCGACCCTCTATGCACATTTAAAAATTTTCCTAAAATGTAATTTTACCACTTATGTGAATTGAATTTAAAAAATCACTAATACACAGTTTACACTAGTAAGTAAAATGTGGTTCAATAGGATGAAAATAATTTTTTGTGAATAGTAACTTTTGAATTCTATTTACCACAATTAAAAGTAAATATGGTAATTAATGGTACACATGATATTATAATTATCCTAAAACATGTCCTAATTCTATTGAATAAGTTTTTTTTAACCAAAATCAACCTTAGGAATAAAATTTGATCCTATTTGATCCACTTGGATTAGATTAGGACATTCATTATTATTTTATTTAAAGAAGAGTTAAAAGTGTTAAACTCAAAGTGTAATAACTAAACCCTTTTTAATATGGGGTTATACATAAGATAAATTATACTATAAATATTCATTAGAAATCTAAAAATATTTCCCACATAATGGTTTTTTATTTAGAATTTTCAGACATTAAATAATTAAATTTATTTATGACAAAATGATGATTAATGAAAGATTAAAATAATTGATATTATAAATATCCAAATAAATGTAAATTCATACTTTTGATGAATTAAATTAATTTTATAGGTTAATAGGACATGTTAGTATTGATTTAATTTATGTTTTTGTAAGTAATCAAGTTTTGTTGACTTTTAGAAAAAACAAATACTAAATAGTGTCAAAATTGACATAAATGAGTTTATAAAACAAATACTATATTATTAATTGATATAATATTTCTAAAAATATAAGTTTCTTAAAAAGTACTTATATTAGGTTAAATATATCAATAATTAACCTCTTGGGTTTCTTTCGACTTTTTATATTAAGTTTATTAACCATTTATTATAATAATACAAGAATATATGGTAAAAGTTAAACTATTTAACTAAGAGTTAAATCTGAAAGATAAGGTTAATATGGTGACCTAAACCTATATAAATCCAATTGGTTGAGATTTTTTAGACCAATCCCCACCTTATTCTCGAAATAAATCCTTATGGAGCCATTATAAACAGAATATGATTGTATAATAAATTAATATTTCAAGATTTTCCTAAAGTGACCCTCACCTCTCTTATAAAAAGGTACTCTCCCTTCTCTTAATATCACACATAAAAATCCATTTGGATGGGACAAACCATGTTCAAATATCATCCCAAATAACCTCAATTTAACCTAGAGGCCTTAATTTATTTATAATCCAACCTAAGGATCCCTTTTGATCAAATCAAAATGAAGCACCCGAAGAAGAGGTAATAATTTCATCACCTCTTTAAAAGTTCTTTTCTTCTTCCAATTCCTCTTTATTTGTTTCTTACATACCAAAATAATAAGTCCAGTACCTTCTACATACTGTTATGTTATTATAAATATGGTATAACTATATTCATTATTCTATCCATCCTATGAATGACAAAGTCACCATACGTGCGTACGTATGACTTACCATCTCCACATCGTGGTGAAGTTTGTTATTCAACACTTCATTATTTTTATGGGTATAATAATGAGTATAATTGATGTAAATAATAAATATAACATGTTAATTATTCTTTATATGTAATATAACATCCAATTATATACGATTTCACTATCAATAGAATGATATTATCACTCGTGCATACGTACAGAATACCGTCTCCACAAACGTGATGAGATTCATTCCCCATCATAAACATTCAAGAATAATTTTCATTTTATGATTAAAAATAACTTTTAAGAACGTAATATCATTCTGGATATGAATCAAATACATCTTATCCATAACTAACATGACTTATGTAACAAAACATATAAAGTAAAAGGAATCAGTTAACACCCGAAATAATGATACTACTGAAATATTATTAACAAAGCAATATTAGAAGATCATGTATGATATAATATTTATGTATTTGGTTCTTGTATAATTTAATAACAATGATTTAACTATTATACAGGATGTTAAATTACCCTCAACTAAGGAAAAGTACAAGGTAAGGGTTAATTTTACAATATCTTTATTTATCTGAGGTCATTTATACATAAGTATCTACTATGAACTCTTTATCATCCACATCCATGTTTCTAAAAAATTTATTCCTAAACATTTTTACTATTTACTATACTATAGGTTAAATTCATTTATACCCTTGTTTGTATTTTAATAAAATGGATTGAAAGTAATATTTCCGTCACTTTCCAAATTAGGTACTTTATGAACTTTTCTACAATTAAGGTAAGAATGTTTTTTAACTTATACGGTGGGTGCGGCTGTTTACCGCCATTATAACACCTTCAAATATTCCCTTAAAACCTTATAATAATATTTTAAAAATATTTTTTTTCATTTATAATTACGTGACTTTTAAACGATTTCAAAATAGAAAGATATATTTCTCTCAAATAGTTTTGATTTAATCTTTTTCAACATCCTTTGATGTATTTTAAACTTGTTTAAAGTTGATTTATTATGATACACTCTTCCTTATTGTATTGAAGGTTTTATGATATGTTTGACTATGGGTGTGTTATTTTTATTCCATTCATTGTTAATGGTTAAAGTATTAACATTTCATATGCGAATTTTAATAAGAATGTTTTTGTTATGTTTCAAAATTTTAATATGAGGAATGCATTGGACTTATTAAGTGATGGGTGGATCCCTCTATATCTCCTTGATGCATCGATAGGTATCATGAGAAAAACTAGTGTCTTGGAAAAAGGCATTGACAAAATATTATTTGTAGTCTTGGAATGAGGCCTTAACTATGTGGTTATGATGTCTGGAATTATGCATTCCATCCTTAAGAAATTATATATTGATATTACATGTGATTATTTGACTAGTAGAATATCCATTTGAATTAGTAAATGAAATTATTTGACTTATATTTTCCATATTATGTTTAAGTTTAAGTTTAAAAGGCTTTTGTTTTAGTCTTATACATTTCGTTAAATATTTACTCTCATTTATAATAGTTTCTGATATATTTTTATCCTTAATAAGCATTAAAGATCACCCCTTTCTTATGTTTTCTTTTTCCTAGGACGTGAATAAGTATATTATGATTAACCTGCAGGAATAGGCTAAGGGATATGAGTGTTTTCAAAGGGGACACATTGTTTTTATTTTTCCAATTCATAATGTAATGTAAAACTTATGTATATATCTAGTACTTACAAGGCTAATTAACTAATTGGTCTTTAGAGACTTGATCTATTGTGATCATTCCAATGTTATTTAATAATTCCCTGACTCCAGGTAACTAGGGTCGGGGCATTACACTCTATGTGAAGAATAATTATATATAATAAAGGGAGAAGATGATAATTTGATGAAAAAATTTAAATGGTTTGATTAAGGGTAATTACATTCTTATTGTTGAATGGTTATAACCAATTTGTTAAGATGAATGCTAGGGATTAGTTAAAAATCATTTGAACAACCTCTAAAAGAAGGTTTTAGTGTTGTAATCACATTCTGAAAAATTTATTGTCAACTTTGTTATCAATGTTGATCCATCTTATTTTCTATATCAGGTCATCCCATGCAGACTTGGAACTGATTAATTAATGACTCATTACTTTAATAAAATTTATTATTTCCCTCTACCAATCATATTAATTTTAATTTCTCTCAAGTGAAATATCTTATGAAATAAAGATATTGAAAAAGATAAGAATAAAATTTCAGTTGTTATTGAATAATATTATTTGAATTATTTCCCATACTTTTATCTATGATTTTATTATCAAGTAAGGGGAGAAGAAAACATTTAATTCAGAAGTGAAATGGGTATTGAAAACAAATACAAAGGGGTAGATTGAAGAGAAAAAATTTATTGAGGTAATATTTGTGTTGTAATGGTTGTTAATATATTTGTATGATGAAAATTTAATGTGGCAGTGATTGAACAATGGAGTTATTCCATTGAATATTTTGAAGGGATTAAGTTGAAAAGGCCATTTACTTTCATAAAGCACACTATAAACAATGTGTCCATATATTTTTATTCCTATGAATTTATATTTTTTCAGTGGTAGTATTGAAAGAAGAATAATGGTGTGAATATTGATTGAGAATTTGAAGTAAAATAACATTAAACATGTAGTGACATGCAAAGAAGTAGGTGGTATGATGAAAGCATGATAATTACATGAATGAAAATATAATTTTCACCCTATAATGAGAAAAAAAAATGATCATGTGTGTAATTTTTGAAAATATTGTTACCCATATTTTTTAAGCTGAAGTGATATTGTTTAGTAAAGTGAAAAAGGAGACAACATGTCGTGTATTGATGAATCTTTAGTTATTTATTCTGACATTATAGTAAGCTAAAGTAAAAGTTATAACCTCCAATACTTCATAAGATTATAATAATATAAATTGTATAAAGTTTTTGGATTACATTTAGTGGTAGTCGTAGACTTTCAATTGAAGTGAGAAAGTGAATAATTAGTTTAGCTCGGTGTCTTGAAGAGGAAGATTAGTTTTTTTATAGTAGAAGCTTGAAATTTGTGGGATATTTCTCATTGTGTTTGTGTTTTTTTTAAATGCTATTGGAATTATATTATAAATAACATCAGAGGGATTACACTATAAAGAAAACTGGTTGGATACTGTTATAATTTGGGAAATGGTTCATACCTAGCCAATATAGTTCCGGGGTGATACCTGACCAACCCATTTGTAATTGGTAATTGATTATTATTTCATAATCTATGTGTTAGATCATCCAAAACACACCAAGGACATATTAATCCACAACAAGGGTAAAAATTTCAAAAATAACATGTTCTATGATTCATTTAATTTCTATCTTGCAAACGGTATAATTGTGTTTAAACCAGGAGGATTCATTCACTCTAATAAGTGAAGAGGTTTGAATTATAATAGGGGTAAAATTGAATAAAAGAAAATTGTTAAATATTGTGTACAGTGATTCACCCCCTCTATGTCTTTCAATGAAGTTACATGATCTAATGAGAACTTCATCTTGGGTTGATAGAGTAGTTTGGGTTATGTTGAGTATCAGATCCTCCTGCTTTTATTTAGTTTCTTTTTATAAAATTTAAAATATTTGAAAAAAATGATTTTTTATAATTGTAAGTATTTTGGTAAAATATTTTGGTTCTCATTTATCATTATGACTTATTTAGTTGTATTTTGTTTATTTCATTTTATTATTTATTTTTTCATGTTTTCCAATGATTGGATACCTCGTATCAGGTTCCTGGTTACCCATTGTTTATATTTGGACTCTTGTGGGTGAAATTATTCCCATGTTGTCACTTGTTATACCCTAGTGCTTTTCTCCCTCTTAGAATGATCATGAACGCACATCAAATCTTGTTATGGAATGAATCAAGTGATAATTAGGGTCGAACCGGGTTGGTTTATTACATACATTAACATAGGTGAACCAAAAAATGTTTCCATATTTCAATCATTGTTTTATTTCTTTTGTTAATTAAGAGTTTTAAATTCATTTCCCTTTTTCTCTTCGGTATCAAACACCATTTACCATGGATGTAAAATACCATTATTGTTTCCTTTACACATAAAATAGTATTTCCATCATTTAACTTATAAATGTGTAGTTATCACATGTTTATTTGAAGTACCATCATTGGTTAATTTTTAAGTAGGACATTAAACCCATCCCAAAGGAAGTTTTGTATGCTAAATCCCTTAAAAGTCCATTTGTTAGTAAATCAACCAAATTTCAGCTCGATCTAATAAATTCCATTGTTATGATTCCATATTGTATCATCTTCCATATATAGCTATGTCTTAGACCAATTTGTCTTGATTTTACATTATTATTATTATTACATGTCATAGACATTATTTCTTTACTATCAAAATGTATAACCATAAAAATTGGTATAGTCCACACTGGTATATCAGATAAAAGAGATTTAATCCATTTAGATTCTTTTCTTGTAGTTTCTAAAGAAAAAAACTTAAAATACATTATAGAGTTCCTTATAATAATTTATTTCTTTGACCCCTAATAGATTTCTTCACCTCCAAGTGTAAAAACCCAACCACTCATAGAAGAGTCATTTTCAAGATTTATAATCCAAATTGTATTGGAAAAACTTTCCAAAACCCTTTTGTTTCCACTATAACATATATAGTAATCCATAGTACTCTTTAGATACTTAAGTAGTTTTTATCCACATCCCATTATACATAACCAAAATTAGTTGTATACTTACTCAACATTCCAACAACACATGCAACATCAGGAATTATTCTAGTCATAATATACATAATACACCCACTAACCCTTGAATACTCTAGTTGAGAAACTTCCCAACTAGGATTTGGTAGCATCCTACTCTTACAATAATATAGGGTAGAAAATTATGAACAATTGAATTGTTCAAACCAATTTACGACTTTTTTAATATATTGAGACTAATAAAGAAGAATAAAATTCTTATTCATAATAATTTTTATTCCTAAAATAAAAATATATTCTCCTAAGTCTTTGATATCAAAGTATCTAGATAAAATAAACTCAGATTAATATACTTGGTTCATATCAGTTCTAAATATTAGTATGTCATCTACATATAAATAAACAACCAAACCATGGTTATTATGGAATCTACTATAAACACATTTACCATCTTAGTTAACTACAAATAATTTTGGTAATATTATTTCATTAAATTCATCATTCCATTATTCTAGATATTATTATAAACCATATAGGGACTATAACAATGTAAAAACATTATTTCTTATCTAGTAACAATGAATCCTTCTATTTATTCCATATATATTTATTCATATAATTCAATATTTAAATTTTTTGTTTTAACATCCATTTAGTGAATTTTAAAATTATATATGGAATATAAAGAAATAATAATTACAATAGAATAAATACTAACCACAAGAGAATAAGTATTGAAATATTAAATTCCTTCATTCTGAGTAAATCCCTTATATACTAATCTAGATTTTATTTTTCAACTATAACGTTGACTTTTCATTTTCTTTTAAATACCAAATTATAACCTATCTATTATGAACCTTGATTAATATTTATAGAGTCCATTTCATTGTTTATGGATTCCTTAAAAAGCGATGAATCAAAAGATGACATAGATTCTTTGAATTTTTTTAGGTAAGACTCTATATTAAGCAAAACCGAAGTTTCTGCAATAATAATATCAGTAGTTCATTCAAACAAGTACATATAAAAATTATATCCATATGTTTTGGGTATCTAAGGTTGTTTACATTTATAAACCTCCTTGATCATATCGTCTTGAGAATAAAATATTATTTGAGTAAGATTTATATACTTGGAATTTCTTTGGTAAAGAGGTAAAACTAGATTCATTAATGAAAACATATATTGATTCCATAATTTAATTAAAAAGTAATAAATCATTATATTTTACAACCATTAATCTATAAGCTTTTTAATTCTCCATATATCCAAGAAATATTATATTATTACCTATTTTACCAAACTTTTCCCTTTTAGGTTTAGGTACTCTTACAATTATGTGACAACCCCAAACCTTAATTTTGGATTGGTTTTTTATGATTCCATAGTTTATATAGAACCATAGAATTCCCTTTTATGGGAAACTTATTTAGGATGTGACACATAGTTAATAACATCCCCCCTAGAATCCTTTTGAGATACCCAAGATAGACATAATATAATTAATCATTTCTATCAATGTTGTATTTTTTCTCATAGCTACACCATTTTATTGAGGTGTATTGAGGAGCTGTCCCTTCATATATAATCCCTGGGGATTTAAAAAATAATGGGATATAATATTCTCCTCCCATGTCATATGTAAGACATATAATTATAACAACATATTTATTTTAAACCTCATTTTTATATGTACTAAATTTATCTATAACTTCATTTTTATCACATAAAATACCACCATAGAAAATATAGAATAATCAACAATAAAGGTTAGAAAGTAATTTTTGTTACCTACGGTGGGTATAACATGAAAATCACATATGTCACTATGTATTAATTTTAATAAATTAATTTTCATTTACATAGTTGTAAATGGTTTACTAACTATTTTAGTTTTCATCCAAGTCAAAAATTTATGATCATTAGTATCCATGCCATGTAATAATTCTATTTTTGACATGTCATGATTTTTCTTATAATTCATATGACCTAAAATATAATTATTCCTTTAATCAAAAGACTTTAGAAAGTAAGTATAAACAAAATTTGTATTTAATTTAAAGAATATATCATATAATTGACCCTTTCTAATAAAGATCTCACCCTTGATAGAATTAATTGATCTACTTCAAAAACAAGATGAAACCCATATTTTTTTACCTAGCTTCCCAAGGCTAAGTTTCTATGAACTTCAGGAATATAAAGGACATCATTTATGGTGAGGATATTTCCCAAGATAAAATCAAGATCAAAAACACCCTTACCTTTTATGCTTATGATTTCAGAGTTCTGTATATAGAGTGATTCCCATTATTTGATTGATTCTATCCTCTTGAAGAGAGAATTTTTATTGCACACTTGTCTTGTAGATCCAAAATCAACCCACCGATAAGATATATCCTCAAGTATATTAACGTAAATTATCATGGATTCAAAGTGATCCTTAGGATTATTTTTGTTTCCATCTTTCTTCTTACGAATAAAAATATCTCATTTGATGTTTTTCAGCTTGCCACAAAAGTTTCAAACCCCTAACATCTTCTTGCATTGTACCTTTCCTTTTAAAGGATGGTTTGGATGTTTTTCCAATTTTATGACCCAGATAGACCCATGACCTCTGCCATGAAGACCTTGAATTTATCATACTTAGGTTATCTTATCTCCTCATGATTTTTTCATTCCTCCTAAATTTGTAAGTAGTTGAGAAAATCATTGAGGGAAATATATCCCTTATCATGTTTTAAAAAATGTTTAACATTCTTCCAATAATGGGGAAGTTTATCGATGATGAATGTGATATATATAAAATCATAGATGTTCATATTGTTTAAATTTAGGTGTCAAAATATGTATTGTATTTTATATAATTACTCTATGATAGATATACTATCTACCATTTTTAATGAAATAAACTTTTTTAATAGGATTTTCTTACTTTTTGTATCCTTGGTGATATAGTTTTGTTCCAAATAATCTTATATAACCTTTTTAGTTGGAAGATACTGTTATGTATCAAAGAGTTCATCGACTAATGCATTTGGTATGTTTCCTCGACACATGAGATTATCATTATCCCATCTTCACTTTTTCTGAGAACCTTGAAGCATCTCATCTTCTGATGTGGGGGGGGGGGGGGGGTTGAAGATTTGAGAGTAAATATACCAATTTGAGAATCGCAAGTAGAAAAATCATTCTATTCTACCACATGTTGAATTTTTTTCCATCAAATTACTCCATCCCACTTTTTATAAGTGGGATTCTAAAAAATCCTCCCCCTTTATAAAACCATTTTTTTTAAATATTTTAAAAATATGTCAAAATCTAACAGAATTTTAAAATTTTTATGTTCGTTTTAACTTATATTATTATATTGATGTTATATTTAAAATAATTATAATTATATATCTGTGTATATATAGGGTTTTAGTTTCATTTTACATAACAAGTATAAATTGTTTTCTAAAAAATATAACACAACTCCTAAAAATGAGATAAAATCTGTTTATGGGAAGGAAAACTATTAAAATAGCACCATTAGATAAAACAATGACACTCAATATTTACATGTCATATATAATAAATATTATATTTAAAATATTTGAGAAAAAATTTGAAAAAAATAAAAAAAATATATCTTTAAAGATATATTTCTATTGATGAATTTTTTCTTTCAATATACACTTTTACAAAATCCCATATACATGATAAATAATATTTTATTTAAAACTACCATTAATATAATAAGACAAATATCTTAGTATTATTAAAAAAATTCATATTTTAGTGCTTTCAATATATACAATTTTGGTTAAACAACTGTAAAATATTATGTTTAAATTATAGTTTTTTAAATACCCATTATATATTTTCATTTTAATCAAATTTTTATCTCACTGATTCAACCTCCAACTTAAACATCCACCTTCAATTGTACATAAGTAACTTATTGATCACCTATCTACTAATGCCCCTCGATATCATCCCTTTATTTTCTATATCTAACACTATTGTTTACATACTGATGGATCTCTAAATGAAGGTTCTTTGGTGACCTATCTCCATCTTCAACCTCATCATGAACAAATAACCGATATGAAATACCTCCCTTAATTTAAAAAATTAGATCTAAAGGGTGGGGTTAACTTTTGTTTTTTTCAAGGAAATATTTAATTTAATTTTAGTGTCATTTCCCTCTATCCACTTGATTATGAATGTAATCCTTGTGTGTCATTGAATGAATATTTCATACACTAATGTTTTTAATTTAATTGAACAAATAAATGGTAATTATTTTTACAACACTTGCATATTTTTTATTAGTGAAATAATACCACACTATAAAATGAATTTTGAAACAAATAATCTATTATAATATTTTTACTTCTTATACAATTTATGTTTTTTTATATGTATAATAAGGATTATATACAACCATAATTAATAAGTAACATACATTCATTATTATTATTTGTGACTATTTCTTTCTAGAAAAATTTAATTAGTTTGTGATATGAGGATGAGTTAGAAATCACGTTCCTTTAATATAGGTTTTAAATTGAAATTCTATAAATGAGATAAGATATATGAGTTATAAAATGCATACAGAAAAAATTGAACAACTAAATATTAGTAATAAAATGATGAAGGTAAATAATATTTTCTTATATTGTTACACCTAATATCATTAGTATATCTAATATTTTTATTATTTCAAATTTATTAATACATATAGTTTGTTATTATATATAATTTTTTATTACATTTATTTTTTTATTTCATCTAATTTAGTATATTTTCATTTTCCATTGAATAGATGATGAACTTATTTAACATTTATAATTTCATTTATAATTTTTCATCATCTCAAATTCTTATGATGTTTAATTCATTTAAAACATTTAATTTCAACTCTTTTTAAAAAAAATCATAATTAAGACTTATATAATCCTAGTATGCATTTGAAATAATGTTTGTAAAACATATTAGAAAAAAATTGTGATGGGTTATGACAAATAGATTAATATATTCCTTACTAAACTTTTATTTATTATTTTTGTTTTTGTTTTTTTAGTTTTATATTTATAAGATATTTGTTTATATTCCAATAGTAAATGTACAAATATCACATAGGTAGTATTGCAAATATAATAAATGACTCTAAAATGGAGATGGAGACTAGTAAAATTATAAATGAACTTTTATTATTCTTCGAATTGAGCCAAATTAGGTTAATAAGTTAAAAATATTAAATTAAATGAAATGAAAAAGGTCAAACCATTAATGGAAATAAAAATAAATTCATTAGATACACCAATTTAGTGGTAAGAAAAAATTTACCCACTAATGTTTTGAACTAAAATAGGGTAAATGAAAAAATAAGGGAGTATATTTGAGAGTAGGTGGAGGTAAGTTATTTCTCAAATAGGTGGATTGATTAATTATTATCTATACACATGATAAATGTCCTGAATATATTGCTTTTTAGCATTATTTTGATGTTGAAACTAGTCTGGAGATGAATACACATCATTTTGATGGGATTTCGTTACACTCATTTTAGTATTTCATTTTGATGTAATACATAAAGTGAGTGGCCAAGAACATTAGTTTTGAGGTCCCATAATTTATCATAGTGATTCTGAAATTAAATTACTAGGATTATTTTGTTTCTATAAATCATGATGAGGACTTTTAGTAAACAATAATCAATATTTTATTATGTATTTGTGAAATATTTAAATATATACATGTATTGTTTGAAATACATTTATTTATAATGGAAAAAAGCTATAAAAATAAATAACTAGAATGGAAAGATTAATAAAATTAAAAAATTGAGCTTTTATGATATGAAAACTTGAGAAACTCCTGGTATGTGAATAGTTTATAAATATCTTTCACCATTATTGAATATAAAATATATTTTAATACCAACTCACTCTATTTGTTATTATTAATCATTGACAAGACAATATATCTGTCATGACGCATCCCCTGGGGCACGTGACTTGACTACCCCAAGCCCACCTTCCATAGGCCAGGGGTTGGTGACTAGCACCAAAAGGAATATCCCAAAAAGGGGAAGACGTTTCCCTTTAACCTGTATACACACACGTAGCCCATATTGTGGAAAGTAATTTGAAACCAAAACAAAAAAACTATTAAAAGTACTAAAGAAAGTAAAAGGGACTGGAATAAAAGCCCAACTAAAAGAAAAGTACAACAAAGGAAGTACAAGCTCCAGAGGTCGTTCACCAAGGATCCTACCTGGAAGGTAGGAACAACTCACTTTCAGATTTCACTGCCGCACACCACATCTATCGATCCACCTCTGAGTACCATCTATCCCTAGATCCCCAAATAAACAGTAAAATTTGTTCGTCATTTGAAAAAGACACAAAAGGTGTGGGTAAATCCCATATAGGGGTGAGTATTACAATACTCTGTAGGGATTTCGAGACCAACTCAGGTCTCACAGAAATCCACAAAGGAAAAATTCCACAAAGCAAGATCTCAAAGTAAAGCACAAAGAAAAATACAAAAATCAAACTGGGTATAACTTATTTACATAAGTAAGGATGATTAGTCATTAATCTAGATCATCTTATTCTATTGAGATGCCTTTCTGCTGATCTACAAAGGGTTTCTCTACTACTGATCCATAAAGGGTCTCTCTACTGCTGATCCACAAAGGGTCACTCTCATGTTGATCCATGAAGGGTATCTATACTACTGATCCATGAAGGTTCACTCTCATGTTCGTCCATGAAGGGTCGCTTTCATGATTATTTACAAATGGTCACTCTGCTACTGATCTATGAAGGGTCACTCTCATGCATTACATTTCAACCAGCCACTAGATTCCCGCACTTAGCACGATTGATTCTGGGAGGATCAACTTCTCAAGACATAAGTTGTAACTCAACTTCTATTAAGTCCCAAATAGAGTAACCCAGAGTACTGTCTCTTCGTAAGAGTCCCAATACAATATACGACACGTAGAATGGACAGCCAGTCTGTAAGATATGTGCATTTTTATAAAATGGGCCTAGTTGGATTCGAGTCTAATCCAACCTGGATGTATTCCAACCACTTCCAAAACTTACGTAGAGTATCTCATAAGTAAATCATCATCGTAAGTGACCCAATTCCACAAATGGTGCATCGATCATACGCACAGTCTGAAAGATATAACCCTTTCTATAAATAAGGGTCGACCGCATCTCAGCCCAGAGAGACTTGGTCAGACCGACCAAAGTATGCCAAAAGTTCGGCCTCATCACAAGGGTCCTAATGTAATGAACCAACCCCAAAATCCTGGATCCTATTAATTATTTTAATACATTGGCATGATTACAAGGAATCAAGTCCCTAAGGACCAATCCGTTTAGTATTCATGGAAAATAGATTACATACACGAACGTTACATTACACATTCAAACATAAAACACAACATAAATAATCCACTAATAAGTCCATTGTTACCCTATATTAACATTTCATATCAAACATAATGAACCTCTTGGAATCTTGGGAAAACAAAACATAAGAAAGGGGTGAGCTCAGATGCTCAGTATGGGTAAATAATTTAGCGGAAGCTATAAACTTTTAAGGAAAGATGTGAAATAAAAACAATAGCCTTTTAAACATAAACTTGAACATAATATGGAGAAAATAAATCAAACATTACTATATAAACATGCATATGGACATTATACTAGTGTAATAATCACATGTAATAATTAATTTCATATTGAGGGATTTCCTAATGACGAACATCATTACCACATAGTCAAGGCCTCATGCCAAGACTAAAAATATTTTTTTTCAAGGCCTTGTGCCATGGCACTAGTTTTTCTCATGAGACCTATCAATGAATCGAGGGCCTATAGTGGGTTCCACCCGTCACTTACTAAGTACAATGCATTCCTCATATGAAAATGTTGAAACATAACATAAACATTCATATTAAAACTAGCATACGAAATGTCAATACTACAACCATAAACCATAAAGGGTAAACAAATATCACATCCACATTAAAACATATCATAACTCAATAAATACAATACGAAATATTATATTATAATAAATCAACCATAATTAATAATAATATCCAGTAAAGGATGTTGACATAGTTGAAAATGATCAGTAAAACTTTTTGAGAGAAATATCACTTCTTGTGAAATCATTTAAAAGTCACAAATTTATAAAGGAACTCATTTAAAAGAGTTTTTTGAATAAAAGTGTCCCATACCACTTTGAAACTTTTTAAAGGAATTAACATTTTAAAACAATCATGTCCATATAAATAAATCCTTAAAACCATTTTTAGAACATGAACATTAATGAGAAAGATTTAGAAGAATAAATATTTAAAACATTTAAAATGATGTTTTAGTTAAAGAGTACCTTAAAACAATCATTTTGAAATGCCTTTCATGAAACATGGTCATTCATAATAAATATGTCCCAAAAAATACTTACACATAAACAATATCAGATAACAATGAGATTGAGGAATTAACCCTTACCTTGCACTTTCCTTTGGTCGAAGGTACGTTTAACCTTCTATATAATTACCATAGTATGTTATTAAATTATAACAGAACCATATTAATATTTATTATATCATAAATGATTCATTTATTACTTTATAATACCCATTTAATAATGATTTCCAAGTTAAATTAACATTTCGGGTAATAATCACTTTCTTTATCATGTATGTTTTAACTTGTTATTCTTGATCGTATCATTTAGATCATGGTTTAAATACTTCTAGAATATAAAACATGATTTATATATCATATATATTTATAATATAAATATTTATAATAGATAGATATATGAAATGGAAAACACTGTTTATGGAGACGATAGGTCGTACATACGCATAAACGCTGTTTTTGTTTTCATATCGTATTGAACAGAAGTAAATGTTGGATTAATACTATGAAAGATATTATGAACGGAAGTAAATGTTTCCGTACATACTCAAAGAATTATTTACTTATCTTATTAACACATGATACTATTTATTCATATGATGAGAATACATGGGTGACAATTTCCATTCTAAATGTCGGCTTAATACTATGGAAGATATGATCCTTCTTACTCTTTGGATCTTTCATATTACTGGAGTTATCATTACTTCTACTGGGTGCCATTTTTAAATAATGGCATACACTATGTGAGTTTATGAATCTCAATGCATAATTCCAAACTTATAAAACACCTAACGTAAATTGAAAAGATTATGCATATAATCTATAATCATAAAAAATGTTTTCTTTGAGGATGTATTTACTTATAAATCCTTTATAATGACTTGTAAAAAAATGTGAATTATCCTAATCATATCCCATGGAAGTGTCATAACCAAGAGTGCAACAAGACCCATTGTCATGTACTAGGATACCCCAGGTCAAGCCTGAAACTCCTTGTCTGAGTTTTCACTCCTAGGTACATTTGTGCCAGAGCTGCCTCTACCTACTCGTATCCAGACAGGGATGTATTTCTTGGAAAATAATCAAAATCTCTACATTACCAAAATTCTAGGAAGTTCTTCTATACTAATCCTTAAAGTCTATCTTAGGGTAATGTTATCTAATCAGAGTTTTTCTAAATCTAGTTTCCAAGGATTATACTAAACTTTCTATGATACCAACTCTAACACCCCAAACCCAAAAGCCTGGAGCCAGTGCATTATTTTAATACATTGGAATAATTAAAGGAATCAAGTCCTGAAGCACCGATCAGTTTAGTAGTCTTGGAAAATAGACTACATACATAAACGTTACATTACACATTCAAACATAAAACACAACATAAATAATACATTGAGAATTACATTATTCCCCTAGTTTAACCCCTCATATCAAAAATAATGCACTTCTTGGAATCTAGGGAAAACAAAACATAAGAAAGGGGTGAGCTCAGATGCTCAGTAAGGGTAAATAATTTAGCAGAAGCTATAAAAATTTAAGGAAAGATGTGTAATAAAAACAACTACCTTTTAAACCTAAAATTGAACATAATATGAAGAAAATAGATCAAACATTACCATATAAATATGCACATGGATATTATACTCGTCGAATATTCACATGTAATAATTAATTTCACAATGAGGGAATGACTAACATCAGACATCATTACCACATATTCAAGGCCTGATGCTAAGACTACAAATACAATTTTTGTCAAGGCCTTGTTTCAAGACACTAGTTTGTCTCATGAGACCTATCGATGCATCGAGGGGCTATAGCGGGCCCACCCGTTACTTACTAAGTCCACTGCATTCCTCATTTGAAAATGTTGAAATATAACATAAACATTCATATTAAAACTAGCTTGAAAAATGTCAATACTTCAACCATAAATCACATAGGGTAAAAAATTAGCACTTCCACAGTCACACATATCATAACTCATTCAATATAATATGGATTATTGTATTTTAATAAATCAAACTTAATAAAGAATAATATCTAGTAAAGGATGTTGACATAGTTGAAAATGATCAGTAAAACTTTTTGAGAGAAATATCCATTTTTGTGAAATAATTTAAATGTCAAAAATTTATAAAGTAAGTTATTTAAATGTGTTTTTTTGAATAAAGGTGTCCCATAGCACTTTGAGAATTTTGAAAGGAATTAACATTTTAAAACAATCATGTCCATACACTACTGGAAAAGGAGGATTTACCAACAGTTCCGAACCATTGGGAAAGGCCAGAGAACCGTTGGTAAGTAAGCCGTTGGGATAAATTTTCCCAATGGTTTACATAGAACCGTTGGGATAGGTTAGAAAAATTATCCTACCCCAACAGTTCCCTAAACCATTGGGAAAAGTTTTTCTCAATGGTTTCCCCTGAACCGTTGGGAAAACAACATTTTCCCATGGTTCCAAACTATTTCTAAAACTGATGGGAATGTATTTTTACCAACGGTTCCCTTTGAACCATTGGTAAAAGATTTCTATGAATCCTATGCCAATGGTTTGACACCTTTGGCATAGGCTATGCTGTGAAAATTGCACAGGAGCCTGCAATTTACACAGCACTGGTAATTCTACAATCTCCTTATACCTGCAATAAACAACTAACACATACATATATAGAACAAATTCATAAACATTTAACATATAATGCATATGGAACTATACACATCTAGAATTAAATAAAAATTCATAACTTAACTATAAACACACATAATTTATTTAAACATACACATTTAAATGTGTTTTTTTCTAGAAATGATGTCCATTTTAAACAGAATACATACACTAGGAGTGATAAAGGCCACACCATGCCCCTTATTGAGGCGAGGTTTACTTTTACACATCACAAATGACCCATGGATTGTTGTCCTAGAGTATCAACATATTCCGAAATCATTTGGTCAGTTTTCTGTATGTCATTTATTGTCACTTAAAATGTTCATTTTAAAAAAAAGAGACACATTGAGTGTTTCCAGCCACAACATGACTTTGATTAAGGTGGTTTTGAATCATACACGTCTCATATGACACATTGATCATTGTTATAAAGTTTCAACACATTCCGAATGCGTTTGTTCAATTTTCTGTATGCCAATAGTTTTTAATTAAAATGTTGTCAATTTCAAATAAATGTGAAACTTTGAGTGGTTCCAGCCACATCACACCTCGTATTGAGGAGGGGTAGACTCGTACACGTCACATATGACCCATGGATCATTTTCCTAATGTTTCAACGGAATCCGAATGCATTAGGTCGGTTTTCCGTATGTCAGTTTTTGTTTTCACTTAAAATGATGTCCTTTTGAAACAAAAAAGAGACACTTTGAGTGGTTCTGGCCACACCACGACTTGAATAGAGGCATGGTTGAATTTTAGATTTCACATATGACCCATGGATCATTGTCCTAAAGTTTCAATAGAAACCAAATTCGTTTGGTCTATTTTCCGCAAGTCAGTTGTTGTTTTCACTTAAAATCATGTCCATTTTAAACAAAAGAGAGAAACTTTGAGTGGTGCCAGCCTCACTACTCAATTTATTGAGGAGGGGTTGAATCGTGAATGTCATATATGACCCATGGATCATTGTTCTAAAGTATCAACACAATCAGAATCCGTTTGGTCGGTTTTCCTTATGTTCTTAAAATGTTGTCCATTTTAAACAAAAGAGAGACACTTAGAGTGATACCGACCACACTGCAACTCGGATTGAGGCGCGGTTGGCTCTTACACGTCACATATAACCCATGGATCGTTTTCTTAAAGTTTCAACAGAATCTGAATGCTTTTGGTCAGTTTACCGTATGTCAGTTGTTGTTTTCAATTAATATGAAGTCCATTTTAAACTATAGAGAGACACTTCGAGTGGTGCCGGACACTCCACGCCTCAGATTGAGGTTGGGTTGACACGTACACGTCAAATATGACCCATAGATCGTTTTACTAAAGTTTTAACAGAATCAGAATGCATTTAGTCAGTTTTCCATATGTCATTTATTGTTTTTACTTAAAATGTTGTCCATTTCAAATAAACCTGAGACACTTTGAGTGGTACCGGCCACACCGGGCCTCATATTAAAGTGGGGTTGACTCATACACATCAAAAATGACTCATGGAACATTTTACTAAAGTTTCAACAAAATATGAATGCGTTTGTTCAGTTTTTCGTATGTCAGTCGTTGTTTTCACTTAAAATGTTGTCCATTTTAAACTATAGGGAGACAGTTCAAGTGGTTCCGTCCACACCGCACCTCAGATTGAGGCTGTGTTGACTTTTACACATCACATATGACTCATGGATCATTGGCCTAAAGTTTCAATGTAATCCGAATGCGTTTTGTTGGTTTTCTGTATGTCAGTTGTTGTTTTCACTTAAAATGATGTCCTTTTGAAACAAAAAAGAGACACTTTTAGTGGTGCCAACCACACCAGTCCTCATATTGAGGTGGGTTTGACTCATACACATCACATATGACTCAAGGATCATTTTTATAAAGTATCAATACAATACAAATGTGTTTGGTTGGTTTTCTGTATGCTAGTTGTTATTTTCACTTAAAATGTTGTCCATTTCAAATAAACCTGAGACACTTTGAGTGGTACCGGCCACACCGGGCCTCAGATTGAGCCAGGGTTGACTCGTAAACGTCAAAAATGACTCATGGAACGTTTTTATAAAGTTTCAACACATTTATAATGTGTTTGGTCGGTTTTCCGTATGTTAGTTGTTGTTTTCACTTAAAATGATGTCCATTTTAAACAAAAGAAAGACACTTTGAGTGGTCCAGACAACAAACTGCCTCGAATTGAGGTGGGGTTGACTCGTACACATCACATATGACCCATGGATAGTTTTTATAAAGTATAAACACAATCTTAATGCATTTGGTCAGTTTTCCGTATGCTAGTTGTTGCTTTCACTTAAAATGTTGTCCATTTAAAATAAACTTCAGACACTTTGTGTGGTTTCGGCCACAACGGGCCTCGTATTGTGGTGGGGTTGACTCGTAAACGTTAAAAATGACCCAAGGATCATTTTCCTAAAGTATCAACACAATAAGAATGCGTTTGGTTGGTTTTCCATATGTCAGTTTTACTTTTCACTTGAAATGTTATCCATTTCAAACAAAAGTGAGAAACTTCGAATGGTGTCGGCCACACTGTGCCTCAGATTGAGGTAGGGTTGACTCGTACACGTCACATATTACCCATGGATCGTTGTTCTAAAGTATCAACACAATAAGAATCCATTTGGTCAGTTTTCCATATGTACTTAAAATGTTGTCCATTTTAAAGATAAGAGAGACACTTAGAGTGATCCCGACCATACCGTGACTCAGATTGAGCCAGGGTTGACTCATATACATCTCATATGACTCATAGATCATTGTGATAAAGTATCAACAGAATCCAAATGTGTTTGTTTAGTTTTCCTTATGCCACTTGTTCTTTTCACTTAAAATCCCATCCATTTTAAACAAAAGAGACACAATTAGAGTGATGCCGGCCACACCGTGCCTCAGATTTATATGGGGTTGACTTGTACATGTCAAAAATGTCCCATGGATCATTCTCCTAAAGTATCAACACAATCCGAATGCGTTTGGTCAGTTTTTCATATTCCAATTGTTATTTTCACTTAAAATGTTGTCTATTTCAAATAAACCTGAGACATTTTGAGTGGTTACAGCCACACCTACAACATGGTATTACCATCTTGCAAAACAGACATGTCCTCAGTTTATCTTTAAGGAACCAATATCACTCATGAGTAATAGAAACCATCCTGGTAGCCCCCACATAGAAACCAAATCATATATCCTGGAATTTCAAGTCTAAATTCCCTAAGCACGATAAGTCCATCCATGAGTCCTTAACATGTAACCCATGTCTTATCGTAACAATTGAAAAGTAAACCAAATCAAACAAGGCATAATTCACATAACATGGAGAATGTGAAAAAAGGCTTTGTATTCAAATTTAAGCATATCATCACATGCATTTGGTGATCATGAGATAATAAGCTTACCAAGACATTCATATAATCAAGACGTACAAAAATGGAATAATCCTAAATAACATTGCATGATTAGGGAAATAAAAAAGGCATGTGAAATCAAGGAGGAGGGTGGGGGGGGGGGCTGTCTGGGGGGTGTCCGGGGGGCTGTCCGGGGACCAAGGAGGAGGGTGGGGCTGTCCGGGGGGCTGTCCGGGGGGCTGTTCAGGGGGTGTCCAGGGACCAAGGAGGAGGGTGGGGGGCTGTCTGGGGGCCTATCCGGGGGGCTGTCCGGGGGCTATCTAGGGTCCAAGGAGGATGGTGGTGTGTTGTCCAGGGCCCGAGAAGGAGGGGGGCTATCCAGGGAGTTCCCAAACACACAAAACACTATAAAAATGCTCAAGATACACCCCAACCACTAAAAGACATCAAGATCCATGAAAATAGACAATATATAAAAATAAATCAACTCTAATACTATACTACGGGTCTAGATAAAACCAATAACTAGAATAGAATAAACATTAAATCTCAGTAATATTAGTCAAAAATGTAACGGATAAATTTGTCACACATCACCATCACTATTATAACCATCATCACCACCCTTGTCCTCATCCTCATAATTGTCCCCATCATCATCCTCTCCCTCCTCAACAACCTCCTCCTCGCCCTCCTCCTCGCCCTCACCATCTGCCTCGCCCTCCTCCTCTCCCTCCTCTTCCGCATCAGACTCCTCGCCATCATCATCATCATCAGGCTGGACAACATCTTGACCACCACTAGAACTATCACCTGGTGCACCATATATAGAAAGTATCAACAAAATATATTCATCAAAAGCTGGGATGGCCTCTGGTGGAAGTGTGGGACGTAGAACTTCAATAAATTTCATAAGTGCATTGTTTACCCTAGCAGACTATTCTGCCATCTCTATTGTCCTTTTTTCAGCATGTTCTACCTGTTCCCTAACTTTCTGCATCTCGGTGGCACTACAACTCATAACTGAGGAGGGCCAATACCTCATCGGGGCTATCCTAGGTCGGCAGCGTACACTGCCAGGATGATCCTCTCCCAACACCTGATGTAAGTGATCAGTTGGACTAAAATTGTCTGGTTCTTGGGAATATAGGGCCTCTAAAGCAGACTATTACAAATATAAATATATTATTAAGTAATAAAATCGATATTAAGATATAAAATCAATATATTGAAACTTAAAATCTGCTGCTGAGTCGGTTCATTGACGATACTTCCTTCGTTTTTCCGTCTACTCAAGAAAAACAGTTTTCCTCGAGGCACACATCCTTCAATATTCTATATTTACATCTACAATGACATTGAAAACTAAAGTTATATAAAAACTTTAGCAGACAATTAAATAATTTTGGAAACAAAAGAAAGTGTAAGTCATAAATAAACCTTATAAACAATTTTCATACCTACTTCCTCTCATGATCTGGCATCATAGTACATCCCAGTTTGTGGAGGTATTTTTTTCATCAATGTTTTTTCTAATTTTTCCAGAATATTCCTAAATAAAATTAGATAATGAAAAATATAGTATTAATGCAAAACATGAAAGTTATTATTTTAATACCTCAAATGTAATTAATACCTTAAACTGAGTATTCATCCAATGAGTAATCATCTGACGATACTGCTCTATAGGACAATCATCCATGACTAGTACCGCCTCTAACTTAGTGGTAACTCTAGAACGCCAGCCAATATGCAACTCATGCTTGTAGGATCTCCAAATCTCACCTAAAGCCTTTAGACATGAAAGTCGTGCACCCTCACCATCAGGATAATTTAATCGAAGCTGACATCAAAATATTAATTCATATAAATACAAAAATAATTAATGGCATTAAATACAAAAGATTTTTACCCATATCTTTGCCCAAGCTCTATCATTGACCTCATGTGGCAAATGCCTCTATGATAGCGGGCTGACGAGAATGATGTCAGAGTATTTAGAAAGCGTTGCCAAAAAACCCTGACATTGCTGCCCTGTTTTCACAACCATTTGGTTGCCTTCATTGTAATCCACCATAACCTATGTGCGGTGGTTCCACACTACAAGCATGCATGTACGCCCCTGCCCCCATCTCCATTTAGTAGATGTATCTATCATGAAAGAAAAACAAATATTTTATCAAAACATGTTATAATGAAGATAAATATTGCTATTAAAATTTGTTAGGGTTCTATAAATATACCTGCACCAGTCTGATCGTTGAGCGCCGATGGATCCACATAAACTGATGGAACACCCTGTGGTGGAATAGGAGTCGAAGAAGATGGAATATAAAAGATCGGAGAGACATAAGTAGAAGGAAAAGAAGATGGCACAACTGTATGACCGGATTCTGGCTGGGGAGTGGGAATCAATATGGGATATGAAAAAGATGGGTAAGAAGATGCAAAAGGTGGTGAAAACATGAGAGGCCTAAATATCACGTGTGTCCCTAATGACACACCGGGATCAGAATGTGGGAAGGATGACATGTTAGTGGGAGGGGCAGGGTCTATTCGGGTACGCAGAGCTTCTCGTCCACCTATGGTATGAACCCTCCCTGTACCACCGATCTAAGTACTAGGACAAGTACTAGTCTCCTCATCAAATAACTATCGACATATAGGTGGATCCTACAAAAATTTTTACAAAAAAATTAATCACATTTCATTATATATTCTTTAAATATATATATTTGAAATAAATTAATCACTATATTCACTAATGGTGGAACACCCATATGCGTCATTTGACGATTTTTCTCCATCATTTGTTTCCTTAGACTCTCTTCAATTGGTTTCATTTCCTGCTTTTGAAAAGAAATACGTAATTAATTAGAAAAGAGAAACTAATGTGTAACCCAAAAAACAAAATATATGAGGGAACATGGGGACTGATTTGTAATTTAGCTATTAATTGTTTTAGAAGAGCTTTAATGGATTTAATAAATCATAGAAGTTGTAATGTTCACCAATTTAGAAATATTGTTTGACTAGGTTTGAATACAGTTCAATTCCAAATTAGAAAATGCAATTCAAATAAAACTGTAGCCAATAAACATTGAAAATTCACATAACGGTCAAGTCAGCTAAAACATATTTGTGATCAATACTAAATCAGTATGAATATTACCAACCTTAACAACCCAAATCGAGGTAAACCAAAATAATTGAGAACATGGATGAATGATTCTATATATTTTCAACCACAACTTCGGGTTCACAATCAACTCTGATAATTGAGCTATTGGACTCATCAAAAGAAATAAATGGATTGGTTCCAATGGCACTAGGGAAAGTGCTAATTCCATTATCACCATCCTAAAAAATATGTCTTATAATTACTTGAACTATGACACCTAATTTAGGTCGAAGTTGGTCTTTGACATAAAAAACTTGTTTAGCCATTGATGCCAACACATATGGTTCTTCGGTAGCAAGAGTGTGAGTCATATTAATTACTCAAAATCCACAATCATCAATAAATGTTCTCTATCTCTTCATCGAATCAATCCACTGGAATTTCATCATTGTGACTCGTCCATGAGAGTAATAATCCAAATATTATTATTTTCTCAATGACTCCATAATAACCAACATTTTCAAATCATAGTCTACTATCTGATGCACTGGCATAACAATCTGTTGTGGCAGTAACCATAACACCATAATGTTGTGATATCATGTTCTTTGCTTGTTCAGTGACAATAAATTTGTACCCATTGATAACAATTGATTTACACTCATGAACCGCGGTATTAGGACCAAAAGCCAAAGATCTTATTTCCTTAGAGACAGAGTCAGCATACAAACTCAATAACTACAATATAAATGACTATTAAACTTAATTAAATATTGATATAATTATTTTAAATAGTAATATTTTTACCTTCAATTTTAACCAAGAAGGAAACTCTTTGCTATGAAAAGTCTCCCTCCTTCTCAAAGATAAAGAATGATGCTTTCTATTTATCATTGTTTTATGTTCCCTGTAGATAAAAAATATGAATATTTTAATAGATATATATGTAAGATATGCATATTCAATTTAATTACCTGATATAGTCATCGAACAAATCACAGCTGAACAAAACTGTGCGATGTTTCATCTCCCGCTCTTCATGGATTAATGTCTTCAATGTATATGATACTGGAATTCTTCCTATTTGAGGAAGTGATGGAAAACTGATTTCAATTTTCTCATATCGTTCTTCTTAATTTATCATTGGTATGTTCATTCTTGTAGTAAGATCAGACAAATACATTGAGCAGAAATCCATAAATTCTTGAGCTAAGAAACTGTTCACGATAGAACCTTTGAGATGATTCCTGTTTCAGACATAAGACTTTAATGTGTACATATTTATTTCTATTGGATACATCCAAAGAAACTAAATAGGTCCTCTGAGAATTATTTTAGTGTGAATATGGATAGTTAGATGCAACATGTATGTGAAAAATGATGGAGGAAATATTTTCTCTAACTCACACAAAACTAATGGGGAATCTATCAAAATTTTTTGCAAGAAAGACTTGGAAAACTTTTTAGCGAAAAGATCTCTAAAAAAATGGCACAACCGAATAACAGCCACCTTTACATTATTGGAAAAAAGATGATGGATTTCTATTGGAAGCAACTCATGCAGTAGAATGTGATAATCATGAGTCTTCAAAGATTTTAGCTTCAACTCTCTTCTGTTGACCCGTTTAGATATATTGCTTGAATATCCATCAGGAACTCTGATAGTTTCTAATACTTCCCAATTTTTTTTCCGTAGGTGTCATCACATAAGAAGCACATGGAAGTTGCCATTTATTTTCACTAATATGCACAAGATGCAATTCTGATCTGATGCCCCAATCCACTAAGTCATGCCGAGATCATAAATCATATTTTGTCTTCCCCTTGAGATTTAGAAGAACATAAAGCAAAATTTCACATATATTCTTTTCAATATGCATTATGTCAAAGCAATGACGTAAAAAATTGGTTGACCAATAAGGAAAATAAAAAAATATACCCCTCTTCCTCCAATTGTAACAGGTTTCAGTGGAAATATTCCTTCTGTTTCCATATTTCATTTGACCCTTCTCGAATGAAAAACCGAAATCTTTAAATTCATTAAGCATATCAGTTCTAGACATACACTGAGGTGGATCATCAGTCTCTATGGTATTATCAAATCCTCGACGATTCATTCTATATGGATGATCCTTTGGCAAGAATCGTCGATGTCCCATAAAACTAAAACTAAAATGATGTTTCAGTCTTCTGGATCATGTATTCTTCATACAAACTGGACATGATAGTTTTCCCCTCGTGCTCCATCCATAAATCATTGCATAATCTAGAAAATCATTGATCGTCCACATAAGCGCAACACACATCTTAAATATGTCTTTAAAACATGAATTGTATATGTGCACACCCACATCCCAAATAAGTTTCAAATATTTTATTAAAGGTCGCATGTATACATCAATATCAATGACGAGATCAGAAGGACCAGATATGAGTATACTCATGAAAGTGAAAGATTTTTTCATACACAACCATGTGGGAATATTATAAATGTGTATAAAAACTGGCCATGTGATGTACGAAGTAAGAATCTTCCCAAACAGATTAAAACCGTTGCATGAAATACCCAGCCTCACATTATGCACGTCAGCTGCAAAATCAGGATGTCGAGCATCAAATCTCTACCATGCAAATCCATATGCAGAATGAACCAACTCATCCTTAGTCTTCTTTCTCTAGGTATCAGGCCATCTCATTTTTATTTATATGTCATCAGATATAAAAAGATTCTAGAGTCTGGGGATCAATGGAAAGTGCAACAATCCTTTTTGTGGAACGCGGGATAGTGTTCCATCAGATTTTGATTTCCAGTGGGATGTGACACATTTTATACAATCATTTCATTAAGCGGTTTCCTCCCAGAATAAACTGCAATATTTTAGGCAAGCATGAATTTTGTTTCTTGAAAATCCAAGTTCCTTAACTAACTTCCATGCCATATAGTGGTTTGAGGGAATATCTACATCATCTGGAAGTAAATCCTTCAATAGGGTACAAATGTAATCGATAGCTTTATTAGAAATCACATACATAGTTTTCCCATGAAACAATCGGATTAAAAATTCCAGCTTTTTCATTTTATCGCATTGTCGATATACTGGAGTCGTGGCAGCATCATTCAATTTTTTCACCCTATGAATATCATCATTTTCACTAGATGCATCATATGTCCTTATATCGAAGTCTTCTTGAGTCAAAATCCTTTCTTTTTAATGATGAAGAATAAACAAAAACCAATCATCTAACAAATTCTCCATTCCAGTCCTTTCATGTCATTCATCACCAATTTCAGATTTCATTTTCTCCCCATTGTGATACCACATAAAGTAGTTTTCTTGAAAACCATATTTGGTTATGTGGAAGCTAACTTCTTCATGGCTCAACCAAGGTCTACCAACAGAATTGGAACATGGTCAGTGTATGTGACCACTATCTGAAACATTGTGAAATGAAAAATCTATAAATCTCTCCAAATTATTTTGAAAATCGCTTGAGATCTGATTGTTTTCATACATACAACTTCTATCCATTCTGTAAAAAGAATTTATATAAGTCATTTTGTCAAAAAAAATTCAATAGGATTGAAATTTAATAGAAAATACTTTTATGTAAATGATAAAGGAAGAAGTTTCTAGTTGATGTAGTGAACTGTTAAAATAATGTAAAGAACAAGTACTCAAAAATTAAATTAAAATTTATTTATATTCATTTTCATTAGGTATATAAGAGGCACATGCCTCAGGTCCCATTATGTGTTATAGACATCCCAAATCATTCACTCATGTTCAATAACTCATTATTGGAACCTCTATGCCCATACCTTTCATTACCCAATTACTTCCCCAAGTCAAGCGCACCCCATGGGTGAATAAATTTTAGGATTCTACACTAATAGGTTGTTCATGGCTTGTAAAAATATTTAATTTCATAATGTATAGACAAAAACATTTATTTTTAAATTTGAGATTAATAATAAAGTATGTCAATGATAACAACATTACTGAATTAAACTTGTGACTTATCAAACATTTTTATGGATGTCTACACATGCCAGCATGGCTAGTGAAAAGCACCCCACCATCATAAAAGTGCGTATTGTCCTAGAAGAACACATAATATACAATGTACAATGAGAACCATATTTAATTGACCCTAAATTTATATTAGTACAGTCATCTTGGGGGAAATGGAATATATGATCCTGGTTAACTGATGAATTCAAAAGCTCGTATTCCATATGTTGGACACTATTTAAGGTAAGAAATCATCTGAGGATGGGTATACATCATTAAATTTCTTATATGCTAGTAAGAATGAAGGCTCGAATTAATGACTTGAGTTCACGGATTAAATGAGGGTAGAGGTTGAATAGGTTGTGTAAACAGAATGATTAAATAAGGGTAGAGGTTGCATACACTGTGCATGGTTGGGGAGTCTCAGCCGATTTAGAAAATAAAATAAATTCCCATTATAGGTATCAATAAGAAACATCAGCATCAAAATAAACTCCAAATAAAAAAGGTCTAAAAACATCAAACATTTCAATACTTCACTACTATGCATGGTTTATCCACATGTTTAGCAGTAATTATATGTCTTAATCATGAACCACCTCTACAAATCCCAGTTTTCACCAATAAACATAAGGTAAATATCTCAAAATATCTTTAAAACAACTCATTAATATGCTCAAAATGTAAATATAATCTTGAACCAAACATGGAATCTCTTTCACAACACATTCTCACAGACCAGTTATCTCATGTGTTACTAAATACCAAACATAGTCACATAATAAGTGTATTATGAAAAATTACATTACACAAGCCTTATTAAAAAAATTATCATTTTAATAAAACACTTTCCTCAAGATTAAATAATTTCTGAAATATCTTTTGAAATCCATTTTAAATCACTTATGTCTGCCTTTACCAATGGTTTTATAAAACCGTTGGTAAAGGCCTCCTTGATGAACCGTTGGTATAGGAACGTTGGGAAAACCCAAATTTCCAGTAGTGGATTCCACTAGATGAGGTATGAGTCCACTAGTGAATCATAAATCTGGATTTTCCCATATAACTATCTAAGTCACCATGACTAGTCAAAAGAGGTGAGTAAGATAATAAAGTTATGAGGATCACAAAAAAGATCCTTATCAATATAAATCATATTATTCAGACCTCAAGTCATATCTCAATCTCACCCCAATCGCCATCGATGTGAATAATCCCATTTTCAACATCCACCAATTATAATTACAGGAATTGAGAAAGTTACATTAATGAATTATTACAATTTAGGATCTTCATAAAGTTCCAACTGAATGGTTAAAAATATTCAATTAAATTCAAAACCCCTTATTTAATTCAATATTTAGAAAGTTTATCTATACCAACTTCCTTCCAAAAACTAACATGTAATTCTAAACAGGCCTTTAAAAAATACTTTATTTCAAAACATCCCAAAGGAATTAAAGGATGTTTTACAACTAAAAGTTCTCAATATTAACTCAAAACATGGGATTAAAACCTATTTCCACATGAATAAATACCTAATTTAAAATTACCAAACAAATCTCATTTAAAAAAAATCATTCCAAGAGGGTTCATTGTCATTTCACAAATTAAATCATTTTAAACTACTTAGAAAACATTAAATAGGTCCACTAATTTCATAGAAATCAATTTATTTCATTGTTTGAATAAAAAATCATGATAAAGACTCAATTTCACCAATTCATTCTTTAAATATTCTTTTAAAATAAATCTACACAGTCAAGGAATTAACTAATTTATGAATACTTAAAAGATGTCAAAATTATAGTCATAAATTCATGACTTGTTCAATTCAATGAGAATAGGGTTAAATAATATTTCATAAGGAATTTTAAGGAAAAAATTCATATAAACTTTGCTAAAAATTAATAAACACATATAAATAAATTTCCAAGTAACAATTAATTACAAGATGAAGAAAAATCATAAAAACACATACTTAGAAAATATAGAATCCAACAACAATGAATTTGAGATGTTTCTTGGTAAATATAGGGTTAAATATTTAATTAATTAAATGGATTGGAATGGAGAAAGTCTAGATTATATAAAAACACAAAAAATGATATACACATAAAAATCAAAACTTAAAACTAAAATATTAGATAAAAAACAATAAAAACAAGGCAGTACTTAAATATTTTATGCGCATAAAGAAGAAAATACCTGATTTTAGATGAATCCGAGGGAGTTTCAGCAGTTCGGATGGGGGGAGTCGTGAGAGGATTCGAGCACTGCAGATTTAGGGTTCTATCGCAAATTGGGGAGAGGTGAGGCCAAGTGGATTTGGGGTAAAACATTACCAACGGTTTTTAAAAACTGTTGGTAAAGGGTGAGTCAAACACCCCTTTACCAACGGTTCGCTAGAACCATTGGTAAAGGGTGTCCTGGCCCTTCTTTACCAACGGTTTAAGCAAACCGTTGGTAATGAAGCGTGGGGAAAACCTCCCATTCCAGTAGTGATATAAATAAATCCTTAAAACCATTTTGAAAACATAGACATTAATGAGAAATATTTATAAGAATAAATATTTAAAACATTTAAAATGATGTTTTAGTTAAAGAATAACTTTAAATAATAACTTTTTAATTATTTTTATGAAACATAGACAAGGATAATAAATGATTCCTTTAAAATACTTACACATAAACAATCTCGGATAATAATGAGATTGAGGAATTAACCCTTACCTTGAACTTTCCTTTGGTTGAAGGTACATTTAACCTCTTATATAATAACCATATTATATTATTAAATTATACCAGGACCATATTCATATTTATTATATCATACATGATTCATTTATGACTTTATACTACCCATTTTATGATGATTTCCATGTTAAATTAAAATTTTGGGTAATAATCTCTTTCTTTATCGTGCATGTTTTAACTTGTTATTATTGATCATATCATTCAAATAATTATTTAAATAATTCCATAATATAAAACATTATTTATATATCATATTTATTTAGAATATAAATATGTATAATATATTGATATATGAAATGGAAAACACTGTTTATAGAGACGGTAGGCCGTACGTACGCATAAATGTTGTTTCTATTTTCATACCGTATTGAAAGGAAGTAAGGGAATGAGATATATGTAAATACCTATATATATATATATTTATAGTAGAATTACTATTTCATATATTACATACTGATTAATAATATATATTTTTATAATCTGCATTGAATGGTGACCGTGGAAATGAATCTCATCGCGTCGTGGAGACAATAAGCTGTACGTACGCAGGATCGACAATATAATTCTATTGAGGGTGAGGTCATATGTAATTTGATGTTATATTATATATATAAAATAATTAAAATTTTATATTTATTATTTACATCAATTATACTCATTGTTATACCCATCCAAATAATGAAGCGTTGAATAAAGAACTGCACCACGATGTGGAGATGGTAAGCCGTATATATGTACGTATTGTGACTTTGTCATTTATAGGATGGATAGAATAATTAATATAGTTGTAACATATTTATAATAACATCTTAGTATTTATAAGTTAATGGACTTATTATTTGGGTATGGAAACAACCAAGAAAGAGAAAGTGGAAGAAGAAAAGAACTTTGAAATAGGTGATAAAATAATTACATCTTCTTTGGGTGTTTCCTTTTGATTTGAACCAAAGGAATACTTAGGTTGGCTTTCTGCTCAAGGGAAGGCCTCTAGGTTGAATTGAGGGAAGTTGGGAGGATATTTGGGTAGGTTTTGGCCAAGCCAAATGACTTTTCAGGTGTGATTTTGAGAGAAGGGGAAGTACCCTTTTATAAGAGAGGTGAGAGTCACTTTAGAAAAAGTTTGAAATATTATTTTATTATAAAATAATTTTTGATTTATAATGGCTCCAAATTGATTTATTTCAAAGATAAGTTTGGAATGGGTCGAAATAATCTCAACCAATAAGTCTTAGACAAGTTTAGATCACCATATTAACCCTATCTTTTAGATTTAACTCTTAGTTAAATAGTTTAACTTTTACCATGTACTCTTGTATTTATATAATAAATGGTTAATAAACTTACTATAAAAAGACAAGATAACCCCAAGTGGATCATTATTGATATATATAACCTTATCTAATTACTTTGGTAAAACTTTAGGTTTTAGAAATTTTATATCAATTAATAATATAGTATTTGTTTTAAAAACTCACTTATGTCAATTTTGACACTATTTGGTATTTTGTTTTTTTTAATTCATAAAAACTTTATCACTTCAAAAAAATTTATTTAATCAACCCTAAAATGTAATATTAACCTATAAAATTCGTGGATGACATTAAAACCTTCAATTTATATTTTTTTATATTTATAATCTGAATTATTCTAATGTTTCATTGATAAAGTAATTACTGTATCATCATTGTGTCATAAATAAATTTAATTATTTAATCTCTAAAAATTATAAATAAAATACTATTATGTATAAAATCCTTTTATATTTCTACAAAATATTTATAGTCGAATTTATCTTATGTATAACCCTATATTAAAAATGGTTTAGTTATTAAAGGTTGAATTTAACACTTTTATCTATTCTTTAAATAAAATAATAATAAATGTCCTAATATAATCCTAGTGGAACAAAAGGATAATATTTTATTCCTAAGGTTGGTTTTGGTAGAAATAAATTTATCCCATATAATTAGGAATTGTGTTAGGGTAATTATAATATTATTTTTACCTATAATTACCCTATTTACCTTTAACCGTGGTAAATAAAAGTCAAAAGTTACTATTCTACAAAAATTATTTTCATCTTATTGAACCAAATTTTAATTAATGATATCAACCATTTCTCTCTGATTTATGAAATTTAATTCAAAGAAGTGGTAAAATTATGTTTTATGCAAATTTGAAAATGTGCCTAGAAGGTGGGCAAAAGGCGTTAAAAAGTTCAATAAACTTTTATACATCTAATTTTAATATAAAATGACTCCAATGAATTATGTTGAACTTATATAGGTATTATATATCTGTTTTGACTTAAAATAAAGTTAAATATAATAAATAATTATTTAAATAAAAATTCAGTTCTAAACAATAACGCAATGTTTTTCATTATTCGTCAAAAACTGAAAGTTTTCAGAAAAATACCAAAAATTCACCCTAAGATAATTATGATATTCTGAATTAAAAAATAAATTATTTTTTACCAAATTAAAAACATAGAAGATTAATTAATTAATTTAAAATTAATTCCCAATGTCAACTCCGAAAATCTTGTTTTTAAAAATTTAAAACTATCAAAAGATTGACATGTGTTTATGTCAAATTTAAATGTGAAATTAGTTATAATGGCTTAAATTGTATTAAGTGATAAAATTATAATATAATTATTCTTCCAAACCATTAAAATTCATGATTTAGGACTATAAATTATTTCTATTAAAAAAATTTTTTCAATTAAAATTTAGTATTTTTCACTATTCATCAAAATATGAAAGTTATCAGAAAATTACCAAAAATTTATCCAAGCTAATTTTTTATGTCCCGGTTCTAAATAATAATTTAATTTCATTAAATTTAATATATAAAAGTGTCAAAATTGGTTTTCAAAATGGTTCTCCATTAAAAGGTGGTAAAATTTCATTTTTTTTGAAAAATACTTATTTTAACTGGAAAAAAATGAATTTGTTATTATATTATGTCTAAGAAAAAAATAACATGGATTTGAAAATTATATGGAGTATATAAAATTCAAAATTCAATTAATACTATTCATAATTTCCTTTTGAACATCTATTTTGGAAGTCTTGGTGTGCTTGAACTCGGTGTTGCGTATAGCACAAGTTATTGAATTACGTTGAAGAGATAACATACTATGAAATATTGGAGTGTTACACCCAACACCACTAGAGACACATCAATTAAAAGCCCGGTTTGAGAGGTATCAACATTTTTGTAAACAGGGGCCGGTTGCATTCAGGCTTGGTCCGATTGGTTCAAACCGACCCAACCAACCTGTCTCAGGGTATCACATGATCCGTTCTTGTCTGTTTGGACCGTCAGCCTGAACCATTGGGATTTACTGGACCTGGCCAAGGTTGGCCGTGGGTCCAGCCTGTCGGGTCACCCACTGACCCGAAATTATTCGGTCCAACCCGTACTGGTGTGCCGACCAATTTCTGACCCAGAATCACGTTAGGCCTGGGCCCAACCCATTTGATTGCAGGCCTGGACCGTGCAGAGAGTTGTTTATGTCCATCCAGATGCAACACAACCACGCCTTTTTCCATCTAGCCAGATCGATTCTTCCCGCAGGTGATCGGTGGGCCACCTTCCTCCAGCACGCCTGAGCGGCCTGGACCTGGGTTTCCCTCCTCCACGCAGTGCCAGTTGCTAACGCATCTCCATGTCGCCATGGCACTACCTCCTTATACCTATGGCCACTGCCGCGGGCCACCACTCTGGGCCACCGTGGGCCGCTGCTGGTGCTGGGGTGCCGGTGGTTCTTCTGCGGGCCATCGGAGTTGCTCCTGTGGTCTGTTTCTTGTGTCGTCTGTGCCTATGGGATTGTAGGACTACCACCTTCACTATAAAGGCCTCAAACATGCCTTTCCTCCCTTTTGGATGTTTGGCCACGAAGAATGCACAAGGCAGAGGAGCTTAGGTCTTGTTCATGTATTCCCGCATGCTTCACATTAAAATTTTGAAACCGGGGAGGTTCGGGATCACAACTGTATCAAGAAATCAATAATCCCTGTTCAAAACTCCCTGTAAATCACCCTCCTGCAAGAACACCAAATTCATGGATCAACCTGTTTGTGGGTTGATCTGGATTTGTTGTTTTAGAATGAAGATTGGGGAATTCAAGCAAAAAGAATTCCCCACCTGGATTCAGATCAGGTGTAGGTGATGGATGATGATACAAGTCTTCATCAATCCATTATCCACTATCATTATTCACCATTATTCAATTCCCAAATCTGATATCGTTATCCACGAGATTTTTTTCTGCACTCCGATTCTCCAGCATTCGTCATTGGTGAGGGTTTTTCCTGCATTTTTTGTTCTTTTTTGGAGAGGAATTATGCTGTAGGTTCATAAGAGAATCCCTAGGTTTTAATTATCAACTCTCTAACTCATTTTTTAATAAAAAACATGTCTTAATGTTTCTGTTACTCTACGGTGTTGCATCGTTACACTATTTCATTTATGAAACAACATAGCGGGTACACTTTCACAACAAGCCATTAATGGTCCTCATTTAATACGCGTTGTCATCGCCTCATCTTTGCACTGCAGTGCCTCTGTCCTCCACTCAACAGTGTGAAAGAAAATAAAATAAAATTTTCTAAGTTATTTTGTTATTTTTCCAATGTCTGAATATTAACTTTTCTATCTGACCCTTACCGGTCAATGTTATGTATTTTCTTAGAGAGTCCTAATGCTCTAAGTTCAACGGTTCCCTCATATTTTTGATCTGAACACTGGTTAACAAATTTAAAAAAAACCGCCTGCACATTTACTTAAGTGAACTAAAGTAAAGTTCAAAATTACATTCTGGGCATTCCCGGCCTCGGAATCACATGTCATCTCAGTGCCTAGTCTCAAAATAATTCCATATAATTTAAAAAATAATTATACGAAAATTCTAGAACATTACAATGTCACAAATAGTAGTGACATATCCCTACATATATTATTCATAGAGGGATTGAACCTAAAAATGAATTTTCTTTTTATGATCACGTTTAGGATATCATAGATTGATAAATAATTCATATGTGTTTGTTTTATATTTTTTATTCTCTAGATGTTTTTCATATTTAATAAAATTAATAACTTAATATTATCACTCTATGTTACATTTTCATTAAAGGACGTTTTAAATGGTTATATTCAAAAGGATGAATATTTTTATAGTTTTTTATTTAATTATAAATAATCCTAATAATCTTATGGTAATTGGATTTGGTATCTCTAAAAAAATCATTAGAAAAGAAATCAAAAATAAAAATAAATAAAATATGTGGATTTTGCGACCATAGATGATGATCTATGTATGGGGATATAAATTTCATGAATATTTTTTAGGAATATAAAAAGGGATCATGAAATAATTAATGAAATATTTGACATGAAATCAATCCATTAGGATAGTTTAATTGAATCTCAACATTCTCATCATCACTTCCCTTTGGTAACATTTAATCTTTAATTAATATTTTATACAAATTAATTTATTTTCAAATTGAGTTAACTTATATTTTTTAGTATTAAACCAAATTTAATTTATTTTCATGTGACCTTGCTGACCATAGGTATTTCTTCTTGTTACATTCATAATAACACTAGAGAAACTATTAATAATTTTATACTACATTGGTTTCATATATGATTTAGTATTATATTTGACTTAGATAATATTTATATATTTATTTTCAAGCCAAATGGCGTTGGATTAGTGGTACTGTGTATGGAAGCCACTCCGTGGTAATGAATCTAGATCAGGTTTGAGTCTCGTGACACTCAAATTAGCTGGGGGTATGTGGAACGTAGGTCATGGGTTGGGCCTAAGACAGGAGTGGTGTGACTCCCACCTATACATCGTTACCTAATTACATGTTTTTAGTTGGTGAATTTCCTAAGTTGTAAAGTCTCCCTATAACTCTACATTAGACATGGGTTCAGATCCAGGTGGGAGCGAATTTCCACAGGCATGTAGTGACACAGGCATAACACATGCATATGGAGACGTATGTATGATGCAAGCATGATGCTGGAATTGGTCTTTGGTCCAGTCAGTGTGCCTTTGATCTGTGTAATGAGATTCATTCACACTGGGCCTTTATGCCATGAACTAAATAAATAAGGCTTGATGGGTGATCCATCCCTTGGGGGGGGGGTATGGTGTGTCTTTCTGTCCTATGCTTGTGGTGTGTGTTTTTAATGTCATTGTATCACCAGAAACCTAATATATATATATATATATATATATTTTATCAACACCAACGATTCCATGAAAATAGTATTCTATTAAATTCCCTCCAAGACTCCTCCTAGGTTGGCGACAAGGTAAGGTGTGCCACCCCAAGAACCAATTTAATAGGCTTAGGACTGATGATTAGAACTGAAAGAACATCCACACAAATTAAGAAAATTTTCTATGAAATCTATATCAATGCATCATCAAACCACCAACATGAACAAATGAACCTAAAAACATAATATAAACTAATATTTGGAAAATAATTTTAATTTATACATGTAATTTCATATGATACACAACCATTCAACATAATGTAAGTCTTAAGACAAACATACATTATACCCACAAATGTAAAATTGAAATACTACCATATAAAATGCATGTGAAATACTCATAAATTATAACTATATCCACCAAATATCCTATAATATTACCATTTATGAAATTAAATTTGACTCATCGATGATCTTCAACTCTCTCTATGGAAGGTATGATCCTCCCTGGTCCATTGTTTATCTCATCCGAAGATGCAAGAACCTCATTGGTCAGGAAATCCTTAATCACATCTAGCATGATGGTAATTTTTTTTAAGAATAACTCTTATAAAAGGGAAATTATAGTAATACTTATATTATTTATTCTAACCCAGTCTCCCTTCCCCTTGAGAATGTTGATTTTGTTTGACCAGATGCCCTCTACCTCGATGACTTCAGGCCTCCTTGAATCTATTGTTTCTCTTGTCTTGCTATTGTTAATAAAAATTATTACATTGATGAATAATTCACCTTCTACATGGATACCCTATATCTTATGAAATTACAAACAAAAACATAACCATAAATATGTCACCATAAAATTGAAAATGTAGGGTTTAAAATAATAATACCATGTATGACATCAAAAGCATTGAAAAATACCAATGTTAATATAACGTATTTGTAATAATCAAAACATGCTAAATCATAATATACATTCATGAAATCACTACTCAACCCTACCCATGAATCATTTAGGTCAAACCATTTTCTAGGAAACTACCTCATCATAGAATCCTATAAATCATAATCTAAGAGTCTTACTCAGTTGAGTAATCAATTCTTAAGATCCCATTAAACCTCATTCGACTAATAAAAAATCTTGTGAAGATAGTCACACTTAAAAAAGACTCAAAAAAGGACACATTTAACCAAAATATATCATTATTAAAAATATAAAGGGATCATGAACCACCAAGAAAGATATTAAAAGGATTAATTACATTAAAAAACCATTTAGATTCATATAGATGAAACCATAATTTCATATAGAAGAATAACCAAACTTCATGTGCCACTCGATGGAGAAGTATACAGTTCCAAAATGAATTTCATATAGAGGAATACCAAAAATCAATGCTATCAAGTCTCTAAGGATGGACATTGGATACAATATCCATGTTTTATTCTCTCTCTAAAAAGAACTTTACGTAGTGGTAAACTGCAGTGCTATCATTTATGTAATGACAAACCCTAATGATATCACATATCAACACATTATGAATAATTTCATATCAAATAGGATAATTCCATAACATCATATCTAAATATATCAATTCTATGTGACATAATTAGTCATTACCAATATCATAGATTCTGGTGGAAAAAATACACATGAATCATCTCCTAATATCAATAGTTATCAACAAATAGGAAGAATATAAATCCATAAAATATACCCTTGTCTCACTCATAATATTGACTATAATTTCAGTTTGAGGGATGATATACACATATTTTATAACCAATCTTCATGAAAATAACCCACCTTTATTAGAGGATAGATGAAAATCATCACTGGATTGTCTCATCATATTAAATCATTGATGTTAAATTGTTATAGTAGACAAACCCATAATCATGGTATATACTAATATATTTTCATATACTATTATCATAACCATTTTTCATTATCAACACTCATATATTTCCATATTGAAAATATTATTTTATTCATAATGGTGCATTAAAAACCCTATGTGGCATACTAGAAGATATATTATTACTATACTAAAAAAGAAGACAACTATATTATATAATTTTTATTAGTCATAGACTTTACTTATGTTATTCCAAAATAATTAAAATTACAAAAATCGAATTTAATAATATAAAATTTATTTTAAAAAATATTTATTTTGATCAATATAAAAATAAAATATAAATTGACTATTCATGGACTTAAATTAGACACTGAGAGAAAAAGTATGTAGTGTTAATTATTACAATTAAAGGGACACATTGATGGTCCCAAGTTGTGTTATGTGGTATGAAATTACTAAAACACACCACTAAGTCCTTCATAGATCATGTAAAGATGTAGATCTAGAGAATTCATGTATAGAAACTCAAATGGTTCTCAGTGAACCCTCAAAAAGATCCCATAACATCAGGAGCAAGATCTATCCTAGAACTTAATGTGATTCCCTAGACATGGTAGGTATATTATCTTAGGTGTTTTGGTTGTTTCTTGGTTGAAATTTGGTGTTTATAGATGAATAAATAATAATGCTTGGTCAGGTGTATGGCATCATAGGCCATGTTGGTTGGTAATGTATGCCATTCTTTTGGGCAGAGAATAATTTACTATTGGTTACACGATCCTAGAAATCATGAAACTAGATCATACGTTTTGAGTTTGTTTCTATGGTTTAATGGATTATATAAACATAATTGATACTTTATTTATCAATTCATGTATATTTGAGAATTCATTATCTTATATAGGTGGATTTATTTCATTCCTCAGATGGTTATGAATTCTAATTGCATTATTGATGTGATATTGGGAAAATAAATTTCATGTTTTGTATTTATCAAATGATTTTATAAAATTGATTTATTAATTTTTTTTTCAAAGTTTAGTAACACTAGGTTTTTTATGTTTTTGGGAAAAAAATTTGTATTTGTGTTTTATACAATCCTCACTAAATTTGATTTACAAGATGTTTTGAGTTTATAAAATTCTCTCTTCTCTTTTGGTTCTTCTCAATTTTGGTTTTTTAAGAGGTTTGTTTTTAATGAGGAGTCTAAGAATTAAAGGTGGAAGAGTGTGTAGAGGCTTTTCCCTATGGTGTATAGAAAACTACCACTGGATATCCAGTGGTGCTGACAGAACTAAGGTGGTTATACTCGATAAACCGCCCAACCAAAGGCCAACCACCAGCCAACTGATGGTTCCACTTACCAGCTGGTGAGATCCATCGACTCATGAGTGTAGTCTAGATGGGTGTTAATTAAATACACCACATGAATTTTAATTTTACTTAGTTTTCCACCTTGTTAATTTTTCAATTCAAACAAAAATCCCGTATTTTGAATTAAATACCAATCTTCTTGACTTTTGAGATCTCTCATTCACCCCCTTGGTTATTCAACATTAGATCAGTCTAGGGATGCTATAATAGTAAGTTCTCTAAGGACCTATACCAAATTACTCTTCTTTCTTGAGATATGTGCATGGATCTATGATGGATCAATGGTTTTTATGTAGATCTAATCATGATTTCTTCCATTATTCATATATATGTGATTGTAACAAACCATAATTCAAAAATGGTATTTGTTTATTAAAATAAACATGTATAATATTATATTATATAGTATTATACAAATACAACACATTAAGAAACCAAAAAAATTTATTTCATTAATATGGATCATTACATTAATAAAAAACTACACCCTTTAAAATTAAAAACATTACAATGAGGCAAAACATATAGATTATGAAAAGTAGAATGGGAAAATATGGATTACTTAATATTCTAGAATCGTTTCCCCCATGACCAACACTATAGATTTGAAACAAGATATTAGTAATCCAATTGAAATTTTGATAAATAAAAACAAAAAAACTTTGGAGTAATTTTCGTGAATTTTTAATAATGAAATTAATTTTTATTTGTAATAGGTAACATAACTATTGTAATAGTAAACCAACCCTTAGAATAGTAACCTGACCATTGGGAATAGCAACCTAACCGTTGAGAATAATAGCCTAATAATTGTAATAGTAATTTGAATTAAAAATAATAAAAATAATATGAATAATATTTTTCATGAATACTTTAAGTAAATATAAATATTATAATTCTAAAAAAATCATGGTTAAAAAAATAAAAGAAAATATAAACTAATTTTTTAAAAATTATATTTAAAGTTATTTCATAAAAATCATAATTTTTATAATAAAAATTATAATAAAATTTTTAAGAAATTTATTTCAATAAAATTAATATCATTTTAGAAATAAAAACATCTAAATTTTACAAGATTTATTTTTTTGGTATTTTTTTAAAATACTTCAATTTTATGTGAATAGTAAAAATACAGTTTTTCCATAACTGGTGTATTTTAAATTGGATAATTCATGATGTAATAATGAAATAATAAATTATAGAAGTGGTTTCTTGAAAAAAAAATATTTAATTTGATAAATTATTCATTAGAATACAATAAATAGTTTTTCAAAAACTAAAAATTACTTTCCAAATTCTAAAGTCAAAAGTATTCTTTTAAAATAACAATTTTTCATTTTTTCCGCTTTCTTTTTTAATAAACTATTTAATTAGAATTATTAAGGGGTTTAAAGTCCTAAAATAATTATATTTTATTGATATATGATTCATTTTGTAAAAAATATCACTATTACAAGGTTTACCTTGGATATAGAATTTTATTTAATTTTTTATTCAAAAAATACCCCTATCCTAAAGTATAAATAAATCCTCTCCCAACCCTTTGAAAACCACTCCTACCATACTTTAAAAATCAAAATATCTATCCTAATTATCTCTATTAATCCTCTTAGAATCTGTAGGGACATTCCAGAGTAATCCAAATCCAATCACCAAGAGAGTCTAGTTCCATATAAGAAAAGCAACACCAAGAAAAGATTAAGATTTTATCAACTCTTCTCTCATTTTCATCTTCTATTCAATTTTCCACAATTGATTTCAAAAAAAAATATTTTAAAATTAATTAGGATTTATTTTAAAATTATATTAATAATTTTAACCTACTATAAAAATTATATTTGTGAAGTATTTATATTTTATACCTGTCATTCTCCTCTTTTGTAGAACATTCCCAATAACAGTCAGTTAACTACAAACATGGATTTTTAAAAATTATTTCATATTATCACCCTTAATAATGGTTATACTAAATTATTTATAATATATTAATTTATAAATATTTTTATTTTTTTCTTCTTCAATTAAATATACTAATGTATAAATGACCTTAAAAAATAGTGAAATCGAAGAAAAATACTTTTTTATAGAGAAAATGGAAAAAAAACATTTCCATTTTAATTATTAGAGTTAAGAAATATAATAAAATGATTATAATTGATAAATAGTGGAAAAATTACAATAATTAATTTCTGTATCAATGTTTTAATGATCCTATGCTTATTATTCAGGAGACGTAAAGACAATGAAATAATGTGCGATTTAAGGTAAGGGGATTCTCAACCCAAAATATTTCTTTTATAGTATCTCATATTTCACATTGATTTAAGGATTAATGTTTCTATAATATCCAAAATATGTACTTTCACTATTAATTCTCATTTAGTTTGAGGATATACATGTTTCCACCCTTTAAAAATATTTTCTAATCCATTTATAATTATTTTTCAAAAAACTTTGATTTCCAAAAATAAATCTTGAATCCTCTTGATTTGTTTCTCCTTTAAAAGGAGAAAATGATATTTTATTCCAAATAATGATCTAACTTAATCATTTGTGAATATTGATGTTCATTTCTTGAAGTATTAAATGTGAAATATTTTACAGAACCCATTCTTTTTCATGGGTTATTTCATAACTATGATTGATATCCTTCCATGTGGCATACATGATTATGAAAATTTAATGTTGTTATGGGTGGGATAAGAATTATATGGCTCTCTAATTCAATGTGCAATGTGATTTATCTCATGATATTATGTGTATTGTGTGTGAACATTATGCTATATTTGTTCACAACAGTGATGTTATGATTTATACACATATGTTATTCATGGATATAATGCAAGATTTGATCATAACAATGTGTGGTGTTTGACCAATATGTTATAATGTTTTATTATTAGTAATATTGCACATTAAATGCATTTATAATATGTTTCCCTCTTGATTTTGATGATGATTCTGTGCTTATGATATGATGATGCCGATTATTCTCACCCATGTACTATTGATTCATGTCCTTTATTCCTCCCCTTACAAGGATTTTATCACACCTCTTTATTTGATGTATATCATCAGGTGATTACATGAATAAGGAGAACATATTTTATAAGTGTAAAGAAGAATGATTTTAACAAATTTTTATTTTTTTATTATGTATAGGTTTTGTATGAGCCTAATTTTCACATATCATTAAACCTTTAGATCCTGGATTTGTATTACTATTATGTGGTTTATTTAAAAAATAATTTAAAAGTCATGTAAGAAGAATCTAGGTCACCATAGCTGGCTTCGGAGCATAGTGTAGTTAATTTTGGAATTAGTATTAGAAAATGTTAGTGAAAACCATAAATATAAGTCTATGTATTGGTAATCATCCTAAAAGAATCATTTTAGAAAAATTCTAAACATAGGGATCCCAGAAGATATGTTTGCACATAAGAAAAAATTATTTATTCATTATTTGTTGGATTATGTTTTGTTAAAACCTTTTCTATTTTAGAAAATGGTGGGAACAAGAAGAAATCAGGCTAATAACCCATGCGAGGTAAAATGAAATAATTGTCCAAACGACATCCCTAATTCCATTGGAGGTGGAGTTCAAAACTTCATAGTGATGTTTAACCAGTTTTTTGAGGATATGAAAAATAAAATAAACTGAATGGAATGTATACCTTCACCCAAGTAGGATAAATTGGCTATTGAGTCCTTTATATGGAAATGATCACCAATGTTTAGTGGGTCTTTTGATCCACTTGTCGCCTAATAGTGGTTGAACTCAATAGAGAATATCTTTTCTGTGATCCACTTTTCTAAGAAGGATAAGGTGACTTTTTCCATCTATCATTTTGATGTAGAGGTTGATCAATGGTGGGTGTTGATAAATAATATCGAGCCAAAGGATGAAATGGAAGAGATGGAGTGGGAAGAATTTAATAAAATAATTCTTAATAAGTATTTCCATAGAAAAATTAAAACAAATAGGGAGTGATAATTCTTAGAGACAAAGAAAAATGAAGGTGAATATATCATAGATTATGAGGAATACATCAAAAGGCTTTCAAGATATGTCTCAGTATTTTTTATCAACAATGATAGAAAAATAGATAGATTCTTTGTTGCTTTTAAACCACACCTTTGAAAAGATCTATCTATCCGAGACTTTAGGAGTTACAAATTAGCATTTATATGTGATCTCAAAGTAGAGATGTATTTTAGAGAGTGGTCCCATGGTAATAGAGATTAGAAGATAATAATGAAGTTTCAAGATGGTGGGTCAACTAAAAAATGATGAAAGATCATCAAACCACCCATATATAAAAAATGTGGGAAGAAGCATCATGAAAATTTCCTCAAAGGTATGGGGAAATTCTTCAAGTACAAGAGAGAAGGAAACCAAGGTCATTAATATCAAATAGACATGAATAAGATGACCAATATGATAAAGGAATGGAAGAAATCACAAAATTCACCACCCATGGTTAAATGGTTCAATTGCAGGGAGAAAGGGCACTATTCAATCCAATGCACTAAACCATGGGTCCTTGAGGGTAATAAGCATCATTAAACACCAAATCCATTGGAGTAAGGGAAAGATTATGCCATCAATACTTCTGAAGTGGAGTGTGAAAAGGAATTTGTACACGGTACACTTCTTATTCACTTAGAAATGAAAAAGTTTTATTTTACTATGGTTTTATGAATTAATTTATACCCTACAACATTTATAAAACTATTGAATAAAATCTCCAAAATGTTGAAGTAGAAAAATATATAAAAACACCTAGTGACATGATCATTTCAACCCAAGTGTTGGAATCTTTCCCTGTTAGTTTTTGTGTGAATATTTTTCCAAAAAATAACTTAATCCTTTCCTTAGTAGAATTTGACATTATACTGAGCATGGATTGAATCTCATTATCTAGAGCACACATCAAATATTGGAAAAACATAAATCTATTTCTATATTTAGAATCATCCCAAACCCCTGTATAAATTTAACAAAGATCATAAATCTCCTTTAATGATTCCTTCAATCACCTGGGTGATGATACCCTATGAAGAAGAATATCTTTCCCAAATGGTTGATCCAAGGGAAAGCATCAACCTTGATGAATTTCCCATTGTTAGGGAATACACTAATGTATTTCCTCACGAGTTCCCCATATATCCACTAGATCATGAGGTATATTTCTCAATAGAATATATACCTGAATCCACTCCTATCTCTAAATAACCCTATAGGATAGAACCTATTGAACTAGAAGAGTTAAATAATTAGCTGTAATATAATTTTAAAAAGGGTTCATATTCCATAGTGAATCTCCTTGGGGTGCACCAGCTCTCTTTGTAACAAAAAATAATGGATCAATAGGTCTATGTGTTGATTACTAAGAACTCAACAAGATCACCATGAAGAACAAGTATACCCCGCTAATAATTGTTGGATTTTTTTTTCCAATAATGAATATTTATTCTATACATCATCAGTTGAAGGTGAAGAAGGAAAATATTCATAAGAAAAATTTTCATACAAGGTATGGGAACTATGAGTTCATTATGATTACCTTTATACAAAATAATTCCACTCTAATCATTAAGGATTTTATGAAAAGAGACTTTAGAAAATTCCTTGATAAATTTGTGGTAGTATTTATTGATGGTATTATAATTTACTACAAGAGAAAGGAAGAACATGAAGAGCATATAAGGATTGTCCTAGAAATATCAATAAAGGCGAAAATGTACACTAAGTTCAGCAAGTGTGACTTTTGGATATGAAAAGTCATATTCTTGGGTTATGTGATCACAAGTGGGGGGAAATATATGGACCCTTAAAAGACAAAGGCAATTGAGGAATGAATCATACCCACTAGTGTCATGGAAATCCAATATTTCATGGTTTAGAAGGGTACTAATGATGTTTTGTAAGAAATTTCTCATGATTTTATAGCTTGATAATAAGTTAACACATAAAGGGTTAAAGTATGTCTAGATAGAAGAATGTGAGGAAGGATTTAAGGATCTTAGTAAGAGGATAATCACTTCACCTATACTCACACTACCATCAAGTGGAGAAGGTTTTGTGATATAAAATGATGCTTCAAAGAAATTATTAGGTTGTGTATTCATGCAGAATGACAAAGTGATAACATACACATCACGAAATAAAAATATCCATGAGAATAACTACCTAATACATGATCTATAGTTAACATCTATGATCTTCACCTTAAATATTTGGTGACACTACCTATACAGTGAGAATGGTGACATATACACCAATTTCTAGAGTTTAAATTATATATTCACACATAAGGAGATCAACATTAATCATAGAAGATGGTTAGTGAAAATAAAGGACTATGATTCCTTTATTAACTACAATTATGGAAAGGTGAATAGGGTAGTTTATTATCTTAAAAAAAACCTACTACTTTATCCAAGATGTAGATTGAGAATGTCCTTATCTTACTGGATATAAAAATAATAAATTTGGAAATCATAACGACATGGAAGACATCCAACCGATACCATATTATTGACCAACATTCCATTAAAGATAAGGTCAAGGAAGTAGAAAGGGATGATATGTTGCATTAAGAAAGGGTAAAATAAATAGTGGAAGGTAAGCTTAATGAATTCTTGATCAACGATGATGGCGTGATTCAGTTTGGAAATAGGATTTGTGAATTAATTTTTTAAGATAAAGAAGGTTCTATTATATAATGTTAATATCTAATATTTTTTCATAAATCTTGGAAGCACCAATATGTACCATGATCTATGAGAATGATTATGGTGGGACAACATGAAGAAAGATATCACTTAGTACACATCAAATTTCGTGGTATGTCATCAAGTTAAAGAAGAGTGAAAAATGTATAAGGGGATAATGAAACCATTTTCTATAACCATATAGAAATGGAAGAACATCACCATGTACTTTGTCATAGGTCTCCTAAATACATCCAAAGGAAACAATGATATATGGGTTGTGGTGGTTCAACATACCAAGACTACAAAATTTATCACTATTTTAGTATAATTTTCACTGAAAAAACATACTAATATATTCATAAAATTAGTGGTGAGGTTTCATATGGAACCCATTTCAATCATCTCAGATCATTATCCAAGGATTGCCACCCAATTATGTAGTGGTCTTCAATATACTCTGAACACTGAAGTAAATTTTCAGTATGGATTATCCCTCCCAAACTGATGTCCAATCTGAAAATTCCATTCTTAAAATTGATGACATGTTGAGATCGTACTCAATAGAATGTAAAAGAGTATAGGATCAAAATATACCATTAGTTGGGTTCTTATAAAAAATCATATTCCTCTCAAGTATTAAAATGGATCCATATGAGGCATTGTATGGGAAGTGATGTAGAACTCCAAACTATTGGGATGAAGTTGGATAATGAAAGATACTTGGACATGTTATTTTGAAAGAGATGATAGAGAAGGTTTAGACCATCCAACTCTATAAAAATGTTTCTCTGAGTTAGAAAAAGAGCTACATAGATAAATATCTAAGTGACTTAGAGTTTGAAGTTGGAGATAATGTTTTCTTTTGAATATCACCATAGAAGAGTCATGTAGTTTTGGAAGAAAGGGATGCTTAACCCTATATATATTATCCCCTTTGAGATCCTTGATCACAAAGGAGCAGTGGCCTATCATTTTTTACTTCCACCTAATATGGATTAAGTACATGATGTGTTTCACGTATCTATCTTAAGGAATTACATACCCGATCCATCACATGTACTAAATTAGGAGGTGGTACTACTGGAGAATGGACTCTCGTATAAGGAAAATATAGTAAAGATATTGGACCATAGAGGAAAATTTCTATCTAATAATAAATCTCATATTGTTAATGTGCTATGGAAGAACCATAAATATGAAAAGAAGATGTGGGAAATAGATGAAAAAATGAAATAGGAGTACCCTCACCTATCCAAAACCAAGAATATGAGTTGGAATTTGAGGGATGAGATTTCTAAAAGGGGGAATAATGTAACAACCCAAAGTTTAAAAATGACATTTTTTCTTGAAATAAATGTGTATTATATTATATTATATATTATTATTCACACACAACACATAAAGAAACAAAAAAAAATATTTAATTAATAAAGACAATTATACAAATCATAAAAAAACCCATGAAAATTAAAAACATTACAATGGGATTGAAAATATAAATTAATAAAAGTAGAATGAGAAAATATGGATCACCCCAATATTCTAGAGTCATTTCCTCCATAACTAAAACTATAGAAATGAAACAAAATTTTAGAAAACCAATAAAAATATTTAAAAATGAAAATATGAAACCATGTGATGAATTATAGTGAATGTTTAATGAAGAAATGAAGTAGTATCCATAGTAGGTAATGTGACCATTGGAATAGTACCCTAACACTTGGAATAGTAACATGACCGTTGGGAATAGTAACCCGACTGTTGGGAATAGTAACATGACAGTTGGAATAGTAATTTGGGCTCAAAATAAACAAATTTAATATAAATAATATTTATCATGATAAATTTAAGTAAATATAAATATTATAATTCCAAAAAAATTATCAAGGTTAAAAAAATAAAAGAAATTATAAGTACATTGTTAATAAACTATATTTTAAGTTATTTCATAATAATCATGATTTTAATAATAATAATTAAAATAAACTAGGATAGAAGATTATTTTTATAAAATTAATATCATTTTTTAAATCAAAACATCAAAATTGTAAAAGGTTTATTTTTTTGCATGTTTTTGAAATACTGCAATTTTTATGTGAATAGTAAAAATACAGTTTTTCCGTAACCAATGTATTTTAAATTGCATCATTTATGATGTAATAACGGAATAATAAATTATAGAAATTGTGGCTAGAACATAACATATTTTATTTGATAAATGATTCATTAAAATACACTAAAAATGTTTCCCAAACCTAAAAATTTCTTTCCAAAGTCTAAAGACAAAAGTATTCCTTTAAAATAATGAATTTTCATTTTTTCCACTTTCCTTTTTAATAAAATATTTAATTATAATTATAAATGGATTTAAAGTACTAAAATAATTATATTTTGTTTATATATGATCCATTATGTCAAAAATATCACCATTACAATGGTTACCTTGGATAAAATATTTTCTTAAATATTTTATTCTAAAAATACCCCTCTCCTCAAGTATAAATAACCCCTCTCCCTCCCCTTGGAAAACCAATCCTCCCATTCTTTCTAGAAGAAAATATCTACAAAAATACTATCTATTAATCCTATTATAATCCATATGTACATTTTAGAGTAATACAACTCCAATCATCAAGGGAGTCTAGTACCATACTAGATAAGAAACATCAAGAAAAGAGTAAGTTTTTATCCACTCTTCTCTTATTTTCCTAATCTCTTTTATTTTTTACCAATTGATTTCAAAAAAAAATATTCTAAGATTATTATTAAGTATGTAAAAATTATATTAATTATGTTAACCTACTATAAGATCTATATTTTTTTAAAGTATTAATATTTTATACCTATATTTCTCCTCCTTTGGTCAATGTTTCTCGATAATAGCCGGTTTACAACCAACAATGAAGTTTCCAAATTTTTTCAAATCACTAACCTTATAGATGGTAATAATAAATAATTTATAACATATAAATGTATAAATATATTTATTTTAAGATTTTGGAATTAATTCTACTAATGTATATATGACATCGAACAAAAATAGTGAAATCGAAGAAAAATAGTAAATTTTAAAGGAAAACATATTATCAAAACATTTCTATTTTAATGATGAGAATTAAAAAATACAATAAAATGATTATAATTGATAATAAGTGGAAAAAATTAAAATAATTCAATTCAATATCAAATTTTTAATGAACCTATGCTTATTATTTAGGAGACATAAACACGATAAAATAAATAGGGATTTATGGTAAGGGGATTCTCAACCAAAACTGTTTCTTTTGGGTCATCTCTCATTTCACATTTATTTCACTATTAATGTACCTATAATATCATAAATATTTCCTTTAAATATTTTCAATATTTTATTTCGATGACATACATTCTTATATCCTTTAAAAAAAATTTCTAATCCATTTAGAATTATTTTTCAAAAAGACTTCTATTTACAAAATATTGTTGAATCCTTTTGATTTTTTTCTCCTTTAAAAGAAACAAATGATGTTTTTTGTGAAATAATGATATAGGTTATTCATTTTTGAATCCTAAATTTAATTTCATGAAGTATTAAATGTGATTTTTTTAATACCCTTTTCATTCAATGGGTTATTTTTTGACTACAATTGTTATCCTTCCATGTGGTATACTTGATTATGAGAATTTTGTGATGTGATGGGTGGGACCATAATTATATATCCCTTAAATTAATTTTATGATGTGATGTGTCTCATGTTATTATTCATATTATGTATGAAAATGATGCTATATTTGTTCACACTGATTTTTTTTTTATTTGTGCGCATATGTTATGCATGGACATGATGCTAGATTTGTTCACAACTATATGTGGTATTTGAACACTATATTTTTATGTTTCATTATTATGCATATTAAACATTCCAACTAGTACAGAATTTTTTTACATCTGTTATTTTTTATTTTTTATGTCAGGTTTTAACCAACTTTATTAGAGGCGACGTTATAAATATTGTTTTTTACGTCAGTTATTTAAAAACCGACATAAAAAAGCATAAATCTGAATATTTTTTAACATTAGTTCTTAAATAAATGATGTGAAAAACCCTTTAGAGGATTGATTTATTTCATCAGTTAGTTAATAACCAACGTGGTATATAGTTTATTATGTTGGTTATTAAATAAATTACGTGGTATATAGTTTATTACATCAATTATTACATAACTGGCATAATATATCACTCCTCCAAAACATTTGTCACATCCGTTATATAATAACCGACATGAAAAATTATATAAAACATTAGTTATGTAATAACTAATGTAATAAAATATACCCAAGAATTTATTATGTTTATTTTAAAATAACTGACATAATAACAAGTTTGCGAAGTGGTTTTCACATCAGTTATTGTATAACCAACATGAAAACCAATATACGATGCTGGTTATTAAATAACAGACTTAAAAACCATTACATAGGAATTTATTACATCCATTATAAAATAAAAGACATAAAAACCAATTTTTTTTAATAAAAAAGTGAAACCATTACTATGCTCTTCCAAAGTAGACCTGAAATAAGCAGAAACCAGAACAAAAGCAGACCAAAAGCAGACCAGAATCAATATCAGAAAAACATCAGAACTATACCAAAACAAGAAGATCCAGATCAAAATTAAACATTAACAAATAAAAAGTTCAAAACTTATAATTTAAACTAAAAAAAACTATATACAACCAAAAAAACTACCAAATACAAAATTACAATTACAATGTTCAAAATTACATTTTACACTACAAGAAAACTATAATCCAATCAAACCTATAAGAAAAATTTACCATTCCACTTGTAAGTGTTTGAACTCTTGAGAACTATAGGATTGAGGGTTATAAAAGAGATACAAATTAAAATATAAGTATTTGACATGTATAATGAATAAATCAAATTCAATATTATGGAAAAGTTTATAAGGAAATCTAACCCGGTCAAATTTCATTATTGTTACGGTTGTAATTATTTCATACATAAATCTTAACATAGAATATCCCCAATCAATGATGCCTTGTTTTTTAAGAAAATTCTATTTAAATGAGTTTCAATTCAAAATATCATTTTTATGTAATACATAAAAAATTACAAATTATAAATGGATATTTACCTTTACTTTTACATATTTGATCTTGGAACTCTTTTTCTTTTTGTTTTTTCGATAGTATTCCCATACCCGATTAGAAAAAATTATGAATGGGATAAATTTAAAATTCATTATAATATTAACAACTATTAAGTAATTGAAACTTACTTTTCCAACATATTCTTAAAACTTCCCCACACATCGCCAAGGACAGAGCATATCCAATAAAGTGTTTTCTCCCTTAAAAAAAACACATAAAATCCAATGATTACTGATATAAAAGAAAATCTAAGGTTAGTGGTTTTTTATGTTAAAAGATAAAGAAAAATTCCAGATATATGTTTCATACCTCTCAAAAAAAGGCATCATCCAACACAACGTGATTATATTCTGTTCGAATCTTTCAGCAATATAAAGTGTTATTTGTTCCTCATCCAATGAATGCTATTCAGGAGAAATCATATGTGGATTAATGAATCCATATAAATCTGTACGCTCATTCTTATCACACATGTTATAGAAATACCTAATAAAAAAATACATAATTATATATTTTTAATAAATATAACGTAGAGAAAGGTGTTAAGAATTACATGAAAAAAATATTAACCACATTAATGCCCAAATTATCTTTATTAAAAAGCTCCACGATATCAGTTTTTAAAATCCTCACATTTATTTCACATCCAAAAACATGATATTCCATTGGAAACAAATAATGATAAGCTAAAAAATTTGAATATCTTGACAATTTTTCAAGACTACTAGAATCTGTATCTAATGTACTACCCATTTGTCTTTTTTGTTGTCTATACAATATTTATTTATGTTTGAATTATTCATGTAAATATATAGAAAAATATATTAGTTTTAAAATTTTAATAAAACATTAATGAAATATAAAATAAAATATATAACATACATACCTCTATGTTAACGAGTTGCAGAAGTCTCGATGGACAAACTAAAAAGTGCCAGATACTATATCCAACTGTCATCACATCATCTGTAGGTAATGGTACTCAAGTTGATCTATCTATACTATCCTATACAATGAACCTATGATGATCTACCTCCAGCAGTTGATGATGAACTGTATCTCCTTTATAATATATCAGCCCATATGCAACTAAATGATGATGAGGATCATCAAAATACAACTCACAATAAGTATGAAGTTCTGGCGGAGTAAGAAAAAAAAATGTGGCTTGTAGGATAAGGTGGAGGATAAATAATAGGGTATAGAGGTGGGGGAGTGGGAGCTGCTTTCAAAGGTGGAGGATAAATAATGGGGTCTATAGGGGGAACTTAAGCCTCCAAGGATTCTGTTTTTTTTTATAAACACCAAAAATTGAATAAGTTGAAGAACATGGAAAAACTTTTCTAAATAATATACCCATCAGGTATCCTCGTACACGACCAGGGTGTTTGGGATTTCCCAATGCTGCAGATAAAATATCTTGCCTCCCAGCAGCTATAAATACCCCATGTGTGCTTTGCTCCTCAATATAATCCTATATTAATTAACTGAACATTTTAGTAATGATTGCGAGTTTATAAATAATAGAATTAACTTAAATAAAAAAATAAATATCTTACAATCCTCTCAGCTGCGATTCTTGATTCTTCTGAAATATATTTCCCCTTTTTCCCATATAATCTCTCTTCCATTTTTCTTGTCTAGATGGAGGGGATGGAGGGGAAACTTCTCCATAGCATGAAGAATCAACTCTAAGTTTTTGTAATTTTCCCGCCATCATTTGTTATTCCAATAAACTATACCCTCCCCAAGATAAACTACGAGGGTATACATTCTTAGATTGGATCTTATAATGAGATTTCCTTGTTTTCAACAAATTAGGAATAAAAAATCATTAACAGAACATTAATAAGATCATTTATATAAGAAATCTTATAAAAATTTACATTTCCCATAACAAAAATGATTCTTTTCTCATACTTTAAACAAATTGTTTCCATATTTCTTCATCTATGATAGGATATACATGACATGGAATGTTCTATTTTCTATAACTAAAAATGAAATTATATGTGAGGGTTCATTTGAAATCCCTCTATCTTCTAGAATCCATCGATACAAATTTCTTCCTGACTCCTCTAGTGTCAGAAATATCAAATGTCATCTGATAAAGAAGTGGTAAAACATATTATACTTTAAAATTTTAAATATTAGTAAAAAAAACAAAATATTTTACAAAACTTTTATCCCATAACTAAGATATTATCACTTTTTCCACAGTTCTCCAATCATTATACAAAATTATTACTTTGCTTTTACCCTGATTTGATACAAAAATCTTAAAATCTTTTGCATTTGGACCTCTAGGAATATCATTCTCATCCAACTCAACAATTATTCTTTTGTCCTTGATATGGGAAAGTGATAATTATGGTAAACGTATACCACCACATTTACCAACTCTTGAAATCTTCTTTATCATTATGGGATCACATGATGAATATTACAGAACATCAATAGGAGCATGTGAATGTTCCTTCCCAGAGGTATGATCATGATGCTCATGTCAAGAATCATATAACTGATTGATCTGTCATTATCCTTCAAATCAAAAAAGAAAAAATTAGTTCAAAAATATAAAAATTCAAATATTACAATACTAATGTAAACAAAAAATGAAAAACTGAACTAAGTTACATAATATTAAACATAGTAAATATGGTAATCATGTTAAACAAAGGAAAAATGGTAAATATGGTAGTGTAATTTTCATTCAACAAAATCAATAAATATATAAGTTACGTAAAGGTAAACTATAGAAAACTAGGGTAAACATGGTTAACATGTTAAACATGGTAAAGTAATTATCATTCAACAAAATCAATAGATATATAAGTCATGTAATGGTAAACATGATAAACTAAACTAAAAAAAATTAAAATAAAAAAATGTTCAATCTTATTTGTTTTAATACACATTTTAATAAAGAAAAAAAATTACAATATCTAATATTTTAAGAAATTAATCAATGTAAACAAGAAAAAAACATATGTTACCTGAAATATTAGGAATGTAAAAAGGGATTGTTTTCCCAAATTCCTTTGTCATGATCATTCCTTATGGAACAAAACATTTCATCAACATGCTCATCATTATTTTCTACTAATCTTTCTATGGAAGCAGGGATCTCACATAAATCAGCATCTTCATCAAGTTGATCTTCACCAACATAATGTTTTTACCTTGTAAAACATTAGACCATTACATATATGATTGATCAACAACATAGAAAATCTATTTTCATGTGTTTCCATTATAAATGAATCTATTGTGTCTTCCAGTCTATTCAGATAAACAACTGTTATTCCAAATTCATCATATATGACACTATTGTTATCAAAAAACCATTTTCAGTTGAAAACATGATCTTTAATTTTAATGTAATCAACCTCCCATATTTATTCAATGACTCTATAATATGCACTTGACGTAGAAAATGGTTTTTTGTCTTTAGAACTCAAAAAATGCATTGCTTCTACAAACACTAATACACCCGTATTCTAAACTGCACTTCTGCTCTCCTGAGATTTTGTATGAAATGTATTGACATTAATGTCATACCTGGACCATGTTATCACATTTAAACATGGCCAACCCAATAACTATCTTATTGTCTCTAATACATGTGATCTACCAAGAAACGTCTTTTTAAACCATGGAAAAAATATTTTGTTGTGCTCATTCCAAATCCATATTTCTTTCTTCTTTGGATGAAATTATTTCAACTAATTAATATGAAATGTGATATATAGTTGAGCATCAAATATGTTATTCAAGATTTATAATTGTACCTTATTCATCTATTCAGTTGACAACAATTTGACTTTCAATCCATGAATCCCCTTTCTCTCATTATTAGTTCATTCATTGCGAGATGGAGGTAAACCTATGTGCTCTGCCTCAACCAAGTAGCTCGTACAAAACGCTGAAACCTCCTCATAAATATACTTTTCAATAATGGAGGCTTCAAGTATATATTCATTCTAAACACATCCCTTCAATATTTTCATATACCTTTCAAAAGGATACATCCAATGAAGATATACAGGTCCACAAAGCTTTATTTCTAGAACTAGATGAACCATTATATCAAAAAATATAGAGTAAAATATATTTTCAATTGAAAAATTATAGGAATTTCATCATTTTCCAAACTTTTCAAATATTTCACATCAATCACCATATTATAAATTAAATTTAAAAAATAACACATCTTCATTATAATCTTTCTGACACGGATGGGAAATATTCCACGTAATTTATCTGGTAGAAGTTGTTGCATCATGACATGGAAAAAAGGAGATTTCATGCCTATCAACTTCAAATCCTTCAAAGAGACAAATGTTTTTACATTTAAAGAATAACCTTGAGGAACTTTGATATCATTAAGACACTCACAAAAGATAATTTTCTCCCCCTTGGATAATGTATGACAAGTCGGGGGAAGAAATTTTTGTCTTCTATTAGGAGTGGGATATAACTCCAAATATATTCCCATTTATAGTAATTATAATCTTGAATTAAACCTATCTTTAGTCTTTCCTTTAATATATAATAATGTTCCAATCAAACTATCATAGATATTCTTCTCCACATGCATGACATCAATATTATGTTTCACTTCATGATATCCCCAATATGGTAGCTCAAAAAATATTGAATTTTTCTTCCAAATATGTCTATCATTACCAGACTTATGTGTCTTTACAAATGTTACATCAAGGTTTTTCACCCTCTCAAAATACACATTAGGGGACAAAGGTTTTGTAGCAATATAAAATTATTGTGTTCCATTGAATAAATTTTTTATTCTTTTATAAGAGTGATCCATAGGCAAAAATTTTTAATGACCCACATATAATGTTTTCATCCCATAATGTAATTGAAAATATGTAGTCTATTGTTCACAAATTGGACATGATTTATGCCCCTTAACATTGTATCCAGACAAATTTTCATACGTTAGGAAGACATATATAGTGAACATAAGCATTGATTGCAGTTGAAAATATTCCATTTTATTAGAATCTGACACCCTAATAACATCCTCCCATAAAAGTTTCAAATCATCAATCAATGATGACAAGAAAACTTCAATAACATTTCCAGGTTGCTTCAGAACAAATATCATTATACTCAACATGAAATATTTTCGATTCATACAAACTAAAGGAGAGAGTGAACCGATAATGGATTGAGGAAAGATAGATCAGGTGGAACAAGGGAATATGAGGGATACTTGAAACTTGGAGATAATTACCAAATGTTTACCACAAAAACTATGTCAACTTAACATTTTTAGTCACAAAAATACATGATAGTAGGAGGGTTTTTTTGGGGTGCACAACTGGGATCTCTATGCAGTTCGAGTGAGAAATAACGATGAATGAGTGAAAATGAACATGAAGGTATGGTAGAGGGTGAAACAACAATGGATCGGGGAAGGAAAGATTGGGTGGAACATGGTAATAATGGGGATACATAGAACTTGGAGCTGATTACCACTTGTTAACTTCAAAAACTTTGTATACTTATCATTTACAGTCACCACCTTACATGATAATAAGAAGAGTTTTGTGGAACACAACAAAGAGATTCATGTAATTGGAGTGGGAAATTTTGACGAATGAGTGAAAATGAACATTAAGGAGATGGAGAGGGTGAACCGACAATTACTTTAGGCAATAGATATTAAGCGTATAATCAGTGAGGTAGATCGAAGAAAAATAAGATTTATTGTGTGTGTGATGTTAAAATATATTGGGAAAATTAAAATCAAAAAAGATGTTCAAGGGGTAGAAATGGATCATGAGTGATCATATACCTTGGTTTTAATATATCATTATAATTTCAAAACATAATTTTTTTTTTAAATTTAAACTAAGAAAAATATAAGGCACCTCATTTATTTCCAAGAAAACCTTTGAAACCAAATAAATAAATAAATTTTCAACTTCAAAATCCATAAAACTATTTTATTTCAAATAAAATTTCCCAAAAAAGAAATGAAGGCATAAATTTAATTTATAAATACTTTACAACTCATTAAAATATACCATTAAATAAAAATTTATGTATATATGAAAAAAAATAATCAATTTAATATATGAGAAGACATTATTCAATAATAAATAGTTTGTATCACTTTAGAAAGACAATTTATAATTTAATTCAATAAATAACCAAATATAATTATTTATTTAAAACATTTAATTGCATAATAAATACCCCTAAATTTTTTTATAAAAAATAATAAAGAACCTTACAAAATTATTGGAATTAAAACATTCTTCATCATAATAAATGAATTGAAAAAACTTGAGTATTCATTCGAATATTTATTTTTGAAAACTAAAAACATTTATTCAAATTGAACACATTCAATATTTAGATTTATAAAAACCAAATTATATGAAATCAAATAAAATCACTTCCAGTACTTTTTTTAAATGATACAAGTTCTTATCTAGTTAAAGATACTTTAAATAGAAGTACAAAAACTAAAATGAAACCAATAAAACTAAAGAGAACCCATAATATCTCTACTAATTATCTATAACAAACACATTCAAACTAATTATTTCAAATATAATTATAAATTATAAAACTATAAAATGAGTCATCAAACCCTCACTAATACACAATTCACCAATAAAAAAAACTCACAAGATTATAATATGGGTACAAATGGTTTAATGAAATAAGATTTATTTAAAGAAGGTTCCAAATGGGCCTCTAGAGTAAATAAAAATAGAAATATTTGAGAATTCTTGTTTGAATTTTTTTAAAAATTATATAATTCATCACCCTCTTTTTAAAGTACCATGAAATATATTGGAATATTTGTTAAGAATAAAAATTTAAAATCCCCTTTTATTTAACACGTTTTTAAAATTGAATTTGATTTCCAAAATAAATTTTAAAACCATATGACGTTTCATTAAATTAAAACTATTACAAAGCATTATAAAAAAGAAAATGAATGGTCGAAGCCATAAATTATAGATAACTAAAGAAGAAAACCCAACAAAGAAAATCTATATGATTTCTATGTAATACAAATCTAAAATTAATTCACACGTCAACCTTAAAACAAAATATTTTACTAAATTAAATATAAGACTAAACCCATTTCAAATATTCTAAATTACTAAAGGAAACTCTTTTGTAATTTAATCAGATATTTACAAAAAAGGCCACCAAATTTAAATTGAATTTAATTTTAAAACATAAAAACCTCCTTTTTAAACAAAACAAAAAATTTATAGCCTTTTAAGTTTCTATGCAACCTTAACATTACTTACAAAATAAAAATAATTCATAATGAAAGATTTCGTAAAAAATTCAATAATCCAAGGTACATTATGAAGAAAGAGGAAACACGGAATCACTTACAAGAAACATGCATAGATGAATAAAGTCCCCCAAAAAAATGACGATACAATGCTCTTAAATAGATCTTGAACACCCTACGAATTGAGATATAAAAAATTTTGAGCCTAAAAAAAACTTGAGATTATAAAATAGTGTGAAGTAGTGGGGGAAGATAAAGAAGAAAATGAATGGTGGATAAAATGACAGAGAAGTAGTAGATACCCTAAACTTGAGTGATTAGTGTTGAAATCGAAGGAGATAATCTACGCATGTCAAGGACTATTTAAAGATGCTCATAAATGAGTGAGGAGTGAAATAATAACATACCTTAGGATTTGAGAGGGTCGATTCGTCGAGATAAGGTAGATGGGGAGCGACGCAGGCACCTGACTTCCATGAGAGCTTGAGCAACATGACAAAAATTGGTTCTATTAGGGTTCTTTTAAAAATATTGAGGAGGTGTTTATCAACACTTCCAAAAAAGTGATGATAAAGAGGGGTTTTATCCGGGCTAAAAAATAAGTGCTAATAAAAGACTAATTTATCTGCATTTTTTTAGCGATGATAATGATTTATAATTAAAATTATAAATAAATATATTTTTAAATATATTTATAAATATCTATATATAATTATAAATATATTTATATCATTATATATATTTATATGATTATATATATATAAATATAATAAATAAATATAAATATAATAAATAAATATAAATAAAAATAAAAATATATTTAATATATACACTATTTAAATATATTTATTATTATTTTATAATTAATTGTTAATAATTATATCAATACTTTTAAAAAAATTATATTTATTTATAATTATAAATATAGTAAATATACATTTATAAATAAATATATTTGAAAATATATTTATAATTAATTATCTATAATTATAAATATATTTATATAGATATATATATATATATAATAAACAAAGATAAATATAAATATAAATATTGTACATATATTCATTATTTAAATATATTTATTATAATTTTATAATTATAAATATATTTATATCATTATATATCATTATATATATATATTTAATAAATAAATATAAATATAAATATTAATATAGTAAATATATTAATTATGTAAATATATTAAAATAATTTTATGATTATTTAAATATAAAATTATATATTTATAATTTTATAAATACTTTTTTTTTAAATTTTATTTATTTATTTTTAATTATAAACATTTATTTACAAATATATTTTTAACATTGTTAATGAATACAAAATCCTAAATGCATGAATTTTAAAAATGAGTGAAATTTAATAATTAAAAATGAATAGAGACTATAAAAATGTTGAAAAATGGATAAGTTCTATTAAATATAATAATAATTAATTAATTAATAATTTTTTATTTTGTTTTAAATTTATTTATTTTTAAATTTTATGCATTTAATTATTTCAATTTTTAAAATATTTTTAATATTTCCAATACATGTATTATTGATAGTTTTTATCTATTTATTTTTTATTGGTATATATAAATTTTTTTGACATGGCCCACATGAGTATTAAATTTATTCATTCTTATTAATAATTATTTAATTAATAAAAAATTGAATATTTTTTTTAATTTACTTATTTTTAAATTTTATTTGTTTAATTACTTCAACATATTCATTATATATATAATACATACTTATGTATATATATATATGAAAGTTATTAATAATATTTTTTAATTTTTTAATTTATTAATATATAATCTTTAGTTGTTTAGTTATTTCAGTTATTTTAATATTTTTAATATTTTCAATACATGGTTTTTGTTTTAATTTTTATTGGTATATATAATTTTTTTTACATGGCCTCCATAGGTATTAAATTTATTCATTTTTCTTAATATTTATTTAATTAATAAAATTGATAACTTTTTTTGAATTTACCCATTTTGAATTTGTATTTTGTTAATTATTTCAATATATTCATTTTATATATCTATATTCAATATATACTATTTATTATTTTTTATAATATATATATATATATATGAAACTTATAATTATTATTTAATTAATAATTTTTAAATATTTTATTTATTTATTTTTAATTTTTATTTGTTTAGTTATTTCATTTTTTTAATGTTTTAAATATTTTTAATACTTGTATTTTTTTTAAATTTTAATGTTCTATTTTTATTAGTATATATAAAAAATTTGGATATGTCCCACATGGGTATTAAATTTATTCATTTTTATCAATAACCATTTAATTAATAAATTTGTTAATATTTTTTCAAAATACGCATTTTTAATTTTTATTTATTTAATTATTTCAATATATTATTTTTGTATATCTATATTTAATATATATTGTTTATTAATATATATATATATAAATTTTATTAATAGATATTTAATTAATAATTAATATTTTTTTTAATTAATTCATTTTTAACAATCATTTGTTTAATTATATCAAATTTTTTTAAATATGTTTAATATTTTCAACACATGTGTTTTTTAAAGTTTTTATGGGGTTTTTATGGGTATATATAAAAAATTTAGACATGGCCCCCATGGGTATTAAATTTTTTCATTTTTATTAATAATTATTTAATTTATAATTTTTTTAATATTTTTTATTTTCCTCATTTTTAAATTTTATTTGTTTAATTATTTATATATATTTATTTTATATATGTATATATATTAAATATATACTATTTATTAATATTTATAATTTATATAGATATGAAAGTTATTAATAAATATTTAATTAATCAAAATTTTAATACTTTTTTTAATTTATTCATTCTTAATTTTTATTTTTTTAGTTATTTCAATTTTTTTAATATTTATAATATTTTCAGTACTTGTATTTTTTTTAATTTTTATTGGTATGTATAAAAAATTTAGACATCACCCACATGGGTATTTGGGCTCGGTCATGTAGGACCAGACCTGTGTGTCTGATGTTGGGTATGACAGCAGGATGCATCAGATGGGATAAAGTCTATGAGGGCCCGGGGGACCATATGAGTGTGTGTGGAGAGTGTATGCAGGATCCCAACTCCGCAGGAGGCTTCTGAGGTTAGGATATGACAGAATTATAGATAAAGAAGTGGCAGAACATCCTCTATTTCGATGTGGGACTCGTGTGCGTGATCAAGGCCTTTATTAGTGCGAAAAAAGAACTGAAAACGGGTAACCTTTATAGGCACTTTTTTTAGCACTAATAAAAGGTACCATTTATCAGTGCTTTTTTTAGAACTGACAAAGGAAGCCTTAATCATCACCTTTCACAAGCACTATTAAAGGCTAACTCTATATATTGCGTGTTCTGTAGTAGTGAGGGTTGGTCATCTTCAATGGTTTTTCTTGAGGGATTCTTGGAGGAGTTCTAGTATACTAGGGAAAGATAGGACTATAGGACCTCAGTAGAGAATATAGACTTCTTCGACATTGATTACTTAGAGGCAAAGGCATAGAGCTGAGGCAACCTGAGATTTTCTAGTGGGTCAATATCCAGATGATGTCGGTGAGGGGCCAACTATTGTTCAAGGTAGGGTCTTGATCACTTCTACACTATCTACTACTTTTTTTGATACTAGTGATTTCCATTCCATTATATTTTCACATATCATTATTGGACTTGAATTTTGGGTCAAGTTATCTTTTGAGTTCCTTTCCCTCATACACCATTGGGCATGAAATTGGACCACCTCCAGGGATGAACAAATTGTTCTATTGTTTTCTCTTGTTATGGAAATACAAGGGAGATCATAAATCTATAGATGACGAGCTTCGATGTGATTCCTTGTAAAGACCCGTAAAATTTAAGGGAAATTTTTTTTTCTTAATTTTCTTTGGGATTTTACAAGAACGCAGTTTCTGACGGCACCTGATTCCGAGGCCCGGTGTGCCCGGAATCAATTTCCGAAGTTTAGCTCGGGTACATTCAGTGAACGAACGAGCGGGTTTTTCTAACTTTTGAACCGGTGCTCGAAATCGAATTCTGAGGGCACTGATGGATTCGAAACGCCGGTAATTGCTTAAGAAGATCTTTTTCGGAGTTGCGTTTTCACGGGAGGAGTTGTTAAAAATTTGTGGAAGAAAAAATAAAAATTGAGTTACAATTTTTATTTCCTTAAAGTAGTTGTATCTTTTGAGTGGAAGTTAGGGAACTACCCATGAGAGGTTAAGAGGGTGGTGGGGCCCACACGAGACCCTAACCCCCCTTGATCTTCCCATAACCCCCTTGACCTTCCATAACTCACCTCCCACTTTAATATTGTAACTCCACTTTAACTTAAGTGACTCCTCTCCTCCTCACCTCCCACTTTAATTCATGCCACCTAAACATTAATTAATTTGACAACTCAAGATCAATTAATTAAGTGTGTTGGTTTTGAATTTTGTAATTTTGAATTCATGGCATGGGTAAATAAAATAAGGTGGAGCCTTATTTTATTTTGGTTAGAAATTTTTTGTTAAGAGAAATGGAAGAGAGCATTTGAGTTTTGAAGAACTTCCTCCTCCGAAGAAGAACGCTTCATCTCCTTTGTTGAAGAACGTGAAGAACACCGAAGCTTCGACGAAAAACGTCGTCTCATATTGCACCTTCTCTCCATGTCGAAGGAAGCGAGATGCCACATTCTTCATCGGGAAATCACCGACGACGTGCATTCTCCTCTTCTTCCTCCGTGTCAAGGGAGGAGACACCAGCCCGGGGAACGTCGCCATTGATAAAGACTCACCCTCCAACATCAACGGAATCGACACCGATCTTCTGCGACGTCCGATCACCGCGATTCTTGCCTCTCCCGCGGCTCGACAGCGTGTGACTTCTTTTCAAGGTAGGGGTTTGGTTTTCATGTCGTGAATAATTTTAGACGTTCTTCGATATCAACGGCCAACTGTTATCAAAATAACGGAGGAGGTCGGACCGCACAAACACGGCCGAACCTCCTCCCCTTTTATTTTGTTGTTTATCTACGTGGCTTGAAATGGAAGCGACGCAGTGCCGTCGCACCGTGCGGGAATTTAGAGAATCACGACGAAGAAGCGCGGCGGCGTCGCGCCGCGCCTTTCAGGTCGAACGAATCCGAGGTCGAAGTCGGGCCGCGGTGAAGGGGTGAGGCGCCATCGCACCGCGTCGGAAAACCATGAAGACGGTGCGTTTTGAACGTTGAGTGCGGATCGACGGGTGACGACGAATCGAGACCGAAATGGAGTTTGAATTCCTTCGCAGTAAAGATTGTGTCCTGGGAGGACTGTTGGCGAAGGCGGCAGGCGAAACCGACCACCGGAGCGCATCTGGTGGTCCGCATAAGGCGGCCGCGCGCCGCCGGAACAAACCGGAGCGGCTGAGCCGCGGCGGTGGGACCTGAACCGGAACGGCTGGGCCGTTCCGGGTTTGAGGCGGTGTGGCTTTAAGCAGCGCCAGGTTGACAGCCGGGGGGGTTTGTAACCCCCGCACCCGTCGCGTCGTGCCAGCGCGAGGCCAGCCGGGTGCCCGGGCCGCACCGCGCCGCGCTGCGCCCAGTTGGGCCGGACACGGACCCGGTTCGGGTCGACCCGGTTTGGCCGACCCTGGGGTGGGGGGGGGGGGGTTGGGCCGGGCCGGGCCCAGACCCCCGTTTTTGGACCTCTTCGGTCTTTCGCCCATAACTTGGGATAAGGACCTCTGATCGATGCACCGTCAGTTGCGATGCAATCCTTGGATCGAGACGGTCGTTTCGGTATGTTACACTCAAGGTTTCGGAGAACTTTGGGTTTGGCCAGGTTGGTTCGGATACGAAACCAACCGGGCCCTCGGAACGGAAATGCTTATATCTTGAGTTCCGAACGTCCGATTGACGTGTCATCGACTTTGTTGGGTTCCTCTTTATGAGACATAACTTTTGGCTTACTCCTCTTGAGGTTTGGATGTTGTCGGAGTGCGGTCGGGTTGGTTCGCTCATGAAACCAACCAGGCCCCTGGAACGAAAAAGCCAATAACTCACAGACCAGGCGTCTGATTGACGCGCCGTCTGTCTCGTTGAATTCCTCTTGATGAGACAGAACTTTTGGCATAATTCGCCTGAGTTTTGGATGAATTTGGAGTATGTCCGGGTTGGATTGTACCCGAAATCCAACCGGGCCCCTCGAACGGAAAAACTGATATCTTTCAGACCAGACGTCCGTTTGACGAACCGTCAGCGGAGTTGGTGATCACTTTGAGAAAACTGTCCCTATGTGTATACTCTATGAGAGTTCGGGGTACAATTGAGATACGCCCGAGTTGGTTCTCACATGAAACCAACCGGGCCCCTGGGACAAAAAGGCTAATAACTCACAGACCGGGCGTCCGATTGACGCGCCGTCTGTTGCGTTGAGACCCCTATGACGAGTAGGACCTTTGAGATACTTATTCATGGGAGTTGTGATAATTGGATTATCGACCTGTAGCTCGTGGAGTGGACCCTCCCCGGAGACGAGCATACAGTGTACATAGACCGTGTAGCTGGCTGTGACCGATGACTGCTTGTCCGATTCGATTCGGAGTGACTAGAATAGCCCAGTGGGGAGCACTACTTTGTGAGGTGGAAGACCCATGGCGGAGGAGAACTACTGTGTGAGGTGGAAGACCCACGGTGTAACAGCCCGAGATTTTATGAAAAGTATTCTTTTTTTATTTTACTAATGTCTTGTGTTATACGCTACACCAAAAGGAGCTTGCACAACACGCATCCTTGACTTGCCTTGCATTACACGCAATCGCAACCTTCATCGATAGCGTGTGTGGTACGTAATCCTGAGTTTCACGAAACAATGATATGCTATTAAAATATTATTAAAACTAGCCGTTATGAATAGTAATAACCACTTTTTAAATTTTAGAAATTTTAACTCTCAAAATGGACTTCATTTTTGGATTCGGAGTATCGAATTTAGCCTAAGGTGAAATTTTGGTACTTTTCGGATAACTTTCATATTCTGATGAATAGTGAAAATTACTAAATTATAATTAAAAACAACTTTTTTAATCGAAATAATTAATAGTGATAAATCATTAATTTGAGTGGTTTTAAAGTATATTTAGAATATATTTTTACAATTTAATACAATGTTGGTCATTGGATGTAATTTCACATTTAAACTAGACATAAACAAGTGTCAATCTTTTGATAGATATTGTTTCTTAAAAACACGTTATTTGTTTTAACAGCGGGATTTAATTATAAAATTAATTAATGCAATTTCTATGTTATGAATTTGGTAAAATAGCCTTCATTTTTGAATTAGGAATATGAAATATAGCTTAGGATGAAATTTTGGCATCTTTCTGAAAACTTTCAATTTTTGATGAATAGTGAAACCACTAAGTGGTAGGTTAAAAACTGAATTTTGCATAAAACTTAATTTTACCGCTTCTGTGAATGGAATTTCAAAAATCCGAGAGACACAGTTAATATCAAGGACTAAAATGTGGTTCAATGAGATGAAAATAATTTTTTGGTGAATAGTAACTTTTTACTATTTTTACCGCGGTTAATAGTAAATAGGGTAACTAAGGGTAAATATGATATTAATATTACCCTAACACATGTCCTAATTCTATTGGACAAGTGTAATTCGACCAAAAACAAACTTAGGAATAAAATATGACCATTTAGGCCCACTTGGATTAGATTAGGACATTTATTATTAATTTATTTAAAGAAGGGTTAAAATAGTTAAAATCAAAGTTTAATAAGTAAATCATTTCTAATATGGGGTTATACATAAGATAAATTCGATTGTAAATATTAATTAGAAAGCTAAAAAGATTTAATACATGATGGCATTTTATTTGTAATTTTTAGACATAAAATAATTTAATTTATTTATGACACAAAGATGATGCAGTAATTATCTTGTTAATGAAATATTGACATAATTGATGTTATAAACACCCAAATAAATGTAATTTGAGACTTTTTATGAATTCCACTAATTTTCTAGGTTACTATGATATATTATTGTTGATTTAATCAACTTGGTTCGAACATATAATTCTGTTATGACTTTCACAAAAATCATATATCAAATAGTGTCAAAATTGACACAAAATAGTTTTTAAATCAAATATTATATTATTAATTGTTATTTTATTCCTAAAAATCTAAGGTTCGGCCAAATGACTTAGATAAGGATATATGTATTAATAATATACAATTTGGTGTTCGTTTGGCATGTTATAGTAAGTTTATTAACCATATAGTGAAAGAAAACAAAAAGACACGGTAAAAGTTAAATTATTTAACTTAGAGTTAAATCTAATTGATAAGGTTAAAATAATACCCTAAACTTGTCTAAATCCTATTGGTTGATAGGATTTCGACCCATCCCCACTTTAGCTTCGAAATAATACCCTTTGGAACCATTACAAACCGATTTTGACTTTAATATAAAATAATATTTTGAGATATTCCTAAGGTGCCCCTCTCCTCCCTTATAAAAGGACACCTCCTCCCCCTCCTCCTCACACCAATTTGAGCACTCAAGCTCGGCCAAACCCTGCCAAAATCTCTTCTCCACTTCCCTAGAAACATCCTAGAGGTTCTGGTTATACTCAAAGACCAATTTTAGTGCCCTAAGAGGAGGTCTCAAGGAGGCACTTCAAAGAAGAGGTAATTACCGTTACCAATTCTTTCATCTTTATTTCTTCTTCCACTTCTTCTTCTTAGGTTGTTTCATTATGAAGTAATAACATCAGTATCACTCATATACTGATATGTTATTATAAGTATGAAACAACCCTATTTCACCATCTATCCATCCTACGTAAAAAGAAATCACCGCGCGTGCGTACGTACGGAATACCGTCTCCACGCCGTGGTGTAATCTATTTTCCACCACCACCTTACATGGATGGGTATAATGGTGTAAAGAATAACTATACATAGTTATTACAACATCATATTGATTCTGATATATTGTATAATACACTCCAATTCAATTCAATATTTATAGAAATGATATCATCGCTCGTGCGTACGTACGGAATACCGTCTCCACGACGCGATGAGATTCATTCTCCATGTTAACCATTTAAGAATGATTATAATGTATATATAAGAAATAATAATGAAATATATGACATTATAAAGCTACTGGATTTATGTATATATATACATATGTATGTCATCTACTTACTTCCATTTCAAGACAATAAGGAAAGGAAAACAGCGTTCATGCGTACGTACGGACTACCGTCTCCATGAACGGTGTTTTTCATTTTATTTATCTACCTATTATATATATATATATACTGAATATATATGATATATAAATCATATTTTATATTCTGGAAGTAAGTAAATCATGATATAAGTAATAATGATGTCAAGAACAACAAGTCAAAACACCTACTATAAATGAAACGATTTTACCCAAAACGCTTCTTTAACATGGAATTTACAAAAGAACGGGTAATATAATGTCATAAGTGAACCATATATGATATTATAACAATGAATATGATTCTGTAATAAGTCAATAACATGATTTAAATCATTATACAGGAGTTTCGGACACTTACAAAGCAAGTCGGACCTAAGGTAAGGGAAATATCACAATCTCATTTTTATCCGAGATTGTTTATACTTTGGTATTTACTGGGGTGTATTTTATCATCCACATCCATGTTTCCTCAATATGTAATATTATTTCCATCCAACTAAAATTGTTTAAATCCAATTTTACCCTTCGGTGAGTTTTTAGTAAAAATTATGAAAGGAATCTTTTGACGTTTTTCATACGAGGTGCTTTTTGACTTTTCCGACAAAAGTACGAGAAGAATGTTTTTTTAACTTAAACGGAACGAACGGATTTTTAAAGTTTTATAAAGCCTTATTTTCATGAAACTTCCTCCAAAAGATTTCATGGCTATTTTCAATAAAAACTCTTTCTTTTAAAATTGCATGATGTTTTGTGAAAAGAAATTGATTTTGAAGAAGAAAGGATATTTTCCTCAAGAATTCATTTCAAGTGTTTTATCAAAATTATTTTCCATCTAAGGTAATAAAGGGTTCTGTTTCTATCCATGTTTTTACATTGATTTGGCTATGTTGTGATGGAATTATGTTTATGAATTCCTTTATCTTATATGAATGGTTTTATGATGTCATGTTATTTAAGAATCCCATTTTTATTACATGGGTTATGCAATGATGTATGATTTATGTGGCACACATAAGAATGGTATCATTATGAGATGGGTGGGACCTATATCTCCCTCCAATGCATTGGGTAAAGATTTTATATCTCATGAGATAGACATGGCTGGAATGGTAGGTTATACCGGTTCAGTGAAACAGGACTGAAACGAGGATTACTCGATTCAGAAAGGGACTTTGTCCACTAAGATAGTCTTGGAAATGAGTCTTGACTAACAATAAATGATTCTCTATGATTATGTGTGTATGCCACAATGAGTAATGTTTTAAGTTATGATTTCATTTCACTACTATGATTTATCCCATGTTATGAAATTATGCTCTCTTTTGCAGGTTAAGACTTCCAAAAATGTTATGTTCTTATGAAAATTATGTGATTGATATTTCTTTTGTTTACCCTTACTGAGCATTTGAGCTCACCCTTTTATGTTTCCTTTTCCCCAGGATATAAAGAAAGGTTTTAGGTAGAAAAAAAAAAGAAGATCTTTATGGGAGATATTGAAGATCTTTCACCACGATTAGAAGATTATACTCCGAGTTTCCAAAGACACTAAACTATTACGGTCCTTGTGTGTGTGTTTTTGTTATGTACTAAGTATTCCACAAAAGTAATGTAATGTCAATGTACATCAAGATACGGGTCTCTACAGTTGGTATCAGAGGAAAGGTTTAGTCAACCTTTGGAAACTAGGATGCGAAAACGTTAGTGAGATCCCTAGAGATATTTCTAAGGTATGTCTAGGGATGCCCCTAAGGATAAGTATACGTATAGGATATTGTTCTAGAACTATGGTAACGATATTAGATTAAACCAAAGATGATAGATATTTAAGTTACTCCCCCTTTATTACGATTTTTGCATCTAACACTATTCTGTTTGGGTTTTAGAAAATGGCTGGAAACAAGATGATTCACAATAATAGAGGATATGATGGACAATGGAATGTTATTCTTCATGAGCAACCAAATGAAATGGGATTTGGATGTCCAAACATCATTATTATGCCGAATCAGCAATCTCACAACATGATCAATAAAGTAAAATTTGGTAAGTTTCCTGACTCGACTAATAAGAGAAAGATGGAGTTCCATGATGATCATAGAGGAAAGAAAGTTCAATTTCCCCTATGTAAATCATGTGGGAAGAGGCATCAAGGAGAATGTTTCAAGGGAACTGGAAGATGATTTGGGTGTGGAAAAGAAGGACACAAAGCAAGTAAGTGCAAAGGAAAAGGGTCAGTTAACACCATGAATGAGGATAATGGTATTGCTACGACATCAAAAATGGTTAAGTGTTTTAAATGTGGAATGTATGGGCATTATGCAAACAAATGCCCTAAGGGAAAGACTCATGAAGAGAATCAGTATGGTCATATGGGTAGTATTTATGTGGATGATGATGAAGAGACTACAAATGATATGTGAGATGAAAGAATTTTTGAAGCTCGGTCAATGGTTTGAGAATGTAGTGGAATGATTACATGTTTATCATGTGTAATTTTGGAATAAAGAGATATCTATGGATTGTTACACTGTTGTCTTTCCTTGTGTTTTGAAAGTGTATGATTAATGTTACCAGTATCCATGAAAGGTTATTCAGATATTTTTGGAATGTAGATGATATGCGCATAATGAAGGGATAAGGAGAAAATTAAATGTTTGATAGTATTCATGAGCTCATGATTGATATAAGGACTAAGTGATATCATGGTTTGAGTATATATAATTTTGAGGATTTTGGTATGTGGGAAGTGTTAACTTTTAACTGCACTCATGTTTTCACTAAGGTATTCAAGAGAATACACGATTAAGGACTTTGAATGTTTGGAATGTGACCAACAAGACATATCTTATGATATGTGGGGATCAACGACAGTATTAAATCTCTGGTAATCGTTGTCACTATATTATGAGAGTGGACTGCAGTATTATAAGCCTAAAGATTAGACTGGATTATGTTGGACATAAGTTAGTATTGTTTAAGGATAGAAGATTTTTGATATTATTGAAGGGATGTTATAGTAACGTGGTTTTAGAAAAAGGGACAACCTGCAGGACGGGCGACAGCCCATCGCTTCGGACAAGGCTGTAGGAATCGAACCCACAACCGAAGTGCGACTGGCCTTTATCGCCTACCACTGACCTACAGGAAGTCCCTGTTTAGTAGAAACCAGTTTTATTATATTAAGAAGTATGATATATGAAGTATAAGTCCATTTTAGGAACCATATATGATTAATCTCACTATAGAATGACTTATGTATATTTAATAACTTTTGCTAACCTTTTGTTTGAGACAGATGGAATGAACAGTCATTCTATCACATGATCTGCTAACACTTCACGAATAACAAATTCAACTTCATTTATTTAAGAAATGAAGTGGAAATTGTTCAAGGCACGAACAACAGTGGGATTGTACCAAAATGAAGTAAGTATTTATTCTAATTCAAATTTTCAACTTTAGGGAGATGATCTTGAAAACCAAAAATGTTGTCCTAGTGATCTTATACCTGATGAATCAGATGGTACCTTAGATCATCACAAATTTATGGATTTGTGATTACTGGCTTTTCCATAGCCATGTTCTCTACCACTCTCCATCAGAACATGATGGTTAGATTTCTCTTCCATATCCATATTTTCACCTATGTGGAAACCCAGTGATTAGTTTATTTGGGTAATCGTTACATTTCATACTTTAGTTTTTAAAGCCAGGTTTTGGTATTCCCTTTTACTATGTGGGTTTCTATTAAAGAAACTTTCGAATAGTAAACCATTTATAACCCCGACGAATTTCGAGGGTGAAATTCATTTTAAGGGGGGTAGAATGTAACAGCCTGAGATTTTATGAAAAGTATTCTTTTTTTATTTTACTAATGTCTTGTGTTATACGCTACACCAAAAAGAGCTTGCACAACACGCATCCTTGACTTGCCTTGCATTACACGCAATCGCAACCTTCCTCGATAGCGTGTGTGGTACGTAATCCTGAGTTTCACGAAACAATGATATGCTATTAAAATATTATTAAAACTAGCCGTTATGAATAGTAATAACCACTTTTTAAATTTTAGAAATTTTAACTCTCAAAATGGACTTCATTTTTGGATTCGGAGTATCGAATTTAGCCTAAGGTGAAATTCTGGTACTTTTCGGATAACTTTCATATTCTGATGAATAGTGAAAATTACTAAATTATAATTAAAAACAACTTTTTTAATCGAAATAATTAATAGTGATAAATCATTAATTTGAGTGGTTTTAAAGTATATTTAGAATATATTTTTACAATTTAATACAATGTTGGTCATTGGATGTAATTTCACATTTAAACTAGACATAAACAAGTGTCAATCTTTTGATAGATATTGTTTCTTAAAAACACGTTATTTGTTTTAACAGCGGGATTTAATTATAAAATTAATTAATGAAATTTCTATGTTATGAATTTGGTAAAATAGACTTCATTTTTGAATTCGGAATATGAAATATAGCTTAGGATGAAATTTTGGCATCTTTCTGAAAACTTTCAATTTTTGATGAATAGTGAAACCACTAAGTGGTAGGTTAAAAACTGAATTTTGCATAAAACTTAATTTTACCGCTTCTGTGAATGGAATTTCAAAAATCCGAGAGACACAGTTAATATCAAGGACTAAAATGTGGTTCAATGAGATGAAAATAATTTTTTGGTGAATAGTAACTTTTTACTATTTTTACCGCGGTTAATAGTAAATAGGGTAACTAAGGGTAAATATGATATTAATATTACCCTAACACATGTCCTAATTCTATTGGACAAGTGTAATTCGACCAAAAACAAACTTAGGAATAAAATATGACCATTTAGGCCCACTTGGATTAGATTAGGACATTTATTATTAATTTATTTAAAGAAGGGTTAAAATAGTTAAAATCAAAGTTTAATAAGTAAATCATTTCTAATATGGGGTTATACATAAGATAAATTCGATTGTAAATATTCATTAGAAATCTAAAAAGATTTACTACATGATGGAATTTTATTTGTAATTTTTAGAAATCAAATAATTTAATTTATTTATGACACAAAGATGATGCAGTAATTATCTTGTTAATGAAATATTGACATAATTGATGTTATAAACACCCAAATAAATGTAATTTGAGACTTTTTATGAATTCCAATAATTTTCTAGGTTACTATGATATATTATTGTTGATTTAATCAACTTGGTTCGAACATATAATTCTGTTATGACTTTCACAAAAATCATATATCAAATAGTGTCAAAATTGACACAAAATAGTTTTTAAATAAAATATTATATTATTAATTGTTATTTTATTCCTAAAAATCTAAGGATCGGCCAAATGACTTAGATAAGGATATATGTATTAATAATATACAATTTGGGGTTCGTTTGGCATGTTATAGTAAGTTTATTAACCATATAGTGAAAGAAAACAAAAAGACACGGTAAAAGTTAAATTATTTAACTTAGAGTTAAATCTAATTGATAAGGTTAAAATAATACCCTAAACTTGTATAAATCCTATTGGTTGATAGGATTTCGACCCATACCCACTTTAGCTTCGAAATAATACCCTTTGGAACCATTATAAACTGATTTTTACTTTAATATAAAATAATATTTTGAGATATTCCTAAGGTGCCCCTCTCCTCCCTTATAAAAGGACACCTCCTCCCCCTCCTCCTCACACCAATTTGAGCACTCAAGCTCGGCCAAACCCTGCTAAAATCTCTTCTCCACTTCACTAGCAACATCCTAGAGGTTCTGGTCTTACTCAAAGACCAATTTTAGTGCCCTAAGAGGAGGTCTCAAGGAGGCACTTCAAAGAAGAGGTAATTACCGTTACCAATTCTTTCATCTTTATTTCTTCTTCCACTTCTTCTTCTTAGGTTGTTTCATTATGAAGTAATAACATCAGTATCACTCATATACTGATATGTTATTATAAGTATGAAACAACCCTATTTCACCATCTATCCATCCTACGGAAAAAGAAATCACCGCGCGTGCGTACGTACGGAATACCGTCTCCACGCCGTGGTGTAATCTATTTTCCACCACCACCTTACATGGATGGGTATAATGGTGTAAAGAATAACTATACATAGTTATTACAACATCATATTGATTCTGATATATTGTATAATACACTCCAATTCAATTCAATATTTATAGAAATGATATCATCGCTCGTGCGTACGTACGGAATACCGTCTCCACGACGCGATGAGATTCATTCTCCATGTTAACCATTTAAGAATGATTATAATGTATATATAAGAAATAATAATGAAATATATGACATTATAAAGCTACTGGATTTATGTATATATATACATATGTATGTCATCTACTTACTTCCATTTCAAGACAATAAGGAAAGGAAAACAACGTTCATGCGTACGTACGGACTACCGTCTCCATGAACGGTGTTTTTCATTTTATTTATCTACCTATTATATATATATATATACTGAATATATATGATATATAAATCATATTTTATATTCTGGAAGTAAGTAAATCATGATATAAGTAATAATGATGTCAAGAACAACAAGTCAAAACACCTACGATAAATGAAACGATTTTACCCAAAACGCTTCTTTAACATGGAATTTACAAAAGAACGGGTAATATAATGTCATAAGTGAACCATATATGATATTATAACAATGAATATGATTCTGTAATAAGTCAATAACATGATTTAAATCATTATACAGGAGGTTCGGACACTTACAAAGCAAGTCGGACCTAAGGTAAGGGAAATATCACAATCTCATTTTTATCCGAGATTGTTTATACTTTGGTATTTACTGGGGTGTATTTTATCATCCACATCCATGTTTCCTCAATATGTAATATTATTTCCATCCAACTACAATTGTTTAAATCCAATTTTACCCTTCGGTGAGTTTTTAGTAAATATTATGAAAGGAATCTTTTGACGTTTTTCATACGAGGTGCTTTTTGACTTTTCCGACAAAAGTACGAGAAGAATGTTTTTTTAACTTAAACGGAACGAACGGATTTTTAAAGTTTTATAAAGCCTTATTTTCATGAAACTTCCTCCAAAAGATTTCATGGCTATTTTCAATAAAATCTCTTTCTTTTAAAATTGCATGATGTTTTGTGAAAAGAAATTGATTTTGAAGAAGAAAGGATATTTTCCTCAAGAATTCATTTCAAGTGTTTTATCAAAATTATTTTCCATCTAAGGTAATAAAGGGTTCTGTTTCTATCCATGTTTTTACATTGATTTGGATATGTTGTGATGGAATTATGTTTATGAATTCCTTTATCTTATATGAATGGTTTTATGATGTCATGTTATTTAAGAATCCCATTTTTATTACATGGGTTATGCAATGATGTATGATTTATGTGGCACACATAAGAATGGTATCATTATGAGATGGGTGGGACCTATATCTCCCTCCAATGCATTGGGTAAAGATTTTATATCTCATGAGATAGACATGGCTGGAATGGTAGGTTATACCGGTTCAGTGAAACAGGACTGAAACGAGGATTACTCGATTCAGAAAGGGACTTTGTCCACTAAGATAGTCTTGGAAATGAGTCTTGACTAACAATAAATGATTCTCTATGATTATGTGTGTATGCCACAATGAGTAATGTTTTAAGTTATGATTTCATTTCACTACTATGATTTATCCCATGTTATGAAATTATGCTCTCTTTTGCAGGTTAAGACTTCCAAAAATGTTATGTTCTTATGAAAATTATGTGATTGATATTTCTTTTGTTTACCCTTACTGAGCATTTGAGCTCACCCTTTTATGTTTCCTTTTCCCCAGGATATAAAGAAAGGTTTTAGGTAGAAAAAAAAAGAAGATCTTTATGGGAGATATTGAAGATCTTTCACCACGATTAGAAGATTATACTCCGAGTTTCCAAAGACACTAAACTATTACGGTCCTTGTGTGTGTGTTTTTGTTATGTACTAAGTATTCTGCAAAAGTAATGTAATGTCAATGTACATCAAGATACGGGTCTCTACACGCGGTACTCGACAGGAGGAGTACCTCTGTAGGCTATGAGGGGGAGCACTACTGTGTGAGGTGGCATACCCATGGCGGAGGAGCACTATTGTGTGAGGTGGAAGACCTGTGGTACTCAACAGGATGAGTACCTTAGGAGTCTTAGGTATGTGAGCAGTACCTCAGAGTCATGATAGGACCACTGTACACTCCATAGATGGGGCTCTTCAGCAGTTACAGTTTCGATAATGAAAATCCTGGTTTGAGCTGAGTCTATGACCTTTGTGTTAACCTATTGATTGAAATGGGTCACTGGATAACTTAGGTATATGTATGGGCATATAACTGGGTAGTGGTTATCCGTTGATTTCATAATCTTTGTGTTTCCTCATGATTGAGATGGGTTACTTGATAACTTAGGTATATGTTTGGGCATATACCTAAGTAGAGGTTATCTGTTGAGATCTTATTTGTGGTTATCCTTGTTGGTTTTATTGAGACCTTGAGGGTCTCGGGGTCCCTACTGAGTATCGTTATACTCACCCCTATACGGGCTATGCCCACACCTCGTTGTGTTGGTTGCAGACGACGGGCAGTGCTGACGGAGGCCGAGTGTTCGAGGACTGGACGGTAACCAGAGGTGGACCACACGACGAGACAGTACCCGGAGGTGGACCACACGACGAGTCAGTATCTGGAGGTGGACTTCACGACGAGACGACACACAGAGGAGGTTGACGGGCGAGAGCATTAAGAATCTGCTCTATCTGTACCTACCCTTCAGGCAGGATCCGAGGAGGACGACCCAAGATCTTCTTCCTTTCTTCCAGCTATTTGTCTTTTCCGTTGTACTTCCTTTCAGTTGTAGTTGTACTTTCAGTTGGGTTTGTATTCTGGACCATTTACTTTTCTGCACTTTCTTTTGTACTTATTGTTTTACTTCCGCTTGTACTATGTGGTGTTTTGTTTTCTTTTATAAAGGCAATGCATTCCCACTTTTCAGGATTTACGCCTTTGGTGTTAGTCGCTAGCCCCTGGCCTATGGAAGGCGGGCTTGGGGTAGTTACAGAATGGGCCCCGAGGACGGGTCGTGACATTCCTGGTATAAAATATATAAAAATATTTTGAGCCCACATTGATTGATATTGGTGACATGTGTCATTTACGTCGACCAAGGGAGATAATTCCATGATGACCAGGGAGTGGGAGCCAGGATCAGGCAGAGTGGGTCTGTACATGAGCTAGCTTGGGATGATTAAAACAAAAATTGCAAGTTTTTCTCTTTTTATAGGTTACAGGGTACCACATATCCTTTTCATCTAGTTGTGGGTCTCTATTAAGACATATTTCTAGATGAATCACTAGACTTCTCACTTATTTAGTAGTTAGCTTCAAGATATAACTCATTCTAAGATTATAACCCAAATCGATACCCCCTTATCATATGGTGATAATTGATTTGAAGGATATCAAAGTAAAAATCAATGACATGGAACAAAAGGGATTTATCATTTCGAGTATATAACTTTGGGGTGCACCTATTTTGTTCATCAAAAAGGAAGATAATAGTCTTTGAATCTACATAGATTACCATATTCTAAATCAGGTGATGGTGAAGAATTGGTACCCTTTTCCTAAGAGATATGATCTCACTGATTAGTTGTAGGTATCTCATTATTTCTCCAAGACTCATCTTCGATCATGCTATCTCCATTTGTAGTTTAGAGATAAGGACATTACAAAGACAACATTTAAGAGTATGTATGGTCTATTCAATTACTTGGTGATTCCATTTTGACTGAATAATTCACAGACAATGTTTATGGTTATGATGAAAAAGATATTCCACCCATACCATGAATCATTCATTATGGTGTTCATTTATGACATCCACCTCTACTCACTGACCCTATAGTAACATACCATATATCTCGAGATAGTCCAAATAACACTTTGAGGACATCATTTTTATTCCAAGATGTTGAATTTTAAATTTTGGATATAGGAGGTGATTTTTTGGGCATGTTGTTTCTGAGTTCGAAATATTAGTGGACCTGCTGGAAGTTGAGGTGGTGATGTCCTGGAAACACCCCTAAAGTGTGTTTGAGGTCAGAATATTTTTCAGTTTAGTGGGGTACTATCAATTCTTTATTATGGTCTTTTCTTATTTATCATCACCTATGACTATACCAGTGAATAAAGGAGTGATGTTTTAGTGTTTGAATCAGTTCGAAGAGGATTTTATAGAGTTAAAGTGGAGGTTTACTATGAAACCACTATAAATTCATTCGAATCTAGGGATTGGTTATTTTGTATTCTATGATGCATTTGGTGTTGGTTTTGTAGCATTATTGATACAATGAGAGTGGGTAGTAGCTTACAAGTCACACTCACTGTGGCCCCATGAATAGAACTATCCAATACACAACTTAGATATAGAATCCTTGGTTTATGATTTCATGTGTTGAAGATATTACCTATTCGGTGAGAAGTTTATTGTCTATAGGGAACACAAGATCCTTTTCTATATCTTTATACAACAATACATTAATTTGAGGTAGTGTCACCTGGTAGATTACTTACAGATGTTTGAATTTTAGATTTCCTATGAACCAGGTAAAGGTAACATTATTGAAAATCATCTCAGTCATAATACATAGGTAGCTCAGGATCTTGGTGAATGGAATTCATAGGAATAGTGGAACCTTATTAGATTATTGATCTCCTAGAGGATGGATGGTTACAAGGATCAGGGATCAATGAAATATTCCACATTAGTGATTACATATTCCTTAGTAGATTTGTTAAAGGCTAGTTTGGAATCAAGCCAAGAGTGTTTCATGATATGGAAATAACTAGTAAGTGGTGACCCAATACCCGGGTAGTCATTGGATAACGATGATGTGAGCCTAGTAAATGGGATAGTTGTAGTCCCTACTTCCATCTAGGAGGAGATGATGAAATACTTCCATACCTATAAGTGGATAAATCATTTTGGAGTGAAAAATTGGTACCATAGCTTTAGGTGATAGTTTTGGTGGCCAGGAATAAAGAGGAATGTTTATAAATTTGTTTCTCAATTCCTTTAGTACTGGAGGATAAAATCCAAGAACTAGTGCCCCTGTGGTTTACTCTGGACATTCCCTATTCCCATGTGAAATTGTAAAGATTCCATGATCGAATTTTTGAGAGGGTTACCCACGATCCTAAGGAGTTGTTTTGCTGTTTGGGATATTGTTGATCGGACAATGTTGGTCATTTATTAACAATCTATAAGACACACTCAGTATATGATCTAGGGAAACTGTATGTTTGTGAGATTGTATAAATTCTTGGATTTACGATGATCATTGTATCTAATTGAGATTTATGCTTTACATCATGTTTTTGGAATGTATTGGAAAAATCCTAGGGGAATATCTAAAATTAATCACAAGGCACCATCTCCAGATTGATGGATTGTCATAGTAGATGATTCATATATTTGAGGATATGAATTGAGATCGTGTACTAGAATTTAGTCGAGCTTAAGATGATCACCTATACTTGGTTGAGTTTACATACAACAAAAATTACTATACTTTGATCCAAATGGAACCTTATGATGTTCTCTATGGTAGGCCATGTAGTTTATCACTTTGTTGTAATAAGGCTAGTGAGGTAGTAGTTGTGGGGTCTATTATGGTACATGAGACATCCAAGAGAGTGATACTGATTTAGAATAGGTTGATCACCGCAGATCATAGGTATAAGTCTTATTCCAATTACAGGAAGAGACCTTTGGGGTTTTCTATTGGTGAACGTTTTTTTCTACTAACAACTCATTGGTTAAAACATTATTGTTTTAGGAAGTAAGGGAATATAGTTCCATGTTATATTGGACACTTTGAGATCACCAAGGGGATTATAATAAGGTCATACCATACAAATATTCCTTCTCATTATTGAGGTATATATTATGTGTTTCATGTGACTCACCTCTAGAGGTATATGCCCGATCCCATGAATTTCATTGACTATAAGAATATTGTGGTTGATCCTGGCATGTCATTCATGAAGATCCCAATTAGAATTCTATAATGGAGAAATAAAGAACTTTGAGGGATGATGGTACCACTTTTACAGATCCTGTGGAATCATAGACGTATCTAAGTGGATACTTAGGATTAGGAGGCTTATGTTCAGGATAGAAAACTTGATTTGTTTGAGAAAAACCATTGAAGGCACTTCTCAAGAATTAAAAATTGTTATAGGGGGATAATTTCAACATCCTCACTAAATTCAATGCATGAGATGTTTTGAGTTCATAAAATTCTTCATTATAATTTGGTCCTTCTCTATTTTAGGTGTATAAGAGGTCAATTTTTAGTGACAAGGATTCTAGGAATTAAAGGTAGAAGAGTGTATAGAGGTTGTCCTTATGGTGGATGGAAAGCTACCACTAGCTAGCCAGTGGGATGCCACCAGCTCACTAGTGGTGCCAAAATAATATATGTGGTTTTTACTGGCACACCAACCTATGGGTGGAGAATTACTATCCATCCAGTGGCGCCACTGACCAGTTAGTGAGGTTCACTAGAAATCTGGTGTAGTCTAGATTGGTGTACCTTAAATACACCACACTCCTTTTTATTTTACTTAGTTTTCCACTTTTTAATTGCTAAATTCTGACCCAAACCCCATATTTTTAATTAGAGACCTCTCCGCTTGACTCTTGAGCTCTCCTATTCATCTAACCTAGGTTCATTAATGTTGGATCAATCAGAAACTGCTAGAATTATAAGTTATCTCTAGCTCAAATCCAATTTCATCTTCTTTATTAAAATATGTGAATATATTTATGAAGGATATAAGGTTTATATGTGGATTAAAACTTGCATAATAAATGTCAATACTTGATCCATAAACCATGAATGGTATAAAAATATCACATCCAAAACCAAACATAACTCATTCGATACAATATGGAAGATTTTATTGTATCAGATTAACCTCAATCGAGAATAATGAAGGATATTTACATAGATGAAAATAATCATCAAAACTGATAGAGAGAAATATCCCCTTTTTCTTGAAATCATTTAAAAGACACACTATTTGTCATGAAGCCATTCAAAGATAGATTTTTGAATAAAGTGTCCCATACCACTTTGAAAATTTTAAAAGGAACTTTGATTTGAAAACTTTAATGTCCATATAAAGAAATCCTTAGAACTTTTTTTAAAACATGGACATTAATGAGAAATATTTGGAATAATAAATATTTAAAACATTTAAAATGATATTTCAGTTAGAGTTCCTAACCAAAAGAGAGACACTTGAATAAAAATAATTGAGGTAATAAAAACATTGTAAAATCATGAGAATACAGGGATTCATGATATACTATGTCAAAGTACAATATATAAACCATATAAAAGTGAATTGGTGTATAACAACAAAGAAGTCTCAATGGAATGTAAATTGAGATGAAATATCTTATAAATACCATATACTTAGGTTAAGGATAAATCAACCAAATAATTATGCGTGAAAAATCTAAATACACTCAATATGATAGGATATTCAGTGTAAATCAATCAGAGGACATTCACACATATTCTTTTAAAAACAACACCAATGAATTGGATATTTAACTCAACAAATAGATATTGAGTTAAAAATTACTCTTATCAAGTTCATACTGATAACTCGAGAATTTATCAATGGAGTGATTATGTGTATCAAAAGTATATCCATAGAAAGGGGAGTGGAAATTATGACATAAGCAAATGAATATTGATTCCACACATAATCTTGGAGAAAAATAATCAATGAAGTATGCGTAAATCTGAATGAGTGGAAATTGAAATTTGTAATTCCCTTACGAATTTGATAACATACGAAACATACAACCATGAAATAAGGATCATAAAATGATGATGTAAATATACATTAATTAAATTAAATTACACAATGAATACAAACATGGGAAATACACACACCACATACAATAAATAAGCGGTGAATAATGGAAATCTCACGGATTTAAAAGTGAGATAAGAAACCCCTTACTTTGTACTTTTTCCTTGGTCAGCGGTTGGTTAACTTCCTGTATAATGGTTAAATAATTGTTATTGAATTATACAAGAATCATTTACATTAATATGATATCATATATGATCTTTTAACATTTATTTGTTAATAATATCTTAGTATTATCGTCATTTCAGGTGTTAACTTACTCGTTTTCCTTTATATTCTTTGTTACGTAAGCCGTGTTTGTTATGGATAGGTTGTATCTTATTCATATACAGAATTATATCAAGTCCTTAAACATTATTTTTAATCATAAAATCAGAATTATACTTGAATGGATACGATGGAGAATGAATCTCATCGCGTTCGTGGAGATGGTAGTCCGTACGTACGCACGAGCGACAATATCATTATTTTTATGTTAAAATAATATATAATTGGATGATATATCATATAGAAAGAATTATTATCAGGTTATATTTATTATTTAAATTAATTACACATCATTTTTATGACCATCCAATAATAATTTATTGAATGACAATTACACCACGACGTGGAGACGATAAGTCATACGTACGCACGTATGGTGACATGCCATTCAAAGGATGGATAGAATACTGAATATGGTTGTAACATATTTATAATAACATCACAGTATATATAAGATACCAGAGTTATTATTTTAGAATAGAAATAACAAAGAAAGAAGAAGTTGAAGAAGAAAGGAACTTGAAAGAGGGTGGTGAAAACGTTACCTCTTCTTCGGGTTCTTCCTTTTGATTTGATTAAAAGGGCTCCTTAGGTTGCCTTTATGATCAAAATAAGGCCTCTAAGTTGTAGTGAGGGAAGTGAAGACAGTATTTGGGCAGGTTTTGGCCGAACTAAAAGGCTTTGAAGGTGTAAATTAATGAGAAGGAGGAGTGCCCTTTTATAAGAGGGGTGAGGGGCACCTTTGGAAAAGCTAGAAATATTGTTTTATAATAAATTCATATTAAATTTATAATGAATCCAAAGTAGATTATTTAAATTTTAAGGTGGGTATAGATTGAAAAACACTCAACCAATAGGATTTATACAAGTTTAGGTTACTATAGTAACATTTTATTTAAGTATTAACTCTTAGTTAATTTGTTTCACTTTTACAATGTCTCTTTGTATTTTTATATTATATAGTTAATAAACTTACAATATACATCAAAGAGACCCCCAAGTGGCCCATTAATGATACAAATATCATGATATAAGTCTCTTATCTGATCCTTAGATTTTTAGAAATTTAATATCAATTAATAATATAATATATTTTTTAAAAAACTATTTTATGTTAATTTTGACACTATTCAATAATTGATTTTTGTAAAAATAATAATAGAATTATTTCTTCGACAAAAGTTACTTAAATCAATCCTAACATGTCATATTATCATATAATTTTTATTTATTTATAAAAAGTATCAAATTACATTTATTTGGATATTTATAAAATCAATTATTCTAATTTTTCATTAATTAGGTAATTACTGCATCACCATTGTGTCATAAATAAATTAAATTATATAATGTCTAAAAATTATAAATAAAATACCATTATTTAGGAAATAGTTTTATATTTCTAATTAATATATATAGTCGAAAATAGAACATATATAACCCTATGTAAAAATTGTTTTTCTAAAAGATATATACTTATGTCATTTTTGTATTTATTTTAACTTAATTAAAATAAAGTGTCCGTATCACCTAAAAGTGGCTCCATGGGGTCCCCAAATCGACCAAAAGATGCACATGGTCGGACATGTATCCACCAATAAGGTTAGTACATGTTTTAGGGTAATTTATTATTATTATAATATTACTGTTTAACCCTTATTTACCAGCTTTACCCTTTAACCGTGGTAAATAAAATATTTACCGAAGTAATTATTCAAAATGTCTAAAAATAAAAGTTACCTATTTAAACAATTTTTAAATCCTGATTACAAATATGGAATACATTTTTCCAAATTTAAAACACAGAAGTGGCAGAAATTAATTTAAAATTAATTCCCGCTGTCAAACCAAAAAGCGTGTTTTGAAGATATAATAACAATCAAAAGATTGATACTTGTTTATGTCTCGTTTAATTGTGAAATTATGTCCAATGACCAAAATTGTATTAAATGGTAAAAATATATTCTAAATATACTTTAAAACCACTCAAATTCATAATTTATCACTATTAATTATTTTGATTAAAAAAGTTGTTTTTAATTATAATTTAGTAATTTTCACTATTCATCAAAATATGAAAGTTATCCGAAAATTACCAAAATTTCACCCTAGGATAATTTCGATATTCCAAATCCAAAAATGAAGTCCATTTTGAAATATAAAATGTATAAAATTTCAAAATGTGGTGATTACTATTCATAACAGCTAGTTTTATAAGTTGTGGTGTGTGTTAGAACTTAAAGTTGTGTACAACACGCGCTACTGTATTATTCAGTGAGAAGCGTACCGTGGAAGATTGGGGTGTTAAAATATATGATTTTTTTCTAAAAAATATGATATATAAATATATAAGTACATATAATTTTAATATTTTAATAAAATCATATTATATGTGATAGAAAAAAATGATGTTCAAAATAAGATATATATGAAATTTTTTTAAAAGTTCACATATTCACAATTCAATATATGAGTATTGATTAAAAAAACATAAAATAGTGTGTATATATGAAGTTTTTTTTAAAAAACATTAAATATTTTAATTTTAATCTAGTTTACTTCCTATCATTTCTTATTCATCTGACAAAGTACTAGCAATAAAATGTTATCCTCCAAATGATTTAACCTTTTTCTTTAATATCCATTATTGACCAACTACAAATCACTTATTCTTTATTTATCTTCTTTCTACGAATATCCCTAATATCATCCCTTTATATTAAATATCTAATTCCCATATTATACACTAATTTACATCCTAATGAAGGTCTACTGGTGATCGTCCTTCATTTTCTACCTCCTCACCACCGAAAATCCACACACTTAGATTATATCCTTTTATTAAAAATATAAAATTAAGATAGTGGGGTCTGGTCTTATTTTTTACAAAACATTATTTTATTTATTTCTATACTCCTCTAACATCTATTCTTTAATTAATCCTGAAGGTTATTCTCTCTAAGTTTTTTTACTAAATTGATATGCATCACAATAATATACAAAAAAAATCCTCTAAAATTTATACAAAACAATACCCAAAAAAATGATAAACTATGAAAAAAGTAACTCCATTATGAATGTAATACATTTGGTTCTATTGAATTAATTTTTTATACTAATGTGTCTTATTCACATGAAAAAATATATAGTAATTATTTTTTTGAACATATACAGATTTTCATATGTGAAAAAATATCATACTTAATAATGAAATTTCTCACAATAAATATGTTTTAATTATTTTCCTTCTTATATAACTAAAGAAATATATTTTTTGGTTTAATTATAAATACGTACTACCAAAATTGATAATTAATGAACAATCATCTTCATTAATTGAGTTTAGTTTTTTATATAAAAATTAGACTGGTTTAGGACATAAAGATAATTCAAAAATTATATTTATTTTATACACATTTCAAACAGAAATTTAAAAAATTAGGTATAACCTATGAAATATAAACATGGTATAAATAATATAAAATAAAATAAAAATAATTAATAATTATTAGTATCAAAATTAGGATAGTAAATAATGTTTTACTATAATTTTACATGAAGTATTGTTATATATTATTATTATTATATCAAATTTATTATTCAATATAATTTCTTATCACCTGAATTTTATCATTTCATCTAATTTGCTAGTTTCTCACTTTTATTGAAATGTATTAATGAAATTATTTAACATTTATAATTTTATTTATAATTTTTCACTGGATCAAATAATGAAATTATTTAATTCAATTAAAAATTTTAAATTCAATTTTTTTAAAAAATATAAACTAAAAACTATTTAATTAAAGTAAATACTTTTAAAAATGTTTATAAAAAATGTAAAAATTAATATCTGAAGTATTGCTACCAATAAATGTATATATTTTTGGTTATATTTTTATTTGTTCCATCAAATTTAATTGCTTATTTTTTTATTTATTTTTAATATCCATTTTATTTTAATCTACAAGATAATGTATTGAAATCACATTTATAGTTTTAGAAACACTAGTGATGACTATAATATATATATATATATATATATATATATATATATATAGACTTGAAAATTTTAATTTTTTTTATTAATGGATAAAATGAATAAGAATGGTCAATAGGGAAATAATATCAACTTATATAATGTGAAAGAGGTTTTTCAACTAAGAATAACAAAAATAAATTCATATGTAATATTGTTATAGTTACTCTGGAAAATATTCTTACTAAGATTTTGAATTTATATTGGGCATATGGCACAATAAGGGAGTATATTTTGGATCACGTAGAGGTAATTTATTTTCATAATAGTCGAATATTTGTAGTGATTCATGATTTTTATTTTAAAGGAATAATAATAATATTTTTCATTGGAGTACTAGTCCTTGAAAATTGTTAGAATGGTAAATTCACCATATTAAACAAACTTGGATTCTTTTTTGATTGTTTCCTTGATCATGGGACATAGTTTTTTCCCTCAGGTTTAGTTTTGATGGGTTTATAATCTAATTGTATTTTAAGGGATATAACAAATTTATTAACTAAAATAATATTTATACCATTAATTATAATGTATATATATCATAAAAAGAGTCATGGATGGAACTTTTGACCTCATAGTACCGCTTATGATATGGGTTTTTATCTAGAATAATTGTGGACCTAGATTGGGATTTGGGTCCTAGGTTGGGCTAGTTTTAGTTCATTAAAATTTTATCTTCCTAACCTGGGTGGGATGATATAGATTTCTTATTAGGTCTCTCCAGATAGATTGATTCAATATTGATAGAAATCCCTTAATATGGATCAAGATAAGAGAAGAGAGTCAATCATTAAGATAACGATGAAGGATCATAGATTGAGACTAAATAAGAATATTTAATGTTCTATTATGATGTAAGTAATTATTGATGAATATAATATCTTATTTTTTTCATGTCTTTTTTATTTCATTTTCATTTACAGAATTATCTAGTTATATAAATTATTTTTAAATCTCATGTATTATTGAGATATTATTCTTCAATTATTTTATTTTATTTAATTATTTATGGTTAATTGATTGATGTTTTTTATAGATTTATTTTTATATCTAAGCATGATAAAAATTTCATATTTTTTAGGTTTGTTTTAAAAAACCCTTGAGTTTATGTACATTTGGACAATAATTTCATGAATAATTCCTGAAATTGGATTAATCACATTATTCACCAATATCTTTTCACTAACTATAACCTTTATCCTTCTCACAATGTATGTTTCATCATTAGAATTTGCAATATAAAATTATAAGATAACAAGATCCTTGGAAGGTTGTCTTTTTGGTGAAGAGGATAGAGTAGAACCATCCCAGTCACGATAGCAATGTGGGGGATTCATCAAAGTGGTGGCTACCAAAGGAAAAGAAAGTGGTTTAGGAAGTGACTCGGTTATGTGTGAACAATGAGAGACAATAACTAGTGGAGCATCAGTTGATTTTTGTGATAGTGATAGGTGTGGGAGGAGAGGAGATGGCTGAAAACTATGGAATAATCTATGGTTGACACAATGGTAGATCAACCAGTGGAGATTCTGGATATGGTGAATAATATGTAACTACATGACATGTAGTCTGATAGAAGACATCATTTTCAATTATGACCTATGGATGGGGTTTCCAAGGATGACTTAAATATCACATGATGTGTGAACCTAAAGAAGACACCATGCACCATCACTTGTTTATGGACAATGTTTCACAAGAGTATTAAATATCAAATGACATGAAGCAGTGACGCACACACCATATATGATTAGGTTATAAAACATGGGGCATGGTTTATTACACGTATAGTTACCTTGATTGAAATAAATTAAATACAATTTTATGTGTATTGTATGTTCAATAAAATAACATAACATTGGCCACCAAACATTCTCAGTTCATCCTTTTAGTTTAACATGTCGTGTGTCCATGTGGGCAAGATGTGTTATTTGGAACCTCAAGACTCGATCTACTGTGGTATATTCCCAACCAACCCATAGGTCCCACATGGAATGTTATCCCTATGGTAACACCATATAGGTTTACCCCGCATAGTATAATAATGATAGTACACACCTAATTATTGACTGAGGCTTATACATTGTGTCTATAAAAGTACTTCTCTTGGGTTGTGTGACTTTTAGTGTTTTTCATATCTTCTTTCTTAGGTGATAGAAGTGGGATACTAAATTTTATATTATTTGAATTATTTAACTAAAAGTTTGGGTTTAAACCCCTTTATTAAAAAAAGAAAAATACAGCAGCAATCCTTTTTTAACCGGGAAAAGGAAAACCAGTTACAAGCCCATAGGCCAAGAGACACATAACCTCAAGAATCAAAAGCCCGAGAGCCCAAAGGGACAAAATCCACTACAGAAACATAGCCCAAAAAGCCCGTGAACATAAAGTCCATTACAAGAGAAACCAAGACAGCAAAACCCTAATCACGGGTGATCCACATTGCTAGTCAAAGCCTGCATACCCGCTGTTGCTACCGGCCGATCGAGACCAGCCTGTTTCCGACGAGATCCATCACCGTGATGAGAACGCGGCCACCGCCGCATCGCCATCATCCCCACGCTTCAGTCATCCCCTCCCAACCCAACACCCTCGTCCGCACCAAGACGTCGCTTCACCGCACGAACCCGTGCCCCGCACCGTCATCGTGAACCGCATCTCGCCCGCGCCGTCTCCATGACCATCCAAAAAGCTAGATCCACAGATCCAATCCTCCTCCGTCAATCCATGCGCACCGTCGAGACACCAGGACCACCGAGGGTTAACCAAATCACCCCTCCAAGCATCGAATCCGACCAGATCTGTTCTGTCTGGACCAGATCTATGCATGTCGGCCGTCAACGAGAAGCCCCCAACTCCACCACATGCAGAAGCATCACCGCCGCGAGCAGAAAACCCAGATCTGCCTTCGCCAGGGACGCCGCTGCAAAGAGTAAACCGAAGGTGAAGCCGTCGGGCATGTACCGTCGCATTGACCTAAGCCGAAGAAGCATTCTCCGCTGAGGAGGAGCCACGGCCGAAGCCACGGCCCCTCCTCTGTTTTTCAATATAATTTTTTATGCTTATTTGAATTATTTAATTTAATGAAATATGGTGCAATATCAAATGAAATATTAGATCATCGTCAAGGATTAATAGATATTTTTTTTATCTTAAATTTAAAGTGATGACAATGAGGTTCAAGAAAGGCATTTAAATCATATATTGAGTTAGTAGTACCTTGTGTGTCAATGTGAAATCATCTATACATGGGGTTTAGGTAAACCATTATAGGTATATTCATGATCCTAAACAATCTCCCATAAGATATATGAATTTATTACTCCCCCATGTGTTCAGAAAAGTTATCAATCAGTGGGGTTAAGTACTCTGTTGACCGGAAAACTATTTCCTTGATGAAGTGTAGTCCCCCACAAACATTAGTGAGATGTGGCATGAAAATTATTAAATACAATTATATGGAGTTTAGGTACTCCCTTATATTTCTAGGAACATTCCTCAATACATGGAGTCAGGAATCCACTCTGTGTCAAGGCATATCAATAGGGTATTCTATTTTGTTAATCAATATACAACACCTTAACAAATTTTGTTTCCCCATTATTAATTCAATAAGTAAGGGAGGTAGTTATAATGGCCAGGTAATCTGGGTATTTCCAATTTTTAGGAGTAGTTATTATGTGATTCCTTCGAGATGCATCATATAGATGGGCCACAAACATCAAAATTTATAGGTATTTCAGTATTTTGAGGTCCTATAATTACTTATGAGATAAAATCCATTATGGATTTGAGCTATGATGAATGATGTTGTACCTTTATCCATGGTTGTGTTGATCCTTAGAATATATATGAGTTTTCTTGATTTCTCCTTTATTTTAGAGTTTTTAGATTTTATCTTATTAACATATTTCCTTTTTTATTTTAAGGGAATCCATCTAGGTATGTTAATACTTACCCCTATATGGCCCTTATTTTCCACACATGTTATGTATAATGAAGAAACATAATTTAAATGAGTCATTAATTGATGAGGAGATGGTAAATCTAGTGCTTCATGGAATGTGGTGGTTGTTGATGGAGTTGACATCTATTGGAGATCATGGCATGATTCCTTACAACCAAGAAACATATTACCTTATTATATATCCATCCTACCAGTTTACTTTACCTCATATATTTTATTTCCATTGATGGTTTTCTATTTTTAATTATTATATATTGTTGGTATCTCATGAAATTCTTACTCTTATATAGCTTTGTTATTTATATATCCTTAGTGGTTATTTGTTATATCATGTGTTAAAGTTATATATCTGTAATAGGTTTTATTTAGGTTAATTCCACTGATGTGTGTTATGAAATCTTGGAGTTGGTCAGTAAGCCTTATCCTATTAGACGTAGGGTTGGAGTGTCACACTCAGTCTAACCATTGGCTCTGGAAAGGCCTTGGAAGTTCAGGTTAGGTTAGAGTGGTACTTGAGTGGGTTATTCCATGGGATGAATTTTGTAGTTAGGAGTCATTTGGTTTTGGTTTTAGAATTTAGGTAAATAGTATCAATGAGTCTTGATTTCAATTTTGAGACATCGGAACCTATTATTGGTGTGTTGATTGAAATATCCATTTACTAGAACTCAGAAAATCTATTTATTGACTTGAAACTCTAAGGAAGTGGTTGCTGGTTACACATAAGATGGTACACACATCATAGAGTTGGCAGTTGGGATTTTTTTATCCTTAATATATTAGATCAACCTAATATTATCTTATAACCTTGGACCCATACTATAAAATAGAGTATGTCACCCATTTACAACTAGATAAAATATAGAGGAAAGGTCATGAGGACCCTCTTCCAATGATTGATCTTCTCACTGATTATAAGTAGAGTGATGAGGTAGTGATTCAGGGACCCTAATGAGAATTATTTCACCCTATAAGATGAAACAATATTATACACTTGGTAATTCACATAACATACCCTCAGGTGGAGTGGATGATATCCCCTTTGAGTGGGGAGATGCTACCCATTGGAGGAGTAAAAAAAATATTTTTCTTGATAGGGGTTTCATAAATTTCACGGTGATTCTAATCCTTAGGTGATGGAGGATTAGTTAGAGTAAGTGAAAAATGTTCTTCTATATATATTGTACACCTTTTGACTAAATACCAACTCTTTTATCAATTCTCCTCCATGGCACAAGGAGTATTTGGTGGATTTTGTTAGCTTAGACTCATGACTGGGTTACATGAAATTACCAAAGACCCATACTCCCATATTCGGTGCTAAAAACATAAACTTTACATTTATGGGTTTGATATCGATAAGAATGACCCAATTTCAAACATATAAAACTTATATAATCAAAGGAAATATTGGATCACTTTCATATTAGAGGAAATTTTAGGTTTATAGTTTTAGATAATTAGAAAAAACTTTTACATTTCTTAGAAAAATAAAAAATTGGCTCTTAAAAATCTCTATCATATACCGAAATTTATTCACATATATAACCATTCTTAGACATATCCAACTTTAAACCTTTATTTATAACTTACAGAAAGGAAATAGAAGATAGCTTATATGCTCAATAAGGGTAAACAAGGGTGATCTCAATGATTATATAAGAATAACTTGATAATAAGGGAATAAGAACATGAAATTAACATATCAAAGTTATACTATGTATATCATAGATCATAATATTGTGTCATGGAATAAATATTGATATTTTATATGACATTAGTAATAAAGAAACTTTTACCACGAGAGAATAACATTGGCATAGTACATATAATTGTGTCATACACATAAGAATATAAAATTGTTTTTTTATTAGTCAATGTTCTTTTACTAGATTATCATAGTGGAATGATTTAACTCCCTATAATATCATAATAGTAAATTTTTAATCCTAATAATATCATAATTGACAATATCCATTACTAAACCATTCTAGTATTTTTTATTTTATGAGATATCAATCTTTACCCAATGAATTAGAGGGAGACATAGGTGCAACTGTTCACATAATTAAAACCATACATAAGTGTGCCGCAAGATTTTAAAACCTTCATAAAATTAATACACATGAAAATAAATGGGTTTCATTAACATTCCATCATAAAATATCCCATGAATAAGAAACAAGTTTCATAATTATTTAATCATTTGAAAAAATTATAACTCATGGAAATGTAATGGGTTTTATAAACACCCTATCATCATAAGCATAAACTATCTATATAATGAATAATTATGGTATAATTGGATCATATACCCAATAAATCTTAAATAACATAGAAGGATGACATCTTAGATGGAAAATTATTGTGAAATATCACTTTAACATTCTTGAAGAAAATATATTTTCCATTTTTAAATAACTTATCTTTTAAAAAATCTTTGCAGTTATAAAATAATTTTTTATCTAAAAATAAACTTGTAAAATTATAAATTAAGAATCAAATCATTGAGGAATAAAGAATGTGGGAAAATCCTCTCATGCTTTATAAGTTAAAGATACATTCTTTCCATATTTTTTTTGGAAAAATCACAATGTATCTCCTTTGTAAAATGAAAAAATTCCTTTCAAACCATTTTTTAAAAACTCAATCAGGGGTAAAAATAATTTTAAACAATTATAGGATAATATTAAAAACCATTTTGAATTATTTTTATAAGTCATACATGGGGATGAGAAATATTATCATATGGACACTTAATTATAAATAATCCTGAATAATAATGAAATTGTGAGATAAACCCTTACCGCTTTGGTATCATATGAATCTCAATAAACATAAAAGAAAGTAATTTTTATGGATATGTATATAAAATAATTTTAATGATAATAATCATGAAATAAATACATGGGTTTTATTTACACCACACAAAAGAAACATGAAGTGTATAAAGCATGTGTCCCACAAAAATTAAATTGAGACAAAAATCCCTTAACTTGAGTTCAAATCATCACGTACATTATTTTTCTTTTAAAAAAATATACCTAGGTTAATTATTTAATTTATTAAGAACATTTTTAAATTTTATTATTACTCTTATCTCACTTATTACCATTTTATTACAATTAATTAATCATTTATGTTCACGTAGAACATTTTAGTGATATTTGGTTCATAAGTCCAAAATGACTTCGATAGAATGACTAAGGTAAAATTGGTCATTATTTAATAATATATATAATAATAATAATTAAATAATTATCATTATTACACATAAATTATACTTTTAAATCCTACAATTAAATATGGTTTTGAAAAATAAACTATGTTTCAATAATGGAGAAGGTATGCCGTATACACGCATGACTAACATTTCTATTTTCAACGATCATTATGGAAAGAAGGTAAGTTTTATTTTATCATTAAATAATAATAATAATATCATAAATTTTATATTACCTTTGAAAATATAATTAAATATATCATCCATGTGATGTGGTGATGAAAAATGAATCACATCGCTTCATGGAGGTGGTAGTCCATACATATGCACAAATGACGTTATCATTTTTAGTGCAAGTAATAGAAAGAAGGTAAATGATATATTATATTTTTATAATGATAAATATGTCATGAATATAATATATAAAAATTAATTTTATTATTTTAACCCATATTGAGTGATGGTGATGGAAAACCAACTACATCAGTTCGTGAGGCGGCAGTCCGACGTACACACGAACGATGAATTATTCTCCAATTTGATGGTTGGTAGAGATGAATATAGAATATCATTTTTACATAATAAAATAAATTTATATTTATTATTATAGTTTTATCATTTTATCACAATTTAAGAATGGTTTAAGGAGGTGGAAGAAGAAGCAAAACTAAAACAAGCTGATAAAGATTATAACTTTTATTCAGAAAACCTCATTTGATTAAAACCTTAAGCTTTATAAGGTTAGTGTTATGACTAATATAATTCCTATATAATTAGTGGATAGTTTCTAGGAATGTATTATTGTATTTAATGGCCTAGAAAAATTTGTTTTTAACTATGAAGGATTTTTAAGAAGAGGATCCCTTTTATAAGAGAGGGGACATGCACCTTTGGAAGTTCTCAAAATATTAAATTAATATTCAATTATAAATGGACAAAAAGTGAATTATTTAAAATATAAGATAAGCAGTGGTATAAATAACCTCATTAAATAAAAATTTGATAATTTTTTACTGTATTTATATACTTATATTTTCGTATTAACCCAAATTTAACCCCTTAACTCTTACCGTGATAAAACTGATTTTTCCTACTCGGGGATCAATATATTTACTATAAATGGTCAAAAAGCACATAAATGGATAATAATTAACATTATAAAAAATATATTAATTAATTTAATTGATATAATATTTTTAGGTATTTAATATCATTTAATAAAAAATTATTTACTATAAAATACACATAATGTCATTTTTTAGAACAATTCATTAAGCTAACTTTAATAATATCAATAAAAAATATAAAATTAGGAAAAAATATCTGATTATATCCAGAACATATCATGGTAATCTTTAAAATTCTATGATGATATTATTTGTCTAATTGTTTTTATTTTAATATTTTTAAAACCATTTATTTGATTTTTCCATTAAAAAAATAACTACTACATCAGCGTTGTGAAAAAATTTAAGGTAATTATTTATTTTAAGAAAATTAAAAAAAATAAATATGATGAATATAAATAATTAATATTTAAAAATAATACTTATATTTGAGAATATCATCTAGATGAACCCATGATAAAAATATTTTAGTTATTAACAACACGAGGTTGACATGTTTATCTTTTTTTAAATAAAATATTCTAAAGGTCATAATCTCATACTAGTGGCCCCAAAAGGTCATAAATTCGACCTTTGGATTATTAATGTTGATATATACTTATAAAATGAAATTTATTCATGTTTTTGGATCATTTAATGGTTCTTATCATTATATTTGTAACCTAAATTTTATATTTTACTCTTTACCATGGTAATAATTTTTTTTAATTTTACCATTCATATTGTCCAAAATTAAAAGGAAAATATTTAATAAATTTAAATATATTCATTATTAATATGGAATATATTTTTTAAAATTTAAATCACTTAATTTTTATAATTTATTTTAAAATAAAACTGGTAAAATGCAAAGAAAAACAGTTTTTCAAAAAAAAAATGAACTTTTAAAATAAAAAATATATATTTCCAAAATTTAAGTTTAAAATACATTTAAGAAACATAATTTAAATGAAAAAAGAACTAATTAAATTTTAAAACTAATCCAAAACTTAATTTTACATTGTTAATATTTTAAAATAAAATACAATTTTCGATAAAAATCAGTATTGTTCACTATTCATTAAAAAAATAATTCTTTTTAGAAAATTCTCAAAAATTCAGCCTTAGATAATTTTTAAATTTTGATATCATAAATGAATTTAATTTTAGAATACAGATTTCTTAAATGTTACATAAATTAATTAAATAATTTTATCATAAATATCAATGAAAATCATTTTTAAAGAAAATATTTTTTTTGTCTTTACTAAAAATATAGTGCTTATTTAAAAATAATTAATCAGTAAATTAAAAATGAGTAGGACCATTATATATTTCATAAATAAATTTTTCTTATTAATACCCACCAATTTAATGGCTTGGATATAAATATCACATAATAATATTTCATTGTTTGTTTAAGATCAGTGTTTTATATATTATACAGTATATAATTTCTTATTTAAATATCAGGATATTACATTCTCCCTACCTTTAATAAAATTTTTCCTTGAAATTTGAACATGGTCTCAGTAACCATGGCTTTACTTTTCAAAATTCCTTTTTTGAAATCCCACATCATAAAAAAGTTCAATAAAACTTTCACTAAAAAAGGGAGAAAGGGCAGTATGAAGGTAATATAGAGGATCATATACTAAGTTTCCATGTAGGAAAACATTTGTAGAAAGTGAAAACATGGTTATGGATGATAAAAATAATAACCAAGGACTGATAGGGAGTGATAGAGAACAAGACATGATAAATTTTACCATTACAATATCGTAAATCTATGATGGGTTAAAAGGCCATTGATTTCTCTATAAGAAAAGTAAATGATTTTTTTTATTTCATTATAATTTTCCTAGAGTTATGGAATTAATTTAAAACCTATTCTAATAATACAAGGAAACATACTTACTTAAAAAGAATAATTTCATTCTTTAATCAATTCCGACCACAATATCTTATTTTTCTATAAATGATGAGTATTCAGATGATTTTTTTCATATCTAAATCACTAGAATCAACTTCCATGGATAAAAAAAAATCCATAAATGAATAATAATATATTCCTCCTTTCTTTAATTATTAACCAAAATAAAAATGGTTAGAACATAATAAGATAATTCAAGAAATTAATAAACCATCAAATGATGAAAAAATAAAATAATATTCAAAATTTATTAGTAATACCAAAAGTTCATCTTAGATTATTTGATAAATAACTATACTTAAAATTCCTGAAAATATTCTAGAAAAAAATTGAATTCCATAAATCATAAGGATTTTATTACATCATCTTCAAACATAAAAGTTTCATTTACCTCCCAAAATGTGCATACCCTAAACATATAATTCATAAGATACATAACTATTTCAATAAATAAACTAAATCAACATTAATCTATAATAAGATCATATATGTATCCAAAATATAATTCAAAATTTATTCCTCAAGTAAGATTATATAACATTCTGTTTACCTTAATCATATTGTGTTCCCAAAATATTGAAAATATTCCAAAATAATATTGATCACTTAACACCAAATCAATTTCCAATCCCATGATTATCTAACAGATAAAAAATATGTTCTAAAAATGAACTAAACTTTTATCCATTAGATTATTTAATTAAAGGAAAAAAATTTCATACTTAGCAGGACATTGCGTAGGCCAATGGTAGAGAATACACCCTTTTAACCATTCCATCATGAGTTCTAACCCCATAACCTTCCATACGTGAATAGTTATTACCCATATTGTAGGTTTTTCTTTTTATCAATCAATATTAATATAATACTTTGAAAATTTAAAAAAAATGGGAAAAATCATAAAAAACAACTTTTTTATATTAAACATTTTAGAAATATTTTAATCTTTCATCTTTTATCCTAAAAATTTAATAATATACACTTACCTAAAAATCATATATCATATAAACCCTATAATTTATGAATAACTTTAAAACTTATGTACAGAGAATATAAACCCATTCTTCCTCAAATAATACTTTATCTTAAACATAATTTTTATATATATCTGTCCAAAAAATATGGTAGCATCCTTAAAATTCCATAACTTAAAACCTTAAAAGGGTGTCTAAGAAACTGAACTTATGGTAAAACTAAAAAGTATATATCCATGATGGAATCAATTAAACTTAATATTACTTATTAGGAAAGAATCATAATATCCTATGTTGTCTAAACTGATATCTGATACCAACCGTAATAGCCTGATACCCACACTCCTGGATCTGATGCTAAAAACAAAACCATTACATTTCTAGATTTTATACCGATAAACATGACCCTATTTCAAACATCCAAAACTTATATAACTAAAGTAAATATTGGATCACTTTTACATTGAAGGACCTTTTAGGTTTAGAGTTTTAGAGAATTAAAGCAGGCTCATACATATCTTGGAAAAATAAAAAAATGGATTTTAAAAATCTATATCATCTCCAAAAATTTCTTCACATCTACCACCCTTATTAGATATACCATACCTAAAACCCTTTTTCATAACTTAGGTAAAGGAAATATAAGGTAAGGGTTATATCAGATTCTATGTAAGGGTAAACAAGAGAGATATCAATGATTACATAAGCACAACATGATAATAAGGGCATAATAATATGAACTTAACATATCAAAATTTTAATCCAAAATTAATAGATCATAATTTAGAGTCATGGAATAAATCTAGGCAGTTAATAAGACCTGAATAATATAGAAGAATGTTCCATAAGATAATAACATAGGCATACAACATTGAATTGTGTCATACACACAAGAATATATAATTATTTTCTTAGTAGTAAAGGATCCTTTGATAGACTATTATAGTGTAAAGGGTTCACTCCAAAAACCATCATAGTAGTCAAAGTTCACTCCCAAGACTATCAGAGTGGACAATTTATCTTATTAAACTGAGTTTAATCCCAATTCTAGTCCCATTTATCTCATGAGATATCAATATTTACCCAATGTATTGGAGGGAGATATAGGCCCCACCCATCACATAATGAAAATAATACATATCCGTGATACAATATTATAAAATATTAATCAAATTAGAAACCATGAAAAGAAATGGGTTTCATAAATATTATATCAAAGAAAAACTAATGGAAAAGAAATGGGTTTCATAACCATTTCATCATTCCATAAAATTATAAACCATGGAAAGGTAATGAGTTTCATAAACACCATGCCATCATAATAATAAACCATCAATAGAATGAATAGGTATGGTTTCCCTATATCATATCCCCATTAAATATTAAGCAATATTAAAGGATTTTATCTAAGATGAAAAATTATTTTTGAAGATCACTTGGAATAATTATTGAGGATAACAACTTTTACATTTTTAAATCACTTTTCGTTTAAAAAATATGTGAAAGTATAAATGAAAACATTTTATTTGAAAATAAACATTTTAAATTGTAAAGGAATAATCAATTCATTAAGGTTTCATGATGGTGGGAAATAATACTCAGGTTGTACAAGTTGAAAAAAACATTCCTTTTATATTTTTGTTGGAAGGGTCACAAAGTATCTTGATTGGAAAGTGAAAAACATTCCTTTGAAACCATTTTTAAAAGATTCAAACATGTATAAAAATGATTTAAGAAAATTACAGGACAATATCAAAAACCATTTTGAAAACAATTTTATAAAACATGTACATGGAAGAGAAATATTCTCTAGTGGAGTATTAATCATAAACAGTCTTGAATAATGTTGAGATTGTGAAATAAACTCTTACCACTTTGGTACAATTATAATCATAAGCCCCATAGAATAAATAAATTTATATGGATATGTATATAACATAATTTGTATGATAATAATCCTAAAATAAATTCATGGTCATTATATACACCACACAAAAGAAACATGTAGTGTATAAAGCATGTGTCCCACATAAATAAAATTGAGACAAAAAATCCCTTACCTTGAGCCTGAATCGTCACATATGTTCTCTATATTACAGAATAATAAACAAAGGTTAATTATTTTATTTCTTAAGAAACTTTTTCAAGTTTATTATTTCTTTTATCTCAATTATTACCATGTTATAACAATTACTTAATCATTTATGTCTACATCAGACATTTTAGCGATATTTGGGTCGTAAGTCTAGAATGACTTCGGTAGGTTGAATATGGTATAATAGATAATTATTTAATTATATATAGAATAATAATACTGAAATAAATATAAAATTTATACATAAATTATAGTTTTAAATCCAACCATTAAATATGGTTATGCAAAAAGAACTACATCACAATCATGGAGACGGTAGGTCGTACTTATGCATGAGTAACTTTTCTGTTTGTAAATGATAATTATAGAAAGAAGGAATGATTTATTTTATAATTAAATAATTATTATAATATCATTAATTAAATATTACTTCTTAAAATAGAATTTTATATATCATCCGTGTGATGTGGTGATGAAAAACAAATCACATCGCTTTGTGGGGGTGGTAGTTCACTTGTACGCAAGAACAAAATTATCAATTTTCAGTGCATGGAATGGTAAGAAGGTAAATGATATATAACATTTTTATAATTATAACTGTTTAATTAATATAATATATAAAAATGATTCCATCAATATAACCTGTCTTGAGAAATGGTGATGAAAAACGAATTACATTGATCCGTGAGGTTGCAGTCTGCCATACACACGAATACTGAATTATTCTCCCATTTAATGGATGATGGAGATGGATACAAGTTATTGTTTTAACATAATAACATCTAATTATTTGTATTATACTATTTTAATTACTTTATCATGGTTGAATAAAATTTTAAGGATGTGTAAAATGAAAAAAATAAATTAAGAAAATAAAAATTAATCCATTTCTTTGGAAAACCTCCTTTGATTAACACCTTAAGCCTTATAAGGGTTAAGTTATGAATAAAATAAGGACTATAGAATTTTCTTATGAATTATATAAATGTATTTGGGTAGTTATTATACAAACTAAAAGGGTTTTTAAGTGTTAAGTATTGAGAATAAGAGGTGACCTCTTATAAGAGTGAAGAGGGACACTCTTGAAATATCTGACAATATTAAATTAATATAAATTAATTTTAAATTAAAAATGTCTAAAAAGTTAATTATTTATAAGCAGAGATAATTGTGAGTCTAAATAAGCTCATATAAGAAAAACTATGCATGTTTTTAATATATTTCTATCATTATATTTTGGTGTTAACCCCTATTTAACCCTATTAACACTTACAATGACAATATGGATTTTTACTATTTTAGGTTTAATATAGTTACTATAAATGTACAAAAGCATGTAAATGGACCATTTTTGACATTATACACCATATAATAATTAAATTTCCGAATTTAAGTTTTTTTTGAAATTTTATATCATTTAATAAAATGTTATTTACTATAAAATACCCATAATGTCATTTTTAGAACTATTCATTACATTGACTTTAATAATATCATGAATACATCTAAAATTATAAAAATATATTTAATTATATAAATAAAATTTAATTTTGTTCTATAAAATTAATTTTTCACATTATCTATCTCAAATTATATTTATTTCAATATTTTAATATCATTTATTTGATTTTTATGTTAATTAAATAATGCTGCATCTGCATTATGAAAGCATTAAAGGTAACTATTTATTTTATAAAAAAGAAAAATTAATTACCATGATAAATATAAATCATTTACAATTCAAAATAATATTTATAGTAAATAATATTCTCTACATAATCCCATGTTAAAAATATAATAGTTATTAAAAACAAGAGGGTTACATGTTTGGATTTTCTTTAAATAAAATATTATAAAGGTTATAATCTCAGTCAAGTGGCCCTAAAAGGTCATATATTAGACACTTGGATGATTATGGTTGAGATATAAATATAAAATATTTTTTATTATAGTTTTTGGTTCATTTTATGATTCTAATTATATTATTTGGAACATAAATTATCCAATTTACTCTTTACCGTGGTAATAAAAATTATTAAGGTTAATATTCATGTTGTCAAAAATTAAAAGGGAACTATGTATTATATTTTGAAGCCATGATTCAAAATATAGAATATATTTTTCAAAATTCAAATAATTGAAGTGGTAGAATTTAATTTAAAATTGAATGAGCAAAACATAATGAAAACTTATTTTTAAAAAAAACACCCCTTTTAAATATAAAATTCATTTAATATAAATTCAAGTATAAAATATATTTTAAATTCCATATTTTAATTAAAAATGAAATAATTAAATTTTAAAATTAATAAAATGAAAAATTTTAATTTTAAAATACTTTAAAATAATGTATAATTTTCAACAAAAATTAGTATTTTCACTATTCATTAGAAAGTCAATATATTTAGAGAATTCTCAAAAATATATCCCAATATAATTTTGACATGATGATTTCAAAAATGATTTTTATTTTATCAAATATTATTTTTAGATTTACATAAATTAATTTTATCATTTTCTCCTAAGAATCAATAAAATATCATTTTTAAAGAAAATTTATTTTTTGGAATTTACTAAAAATCAAGTGATTATTTAAAAATAATTAATTAATAAATTAGAAATGAGTAAGAACATTATATATTTCAGAAATAAATTATTACTATTTATACCCACCAATTTAATTAATAGGATATAATAGTCACATAATAATATTTATTATTCGTTTAAGGTCGATATTGCGTATCTTATATGATATATCCTTTCATTTTAAAATATTATGATATTAAATTACTCTAACATGGTTGTAGTTTGATAATTTGTTTAGGGAGGATTTATATTCAGTGATTTTCTTTATAGTTTGAGTTCAGTATATGTTGAACCCTCGGAAAGGTATCATGACCCTGTCTGAGCATGCTATGAGTTTTTGGACATCAAGAGGTACTCCGTGGATGAGTTTCATGATGGTTTCTTACTAGATCAAAAGTTTGAGCAAGGTATTTATCATGAGTGGGATGAGACTGTACTTTTACGAGTCTCCACCAATGATGTTGTTTTAGAGTTTAATGGCAATGAAGAGGCTTTAATAGATTGTGAAACACATAATAAAATATTCGATCCATTTTCTTTCCATATTGGAACATATACCCTTTGAAATCAGTGGGAGTTATTGTATCTTTTGATCAAGAGTTGGTCATTCCAATTGTAAGAACCCGTTTTTTCACTCAGGTGTGAATCCTTTAAATTTTGGTCTAATTACTTATTTTGGACCAAATATGGATGCATAATGAGTTAATGAAGGTCCCAAGGGTGTTAGTTGATTATTTGGAGCCCAAAACCCATAATTTTGGGAGAAATGGGCCCATCTGATAGTTAGAGGAAACTATAATATTAGGGAACATGGTTAAATATAATCATTTAGATGCTCTACATTTTCAGGTAGAGCTATCTCTCTTGGTTGGCACATAGTTTCTCAAACCATGTGACCTAACCATGTGGTATGCCCACTTTTCCTGGTAACCTTGCATGGTTTGTCCACGGTTTGGAAAACCATGTGGCCAAAACGAGCACATGTTTAATTTTGGGCAATTGTACATTTTTCCTGAATGATCTAATTAACCCAACCCTTATTCTGTAATCCAATTTATATTAGGACAAACATCCATTTCACTCATTTTGGTTCGTTTTAAAGGCCTAACCCAGGGATCAAGAGATCTCCTTCATCTAGGATCTGTTCGAGCTTCCATTCATCACATTAGATGTGTAATGGTATACTATGTTCCAAGAATAATTTGAGGCTCATATTGGATAAGGAGAGTTGTATAAGCCATATGTGGGTGGTCTATAACTCATTCCCCATGTTTGTTGATTTTGGAATTGACGTGTTGGGCCCGCCAATTTCAACAGGTGCCATTTTTTGATTTTATATTCCATTATTATGATAATTATAACCATATGGGAATACTCATTCTAAATACGAGATTAGTTGTTGGTAGTAATTTCCACTTCTCCCAACAACCCATGTAGGGTGTTATTCCATAATTTAGTTTTTGGTGTTTTGACATGTTTGGGTCGTCGTTTGGGTGTGCCTTAGCTTCACCATTCTAATGGTAAGATTTCCTATGTTAAATGGATATACTTAATTTTTAAATTTCACAATGTAAAGTACCATGTATGACCACCACTTGATCCACCTAAGGTAAGTGCTTCATTTATATATATATATATGTTAAATGGAATTTGGAAAGTATATAGAGTTATGACTTGGATTACTAAATGTAAAGGAATTTTTGGTTCCATGTCCGTATCGCACGTTTCAGTGTTTATGGAAGGAATTAGGGTGAAATATATTTATTTAATTTTATTTACTTCATTTTAATTAAAAGGTTGCATGTTACTTGGCCTTATTAAAATAATGAAAGTCAAGGTTTGAGCCAAGTGAATTTGTTAATGGCATAGTTATCATATGACAAAATTAATTGTAATGAATTAAATTTAAGGTTCCCCTTTAATAAAATGAAACTTGAAATATTTATAGGATGGATTGAATCATGTTAGCTCTTAGATTCATGAGGTAATTCCTTGGGTACTCAAAGACGCCATTCTGACTCAAGGATGCTGGTTCCCTTGGGTGAGACCTACATAGGAACCTAATCATTGTATACCTCTGGATGCCCGATGTGATGTCGTATGATATATTCATTATTATTACAGGATACCTTGGATATAGTCCTTGTATCCCTCTTTGACAAGTAGGTTCCATGGTTACAACCAATCGAGCCTAGTCATAGTTTATCTCCATTTTACCTTGGAGTAACTCCTTGGACTCAGTAGGAATCTCTTGGTGGGAATTCCTAGGACGATGATCCTTGGATTACACTTTTACTCCTTCGATAGGCTCTATTACTTTTGAGTTAACATGCCCTAAGTTCTACGTTTATCTTTTGAATAACATGGCACAAATTCATAATAATTATCAATTGTGGTTTCCTTGTAACATCTTGGAACTTTTACTATTTATACAATCACAAGGTGATGTTAGTACGATTTATGACTCATGTGAGTTGTTTATTTAAACTGGTAATCTATTAATTATTGAAATGGTTACATGTTCAAACACTAGCTGAGGGATGAAGCAGGTACTTGGGTATTTAGTCACATTGTACTTCTTTACTTTATATACGCATGCTTGCACATGTCAAATTTCCATTACATGATCTAGATTTTGTAGACACCATTGATGGTGGCCCAAAAAAATTTATATCACACCTTCTTCAGATGTCGTTGGGTATTCGTGGTAGATTATATGTATTCAGGCATTGATAAAGGGAATCAAATTGCTTCAATCACTTTATTTCTTGCTATACTAGGATGGATATGGTAACAGATGACCGAGCTGTAGCTTTAGATATTGGGATATTTTATGAATTTTCTTTTCTACAATGGGGTTTTCATGTATTTATACTACATTGTATTCATGTTTTACATATTTCTAGAGATACAACATTTATCATCATCAACCTTTGTATGTTATTCCAGTTATTTCAATTATTGTTATCCTTTTATCTTTCCACCATGCATTCTGTTTACCTATTGCTTCTACTATTTACCTCTATTTATAGCTATCTTTTATACTACACTCTGGTAATGAGGGAATAGTCTCCCCATGACCACACCCTAGACCCTCGCTACTAGTTGGAAGTCTTTGGAATTTGGGGAGATGCAGTTGAGGCCATGTGGCCCACCTGGCTCGAGGCACCTATTAAGTGGAATCTAGTTCTAGGATGTCATAAAGTGGTATCAATGGGAGGTTCCTTTCTCACTTTACTAACTAGAAATAATAGTCAAGAGATTAGGAATGCTTGGGACTTGGTAATAATTCTTGATTGGGCGTCGTAAACCCATGTTCGGGGTAAAATCACATTTTCTTGAAATACAATTATTGTTATGTTTTTTCCTATTACAGTTTATGTCATTTCACTATTGGGTGAAGCACATGTTGTGTGGTGTTTTTGATTATTCTTCTAATTGAGATTCTATTTTATCCTTGGGCCGATGATATGAGGTCAAGTATAATTATTACATGCATCATAGTAGGCACTTATAATTTACATGTCGTGATTATTACCATGCAATATAGGTGAATTTCACTACTTTTCATTTCTTGTTGTGACTGTGATTGATAAGAGAGACTTGCCTTGTTTGCATATTTATTGTGCTACTACGATCTGTGATTGATTGGTTTCTTATTTCAATTCACATGGTGTTACATTACCTCATGGGTTGGAATGAGTAATTTAACGAATCAAGCCTTTAATTATAAATTCAAATGGGTGTGATTTTTAGTGATAAGGAGTATGGGCCCGGATTCCTTGAGAATGACAGTGCATTTTAAAATAACTTTAATAAAAGTTATAGGAAAATGAAAACATAAAAGTGGAATGGTTTCACATCCTTATTTAACGTTCCCATGCTTATGAAAGGTAAAGGAATGAACCTGATAATTAAATGTTAAATGTAATAAAATGGTTTCTAGTAAATGATGTGGCAAGGTACTATTGACCCCTCATCTACTAGAACCCCTGAAACTTATAACTATACACTTACTGATACATAGTCATCTAATATGGTAGTTGGAGTAGTATTCCTTGGGCAGTGAGATTTAATATGTTCATCTTACACTAGTGATGCTATATTTATGATTCTATGTTTTTTCTGAGGCATGTTATTAGAATTTGTAGACCAATGCCGCCACAACATCCTCTTATTGTATGCCAGGAAGGTGTCGATGACCATTATCTAGACATGGTGGGCCCTAGATACCAGTCATAACACCAAGAGTGACACTAGAGGCACCTCTATTTGTATATTATATGGGAAATGATTTCCAAGTCCTTGATAGTTTCTTATATCTAATGTAGTCCATTCCCAATTCTCTATGAGATGCACCTATGGTGGCTGATCTGACTCATGAGTTCCAACTACCACATCCTCCCACCTTCTCGGAGGATGGAAGTTCATAGGTTGCTAAGTCTTGGTTAGAGGCCACCATATATATCTTGGAGAATCTAGAGATACCTCCAGAGTGGAGGCTCAAAATTTTTACTTAAATGATGCGTGATTCAGCCAAGTGCTCTTGGGATGTGATTACCCATGATCGTCGCCATCAGGGTATGTTTTGGGTTGATTTCAAAACTACCTTCTATGATTATTTCTTTCCTCAGATGAAAAGAGATGATAGAGTAAGGGAGTTCATGCATCTTGAGTAGGGTTCTATGTTAGTTATAGAGTATTCAATGTTTTTCATGGAGTTTCTGTGATTTTAACCACTTCTAATCGGTGATGAGATCTTGTGTGCTAGAGGATTTGAGGATAGGAACTAGTATTCCATCCGTACTCAGGTGAATGTATTTCACCTACCTAATTTCTATTAAATAGTAAATCAGGCTCTTATCACTAAGTCCAACCTAAGGGATGATGATAGTACTTAGCATAGAGGACTAGTTCCACGTCAGGCCAGTAGTTATGCCAGTAGTAGGAAGCATTCCCTCAACGTTTCTCATCAGGGAAGTGGTATCTAGAGTATCCATGTAGGTATATCTATAGTGTGTCACTAGTGTGAAAGTATGAAGTATTTGAATCCTTAGTGTGATATAAATCCACTAGAGTGTTGGTATTTCATCTGTATAGAGTATCTTTATCATTTGTTTTCAAAAAATTCCATTATATTCTAGTGGGAGATGATCTGCACTAGTTCCGTCTTTTGTGGTAGGTTATTTTACGCCACATCAGGCAGGGAGTTGGAGTAGCATTGACATGAATAGTCAAGGAGGAGGTCATGGACTTGGTATCCAGACCCCTAATCACTAGTAGTACCAGCAAATTAGTTTTGATCATGGTAGTCCAGCTATTGCTCATGGTCATGGATTAGGTGAGATGCAAGATCTACAAATAATACATGAAGATCAGGCTGCGAGACCATCTATATTATGGGGTACTATTATTATAGCATCCACTATAGTATCTTCCTTATTTGATATAGGTGATTCACACAATTTCATCTCCTTATCTATTGTGGAAATCCTTGGTATGGAAATACAAAATTACTGTGGTGTGATGACCCTAGATACACCATTATGGGTGTGATTAGAGTGCATACTCCTGTGTAGGGATTTCCCCCTTTATGTAGGCAGCTACCCTCTCTTATGGGTCCTCTTTGTTCTTGATATGACATGATTATATGTCATTATTAGGGTAGATTTGTTGTTTTTATATCATTTCTTTGTAGACTGTTATCGTAGAAGGGTATCGTTTACATCACCAGAGGGTAGAATGTATCTACATAAGGGTGAGTGGGATGTTTAGGATAGAAGATCCGGATCAGAGCATCATGGTCGAGGTGGGGTAACTACTCTAATATCTAATATCTTCATGGAGGATCATGGTTTAGGCTATACTAAATTCCCTCCAGTATTAGATTGTTTTAGGGATGTTTTTCCTGATGACTTTTATGGCTTGAATCCTGAGAGGGTGGTATAGTTTATGATCAATATTGTTCTAGGAGTAGCACTAGTGTTCATTATCTCATGAACCATCTTACGGTCGAGAACCAATATCCACTACCTCAAATAGATGATCTCTTCTGACCAACTCCTAGGAGCTAGTGTCTTGTCTAAGATCGACCAGAGATTGGGCTATCATCAGGTGCAAGTCAGGCCTGAAAAAATTCCACATACAAATTTCTGTATCATGTATGGTCTGTATGAGTACCTAGTTATGGCGATCTGTATTATAAAAACGCCCTTCATTTTCAAGGATTTGATGAATAGGGTGTTCCACCCCTATTTGGATTATTTTATTGTAGTATTTTTGGATAAAATCTTGGTGTATTCTCACACTCATAAAGACCATGAAAAACACTTCGAGATCATTCTGAAAACATGGAGAGAGAATTATCTTTATGAAAACCTTTCTAAGTGACACTTCTAAATTAAAAAATTTCACTTGGTGGGTTGTATTATCTCATAATCGACAGTCTCTATTAACCTATAGAAGGTAAGTGTTGTGGTTTCCTAGAAGAAACCCAAGAATGTGTTTGATATATATAGTTTCTTAGGGATGGATGAATATTATAGTAATTTCATAGAGGACACATCATTCATTATTTCAACTCTTACTAGACTTACAAAGAAGTGTGTTGAGTTCATGTGGATAGAAGCGTGTGAGAAATCCTTTCACGAGATGAAAGGAAGGCTGGTATCGACGCCTATTCTAACTCTGCGAGAGCCAGGAAGAGGATATATAATCTTTTGTGATGCATTAGGCATCATCCTAGGAGCATTGATGATGCAAGAGGATTGAGTTGTTGCGTACGGATCCTGAAAATTGATACCTCATGAGATAAATTACCCAATGCCCGACCTTGAGCTAGCTTTAGTTGTCAATGCATTATGTTGCTGAAGACTCTATATTTTGGGTGAGAGCTTTGTGGTGTACAAAGACCACAAGAGCCTAAAATATATCTTTTTAGGGAATGACTTGAACCTCATATAGATAATATGGGTTTAATATCCTTAGTCCTTCGATTTTGATCTTTCCTATATGCTTGGAAATGAAAACGTAGTCACTGATGCGCTGAGTTGAAGAACTCAGGCACAAGCTATACGAGAATCCAGTGATGAATGGAAGGTAATGGCCCTATTTTATGAGCTACATCTAGAGTTTCATGATAATCACAAGTAGTCTTACCTCTCAACCTTAATAGTTACCTCTTCCCTCCTTAAGAAGGTTAAGAGATTGTTTTTTTTAGATTTTGAGGGTTTGGTTCACTGTGAGAGTATATCAGGAGCTAACACTCCTTTAGATTGGTCTATAGATAGAGATTACATCCTGTATATTCATGGGCCTGTCTGGGTTCTTATAGATATGAGAGAAGAGTTTATACAAGAGTACCAAACTTCTAAATGAGATGTTTATCTGGTCATCTCTAAAATGTATCAAGATATACAATTCCAATATTGGTGGTATGGGATGAAATGTAAAATATCCAACTTTATCACTAGGTATTACACTTGTCAGCAGGTGAAGGAATAACACCAGAGATCTATAGGTTGGTTATAGCTACTTCTAGTCCTGATATGGAAATGAGAATATATTTCTATGGTTTTCATAGTTATCTTACCCTTATTTATGAGGGGTAGCAACATTGTATTGGTAGTTATTGACTGACTAATGAAATCATCCCACTTCATTACTACTTGAGAGACTTTTTATATTGATGAGATTGGAATACTGTATGTCTGTGAGATCATTTGACTACATGAGGTCACTTATAATTGATTTTAGATAGGGATTCTCACTTCATGTCACAATTCTAGAAGGTCTTTCCGAAAAGCTATTGGTACCCAGGTGCTTCTAAGAATAAGTTTTCACCCTCAGACTGATGGACATTTGGAACAGACAATACAGATTCTATAGAATGTGCTCTGAGAATGTTTCCTTGATTTAAAAAATTCTTGGAAGAATCATATCCATCTCATCAAGTTTTACTATAATAATATATTTTATGAAATAATTTAGATGGATGCTTTTGAGGCCTTATATGGTAGGCCGTGTCATTCAACCCTGTGCTGGCTAGGGTCAGCGATGCAGCCCTACCAGGTCCTCATATCTTATAGGATATTTAAGAGTGGGTTCATCAGATTAGGAAGCGTATGTATACTTCTCAATATAGATAGAAATATTATGCCAATCTCCATTGATGACATCTAGAGTTGAAGGTCAGGGATCATGTTCTCATTCGAGTATCACCAAGTCTAGGGAATAGGCGATTACAAAAGAAAGGGAAGCTATCACCTCATTATGTAGGGCTGTTTGAGATCTTAGAGAGGGTCAAGCTGGTAGTCTATCAGTTGCTACTAACTCAGAGGTTTCATACCATGCATGACATATTTCATGTTTCACACTTTCAGTAATATCATGACGTCACATCTAATACCTTTGATCCTAATGAGGTTTAGTTACATACTGATGCTACTATTGAGGAGTATCTAGTATGCATCATTGACCAGAGCATGAAGGATCTATGCGGATGATCTGTCCCTCTATTATGGGTGCTATGGAAACACAACCATGTACATGATAAGACATGGGAGTGGGAGGCTGACAGATTGGAACAGTTTCCAGAGTTATTCTTAGAGAGTGTATCAGAAACCTTGGAAGTTGAACTCGTGGATGAGTTTCTTCAAGGGGGGAATACTGTAAGAACCTAATTTTTCACTATGGTATGGATACATTAAATTTTGGTCTAATTATTTATTTTGGACCAAATATGGATGCCTAATGAGTTAGAGAAGGTTATAAGGGTGTATGTGGCCTGCTCAGAGCCTAGAACCCATCTTTTTTGGGGGAAATGGGCCTATCACATTGTTTGAGGAAACCGTTCAGTTATGACAGAGGGTAAAATCTAAAAGTGCGAATGGTATAAATTTTTAGGAAGATCCATCTTGCATAGTTGGTGCACAATTTCTCAAACCATTTGACCTAACCATTTCTTATGGCACTTTATCTAGGTAACCATGCATGATTTGCACACAGTTTGGAAAAATGTGCAGCCAAACCGTACACATATAAAATTTTAGTTAATTTTACATTTTTCCATTAGTGATCTAATTAACCCTACCCTTATTTCCTAATCTGATTTCTAGTTGGATGAACCTCTATTTATATTATTTTTGATCTTTTTGATGTCCCAACTTAGGGATCAAGAGATATCCTTCATTTAGGATCAGTTCAAGCATCCTTTCATCATGTTGGATGAAAAAGATCTACTCTCTTCCAAGAATCATTAAAGGCTAATACAAGACAAGGAGATTCATACAGGCCTAATTTGTGTGGTATATAACTCATCCTTCTAGTTCTTTGATTTTGGAATGGTCATGCAGGTTCCGTCGATTTTATCAGGTGCTATTTATTGAATTTTACACCATGATTATAATCATTAGAACACCATGGTTATAATCTGTCTAAATAGGCAATTAGTTTTTTGTATATATGTCCACAACTCCCAAGACCCCATGTTGGGTGTTTTTCCATAATTGAGTTTTTGGTGTTTTGACACGTTTGGGTTTCCGTTTGGGTGTGCCTTGGCTTAAAACTTATAATGTTATGATTTCCTTTTTTAAATGGATTGATTTTATTTGTGAATTGAATCATGGTAAGTACGATGTATGTCAACCAATTTACATGCCTAAGGTAAGTGCTTCATTTTGATATATATATATATAAATGTTAAGTGGAAATTGGAAACTATACGGAGTATATGACTTGGATTATTAAATGTAAATTAATGTTTTCTTGCATTTATATAACACACTTTTTCATGTTTATGGAAGGCAGTAGAGTGAACCCTATTAATTGAATTTTATTTACATGGTTTTAATTAAAAGTTTTCATACTACTTGGACCTGTCAAAATAATGAAAGGCAAGGCTTGAACCTAGTGAATATTTTAATGGAACAATGATCATATTTAAAAATTAATTGTAATGAATTAAATGTAAGGCATAAATTTAAGAACATGGACCTTGAAATATTTATAGCGAGGATTGACTGACATTATCTCTTTGTTTCTTGAGGTAATTCCTTGGGTAATCGAGGATGTCATTCCAACTCAAGGATTATGGTTTCCTCTGGTGAGACCTACCTAGGAACCTGATCCTTTTCTACCTATGGATTCTCGGTATGACATCATAGGATCCCTTTATTATTATTATTTCAAGATTCCATGGATACACTGCTTAGATCTATCTTTGAAAAGTTGGTACTGTGGTTGCAGCCTATCAGGCCGAATCATTACTTAGCCCTATTTTACCGTGGAAGGATTTCTTAGACTTTGTAGGTGTCTTATGGTGGGAATTCCTTGGATGATACTCCTTGGATTACACTCTTACCCCCTAGCTAGACTTAGTTACTACAAAGTTATAGGCCCTTGAGGTATAGGTTTTCTGAGTGAATACCGTGGAACCACTTCATAATAATTATCAATTGAGGTTGACTTGTTACATCCTGGAACCTTCACTATTTATAGTGCCATGAGGTGATGTTATTTCTAGCTATGCCTCACGTGACTTTTTTATATAAACTAGTCATTAATGTAAGAACCCAGACCTTCTTTTCAGGTATTTTTTCCCTTTTCTGGAGTTTTTGAGAAAAGAGGAGTTTTTGGAAATTTTTGAAGTACACGTCGTGTACTTTATGATTACATGTCGTGTACTTAGTTGCCACATGAGGCCGTGTGCTATTCGTGTAAGGGACAAAAACATGGTCATGTGGGGTGATGTGGAGGCCGCCTAAAGTGGAGTACAAAAACAGCAAGTACATGCTGTGTACTCCAAAAGTACATGCTGTGTATTTTGTTTTTTTCATTAAATGCACCAGGGTCACGTTTGACGGACAGAACACCCCCTTTTAGCTTTGGTTCGTCTGAGAGTGAGGGTAAGACTGTAGATCTTCTCCGATCCCCCAATCCTCCATCTTTTATCCGAATCGACCGCCATTGATTGCATTGGAACTGCTGTGGTAAGCTCTCCCTTATTCTAGAGCATCGTTTTTAAATTCCTCCTCTTTTGCAAGTTATCATGGGTTGAACATTTTGTGCATTTTCATAGATCTACAATGTTCTAAGGAGATTCAAGCCTCGTGGTTCAAGTATACAGATCTCCTAGCACCAAGGTATGTGGTTTTTTCCTTTCTGTTGAAATTCCATAAATATTATGTGCAAATTCCACCAATACCCTTGAACGAGGTATTGTGTGTTTACCATTTTACCCCCATTGTATGCCTACCATGCTTTTATGCCTGTGTAGAGGTAAAATGGACATGTTTTGGGTTGATTGTTATACCTTGGTTGGTCTGCTCATGCTTCATTCTGTTTACGACCGTTTGGTCCTGTTAAACCTATTTGGCCATTTACCTGTTTTCCATGCCTTGTGATTGGAGGGTGGAGTGTTGTTTTCTGACATTCTTGAGATGTTGTAGACTAGTTAGCCAAGTAGTTCTATAGGGTTACTTTGGCCATATAGCATTATTATTCATTGACCTACCCAGGGATGTGAGAACTTGGTGCTATAGACTAAAAGGGGATAGACCGAGTGAACTTCCTCAGAGAGTCTTGGGGCAGTAGTAGACTATAAGGGGATAGACCGAGTGAGCTTCCACAGAGAGTATTTGAGATTTAGGATATATAGGGATTGATCGGGTGAGAATCCTCAGAAATCATAGGATTACTTTGGGGTATAAGGGGATAGACCATGAAAGCTTCCTCAGAGAGTCCTTGAATGTTTTAGAGTATACAGGGATAGACCATGCGAGCTTCCTCAGAGAGTACTTGACTGTTTTAGACTAGTTGGCAGCCTTTGGCATTTGGGGGAATGCATTTGAGGCCATGTGACCAACCAAGTATGGGGTGCCTTTGGGCGTCTTCTAGAACCAGGGCGTTAAAAAGTGGTATTAGAGGAATTATTTTCCCTTGACTCACTGTTTGGAGCCTATAGCCAGGGATAAGATGGAATAGGTTCTTAGTAATAAGCTGTGTCTAGGAGTAGCTAACCCGTGTACAAGGAAAACCCATACTACCTCATTTATTGCAGTTTTACTGGTTTGAAATTTTACAGTTTATTTGATTTCACCATTGGGTGATTCATATGCTTTGTGCTGTTACCGTTATTGTTATTTCAGTTCAATTTCTGTCACAACCCGATGAGATGAGGGTATGCCATCTCATGAATCATATAAGAACATGTTATAAATAACATGCCATGCATTCTTTCCATGCCATCTAGGATGCATTAGCGATTGCACGTTGTTTTGATAGATGTTGTGTAGATTATGCATGCTGTTGTGATAGATGTTTTGATAGAATCCCGGCTGTTTGATATGGAATCTATTTTATAGTGATTTTCTTAGATGGATGCTAGACTTTGGTTCATGAGGTGTTATGGGCCCTCAGGACCAGAATTTGGTGGGTCATTGCTTGTTTACGTTGTTTATAACTTGTTTGAGATGCCAAACATTTATTCGTGGGGAGTATGGGCACTAATGGTTCCTAATTTGTCACCTTAACGCTTATTTTTCTGTGTTTTCTGGGCTCCGGTGCAGTTCTAAGGCTACTGCCCAAAAAAACCTAGAATACACGGCATGTACTTTATGATTACATGCCATGTAGTCTTTAGTAGTGTCACTGACTGTGCAAGAAGGGACACAGGGTTGTGAAAAATCTTGTAGGAACATGCCGTGTACTAGTTTATCACGTCGTGTAGTATGAAATAGGTACCCGAGCCATGTCACGAACAACACGGGTCGTGTTATCTTTTCACATACACACTGTATCAGAATTTTACACACTGTGTATTCTGACCTGGGTGCCTGACCATGTCACGAACAACACGGGTCAGTGTTACCTCTTCTCATACACGCCGTGTCCTCCTGAAACAAGCATTGTGGTATCAGCCATGTAGACGACCATGTAACTAACAACACGGGTTGTTGAAACTTTTCTAGTACACAAAGTGTCCTCAGTGAACATGCCATGTAGTCTAGGATTAAGATGACCGTGTGGGTTAGTCATGTAAGGATAATCCGGTAGGGGAACAGAGTTCAAGTACGTGCCATGTGGTTTGAGAACACGCCATATGTTTGGGGTGTTACACGACCAGTTTAAACAAAAGTACATTCCCATGTGAATGACTTAATGGAACACACCGTGTAGGGAAATAAAATGCCATGTAGTCATGATTTTCATAACTTGAACGCATTATTTTCCCGGTTCCTTCTTGTGCCTTCAGTTTTTCGGTCCTTGTTAATCTTGAATCTAAGGTGTGCATCTAAATTTGCAGAATCATGCCACCTAGACATCCTCCTGTTGAACTCCAATCGTAGGGGAGTGATCAGAAGCCCGATATGACTGATCAGGGACTTCATGTATACCCTCTTGTTGTGCCAGCCTTGTCACTAGTGGTTATACCAGTTGCAGGCGCAGATTCATAGTTTAGGGAGGGTTTTCTGAGGATGATGCGGACCTTCCAGGGAGCGCAGCATCCTGCCCCGTCGATGGATGATTTGACGCAGGTTTTCCAAAAACAGCATCCTCCCACCTTCTGAGGGGAAGGAGGACCTTAGGCTTTAGAGTCGTGGCTCGAAGCCGCACTGAAGATCTTCGAGAATCTCTAGGTACCACCAAAGAGGAGGGTGAAGCTCGCGACCTACATGCTCTGAGACTCCACCAAGAGGTGGTGGGATGTCATCTCTCAAGTGTTATGCCACCAGAATATGGCTTGGGAGGAGTTCCTGCATATCTTTTATGATTACTTCTACTCAAATATCTTGAGGGCCGACCGAGCCCAAAAGTTCATGAGCTTAGAGTAGGGTACTCTTTATGTGATGGAGTATTCCTCTTGTTTCCTGGAACTGTAGTGTTTCATCCCAATCCCAGTAGGTGATGAGTTGTTCATGGCTAGGAAGTTTGAGGACAGTATCAGGCAGGAGATCCATTCCCAGGTGAACATCTTCTAGTTGACTTCGATATACTCAATCGTCAATCAGGCACTGATCACAAAGCACAATCTGAGGGATTCTAGAGTAGTGAGCTAGGGCGGTTTGACCTCCAGAGCTAGTGTTCCTCCTATTGATAGTAGGAAGCGCCGCAGATAGCTTTCTCGAGAATATCAGAGTAGGTGGGATGCACCTTCATGTATCCATGTGGTGTGCTACTAGTGCGGGAGGAGCGAGCATACGAGGCCATGTTGCCCGAGGGACCCAATGGAGTGCTGATCTTACGTCAGGATGGTCCATCTCCAGCATTTCTGTTAGTTTTTTCATCCAACAACCGGAGACTGGGGATCTTCTATGACTTCGCATTCGGGAGCATCACCACCTGTTTCTCATAAGTCTAGGAACTGGAGTTCTTTCAGACTTTTAGGCTTAGGTGGAGGTCGTGGATGTTGTGTTTAGTCGCTGGTCTATCAGCGACAGCAGGGCAGATCAGCTCAGAGCGGACATGCAGGGTCATAGGGCCATGGTACAGGTCAAACTTTTGAAGTAGAGTATACCCACTAGGAGCATGATCTTATACCTTCCATAGTTTGAGGTACGATCTTAGTAGCCTCATTTTTATCTTCAACTCTTTTCGATACAGGGGATTCCCATATCTTTATATCTGTCACTATTGTGGAGAGTCTTGGTCATTGCTTCTTTTCTTCTATAGACATCATTACACTAGACACACCGTTAGGGACTAGGAAAACTAGTGTACATCAGTACAAAGAGTTCCCTCTTGAGGTTGCAGGGTGTCACTTCCTATGGGACCTGTAGGTCTTAGAAATGACGAGCTATGATATCATTCTCTGAATGGACTGGTTAGTCTTCTTCCAGGAAGTCATCGATTGCTATCACCGCAGGGTGAGTTTCATATCCCCAGAGGGTGGATCTTTTCTTCATTAGGGAAAATGGGATATACATGTGAGTCGATCAAGACCCGAGCATCATGGGATATGAGAAGTTACAACCCAGATTGCTAGTCTATATCTGGAATACCAGGGGACTTCACAGTTAGACTTTTCTCTAGTGGTGGATCGTTTCAGGGACGTCTTTCCAGAGAAATTTTTAGGTTTGCCTCTGGAGCGTGAGGGAGACTTCTCGATTGAGATTTTTCCAAGAGTGGCACCGATGCCCATTCCTCCTTATAAGATGGCTACACCTGAGTTGCAAGAGCTAAAGAAGTAGTTGGAGGAGTTGCAGGCAAAGGGTTTTATCCGACCCAGTACTTCTCCTTGGAGTTCGCCTGTCCTATTTGCAAAGAAGGCAGATGACACCTTCATGCTTTGTGTGGATTATCGGAAGCTGAACCAGTTGACTGTCCAGAACCGATATCCCTTACCGAGGATTTATGATCTTTTTGATCATCTTCGAGGAGACCTATTGTTCTCAAATATTGAATTAAGATCCGGTTATCATCAGTTGCACGTTACACCATCTGATATACCTCTTACATCTTTTTAGAGAAGGTATAGTCTCTATGAGTATATGGTTATGCCATTCGGTCTCACGAATGCGCCTGTAGTTTTCATGGAACTGATGAACCGAGTGTTACATCCATACTTGGATTCCTTCATGGTTGTTTTTTGTGGATGATATCATGGTGTACTCTCACACTCAACATGACCATGCAACCCATCTATAGATTGTTTTGAGTACACTGAGAGAGCATTAGCTATATGATAAGCTCTAAAAATTCCACTTTTGGATGGATCAGATTCATTTATTGGGGCATTTCATCTCAGAGACATGAGTATTAGTAGACCCAGAGAAAGTGAGGATAGTAGTTTCCTAGGAGAAGCCGAAGGACATATTTTAGGTATGGAGTTTCCAAGGGATTTCCGGATACTACAGACGCTTCATACAGGACTTTTCATGCTTAGCAATGCCGCTAACAGGTCTGTCTAAGAAGGGTGAGAAGTTATTATGGTTAGATTATTGTGAGTCAGCCTTTTAGGAGCTGAAAGGGAGGTTGACATCAGCACCAATACATGTCTTGCTAGAGCCGAGCAATAGATATACTGTTTAATGCGATGCTTCATGTATTGGGCTTGGAGCTGTTATGATGTAGGGAGATGGAGTCGTTGCTTATGGGTCTCGGCAGTTGAGGCCACATGAGAGGAATTACCCAACTCACGATCTGAAGTTGGAAGATGTTGTTCATGCCTTACACTATTGGAGACATTATCTTCTGGGAGCACACTTTTTGGTTTTCACTGACCACAAAAGTATCAAGTACACTTTCACTCATCATGATCTGAATCTGAGACAGGGCAGATGGGTTGAGTATCTTCAGTCCTTTCACTTTGAGATTTACTATACACCTGGGAAGGGAAATGCAGTGGCTGACGCATTGAGTAGGAGAACTCTGATACAGGCAGTTCAGGAGGCCAATAGTAAGTGGTAGCTTATGGTTCTATTCTATGAGATGCATTTGGAAGTGCACAGAAGATAGGGGAAGACTTTTCTATCTTCTGTAGCTGTTACCTCTACTCTTCTCGATCGGGTACGGATGAGGCAACTATCAGACTTAGAAGTCCAAGTCCTACATAAGATTATGTCAAGAGAGGACCCTCTTCCTAGATGGACAGTAGGAGAGGATGAGATTTTTCATTTCTAGGGATGTGTCTGGGTGCCAACAGACATATGAGAGGAGATGATGCGGGATTTTAATTCCTCAGTTTAGGCAGTTCATCCTGGCGTCACCAAGATGTATTTTGATCTACACTTCCAGTATTGGTGGCCAGGTATAAAGAGAGATGTTGATGATTTTTTCATGAGGTGTTCTAGTTGTCAGCAGGTGAAAGCAGAGCATCAGTGACCAGCATGTATTTTATAGTAGTTACCCATTCCGGAGTATAAGTGGAATGATGTTGCGATGGACTTCATTAATGTTTTTCTGAGGTCACCTCGAGGGAATGATGCTGTTTGGGTTGTCTTCGACAAAATAATGAAGGTTTCTCACTTCTTGCTAATTAAGGAGACCTTCAGTGTTTATGATTTGGGATGGTTGTACATTTGAGAGGTTATAAGTATGAATGGAGTTCCATACTCTATTATTTCATATAGGGATGTACGCTTTAATTCTCGGGTCTAGTAGGGGCTTCATAAGGATTTGGGTACACAGGTAATTTTGAGTACAACTGACCATCCCCAAACAGATGGCCAGTCAGAGCAGACAATTCAGGTGCTTGAGAATATGCTCTAAGATTGCATTCTAGATTTTGGAGGTTCTTGGGAGAATCATATAAGTCTTGTGGAGTTTTCCTACAATAATATTTTTCAGGAAACCATTTAGATGGAACCATATTAGGCTTTGTATGGTAGGCCATTCCAATCACCCTTATGTTGTCTAGAGGCAGGAGAGGCAGCTTTTCTGGGTCCTTGTCTTGTTTAGGAGACCTCAGAGGAGAGAGAGGTGATTCAGAAGAGGAAGGCTACAACATAGTCTCAACAGAAGTCTTATGCTGATCAGTGTAGATGACCTCTAGAATTCGAGGTTAGGGATTATGTTTTCCTACCTGTCACACCTAGGTTGGGGCACAAGAGGATTCAAAGACAGGGTAAGATTTCAATGAGGTACGTCTGTCCGTTTGAGGTATTGTAGATAGTTGGTCCGGTTGCCTATCATTTGCAGTTACCTCAGAGGTACCGGGATATGCATGATGTCTTCTTTGTTTCTCAGCTCGGACGTTACTTTTTCGACCTGTCTCATGTCTTTCAACCTGAGGAGGTTGAGCTCGAAGGGGATTAATTATTTGACGAGCATCCTATCTGGATTGTCGATCACAGAACAAAGGTTCTCCATGGCCGGTCTGTTCCTTTGGTACGGGTGCTATGGCAGCACGGGCGAGTACAGGACAAGACTTGGGAGAGGGAGGCTGATGTACGATCGTAGTGGCTGGAGCTGTTCGAGGTTTCTTCTTCTACACCTCTCTAGGGAAATCCGGGGATGAATTTCTTTAAGGGGGGAAGTTTGTAAGGACCCAGACTTTATTTTCAGGTATGTTTTTCCTTTTTTAGAGTTTTTGAGAAAATAAGAGTTTCTAGAAATTTTTGAAGAACACGTCGTGTACTTTGTTGCTGTGTGAGGCTGTGTGCTAGCCCAGTAAGGGCTGCACACACAGTCGTGTGGGGTGATGTGGAGGCTGCCTAAAGCAGAGTACAGAAGAAACACGTACATTCCATGTACTCCAAAAGTACATGCCATGTATTGTTTTTTTCATTAAATGCACTGGGGTCACGTCTGACGGACAGAACACCCTCCTTTTAGCTTTGGTTCGTTCGAAATCGAGGGTACGACTATGGATCTTCTCCAATCCCCCGAGCCTCCATCTGTTCTCTGAATTGACCGCCATCGATTGCGTTGGAACTGTAACGATAAGCTCTCCCTTATTCTAGAGTGTCGTTTTCCAATTCCTCTTCTTTTACAAGTTATCACGGGTTGAAAATTTTGTTCATTTTCATAGATCTATGAAGTTCTAAGGAGATTCAAGCCTTGTGGTTCAAGTACAATGATCTCCTAGCACAAAGGTAGGTGGTTTGTGCCTTTCCGTTGAAATTCCTTGAAAAGTATGTGCAAATTCCACCAATACCATTGAACATGGTATTGTGTGTTTACCGTTTTACCCCCATTGTATGCCTTCCATGCTTGTATTCTCGTGTAGAGGTAAATTGGACATGTTTTGGGTTGATTGTTATACCTTGTTTTCTCTACTCATGCTTCTTTCTGTTTACGACCGTTTGGTCCTATTTAGCCAATTTGGCCTTTTACCTATTTTCCATGCCTTGTGATTGTAGGGTGGAGTTTTGTTTTCTGATGTGCTTGAGATGCTGTAGACTGGTTAGCCAAGTAGTTCCATAGGGTTACTTTGTCCATAGAGCATTTTTATGCATTGAACTACTAGGGGATGTGAGAACCTGGTGTTATAGACTAAAAGGGGATAAACCGACTGGTATTCCTCAGAGAGTCTTTAGACAGTAGTAGACTATAAGGGTATAGACCGAGTGAGATTCCTCAAAGAGTCTTTGAGCTTTAGGATATACGTGGATTGACAGAGTGCGAATCCTCAGAGAGCCTAGGATTACTTTGGGCTGTAAGGGGATAGATCGTTAGAGCTTCGTGAAAGATTACTTGACTGTTTTAGACTATACAGGCATAGACCGTGTGAGCTTGCTCAGAGAGTCTTTATTTTGTTTGTCTGAATAACCTATTTATCAGAGGCTATAGAGGGATTGATTGTGTGAGCTTTCTCAGAGAGTCTATGAAAGACCTAGGCTATAAGGGGAATTGACCGAGCGTGCTTCCTTAGAGAGTCCTTGACCTTGGGGCTATAAGGGGAATTGACAGAGCGAGCTTCCTCAGAGAGTTCTTGGATACCCTAGACTATAAGGGGAATTGACTGTGTGTGCTTCCTCAGAGAGTCTTTATAATTCCGTATGACCAAAAAAGAGGGGTTCAGTTGAGTGTGCCGTCCAGAGGGTTGTTGGTTTTTTCTAGGTAGGACCAGAGGATTACCTGTTGTGATTTTCTTCCTGTTAGCTATTGCTTTACTTTGGAACTGTGGATTATTTATTGTTTATCATATTCCTATTTACTAGTTTCCGTACTTTTACCTGCCATATATTCACTGACTGTTAGGCACAGTTCTACGGGTGGTTGCCTACTGGGATTCAGTCTCACACCCTATTTGAGTAATGCTTTTGAACCCAAACAGACTATATTGTTGCAGGTATAGACAAGGGAAAGCACCCTTGTAATTTAGGTACTTGACTGCTGTGGAGATAGAGTGCATGGGACCAAGCTTAGGCTTGTGATGTTGAGGAGCTGTTTATATTTATTTTTTACTTGTTTTTAGTACTATTGTATTTCTATCATTGTGACTTGTTTTTATTTTTTCCTAGACATATGTATCATACATCATATATATCTGTGCTTCTGTTATTTATCATATTTAGTCTTCCACTATTCACTTGTGTATGTAGTGTTTACTACTTCCAATATTGTTTATTGTTTTTTTCTCTTCCACTGTGTACTCTGCCAATGAGGGCATAGTTTCTCCACTATCACATCCAAGACCCTCACTACTAGTCGGAAACCTTTGGCATTTTGGGAAATTCTCTTGAGGCCATGTGACCAACCAGGTATGGGGCACCTTTGGGTGGGTTCTGGAACCAGAGCATTATAATTAATTAATTAATGAACTGGTTATATGTTCAGACCCCGGCTGAGGGCTGAAGATGGTACTTGTATATTTAGTTACATTTTATTACATTGATTTTTATACACATTCTTGCTCACTGTGACATTTACATTACACAAACCATATGTTATAGAAACCGTTGGTGGTGGCCCACTGGGATTTATTCCACACCCTCTCTGGGCACCATTGGGTAACCCGGGAAGATTATATGTGTGCAGGTGTTGATAAAGGGAAACATAACGCTTCACAAACTTGATTGATTACTATGCTAGGATGAAGATGGTAGTAGTTGATCGAACTGTAGCTCGTGATGCTTGGGATAGTTTATGCATTTCCTTTACTACATTGGGGTTTTCATGTATTCCATCTACTTTTTATCAAGGTTTTACATATTTCTAGTGACATGAAATTTATTGTGCATGAGTGATATGTTATAGACACTGTTGGTGGTGGCTCGATGATATTTATCTCACAAACTCTCCAGGTGACGTTGGGTACCCAGGGAAGATTATATTTTCACAAGTGTAGATAAATGTATGCATAATGATTCAAAAACTTGATTTCGTGGTGTGTTAGGATGGATATGGTAGTAGATGACTGAGTTGTAGCTCATGATGGTTGGGATAGTTTATGAATTTTCTTTTCTATATTTTGTTTTTCATGTATGCCTGCTAATTTTTATCCATGTTTTTCCAACTTTTTAGTGACTTGAAATTTATTATCATCATATATTTTTTGTTATTATAGTTGTTTCAGTTATTGTTATCATTTTGTATTTTTTGATGTGCATTAATTTTACTTATTTGTTCTACTATTTACCTCTCTTTATAACTATAAACTATGTTACACTATAGAAATGAGATAATAATCTCTGCATGGACGCACCCTAGGCTCTCACTGCTAGTTAACAACCATTAGAATTCAAGGAGATGTGGCTGAGTCAATGTGGCCCACTGGGCTTGGGGAACCTATTAAGTGGTATCCAGATCCATGACGTCACACTAATAAAACAGGTGCCCTAATAGTTTTTGTGAGATAACTCCTCTGTTGATTATCATCCCCTCAATCACATATATCAATAATATTTTCTCATTCATAGTAGAGAGATAGATAAATGTTTTTATGGGATTTCATCATTGCAGAGATGAGATTCCATGACATCATCTTTAGTATATATGGGTTATTTATAGTCAAAGTCTTGGTGCATTTATATCATTTGCAAGTGACATTCCATAAATTGAATGGATTTTGATTAACCTATAATGGCGAGTAGGACACTTAGTTAGGATGAGCATGGTTTACCTTTAGTGGGTTATAGTCAATTACACAGTAGTTTGTGAGGTTAGATTTGTATGTTATGATTATTATAAAAGATCAATTTCCTATAATCGTGCATGGGTACACATATGTTTATCAAGAATGAATTGTAGGGTTTCAATTGTTGAGAGATAATTTTTTATAAAATTATTATTTTCAAGTCCAAATTTAAATCTTTTTTCAGTAATTGGGAAGCCTAGTAAAGCTTAGGGAGTTATTGATGGAATGAAAAAAATTATTTAGAGGAATGTTTTATTATGATATGTGTGAACTATTTGAATACAGAAGAGGATAAAAGCTATTCTTAAAGGTTGAAGTTAGGTTTGGATGTCATTATCTTAAATTTCATGACATTATCATTTCAAGAACTACATTTAACCATCACTATATACTTTAAGTGTTTATAAAGATATCGTTTGGAGTGATAGACACCCTCACTGTGTTTATGAGACCCATAAACTAGGTTGTGGTGGTCATTCTTCATGAAAACCTTATGTAATATTATTCCAAGGGTAATCATGTAAGTTTTTGAGATTTTTTATTGGATTACATCATGATAACCAGATATATGGTGGACTCTAAAAGGGTGAAACCCCAAATTATAGAGATCTATTCTCTTGAGGCTTATTATCTTAGTGGCCAGACTAGCAGTTGTCCTTCATTAATTTTGAGGATGTGATGGATTATGTGATAAGAGTGTCACACCAATTACATGATTGATGATGGCTATATCAGTGAGTTATATGCTCATCTGATAGACGATATGTCTAAGCATACAACCTCAACATGATCAAATTTGACAGGATAAGGTGACATAACATACCTCTAACTGATTTTTGAAGCTCCCAATACTGGATTCAGTTACCTAGACCCAACTAATTTTTAATTTAATTTATATTTATATATAAATATTTGAATATTAATAAATATCTTTTCACATGATGAGTATTTTTCAGAATAATATCAATGTGACAATTTCCTTAGAATATATGTCACATCGAAAGGTCATAACCGTCCCGTACTATGATAAAAACCTTAAAGTGTTAAGAAAATATTATTAAATATATTTTCTATGGACAAATAACATATATATAAAGGGATACATGTGATATAAAATATAAAGTGTAATGAGATCATAAGATATTGCGATTTATTCTCATGAAGTTCACACTTGGTAATCTCTTAAGAGAGGGGGATATGAGAACGTACCTACTATATGAATTCCACATGTTATATATGTCATTGGATATTCTTATCTGGGGATATATACATTGGTCTTTAGAATTGATATTATCTTTAATGAATATTACAAATAATATACTTTGTTGTAATGATGAAAACTATGGAAACATATGGTCGTGGTGAGGTAAGACATGCTGTTTGATTCATAAGTGATATTACATTAATGAATAAGTCAAAAAAGGATTTGTACCTTCTGAGTTAATGTAATGAGATATCTATTACCCTATTATTGGAATCTAACTGTCTGATTACTTCATGAAAATGAAAGTTTTATCAATTAATTCATTTTAGGTAGTAAAAGAAAGATATATCAAGTATATTGGTTGATGATACAATTAATGCAACCTGCTTGATGAGATATCATGAAAAATGGATTTTATTACACAGTGAACATTCGTAGGAGGATGTTGTCATTGAAACATTAACATATTTCTATGCTAGTGACTTAAATTATTTCTATATATTTATCTGGGACTTTAGACTAGGTCCCTTAATTAAACCATGAAATAGTCCTAAAGGGTCACACACTAAGTATGTACAGAACCTCAGTTAAATTCTATTTGTATTTAATATTAGAATAATTAATATTCTTAAGTTCCGAGGAATAATAATTATTCAGGTTATATTGATTGCATAAATATTTATTTAATGAATATAAAAGTGATATTTATTTTTAAAAATAAATAATTATTATTCATGGTTTAATAAATGATGAGAAGTATTGATATTCTATGTTATGGGTCTGAATGAAAATGATATTTTATTTAATATCATTCAAATAAATATTTATTAATTTATTTAATAAATGATATCTAAATATATGTGAGTTAGTGGAAATTAAGGATATAATAATATTAATATTATTATTTGACATGGGATTTATTTAGGATTGAAATATTAGTTAAGGGGATTTTTTTCACTATTTAATTCTCATAACTAGATATATAAACTGAATTATATCATTTTAGAGGAGTTTGAGATAGGTGTGTAAAAAATATTATCCCTAGATAATTCTCTGAATCCAAAGAGAGAACTTCTCAAAAATTATAGAAGGAATAAAGATCATTGATCATCCTCCTCCCTCTCAAGACTAAGAGAACTAGAATAAATCTTTCATGTCTAGAAGTAATTATTGGCATAATCAACAATAAATGACATAAGATATTTGGTTCTTATGTGCTATTACCCGAAGATTCTATGATAATATTATGAGGTTCATAGAGCACATGTGGATACCATTAGAGGGATTCGATCCTTGGATCCTCCATCACAATGAAAACTTGACAAGAAAGGTCAACCATTTTGACAATAAATAATGAATTTCAATTGAAGGTAGTTCTTATGTGTATAAATTAATTATAAATTATAGGTGAAATGATCTTATCTAGGAATATTTTAGTGTTTTTCATCAATTTCATAGGATTTATTTGAAGAAAATTATGAAAAATAATAATTAGACATGGACCTAAAAGTTAAATAGGATACACATGAAGACACAAGGGGGGGGGGGGTGAATTGTGTCCTTTTAAAAACACTTGTATAATTTAAAATTGACCCCCATTTTTTATTTGGAAAGTGATGATGTTATCATTTCTTGAAATATATCTTATAGTATAATAATAAAGGAAAGACCATTGTAATATTTATAGTAGTTTTAGGCATATAAATCCCATAGTCCACTCCACCAATGCACTCACCTCGAATTATATGATTTTCCCTAAATGGGTCCTTTCATTAGGTTACTAAAAAACTTAGTGCAGGGAGACAAAACCATAAAAAAAGGATTATACATGGCCTTTAGGTCATTTTAAATGGAACATAAAAAAATACCTTAGTATGAGAAGATGAAATTACAATGGAAAATAGATGTTTATTTTTGAATATAGATTCAGCTCACATTTGCCTCCACAATTGATAGAAGAAGAGATCCCCATAGGAATATAAGAAATTCATCACAAATTTTTTATCCTAAAGAAACTTGGGGTTACTTTTGAAAATAACAAAAAAGTAAAATAGAAAAAAACTCCTCAACAACAAGACATATACAGAGTAGTAGAATAAAACATGTATGTCTCCAAAGTATAGTCTTGAAAAATAGATTGGGAGAACTATATAAGATTATCAATAAATAGTTATGGAATCAAAAATTGAATTATTATTAGAGAGTCCCAATGAAATTATAAAAAGTATCATCTTTTGGAACATCAGAGAAATATAGATCTATTACGAAATATTTTCCTCTTTGCTCTTCTATTATAAAGATAAAAGCCTTTATGAATAAATAAGAAATCTGATTTTACTATGGTTATGTAGATCTGAAAATATCACCATAAAAATCATAATATTTAAATTATTAGATAATTTGGTATTTGAATTTAATCACCCATTGAAAAACATATCTTCCCTTTGAAACAAGAAAAATTTAATCCATTTTTGAAGATCCTTTTAAATAGTTTTCAAGCAAATTTTAATCAGATATTTACTCAAGTGAAACCATTACTGAAATCTTAAAAAAAATATATAATTCAAGTCACACATACAACTGATTCAATGTATATATTTCTCTGCATATGGTATCTTCAAAATTACATGACACAACATACTATTTATTACAAATTTCATGTAAAATAACCTTTTGTAAGATACTCAAATGTAGGGTTCTTCACAAAATTTATATACCAAATCCTAACATTCAATACAATTGTAAGGTGGGAAATGTATTGTTCTTTATCAACATTTATGTTCCTGTACCTAACATTCACCTTAAACATTGAGTAATTAATAGTGATTGCAGAATCATTAAAAAAATTCTAGAATACTCAGAGAATAAAAATTATTTATAATTACTTCCATAATTCCTCAAAAAATAAAATAAATGTTATAAAAAATATAATCCTTAAATTAACTAAAAGAAACTTCATTAGTAAAAAATGAGTATATTCGTGAGTATAAAAATCAATGATAAATTAAATAAATTGTTGGATTAAAATTTATATGACTAAAAAACCTTTTTGATAATCACAAAAGCCATATAAATATAAAAAAATTATATATTTTAATTATTAATCAAGGAAAATGAGATTTATGAAGTCAGATAATAGAATATCATATTTATCCAAATTTATCCCCCTTTTTATGATATAAAAATTAAAGTTTAAATATAGAGTAAAGTACATTCAATGTAGTGTAAAAATGGTACTGAATGTAAGTTAAGATAAAAATAAAGGCTCTCTAAAAATGAATAATCTCTAAAACATAAAATAGTATTAAACGACAAATAAAGATTACATATAACTAAAAATTAACAAAAGAACTCATTTTTATAAATCGATCGAATTAAAAAAAAGTTTTGGGATGAAGGTTTAAATGTTTACAGGGTATGATGTGAATAAGCTGTAGGGTTAGGTGCATCAGGTGAGGATTACGTTGTTAGGGAATCATGAACAATATGATGTATTTCCTCCAGGTCCACCATAAACTCTTTGAAATTATAATTCATTAGGCCAGCCCATTCCTTCATCAAGAACCTTAAATCCTGGAAGATCTTTAGTACTTACAAAAAATTAATGTTCTGAAAATTATGAATAGTTATTGAAGAATAAAATATTTATCCACAATTTTCCCTAATTTATTTAATAAAAACCAAACTTTTGGTTTAGTATAAGTGAACTACTCATTTTTATCTTTTTGATTTTAAATCAAAGCATGGAAGGTCACACCATCAGAATGTAATAACCAAAATCTATCCTCCAGAGCTACAAGATATTTTGATAGAAACAATATTCTTCCCATAATATCTTCTTATCCTTCTCTATTTTATGTAAAATATCTTCCTTAAAATAACTTGATTCTATATATTGAAACTAACATTTTTTTTTCAAATCACTAAAATATTATTTTTTTTGAAAAAATTTATTTTTGATTTTTCTTACTTGACCATATAAATGAACCTTAAGAGCATAAAAATATGTCTTTGATATTTGTTTTTCCATAAAATTTTGATTCTAAAGTTGGAGAGATTCATATTCTATTTTGGAAAGAGAAGTACTTTTTAAATCTTTATAACACATATGAGAATTCCCATTATCTACTTAGAAATTTACACATTTATCCTTTTACTGATTGAATTTTAAATCCATACCAAAATAAAACAAACAATTTCACTCCTAAAATTTCAACTCGTCGTTATCATCTAATGAACCTTGCTCTAGCCTTACAGAAGGATCTATGACTTTAACCAACTAAAGTTATAGGACTTCCATATCTTTAATAGAGTGAAAAGATAATTCATTAATAACTTATATTGCTTTAAAAACTTCTTCAAATATAATTTTCAAGGTACTTTTAACAAGATTAACTAACTGTATACCAATTAGTACAATTGTTGAAGTAACTAGAGAACTTCCAAGCTCACCAATATAGGATTCCTCTTTAAAATGTTCATAAACATGAGTAGAATAGTTATTTATTTCTTCAGAAAAATTACCAAAGATTCCTATTAAACCCTATCATTAGTAAAAATAGGTTAATACACCTCTTCAACCATATAAAGTACAATATTCTCAATATGATATTATATTCTTATAGAACTTTGAACTAGCACAACCCCACTATCTTTCTCTATAGAAGGCTCTTGAAAATATACATGAAACTAAATAAAACCCCCTATACTAGTATGTATATTCTCATAAAGAACTTTACTTATCATAGTATTTACTGGAACATTGGTTATACCGATATATGAGTCTTCCAATCCTTGATCTAATTGAGTCACTCCAACTCCTTCATCTTTATATTCAATACATTTTCTACACAATGCCTACCAAAATCGATTAACATTATGATCTTATTCTCCCAATGATCATGAGATCCTTAATGTTCTTCATCCTTAAAACCAATGAGAATCAGCTTAACCTTGGTTATGTTCCAAAAAAAATATAAACTTAGTGAGCATTTTAGTTGATAGGATGTTGATATGATGACATCTCAACATAGATCAGATATCAGTGATCATCCCTATTTTGTATAGAATAGGAGGAACTAATTTTTCATAGGTATAAATTGGTATTATTACATCCTTTTTTAAACAATGATGCATATACCTTATAAAAAACATATTAAAATTAATATTGATGTTTCTCGACATTAAAAACATAACATACATGTCTAAGAAGAGGATTTTCTCCAACTTAGCTATCCTCAACACTAAAATAGTCCGAATAAACTTGACCAAGACTTTTTGGTCAACCGATATACCCTTTACTAATATGTTATTGATTTTTAAGCTTCAAAACAAGAAATAAATGATTTCCTAATAATTGTTGACACTATCCCCAATCGATTTTAAACTAAAATAAAAAACATCTTCATGGGAAAATTTGAAAATCTAATCCATATCCACTAATGAAATAGAAAATTCCTTGTCTTTTACCTTTAATGATTTAATATCTTGTATTTCCCAAAGCATTGAACTGTGCATGCTCAAAAAATTATTTCACATCTTTCTAAAAGTCATATTTTAATTTCCACCATAAATCATATATTCAAGGTCTCAGAAAATAATCACTTTAGTTATTAATAGATTTATCTGAAACATGCATTTGAAGTTAATGACTTTACCTTTAAATAACTTCCTTTCATAACTGGTGGTCCTATACCTATTGGTTTCACATGGTAATAATTTATATTAACTTTTTTTCTTTTCAATAACTAGTATCAGAAGGTTTGTGTTTTGGAAACTATGGTTTTTGTGAGATTGAGAGAGTAGAAGTTTGAAAATAAATAATATTGAAGGTAGGAGAGAGAATAATTTTAATATGATGGTTTCAATAAACATTATGGTCCATCAATACAAATTTATAATGTAATCATTTAGTATTTTTTAAAATTGAAAAATAAAATTTCAGGAAATTAAATAATCAAATAAAATTTTAATTTAGCATATTTATAATCCAAATAATCAATTTAAATAAATGAATCATTAATAACAAAAACTAGAAGAAAAAAATTTATAAACTAAATAGAGATAATCAATAAAATTAAATAATTACTTGAAATTAAATAAATATAAATCCCTTAGAAAAAAATATAAAGTGATTTATTAAAAATATAAGCATGTTGAAACTCAATATTAATAAATTCTAAATATATATCTTATTTATGGACATGATCTCTTAGTAAATAATGTCTAATAACTATATAATGAGTACTATAATGACTCACGTGATTATTTGAAATATTAGTAGCAGTATTATTATAATATAAAATAATAATATGATTGTATTCAGGTTCAAATTATAGAAGTTTGTATTTTATCCCCAACATCTGTGCACAAAAACTACTAGAAGAAATGTATTTTTCCTTTGGTGTTGAAAATGAAACTGAATGTTTCTTTGTACTAGGCAATGAAACCAATGATTTTTCTAATTAGTGACAAGTACTGATGTTTATTTTTATATCAAATATACAACCCCAAATTAATCATCTTAATATGAAATTAAATTAAAACTAATTTTTTTTAGATAAATTAGAGATATAAATATAGTTACTTTTTAATGTCTAAAAATCCTTTTAGTAATAATACGATGAGTCTAATTCAGGTTTGATTAAAATGTTTCACAAAGGGAAAACCCCAATGTTTGTTCTTCTAGTAGTAATATATAAAAAACAATATATCCTAAATCAATATAGCTTGTTAGAAATTTCTTTTCCAGCTTCATCCAAATCATGTTTTACATTTTTACACATGTAAATTTCATAAGACTCACTGTTTTCAAGTTCAAACTCTTTCAACAAATTGATAATATATTTTATTTGATTTGAAACATTTCCAAAATCCTTTTGATAAATATAAAACCTAATAAATAATTTAAATTCTCCCATCATACACATTTAAAATTCATTTTTCATTAGTTTTTCAAAAACATTACAAATATTTTTATTAGTTGAAAAAAAAATAACATCATCTAAATTGATTTGAAATAATAAAATATGAGAAAGATAATTTTTATTAAAAAGATTAGGAATACCTAACCCTATTGATAAACCATTTTTTATAAGAAAAGAAATAAACCTTTTAAACAAAGACCTTGTTGCTTGTTTAAGGTCATATAGATATATAGTGTGTTTAAAAATTTAATTCGATAGATAAGGTTTTTAAATCTTGTAGGTTTTTTAATATAAACTTCCTCCACTAAATAATCATCTAAAAATGTAGATTTTGTATATATCTAGTATAATTTAACGTCTATATGGTATGTATAGATGAAAAGGATCATAATAGCTTCAATACTTGTAATCGATGAAGATGTTTCCTCATAATCTGTTCCTTCCCCATGGTTGTAACCATTAATAGCTATCCTTTCTATATCCATAGTAATTATACCTTGATCATCTCACTTATTTATAAAGACCCGTTTTGTTTCTATTACTGGACGGTTTGAGGTCCTATCAACTAATTCCAAAACATCTTTTCTCTTAAATAGGTTTACTTATCACCGTATAGCTAACATACAACTCTCATATTAAAAGGTTTTTTTCTACTGATTTAGGTTCAAACTGGGATATTAAGGTAGATAACTTATCTAGGTTTCCAAAATCACTTCATGTCATACATCCTTCATCTAAACCTCATATAACAGTGTCTAAAGGGTGTTAATTTAAGGTTATAGGCTATATAAGGAAGTCACTATAAAGTATCCAACCATAGTATCCCAAGGCTTGTAGTTATTGTATTTCATTGTTACTAGATAAAATCATTCACATCCCAAAAGATCAAGCTATTTAGTAGTCTTGAAAAACTAGATACATACTTAAATATCACATTAAAACTGAGAAATTAAAATAAAAAATATTATTTATTTGAGAAAACCCTTATTTCCTTTAGAACATCCCTTAATATTAATTATAATACACTTCCTATCATCCTGGGGAAAATAAACATACTAAATGGGTGAGCTCATATGCTCAATAAGGGTATGCATACAATTAAAGCTAACTCAAAATAATCAAAACATGAATATATGGACAAGATAAAAAAATAAAACATAACTAATAATATAAACTGGGGACTAAATACAAGGAATAAATAAAAACATAAATAATCACCTGGCCAATAATAACTAGTTTCACAATGACTGAAAGCATAATGTCGGACATCATAAACTAACCATCAAGGCCTTAGCCGAAAAATCATTCATAAATGGGTATGGAATTAGTAAAAAATCCAAACCAATTTGTCTCATTATACCTACCAATGCATCAAGGGGCTATAACGGACCCCACCCATCAATTACTAAGTCCAATTCATTCATTATATGAAAGGGGTGATCATAATCAATATAAACTTTCATATTAAAAAACATAATATGAAATGTTAATAATTTCACCAATTAACAAGTATAAAATAGTCATAATATATCCAAATTAATTAGGTTAATGGAACCAAAATATTAAATCCATATTAATGAATAATATTCCCCAATTAATGCAATGTAGATGAAAATACATTGAAAAGATCATAAGAATATTTTTTTTGAGGAAAATAAAATTTTACTTTTGAAATCACTAATTAAAATTTATAAAATATAAAAAATATTAAGATATGAATTTTATTTTAATTAAAAATTAAAATTTTTAATGGAATAATCAAATCATTAAGTTATTATGATGTTTAAAAATTCCACGCATGTTCTATAATTTAAACATAAACATTTCAAACTTTTGTAAAAATTCAAAAAATACCTCATTCAGAAATGAAAAGAAGATTCATTTTATTTTTTTATAAAAAATAATCATGGGTGTAGATATTTTTTATAAATAATTATATAATAGTTATAAAATTCTTTAAAACATTATAAGGAAAATATAGACATAGAAGAAAAATATTCCTAACCACGTAGAAAAACAAAATCAGTTTTTCTTAAAAATACTATCTCTATATCTAGAGTTCATAAATAGAGGAAAATTAAAGAAAAAATTTTAATTTATAGGAACAAACATAGAATAATAAAATATATTGAGTTTTAGATATGAATATAAAATAATCTCAACAATGGAGATGTAAACATAAATATTTCAAATAATGATGAGATTGTGAAATAAACTATTACCTCAGGTTTGAATTTATTCATATGCATCTAAAGATCCTATATAATAAATATGGATTTATTATATATAAATTCAATAACCATAATCATATATATAATACAATATATTATTTAATTATAATATTTTATCACCTATCTATTAACAATTCCTCGTTAAAATCACTGTTCTGGGTAATAACTGCTTCGTTTTTCATGTTTTTTTTGGTTTAGTAGTTTTGGTCCTTGTACATTGATCACAGTTTCATAATTTTTTTTAATATTGATATAAATATCATATATATTAATTATATATATATTTATTATGATCCATTAAAGGTATTGATAGAAAAATTAATGACACCGTTTATGGAGATCGTAGGCCGTACATACACATTAATGTTGTTTTCATTTTTTGATGGATGAAAAAAAATAAAGGTAAATAAAACATAAACCTTAAATAATCATTATTATATCATATAAATCATTTTTATTAATTAAATGTATCCTTATTACAATCCAAGTAACGTGAAAATGAAAATAAAATCACATCATTTAGTTGAGGTGGAAGTCGAAACATACCCACAAGTGATGTAGTTGTTTTACAACGAATTAGAAGGTAAGAATTTAAATTTGATTTTATAATTATATAAGTATATTTATGTCTTAATTATAATATATAAACATTAATACCATCATAATAAAACACAACAAATATGGTTGTGTAAAATGAATTGTATGCTATGTGGTGATTGTAAGCCGTTCTCACGCATTAGAGATACATTAATTTCTGATTTGAAGGTGAAAAGCTGGATAATGGTGATTTAATAATCATAATAACATTTAAGTATATTTATAATAATTAATTAATTATTTTATTACAAATAATATATATTTATTATTGGAAAATAAGAAGTAAAAATAATGTGATTTGTTAAGGCGATTGCCTCTTCTTTGAAAAAACTCTTTAAGATCTCCTCATAAGGATCTTAGGGTTGGTATTTTTGAAGAAATAACCTCTATAATGTGAATAATGACTTTTATAAGGATTTTTGGTAGGGTATGGACAATATATATGTCTCAAAGTGGTGTAAATAAGAGAAATGTCGAGTTTCCTTTTATAATTGAGGGGAGGAAAACTCTTGGAATTTCCTAAAATATTAATTTTAAATAAAGTAATAATCTAGAAAAAATCCTAAAAAAGAATATATATTTTAATATAATATATTATGGGGATGAAATCAAATCAACCAATAAAATTTGTACATGTTTAAGTGGTGTTTTAAACCTTATCTTTTTGTTTAACCCTTCAGTTAACCTATTTTAACCTTAACTGTGGTAACATATTTGTCATCTTAAAGATTTATAATTATATAAATAAGGTGAAAATTGAATAATAAATTGAAAATTGTTGAAATTTTTGACCATATATTATCCACCTTTTCCTATTTTAATATATTTTTTTTATTTAAATAAAAAATATCATTAGTTCTAATTTTAACACTATTTATTTAATTTTACTTAAAAGATATTAAGTAAAAGTTTTAATTAGAGTATATTAATTTAAAAAACAATAATATTTCATGATAATATATAAAATTAATGTAACACTATAAATAATTGAGAGTATATTACATTTTATATTTTTAAAATCATTTATTTTATTTTTCTATTAATTTAAGAAATAATACATCAGTGTTGCATAAACATTTAAAGTCATTATATAATTTTTAAAAATTATAAATTAATATAAATCATTAAATTAATTTCATTATTATAAAAATATACATTTATATTCATTCATAACTTTCTTTTGTAACTGTGTGGACACATATGAGATATTTAAATCTTAGAGTGTGACACTTTATAACTTTATTAAATTTAAATATTACATAGGTCCTTTTCATGGAATAATGTCTGTTAACAATAAAATTTCAAGACTAAGGTGATAAGGGTATAATTTCCTTCATAGAATAATAATTTATATGATAATGTATGGCCTTAACATTTAGTTTTAACATAGATTAACCAAATTTACCCTTTACCTAGGTGATAAATTTTACTGAGGTTTATATTCGTATTGACCAAAAATAAAAGGGACCAATTTAAGAAATCTCAACCTCATGATCCCAAATAGGGAATAAATTTTATAAAATTCAATTTATATAAGTGGAAAAAATTAATTTTAAAATAATCATACAAAACATGAAAGAACCTCTTAAAAAATACATTTTTAGGCATAAAATTGGACTATTTCTTATGTCATGCCTAGAAAAAATATTAGATGAATGTTAAAAAATTTTATTGAGTAAATAATATATAAATTTATTTAAATCATTCTCCAATAGTTGTTAATTTAATTTATTAATATAAAAGTACATTTCATGCATAAAAATAACTTTTCAGAAAAACACTTATTTTACTTTCAAATGTTTTTTTTATTTTTACTTCTAATCAATTGAAAACTAATGAATTTATTTTATACATGTTTAAACCATTTTTTTTTCAAAATATAGATATTCATATTTATACATTAAGATTTAATTTCTAGGTTATAATGAAATACTATATTATGGTTCATTCAGACTTAGGGTTGGGTGTATCATAAGCCATCAATAAGATTATATTTATTTTAAAATAAATATTCCATAAAATATAAGGGTGTTATAGACACTTTCAGGTTATAATGTTTCATTTTATTTATAAATATCTTGACTCTAAAAATATTCTATTTTAATTTAAAAAATATATCTTGAAGTGTTAAGTCTCAAGCTATTCAAAGAATCAATGAATTCATCTATTCGAATTCTGTTGCGATCAAAAGGATCACTTTCATAAGATTTCACATGATCATATTATTCAAACAATACATTAATTTTTATTAAACACCACATAGAATTTATTATTAGCATAATATCTAAGAAATATTCATTCATCAGACTTTGGATCAAGCTTAAAAATGTGTTCATTAGGGTTCAATATATAAACCTTTCATCTAAAAACATTAAATTATCCAAATTTAGGTTTTATATATTTCTTTAACTCATAGGGTTTCTTTTGATGAAAGGCCTGATTAAAGTTCTATTTATAATATTGATAGATGTATTAATATATTCTTCCAAAAATAGGTTGGAAGACTATTTTATTTCAACATATTTATTTCCATTTCTTGAATAATAATATTTCTTCCTTATAAAATTCCATTATATTGAGTTGTTGTTTGAGAAGAAAATGTATCTTCAACATAAAATTTTGAGAAAAAGGAATTAAATCCATGATTATAAAACTCTCCTCTAATATCAATTCTTAATCAAATTATTTTGAAATATTTTTAATTTTGAATAATTTTACAGAGAATCTGAAAAATAGAAAAAGACTCAATTTTAAAATTTAAGAAATAAACCCATGAAAGTCTAGAAAAATAACAAAAAATGGGTTTTTAGCCAAGCTTGCTACTCTATAAGGTCAAAAAAATCCACGTGTAAAATTTATAATGGTTTTTATATAGAAAACATGTTAATTTATTTGAAGGATGACTTATGATGATTTCTTAATTATTAAACATCATAAAGTGTTTTCTGATCAAACTTAATACTAGATAAATCTAAAAATAAATGATTCTTATATAAATTAGTTTTGAAAAACATATTTTAGTGTGTAATCCTTTTATTCCATTGACATGATTCATTAATTTCAATAGTTAAAAAGTTTACTTTTTGTTCACACAGGGATCTGAGGTCCAAATTATTAACATTTTTATTTTATGGTTCTCTAAAATTAATAAGTTTACCTTTAAATATAGAACAAGAATTGATAGATAAATCTATAGAATATCCATCATTACAGAGTTTTGAAATTCATATTATATTGTGTTTCCACCGTTTAAATAAGATAAATTTGTTGATCAATATTTTTTTGGGTCTCAAACAGATCCAACTCCAATTATTTTTCATTTAGCATTATCAACTAAGGTGACCAACACTTTATATACTTTTTATAGTGCATAAAAAATTTAAAAATATGTACTCATCTTCCTTGATTATCCACTATCCATGTACCATTTTTAACTTTTGTCCCTGGGAATTTTAACATATTCTTCCATATCCATAAAACCCATATTTTATTTCATATTAAATTTATCCTTTGATGAATTCAAACTTAAAGTGTTATTAGAGTCTTTTGAAAAACTCTATATAGACTTATAGTCTTCTTACTTTGTCACTTCTACCCTTTTTTCAATATTTTCATTTTCTCATCCTTTAACTGTGGTAAATCATGTATGATATGACCCATATTTTTTCATTCATAACACCTAACCTCTTTTAATTCATTACTATTATTCTTGGAATCATTAAAACACTTATTGAATAATTTATTCATTTTATATAAAATACTGAATATTCTATCTATTTATGCCAGTTCCTCCCCATAATTTGAGAAAAAAGTATCATTTGAGGATATAACATCCTTCATAGACCTTTTTCCCACTTTTTAGAATAGTATGTTTGAGAGAAATATTCTACCTCTCGATCATTGTATGACTTAATTTTTATCATTCATTTTTACTATATTAATCATTGTGGTTCCAATTAATTCCTTCATTGTTATATTCTTGATAGATGTGGATTGTAACGACCATAAATTATATGACAGGAAATTTCCTTCTTATAATTATATAATATAGTATAATCACATAGAGTCACATTAAAAACATAATACAAAATTTACAAATAAATAATTAAAGAAATAGAAGGTATTTCTGGAAGTTAAGGAATATATACCAAAGGAATAGTAACTTGACTTTTGAAATAGTAACATGACACTTATGAATAGTAAAATCAATAATTAAATAGTAACCTCACCAATTAAAGTATAAATAAAATTTATCAATCTTATATGTGAAAATATGATAGAATTATATCATTGTATAAGTAAATAAGTGTTTTAAAAATTATAAATTAAGTATTGGTATTTTTATAAGTAAAAAACATTTAATTGAAATATTATGATTTTTTTAATAATTTAAAATTAAATTTATTTTCATTAAATTTATTCATAAATTAATATTTTTTATATCTTATGATTATAAGCTAATTTTATGAGCCCATTGTTATTTTTTTTGAAGTTTTATAATTCCAGTTATAATTTTAAAATCTGTATTTTTTGAGTAAATTATGATTTTAATTAAAAATTAAATTCTCATATTTATAAAATTATTTTAATAAAATGGAGTTTTTTTAATTATACGTGTTGAAAAATGGTTAGGGTGATTTTTTTTAATTTTTATGAAATACAAATTTTTTTTGTGAAAAGTAAAAGATGGTAATTTACAGCATATATACATTATAAGTTAAATACACTATTCATCGAGTGATGGATGATATAATCACCATTGGTTCAAAATGACATGATCTAATTACTGTATTTTTTTCTCAAGAATCAACACTATTTCTTGTCTTAAAAATAATAATAACCTAATGAATTAAATAATGAGAAAACTCCCCTCTCCTCCACTATAAATACCGCCCCACACCACCTCTTATCCTAACACCTCTAACGCCTTTTTCCTTGTACAAAATCTGATAAAATATTATCCCAAGATCCTTACTCATGTCTAAGAGTTTTTTTTCTTAATAAAATACCAAAAAAAATCCCCTAAAGAGGTTTTCAAGAAGAAGGTATCAAGAGGTAAAAACCACTTCCAATTCTTTTAATTTATTTTCAAGATCTTTTATTTTATTTTTATCTCCGCAAATTGCCATCGTCTAAGGGGAATTAAAACTCATGTATCTTTCATATAATGAAATTTTATCAATTTTATAGAATAATTCATCATCAAATATATTCTCCTCTCTCTTTTACTTTATAAATGGAAACTTCATTCGTGTGGTGCTGGTTTACCACCTTTGTGGATGACATGATTTTATATTTCAATTTCAAATTCAAGGATGGTTATGAAACAATTTTTATGGTTAAAATATAATATAATATATTTAGTTTATCTTATTTAATTATATATATATATATTTTTGCATGATATTAATTTATAAAACAAAATGAGATCATTGTGATCGAAAACCACCAAAAAAACCCAAATAATTATCATTAACTATTTCTCTAATGATATATATTTATTACATAAAAAATGATATTTTTAAATTTATTAAGATAATTTATAACAGATAAGTTCAATTAAGGATAATTACCCCAACTTTATACGACCTTTTGTTCATTTATACAAGTAAACCGATCATGAAAACCCAGGAAACCAATGCCCCTAAACAATGAAATTGAACCTCTTAGCCCATACAAAGACCATAAATGAACGAAATAAAGCTATAATATATCAAATAAATGTATAAATGGTTATTTAATTATTAATTAATGAATATAATTTTATTATGTAGGAAATTAAGATCAAGTGAATAACACCTTATGAATTAAAGTAAGGGATTCTACCTGAACCTCTATTATTCCTTATGGGATTGTAATCAGGAAGTCGGAGTTCAGGTTGGTGCTCGTTTCAGGGTTTTCTGCGATCATTTTTGTTGAATTCTTGGTTATGGTGGAGAAAATTATTTATTGTGTGGAATCAGAGAATAAAATTTTGGTTTTGTGAGTCTTTGGAGTTTGCCGACAACTAGGAGTAGGAGGAAGCATATTTTATTGTCTTTGATGATGGGTAGGGGCTCTTCTGTGATAGATTGGTGTTGTTTGGCCTAAAACTTTTGTTCCATAGTGATCAGGTTGTTTTAAGTCATGGAGTCCTGCAAGGTTTCTCACTTTTTCCTCAAAAGTGTTTGAATAATAAAAATGTAATTTTCAGTCCCAATAAGCAAGCCCGATTTAAGGGAAGTTCCCGAATTCTTACCAAATTTCAAGTAAACTCTATAATATGTTTTAAGAAACCATTATTTTTAAAAAAATAAATTATTTTATTATGGAAAATTTTTTGGATCAGTACTGGTTTTATATAAAAGATTATTCAATTTTCTTCTTTAAATTATCTTTAATATTTTCCTTAAACATCACTAAAATGTTTTAATTCGAAAGTTTCTTAAATAAACTTTTTACACATTATAACTTTAGTTCGACATTACTAATCATCATATATGACTAGTTTCCTTTATTTATGTCAATTTATGATTTAATGTTTTCCTTTCAAAGGGACTTTTATGATGTTCCCATTTATTATGCTTTATGACATGATTGTGACACCCAATTATATCTATGGGTAACACTTATGTTTATATTTTATTGAATATGTGTGATTATTTATGTGGAAAAATATTCATGAAAATTTTATGATGGGAAATCCTAGATAGTTATCCATTTCATTGAGTAATATTTAGTCTCATGAGACGTTATGTGAAATGGTCTTGGTGGTTAGCAATGAATCGTGCTCCATGTGAAATGGTCTTGGTGGTTATCCATGAATAGTGATACTCTATTTTTAATGAGACTTGAATCATGCTAAAGTCCTATTTTTTTATTTCATCTACATTATTATGAATCCATTATTATAAGATCCCATGTTTTGATTCCTTATATTTATTCATGTTCTATGAATTTTTATATCATTTTGTTATTCCTTCTAACGTATGTGCTAAGATTTATTCTTATGTTTATTCCCTTTTTGGGATTTTAGCTCATTAATTTGTTCATGTTATCCCCAGGTATCCTATGTAGATGTAAGGACACAAATTAAGTTTTATGATCACAATTTATGATAAATAAATAATTTTTTTAGTCCAATGTTTTCTGTTTTATGTACTTAGTCTTCCAAGAGACTATACTTTATGATCCTTGTCTTCTAATTTCATAGTTAATTATCTAATGTTTTGTATAAAAAAATTGGGCTACTATAGTTGGTATCAAATTATGGTCTAGTTATTTTTAGAGATTAGGAATAGAACACTTTAGTAATAACCTTAGGGATAAGAGAATGTCTAAAAAAACATCTCAAAATTTTGGAAAGTATAGAGTAAGTTGTTTATCAATAAAATACATCCCTATCTAGATAATACAAGTTGATGTGGTTCTGGAATAGATGCAACTAGGAGTAATAACTCTAAAAAGGTGTTCTGGGCTTGTCTTGAGGCAAATAGGTACCCAAAAACAAGCCTTACTTCACACCTATTTTGACACTCCCAGGGGATATTCTTTGCTAAATTAATAATCTCATTACATACCATTATTAAAGGGATAAGGAAAATTCCCATAAGTATATATGTTATGTAACATATCATGGATAACCAAGATTGAAAAATATAGAATCACAAGTTAGGATATAAATTTCCTTTAAAATTTTATCCTTTTATGTTCAATGTTTCTTTTCAGTATGCTAAGTATTCAATCCCCCCCCCCAAATTAATCATTATTTTTCTTAATTAATAGAATTAATTTGAAGAACACATTACAAAAATCAATGTGATAGGTAATGTGATGATTTCCCTAATTATATACCAAATATGTTGGGAACAGACACTCGAAACTTTATGATAGTACTTGATCAGCTGGCTCAAGTTATGAATAATAACTTTAGTCATGTGGAACACCCTCCTTCTCCAATTAAATAACAAGTTTATGTTGAATACATCATGTGGTAAAGGGATCTCATATTTATTGGATATTTTGATACGCTCTTGGAGGAAAAATGGATTAACTCCATTGAAAATAAATTATCAATACTATAATGCTCATAAGAAGAGGTGGTTGTGCTCAGGGTCTATCATTTTGATAGGGATGCTAATCAGTGGTAGACACTAATCAAAAATATAAAGCCCTAGAAAAAAATTAATTCCATGGATTGGGATGAATTCAAGAATTTTTTTTTCAATAAATATTTTCCCCAAACCCTCAGTCTCTATATGGGAGGATAATTACTCAGACTTAAGAAGAAGAAAGATGATTCTATCAGGGCATGTGATGAAAAATTTACAAGGATTGAATGATTATCATCCATATTTGTCATGAAAACCAAAAGAAAGGTGGATCACATATTTAGTGGAATAAAGAGAGTCTATGAAAAGTATTTGTGATTCGAGACATCAATAGTTATGAAGAGATTGTACATTGTTCCCTCAAGTTTAAAATGGATATCAGAGACTCTCAATGGTCTCATGGGCCAAGTGACAAAAAGCATAAAATTTATTCTAATATGACTGGATCAGCAAATAAATCCCAAGATGGAAAGAATACTGAATATCCCACATGTCAAAATTGTTGGAAGAAGAATACTGGGAACAATCTAAAGGAAACTTGGAAATGCTTTAAATGTGGAAGAATTAAGAATCTGGCTAATAATTCCTGAAGGTACTTGAATAATTCCACTAATGTGGAAGAATAAAGTAATGTTCAGATCAACACTCAACATGCAGTACAATTTTTCAACTATAAGGAACAAAGTAATTTTGAATACCAATGCCCAAAGCCCAAGGTTTCTGGAGGGAATAAAAAAACCTCCAAGGAAATAATGAGGGTCATATGGTATCACTACTGATGAGATATATCTGGACAACGGTGTAGTGACAGGTACACTAGTTACTCATTCAAGAATGAAGAATATACTATTTGATTCTGGTTTCACTCATTATTTCATATCTTTCATTTTTAGTAGAACTATTCAAAAATAACCTCAAAATGTGAAGGTTTAGTTATCTATGAGAATAGACAATGGGGAAATTATTGTATCCAAAGTACATAACTCCTCCATGTTTACTGTTTGTGGAATGAACCTCCCATAAAATTTTGTCTTACTTCCTTTGGTGGAGTTTGAAGCTATTTTAGGCATGGATTGGATATCATTATAAAAATTCAACATAAAATATTGAGAAATAGAGACCACTCTTCACATCCCAAAGCATTTTCTAACTATTTAAAAGACCAAGGATGAAGATAAATATCCTTTGGAATAATTGTCTCAAGTTTGGATATTACTACCTTAAAAAGGATATGATAATGGTCGAAGACATTACCATCACAAGAAATTACACTAATGTATTCCTTGAAGATTTTTCTAGTCTTCTGCTTGATCGAGAGGTTGAGTTCTCAATTGAACTTATTACTCAATCTCTGCCAATATCAAAGACACCTTATATAATGGACACCCGTGATCAAGAATAACTGAAGAAGAAGTTACAGGAGAATATGGACAAGGGTTTTATATGACTGAGTAATTCACCATGTGGTGCACTAGTCCTCTTTTTCAAGAAGAAGGGTGGATCAATGCGACTCTGCATTGATTATCATGATCTCAATAAAACCATGATAAAGAAAAAGTATCCCAATCCTCAGATAGATGAATTGTTCAATTAGCTCTGTGGGACCAATTATTTATCTAAGGTGGACCTTCGGTCGGGATATCATCAATTAATGGTAAGGAAAAAATATTTTTCCAAGACAATATTTCAAATAAGATATGAAAACTATGAGTTCATTGTGATGAACTTTAGACACACTAATGATCCAAAATTTTTCATGGATTTAATTAATTGAGTGTTTAGATATTACCTCGAATTGTTTTTGGTAGACTTTATTGATGATATTTTGATATAATCTAAGAGCAGGGAGAAACATGAGGATCATTTTAGTACTATGTTGAAGACTTTTAAAAGGGATAAACATTATAAAAATTATAGTAAAGGAATGTTCTGGGTGGATGAGGTATCATTCTTGGGGCATGTTATTACCAGCAAAGGGATATCTATATACCCTTCCAATAAAAAGGCAATCAACGAGTGTCCCCGACCAACATCTATAATAGAGATCCATAGTTTCCTTCAAATGGTTGGGTATTACACATGTTTTTAATGAAATTCTCATGATTTTCAAACTTAATAACCAAGATGAAATAGATGGTATAAAAGTTTTTATGGACTTAAGAGTGCGAGTAATGCTTTAAGGGGATCAAAAATAGGATTATCACAAGAATAATACTCGCACTCCCGACAAGTGGAGACCTCTTTATGGTGTACAATGATGCTTCAAAGAAAGGATTTGTCTTTTTTACGGATGAGAAATGATAAAGTGAGAGACTATGCATCAAGGAAGTTTAAAATAAAAGAGAAAAGTTATCCCATGTATGATATGGATTTGGAGACTGTGATCATTGCATTGAAAATCTAGCGACATTATCTCTATGGGGAGAAGTGTGAGATATATACTGATCACAAGAGTATCAAGTATATATTAACACTGAAGTAGATTAATATGCTCTTGTGAAGATGGTTAGATCTCATCAAGGATTATGATTGCTCAATCCTCTACCATCCCGATAAGGAAAATGAGGTAGAGGACGATCTAAGTTGAAAGGATCCTGCATCTTTGTCAATGATGAGAATTGAGAAGGATCTAATATTCTTGGACATACAAAGGATGGAAATGAGAATAATTAAGGGAGGAACATCATCAATCCTTAATCAAATGATCCCTAAACCATACATTATGAAGAAAATAAAGTATGCACAAAGAAATGATGTGGAAATTTTGAAAACGGTGGAAGCTATTGAGAATGGGAAATCCTTCAAGTTCAAGATTGATAAGGATGGATTCATAAGATTTGGGTCATGACTATGTATACCTTCCAATATAGAGATAAATAATGATATTATAAATGACACATATAGATCAAACATCTCTATTCACCTAGGGATCACAAAGATGCATTGAGGACTATAGGAGAACTTTTGGTGGGACAATATGAAAAAAGAGATCACTGAATATACATCAAAGTGTCTGATATGTCAGAAATAGAAGGCTAAAATGAAAAGTATAAAGGGATGATGCAACCACTATCCATAACAACAAGAAAGTGTGAAAAATTCACCATGGACTTTGTCACTAGACTTTCAATGAAATCCATAGGAAACAATGTTATATGCATTATTGTGTATCATATTTCAAAGACAAATCACTTTATCACAATCTGGGAGGACTGATCGCTGGATAAAATTACGTCGATATATATAAAAGAAGTTGTAATGCTGAATGGTGTACCACTATCTATTGTATGGGATCGAGATTCAAGATTCACTTTAATGTTTTGGAAATGACTTCAAAATGATGTAATCATTGATCTGAAATTCAGTACGGTCTATCATCCTCAAACTGACAACCAATATAAGCGAACTATTTAGACACTAGAAGGCATGTCGAGAGCCTATTATATGGACTTAAAAAGAGGAAGGGACCAACATCTACATCTGGTTGAGTTCTATTACAACAATAGTTTCCACTCGAGCATTTGAATGGTTCTATATGAATTACTTTATGGGAAAATGTGTAGAACACCAGTATGCTAGGATAAAGTCAGTGAACGTAAGATGATAGGACCTAAAATGGTCAAAGAATAGGTAGAGAAGGTGAAAACCATTCAAAAACACATAAAGGAATCAATGTAGCCTAAAGTAGAAAAATTATATACACACATAATCCTCAATAGGACCAAGAGATTAATGTTGGAGACATGGTATTCTTTTACATATCTCCATGGAAGAGAATCATGATGTTTTTGAAGAATGGGAAGCTAAGTCCCAGGCATATCAGACCCTTCGAGATCCTTGATAATGTCAAATATATGGCCTGTAGACTAGCACTTCCATCAACCAGGTCTCAAGTACACGATGTAGTCCATGTATCCCTCTTAAAGGTATATATTGGATCTTTCACATGTTTTGAATTTAGAGAAGGTACAGTTGGAAAATGATCTTTCTTACGAGGAGTATACAGTGAAGATAATGAATTATAGAGATAAAGTTCTATGTAAAAATACTACTCACCTAGTCAAAGTACCATGGAAGAACCATAGGTAAGAAGACGCAATATGAGAAAAAGGGGAAGTGATAAAGCAAGAGTACCGACACCTGTTTTCATCTTAATAAGTGAAATTTAATTTTGAGGAAAAAATTTTATAAGTGGGTATGATTGTAACAACCCAAAATTATATCAATAGAAATTCCCTTCTTATAATTGTTTAATATAGTATAATCAAATAAAATCCCATTAAGAACATAATACAAACATTATAAATGAATAATTAATGAAATAGAAGGCATTTATCGAATTTAAGGAACATATACCAAAGGAAAAGTAACATGACCTTTGGACTAGTAACATGACCCTTATGAATAATAAACTAGATAATTGAATTGTAACTTCACCAATGAAATTATAAATAAGATTTTTCCATCTTATAAATGACAATATGATATAATTATATCACGGTATAAGAAAATAAGTGGTTTAAAAATTATAAATTAAGTGTTGGTATTTATATAAGTCATAAATATTTAATTGTAATTTGATGAATAATTTAATAATTTAAAAGAAAAGTTATTTTCATAAAATTTATTCATAAATTAATATTGTTTTGTGTTATGTTTATAATATATTTTTACGATACCTTATATAAATTTGCAAAGTGTTATAAAATAAGTTATGATTTTAAAATATATATTTTTCGAGTAAATTATAATTTTAATTAAAAATTAAATTTTCATATATAAAAAATTATTTTTAAAAATAGACTTTATTTTTATATTCTACACATAGAAAAATGGTATGGGTAATTTTTTTTTTGGGATTTTTCATAAATACTTTAATTTTTGGTGAATAGTAAAATACATTATTTTACGGCATATATACATTATAATTTAAATACACTATTCATTGAGTCATGGATGATGTAATAAACATTGGTTAGAAATCTCATGATCTAATTAATTTACTTAGTCTCAATAATGAACACTATTGATTGTCTTGAGAAAAATAATAAACCAATGAATTAAATAATGAGAAAACACCCACCTCCTCCACTATAAAAACCACCCTCACCACCTCTTATCCTCAAACCTCTCATGCCACGATACATGTCCAAATTCTAATAAAATATCCTTAAAATACCATTAACCAATTAAAACAGATTTTTTTATTAACAAAATACCAAAACCAATCCCCTAAGGAGGTTTTCAAGAAGAAGGAAAGAAGAGGTAAAACCCTGCCCCCTTTCTTTTAATTTCTTTTCAAGTTCATTTTTTTATTTCTCTCTCCTCACCTTCCCCTTGACCAAGTGGAATGAAAAAATAATTATATTATATATAATATAATTTTATCATGTTTATTTAATAATTCTTCATCAAATATCTTCTCCTCTCTCTTTTACTTTAAGAGTGAAAACATCGTTTGTGAGGTACTGATTTACCGCACATGCTTTCATCTTTGAATTTTAACTTAAAGTCAGGTCATGAAACCATTATTTATGGTTGAACAAGATTATAATATAGTTATTATATCTAATTTAATGTTATGAAATTAATTTTCATGCATGATATTAATTTATAAAACAAAATGAGTTTGTTGTGATCGAAAACCGCCAAAATAAACCTAAACTATTATCATTAACTATTATATAATGATTCATCTTCATGAAATAAAACCATATGATATATTTAAATTCCAAAACATCAACATTAACATTTAATTTCAATTATGGAAAATTACCCCAACATTATAAAACCTTTTATACTTGTATACAAGTAAATCGATCATAAAAACCAAGGAAACCAATGCTCCTAAACGGTGAAATTAAATATCATAACCCATAACAAAATCAATAAATGAAATTAATAAAGTTATTATAAGTCAAATAAATGTATAAAAGGTTATTTAATTATGAAATAATGAATGTAATTTGATTATCTAGGAAATTAAGATCAAGTGAAGAACACCTTTGTACTTAAAGTAAGGGACTCTGCCTAAACCTCAATTATGCCTTCAGGATACTCTCTCTATTTTTACAAAAATTAAATTCTCTTTTATTTTTATGTAAATATTCTAAATTATGTTCGTACTTTAAAAACTCATGTATAAATATCCATTCATTATTTTTTGTATGATATACATGTTTTTAAAAGTTTCCCTGCTCAATTGTTCCCAATAAGCAAGACCGATTTAAGGGAACTTCTCGAATTCCTACCCAATTTCAAGTGAACTATATATTATATTTTAAGACAAAATTATTTTTATAAAATCACTAATTGTATTATGAAAACATTCTTGGTTCACTTCGGTTTTCATATAAAATATTATTCCCTCTTCTGCTTTAAATTCTCTTTGATATTTTCCTTAAACATCACAAAGTTGTTTTAATTATAGAGTTTCTTAAATAAAATTTTTACATTTTATCACTTAGGTTTTACATAAATAATCATGATATATACCTTTTTTCCTATATGAATTTCCATGTAAAATTTAATTCCTTTCTTTCATGGATAGTTTTATGATACACCGATTTATTATTCTTTTTGACATGATTATAACACCCAATTCTCTTCATGGGCAACCCTTATGTTTATGTTTGATTTCATATATATGATTATTTATGTGTAAATATATTCATGAACATGTTATGATGGGTACACTTAGATAGTGCTCTAATACATTGGGTAATGTTTAGTCTAATGAGACGTTATGTGAAACAGTCTTGGTGGTTAGCCTTAACTTGTGCTGCATGTGAAACGATCTTGATGGTTTCACTTGACTCATGCTACTCTATGTGCAATGTGCCTTTAATTGTGCTAAATTTTTGTTTTATGTTGCTTTCACATTATTATTAATCAATGATCATAAGATACCATGTTATTATTCCTTATATTTAGTCATGTTTACATGCGTTTTAATATCATTATGTTATGCCTTCTAACCCATGTGCTAAGATTTATTCAGATGTTTATTACCTTATTGGAATTTTATCTCATAAATTTGTTCATCTTATCCCCAAGTTATCCTATGAATATTTAAGATATCAAAAGAAGTTAGGATCTCATAATTGATGATAAATAAAGAAATATTTTTTTAGTCCCATGTTTTCAGTTTTATATACCTAGTATTCAAAGACACTATACCTTACCATCCATGCCTCATAATTTGATATATAATTATGTAATGTTATGGGTAAAAAAATGGGATTCTATATGGATTTTCTTATAAGAGTATATATTTAATTACATTTATAGGGTAAAATTATATGAACTTTTATCACCAGATCTCATTCTGGAATAAAATTTCCTTAGGAAGAAACACCATTGACTATTTCAATAAATATTTTATTCATGTGTGTAATAATTTATCCATCATACATCTTAAAAGTGTAAAATTTTAATTTATAAATATTTTACCTCATCTATCTAATTTTATTAGTTTATTCATAGGAAATTGTAATAGTCCACATCATTTAATATGTAGTAGGTCACTAAGAAACATGATTGAATTCATCAAGGATAAGTCCACAAATGATTTCATCCATGGATCCTGAATTTATATCATATTCATAATTATTTCTAGAATACAACTTTTCTAGTTATTATTTATTATTTTGATAAGGTTTTAGAACCTTCATATAACTTCTAAACCGTGATTATTCAGATAGATGAGCATTCTAGATTTCAAACATCCTTAATTTTCACCGTTGAGGTATGGCCTTCTAATCATTGAAATTATTTATTTGAGTTCATCTATAAAAATATTTCTTCATAGTCACATTTGACTTAGTATTTATAGATATTGTCAATATTATTCATAAATTATTCCTTGGATACCAATTATTGGTCGAAATAAACATGAATACATAAGAAGAGAGTGAATCACATCATTTTAAAAACACTTGGAAAACTTAAAATTTATTTCCCATTGTCATTTAAAAAGTAATGTATTTATATTTTATTAAAACATATTATGTAGTTAAATAATAAAGAAAGTAAAACAATTTTTTATAGTGGTTTAGGGTATAAAGTCCCCATTGTCCACTCCACCAATTCTCTCTCCATCTTATTGTTGATTTTCACTAAATAGGTCCTTTTACTGGGGACCTGAACTGTAACACCCCATGGTTTTATAAAAATAGATTGAAATGTATGAAAATTTGTTTTAAATAGATATTTATAACTATCCTTTAAACATAATTTTCCCACTTCTGTGTTTTGAATTTTGAAAAACGGACATACACAGTTGTGATCAGGGTGATAATTAGAGTTTGATAGAACTAACAAAATTTTCTTTGAATATTAACATACACTTATGAATATTAATGTACCCTTATGAATAGTAACATACCCTTATTAATATATATATGACTCTTATTAATGGTAACCATACATATGAAAGTGTAAATAAAATTGAGGCAACTTAAAAATGAAGATGAATATCTTAAGTGTTTGAATTTTTTGATTAAATCATAATTTTCATTAAAAATTAAATTTATTATATTAAGAGAATTATTTTTGAAAAATTTAGTTCATTTTTGGATTATACACATTGAAAAATGGTTAGGTTTAATTTTTGAGATTTTTCTGAAATACTTGAATTTTTGGTGAATACTAAAATACATTAATTTACCATATAAATACATTATAAATTAAATTAACTATTCCTAGCATCCTGAGTGACGTAAGAACCCAAATATCAAACTCACATGATATTATTACTATTATTGGTCATGTAAAACTCACTATTTCTTTCTGTGAGAAGAAATAATAAATTAATGATTATAATATTAAGAAAACTCTCCTCCCCTCCACTATATAAACTACCCCTCACCCTCTTCCTCCAAAACCAATCAATCATCAAGAATTGCATAAATTCTTAAAATACTCTTCCCAATCCCCCTCCCCACGTCCAAGGCCTTATGGTCTCAAAAAAAGTCCAAAAACAAAGGTCTTAAGAAGTTTATAAAGGAGGAGTACTCAAGATGTGAACCTCTCTTCCATTTTATTTCAATTTCCTTTACAAGTTCCATTATTATGTTCTCTCTTATCACCTCACATCATCGAAATACCATGATAAATACAAAAACTTAAATTTAATATATTTTCATTGTGCTAATGGAATATTTCATCGTAATATCTCTTTTCCCCTCCTTTTAAACTTTAATTGAAAACAACATCTTAGATGTGTTAATTTATCACATTGAAGGAAAATGAGTTTTCAATTTTCATTAAAATCTTCAATACTGGTGGTGAAAAACTTTTAATGTTTGAAACAAAATCATAATATATATATTTTATCTAATTTAATGTTCTGGAATCCTCACACCCTCATAATATAGAATAATAACACAAAACAGGTTCATTGTGCTCTAGACCGCCATTCTAAATCCAAGTGTTTATGATTAACTTATCGAATGGGTCACCCTCATAGTATATAACCAAAATCATCATAATATGATTTATATCAATTTAATGTCAATGATAATATATATTAACAATTTTTGATGTTTAACCACATTTCAAATGAACTTCCATTCATGAATACAAGTAAACGGATAATGAAAACCAAGGAGTAAAATACTTCCAAAACAATAAAATTGAACCTCATAAACCCATAAAAAAGGAAATTAATGTACATAATATGGTTATAACATATCAATTAAATTTTTACGCGGTTCTGTATTTAATAATTAATGAATCTAAATTTTATTATTCAGGTTGTTAAGAACAATCAAGAATACCTTCGAGCATAAGGTAAAGGATATTTTAACTCAGTTTCCATTCATTGAGTTAAACATCAATGTCATTGATTTTTTCATTCCTAGAATATGTGCTAATGACCTATTATTGTTTTATGATGTATATACACTTTTATTGTGTGGTTTTATATTTTTCACACATAATTATGTCATTTATTTGTCCTCAATCTGATGATATGTTCTTTGTAATGGATCATCTCTCTCACTTTTATTCAAGAATCCACCCTATCTTTCATGATTTTATTTTTAATTCCTAATGACGGGGTATGTTTTATCACCTAAACCATACTTAGCTTATGATATATAAATTATGGGATACCCCTTTACCTCTCTTTAAACCCTCACAAGAACACCAGTTACTATGCTGAAATGTTTGTAATGGGTTTTCTCATCTCACTTTCAATTCCATGAGATTTACATTATTTCCCACTTATTTCTTGAATGTGGTATATGTGTACTGACATTTGATATATATTATTCCATGATTATATTTATATTCATGGTACCATGTGATTAATTTTGTGAATATTTATTTTTGGTCATACGATTAAATTGATTACAATGTGGTAACGAGCTTTGTCTTCGTTTTCCATTTCACTGTGACTTACTCTGTATTGTGCACCAAATAAATCTTATGCAGTTTACCTACTTCCCATATGAGATCAATTTTAATTTGAAATTATATCTCAATTAAATATCCATATTCTCATATCATGGATATGATTATTTTCTAAGCCGTACACCATTTTACATACGGTGTTTATTTTGAATGTTGTTTTAACTATGGAAGTGTAGATGAATACGTATCCTCCATTAAATAAGGATAATGTATAGGAATATTTATATTGTATTGAATCTATGCATAAATAATTATTTGGACATGAAGTAATGGGAAGGTCCCACTATATATCCTCGATGCATTGACTGGTCTCATGAGACAATCAGTTGGTGACAAACCCTGCGAGTTTGTTTCCAAAAAATCAGATGGGTTTCTACCCACAGACTTAAACCGTTTCGATAGTATAATAGTATTATATGAAAGATACGTGATGTGAAATTAATAATATTTCTATTTATTTATTATCAGTTATTAATATCCATGGGGTTTTCCCTATGACAAAATATATGGATGCAGTTTCATTCTCAGTATATTAATGGTGTGAGTTTTTCATTTTTTTCACCATGCCATATTGACTATGAAAAGTTGTTTATGATTAAATTATTATTGATTCATGCTTTCTTTATTTTTAACCCTTATTGAGCATTTTATCTCACCCCTTTACTTTGTTTACCTTGAGTAGGTTATGAATATGAGATAACTTATTGAGTTTCCGTGGATGAAATTTTTTAGTTTCTGTTATGTATTATACTTTGTTACCTTTCCAAATTTAATTTGAGTTACATATATCTATCTAGTTTCTTCAAGACTAATAAATTGATATTTACTTTAGGATTTCATTTTGTCTAGCCATGCCAATGTAATTAGTAATAAAACAGCTCCAATTTAGAGGGGTCTAGGAGTTATAGTTGGTATCGCAGGAAGTTTAGTAGAAAACATTGAAACTAGATTAGAAAATATAGATTTGGGAAAAAAATCCCTATGGAAGTATTTGAGGACAAACATACAAAAAATTCCTGGTATTTTTGTAAGGAGTATATTATGTGAATATTTATAGCAAATACATCACTGTTTGGATACAAATTGGTAGAGGTAGCTCTGGCACATATGTACCTAGGAGAGAAAACTCCGACAAGGAGTTTCAGGCTTGACTCGGAGTATCCTGGTAGATGAAAATAGATCCTTTTTCACTCATTGTATTGACACTCTTGGTGGATATGATTTGGATAATTCCTATTTTCTTTACAAGCTATTACGAAGGATTTTAATGTAAATTTTCCCTCAGAGAAGCCAGGTTTTTGAGATTAGATATGCATAGAATTTTAGTTTATGCTAAGTATTTTTAAAGTACATATTATAAATTATGATTCATAACCTAATATAGTGAAAGAGATTATTTAGAAATGGTTCCTAATGGAAGAAGGGGAATCAATACTCCTAGAAAAATTTAGGGATTATTAGTTTTAGTTAAACATATAGTTAGTCCCTATTTCTATTCATTAAGTTAAATCCTTATTTTAGAACTTTTCAGATCAAGGAAAGTCAGTTAAAAATGGAAGGTGGCGGATCTCAAACAATATTCCTACCCATTCATGATAACTTTCTGGCAATAATTATTGCAAAGTCATGTCTAGAATATTCTGAAACATTTTCTAACATACTACTCACTTGCAAGAAATTTTTTGAGATATCAAACACCAACACTATACCTTGATACCATCATGGATTATGCATTGTATATAATCAAATCCTATTTTATAAATAATATCATATTCTCAAGAAAGGTAAATATTATCAAGTCATTTTCAAATATTTTAACTTATCACTAGATTTTGAAGATATTCTGATTTTTAAAAAGGTGTTGAAGAAGTAGACCCTTGTGAAACCTATTTTTACTTGATTTTAAAATATAGTTTTTTCAGAACATACTTATGGAATTTTAAAAGGACCACTTATTGAAAGGTTAAAATAATACTTAGTCTAACTGTTTTATAAAAATCATGTTTTATCAGATATTTTGAAATTATATGTCATACAAGATTATTTTCAGAAACGATTTTTTTCTGTGAACACCCATATAACCCATGTTGTACAGGCTGTATCTGGATAAAGGAGGAAAATGATTTTGAAGGATCTATAAATGATTGTATCAATTCATGTAACTTCTATTTATGTGATAAAGATGATGATGGAACCAGATGGACATCATGATCAAGGTACTATCACTTTTTTAATAAGTAAATAAAATTTTGAGGGCGCAATTTCCAAAAGGTGTGGATAATGTAACACCACAACATTTTCTAAAAATAAATTGAAATGAATGAAACTTTTTTATGTAGATATTTATAACTATCCTTTAAATTTAATTTTCCCACTTCTGTGTTTTGAATTTTGAAAAATTGACATACAAGGTTGCGATCATGGTGATATTTAGAGTCTGAAAGAACTAACTTAATTTTAGGTGAATAGTAACCTACCCTTATGAATATTAACATACCATTATGTACAATAACTTTCCCTTAATAATAGTAATATGAATCTTATTAATGGTAGCCATACTAATGAAAGTGTAAATTAAATTTAGGCACCTTAAAAATGAAGATAAATATATTAAGTGTTTGAATTTTTTGATTAAAGAATGATTTTAAATAAAAATTAAATTTATCACATTTAGAAAATTATTTTTAAAAAATGGAGTTTATTTTTCAATTCTACACATCAAAAAATGGTTACGGTGATTTTTTGGTATTTTTATGAAATACTTGAATTTTTGGTGAATAGTAAAACACATTAATTTACCATATAAATACATTATAAATTAAATTAACTATTCCTAGAATAATGTGTGTTGTAAGAAACCAAATATAGAACTCACATTCTCGTATTACTATTCTAGGTCATGAAATACTCACTATTTCTTGTCTTGAGAAGAACTAATAAATTAATGATTATAATATTAAGAAAACTCTCATCTCGTCCACTATATAAACCACCCCTCACCCCCTCTTCCTCCCACACCACTCAAGCTTAAATACTTGACTAAATGTTTCCAAATAATCTTCCCAAGACCTATCCCCACTTCCAGGGCCTGATGGTTTCACCAAAAGGTCAAAAAAAGGTCTTAAAGAGTTTCTCAACGAGGAGTACTCATGAGGTGAACCTCTCTTCATTTTTCTTTCAATTTCTTTTACAAGTTCCATTATTTTGTTATCTATTATCACCTCACCTAATCCAAATGCCTGGATAATTCCTTTACCATACATGTACTTTATCTTCATTATTCTAATGAAACATTTCATTATAATCTCTCTTTCAAATCCTTTTATACTATAATTCAAACACCGTTCGAGATGTGTTAATTTATCACACTCAAGGAAGATCAGTTTTCTATTTTGATTACAGTCATCAAGACTGGTTCAGAAACCATTTTAATGGTTGAAACAGATCATTATTTATTTATTTTATCTAATTTAATGTTATTAATTCCTTACACCCTCATAATATGGAATAATAGTTCAAAACAATCTCATTATGCGCAAAACCACCAGGAAAAATCCAAGAATTTATTATTTACTTATCGAATGAGTCATCCTCATGGAATAAAAAATATATAATTATATGATAATTTATATATAATTAATGTCACTAAAAATATATATTAACAATTTTTGATGTTTAACCACATTTAAAATGAACTTCCATTAGTGAATACAAGTAAACAAATCATGAAAACTAAAGAATAAATGATTCTAAAACAATAAAATTGAACCTCTTAAACCCATCAAAAATGGAACTAATGAACCTAATAAGGTTATAAAATATTAATTAAATGTTTATGAGGTTATGGAATTATTAATTAATGAATCTAAATTTTATTATTATGGATGTTAAGAACAATCAAGAGCACCTTCGAGCATAAGGTAAGGGATATCTGAACTCAATTCCCTTTCATTAAGTTAAACAAAAATTTCATTGATTTTGTCTTTCCCAGAATATGTGTGAATGAACTATGATTGTTTTATGATTTATATATACATTTATTGATTGGGTTTATTTTTTTACACATTATTATTTTATTGATTTGTCCTCAATCTAATGATATGTTCTTTGTAAGGGATCCTCTCTCTCACTTTTATTCAAGAATCCACCATATCTTGTGCGCTTTTATTTTTAATTCCTTATGATGGGGTATGTTTTATCACCCACCAATACATTCCTTATGATATATAAATGATGGTATAACCCTTTAACTCTCTTTATTACCTAACAATAACACCCGTTACGATGCCAAAATGTTTTTAAGGGGTTTTCTCATCTCACTTTAAATTCCGTGAGATATCCTTTGTTTGCAACTTATTTCTTGTATGTGTTATATGTGTACTGACATTATATATACATAATATCATGATTATATTTATATTCATTTTATCTTTTGATTAATTTCATGAATATTGATTTTTGGTCATACGATTAAATTGATTACAATGTGGTGACATGATTTGTCTCAGTTTTCCATTTCGTTGTGACTTACTTTGTATTGTGCACCTAATAATTCTTATGTAATGTACCTACTGCCCATTTAAGATCAATTTTAATTTGAAATTATATTTCTACTAAATATCCTTACTCTCATATCATGGATATTATTATTGTCTAAGCTGTATCCCATTTTACAGACAATGTTTATTTTGAATGTTGTTTTATCTATGGATGTATTGATGAATCTGTATCCTCTATTCTATACAAATAATGTAAAGTAAAATTAATATTGTATTGAATATATTTATAAATAATTCTTTGGACATGAATTGATGGATGGGGCCCACTACATCCCCTCGAAACATCGACTGGTCTCATGAGACAATCATTTGGCAACAAACCCTGCGAGCTTGTTTCCAAAAAATCAGACGGGTTTCTACCCACAGACATAAACCGTTATGATAATATAATTGAATCATGTGATAGATAAATGACTAGAAAATAATAATATTTATCTTTATTCATTATATGTTATTAATATTCATGAGGTGTTCCCTATGAAAAAATATACGGATGCAGTTTCATTCTCAGTATATTAATGGTGTGAGTTTTTCATTTATTCACCATGCCATATTGACTATGCCAAGTTGTTTATTATTAAATTATTATTTATTCATTCCTATGTTATTTTTAACCCTTATTGAGAATTTGATCTCACTCCTTTCATTTTTTTTACCTTCAGCATGTTATAACGAGGTGATCACTTATTGAGTTTCCATAGATGCAGTTTTTTAGTTTTTATTATGTATCATACTTTGTTACCTTTCCCAATATAATTTGAGTTACATATATGTATCTAGTTTATTCAAGAATACTAAACTGATAATTACTTTTGGATTTCATTCCTTTTAACCATTCCAATGTAATTAGTAATGCACGAGATCCAGTTTAGAGGGGTTGAGGTGTAACAGTTGGTATCAGAGGAAGTTTAGTAGAAAACTGTGAAACTAGATTAGAAAATATAGATTGGGGAAAAAATACCTAAGATAGTGTTTGTGTATACAAGAAGAAGAAAGTCCTGATATTTTGGCAAGGAATTGATTATTTGTATCTTTCTATCAAATAAATCCCTGTTTGGATATAAACAGGTAGAGTTTTCTCTAGAACAGATGTTCCTAGGAGTGAAAACTCCGACAAGGAGTTTCAAGATTGACATGGGGTATCCTGGTACATGACAAAGGGACTTGATACACTCTTAGTATTGACACTCCATGGGGATATTCTGAGGATAATTCACATTTTCTTTAAAATCCATTATAAAGGATTTTAATGTAAAATTTTCCTAGGTTAAACCATGTTTATGAGATTAGCTATGCATAGAATTTTAATTTATACTATGAACCTTTCAAGATGAGAGTATAAATTATGATTCATAACCTACTATAGTGTAGGAAATTATTTTTAAATGCAACCTAATAGAAGAAGAGTAATCAATACTCATAAACAACTTTAGGGATTATGAGTTTTCTTTAAACACGTGGTTAGTCTATATGTATATTCTTTAAGTTAAATCTTTATTTTATAACTTTTTATATTAAGGAAATTATGTCAAAAATGGAAAAAGGAGTATCTAAAATGACATTCTTATCACTTTATAATGAGTTTATTGTAATAATTATTGCAAATTCATGTTGATAAAATTCAGAAACATTTTCTAACATACAACTCACTTGCAAGAAATATTTTCAGATATCAAACACCTCCACTATACCTAGATACCATCATGGATCATAGGTGGTATTTAATCAAATCCTATTTTTCAATATTCTCATATTTTCCAGACAGGTAAATATTATCCAGTCATTTTAAAATATTTTACCTTATCAAAACATTTTGAGGAGTATTATGATTTTGAAAAATTTTCTGAAGAAGGAGACCCTTGCGCAACCTATTTATATATACATTTAAAATATAGCCTTTCTGCACATAGTTATTGAATTTTAAAAGGAAAATTGATTGAAAGTTTCAACTCAAACTTGGTATGACTATTTTATAAATATCAAGAGTTATCAGTTGTTTTGAAATTATATGTCATACATGATAATTTTCGGAAACTATTTTTCTATGAACACCCACATGACCAAAGTTATACAAGGTGTATCCTGATAAAGGAAGAAAATGAATTTGAAGTATCTCTTATTCATTTTTTAATGCATGGTCCTTCTATTTATGTAATCAAGATGATGAGGAAACTTGATAGACACCATGATCATGGTACCATCACTTTTTAAATAAGTAAATAAAATTGCAAGGGCGCAATTTGTAGAAGGTGGGGATAATCTAACACCCGAAGTTTTTCTAAAAATAAATTGAAATGCATGAATTATTATTAAGTAGATATTTATAACTATACCTTAAACTAAATTTTCCCACTTATGTGTTCTGAATTTTGAAATATGTACACACACGGCTGTGATCAAGGTGATATTCGGAGTCTGATAGAATTAAGTTATTTTTCAGTGAATAGTAACCTACCCCTTATGAATAGTAACATAACCTTATGAATATTAACTTACCCTTATTAATAGTAATATGATTCTTATGAATGGTTACCATACCTATGAAAATGTAAATAAAATTTAGGCACCTTAAAAATAAAGATGGATATCTTAAGTGTTAAAATTTTTCATTAAATAATGAATTTAATTAAAAATTAAATTTATCATATTTAGAAAATTATTTTTGAAAAATAGATTTCAATTTTGTATTATACATGTTAAAAAATTATTAGGGTGAATTTTTGGGATTTTTCTGAAATGCTTGAATTTTTAGTGAATAGTAAAATACATTAATTTATCATATAAATACATTATAAATTAAATTAACTATTACTAGAATCACGAGTGATGTAAGGACCCAAATTTCAAACTCACATGGTCTTATTACTATTATAGGTAATTTAATACTCACTATTTCTTGTCTTGAGGTGAAATAATAAATTAATGATTATAATATTAAAAAAACTCTCCTCCCCTCAACTATATAAACCACCCCTCACCCCATCTTCTTCCCACACCAATAAAGCTTCAATCCTTGCCTAAATGCTTCCAAATACTCTTCCCAAGACCTGTCCTCAAGTCCAAGGCATTATGGTCTTAAAAAATTCCAATAAAAAAAGGTCTTAAGGAGTTTCTCAAGGGAGAGTACTCAAGAGGTGAACCTCTCTTCCTTTTTCTTTCAATATCTTTTACATGTTCCATTATTTTTTCCCTCTTCTCACCTAACCTAATCGAAATGCCATGATAATTATAGTACCATAAATTTACTGTATTTTCATTATTATAATTTAATATTTCATCATAATCTCTCTTTTCCCCTCCTTTTATACTATAAATGCAAACACCGTCTGAGATGTGTTAATTTATCACACTCAAGGAAGACGGATTTTAAATTTGAATTAAAATATTTAATACTAGTCATAAAACCATTTTAATGATATAAACAGATCATAATATATGTATTTTATCATATTTACTATTCTGTAATCCTTATACCCTCATAATATGGAATAATAATACAAAACTAGTTCATTGGGCACAAAACCACGATGCTAAATCCAAGCATTTCTCATTATCTTATCAAATGATTCAACCTCATGGTATATAAAAAAAATAATTATAGGATAATTTATATCTCTTTAATGTCAATAATAACATATATTAACAATTATGGATGTTTAACCACATTTCAAACAAACTTCCATTCATGAATAGAAGTTAAAGGATCATGAAAACCAAGGAAGAAAATGCTACCAAAACAATAAAATTGAACCTATTAAACCCATCAAAAATCCACTAATGAACCTAATAAGTTTATAAAATATCAATTAAATGTTTATGATGTTCTGGAATTATTATTTAATGGAGCTAAATTTTATTATTCAGGTTATTAAGAACAATCAAGAACACCTCATAGGACAATGTAAGGGACATCTTAACTCGATTTCCATTCATTGAGTTAAAAATAAATGTCATTGGTTTTGTCTTTACCATAATATTTGTGAATAAAATATGAATTTTTTATTATTTATATACACTTTTATTGTGTGGGTTTATGTTTTGCACACATAATTTTGTCATTGATTTTTCCACAATCTAATGACATGTTCTTTGTAAGGGATCCTCTCTCTAACTTTTATTCAAGAATCCACTCTATCTTCTGTGATTTTATTTTTAATTATTAATTATGGGATATGTTTTAGTACCTCCCCCATAACTCCATTATGATATATAAATGACGGGATACCCCTTTACCTCTCTTTAACCACTCACAAGAACACCGGTTACCATGCTGAAATTTTTGTAAGGGGTTTTCCCATCTAACTTTCAATTCTATGAGATTTACATTATTTTCCTCTTATTTATTGTATGTGGAATATGTGTAATTACATTTGATATATATAATATCATGATTATCTTTCTATTCTTGTTATTATGTGATTCATTTAGGGAGTATTAATTTTTGGTTATACAATAAAATTGATTACAATGTGGTAACGAGTTTTGTCTCAGTTTTCCATTTCGTTGTGTCTTTGTATTGTGCAAATAGTAATTTTTTGTGGTGTACCTACTCAGAATTTGAGATCAATATTCATTTGAAATTATATTTCTATTAAATATCAATATTCTCATATCATGGATATGATTATTTTCTAAGCCATATACCATTTTACATATAATGTTTATTCTGAATGTTGTTTTAACTATGGAAGTGTTGATGAATCCATATCTTCTATTCTATATGGATAATGTAAAGGCATATTTATCTTATGTGGAATCTATGTATAAATAATTATTTGGACATGCAGTGATAGGCATGGCCTGATATATCCCCTTGATGCATCGACATTTCTCGTAAGACAATCAGTTGGCGAGAAACCCTGCGAGTTTGTTTCCAAAAAATCAGACGAGTTTCTACCCTCATACTTAATCCATTTCAATGGTATAATGGTATCATGTGCCAGATTCATGCCATCCAATTAATAACCTTTATCTTTATTCATTATTATTTAATACCATCCATGATTTTTTCACTATGAAAAAATATATGGATACAGTTTCATTCTCAGTATATTAATAGTGTGAGTTTTTCATTTATTCACCATGAAATATTGAATATGCCAAGTTGTTCATGATTAAGTTATTATTGATTCATGATTCTGTTATTTTTAACCCTTACTGAGCATTTGAGATCACCCATTTCATTTTTTTACCTTCATTAGGTTATGAATAGGAGATCACTTTTTGATTTTCCGTGGATGCAGTTTTTAGTTTTTGTTATGTATTGTACTTTTTTACCTTTACCAATGTAATTTGAGTTACATAAATGTATCTAGTTTCTTTAAGACTTATAAATTGATTGTTCCTTCTAAATTTCATTCCTTATAACCATGCTAATTTAATTAGTAAATCACCGACTCCAGTTTAGAGGGGTCGAGGTGTTATAGTTGGTATCAGAGGAAGATTTTTAGAAAACCTGAAAACTGGATTTGCAAACGTAGATTAGGGAAAAAATATCTAAGGTAGTATTTGAGGATAAAAATACAATAACATTATGGTATTTTGGTAAGGAATAGATTTTGTGGATATTTATAAAAAATATATTTCTGTCTTGATACAAACAGGTAGAGGTAACTCTAGGACATATGTACCTAGGAGTGAAAACTCTAACGAGGAGTTTCTGGCTTGACCCGAGGTATCCTGGTACACGACAATAGGACTTTCTGCACTCTTGGTATTGACACTCCTGGGGGATATACTTAAGATAATTCACATTTTTTTACAAGCCATTATGAAGAATTTTAATGTAAATTTTTCATTAGAGAAACCATGTTTATGAGATTATCTATGCATAGAATTTTAATTTATGCTAAGTATATTTCAATTTGAGAGTATGAATTATGATTCATAACCAAATATAGTTCAGGAATGTTTTTTGAAATAGTGCCTAATGGAATAAGGGGAATCAATACTTTTAGAAAACTTTAGGGATTATGAGTTTTCGTTAAACATATGGTTAGTATCTATGTCTATTCTTTAAGTAAAATCCTTATTTTATAACTTTTCCGATCAAGGAAAGTCAGTTAAAAAAGGAAGTAGGAGGATCTCAAACGAAATTATTATCCCTTCCTAATGACTTGATTAAAATAATTATTTCAAAGTCATGCCCATAAAATTCTGAAACATTTTCTAATGTACAAATCACATATAAGAAATTGTTTGAGATATTAAACAGCTCCAATATACCTCGATAACATAATTGGTCATGGGTGTATTTAATCAAATCCCATTTTCTCAATATTATCATATTTTCAAGAGAGGTAAATATTATCAAGTAAATTTCAAATATTTTAACTTATCACAAGATTGTGAATCATATTATGTCTTTGAAAAAGGTGCTGAAGAAGGATACCCTTGCACAACCTATTTATATTTACTTTTAAAGTATATTATTTTAGCACATACTTATGGAATTTTAAAAGGACCATTTATTGAAAGTTTCAACTCAAACTCAGTCTGACTCTTATTTAAAAATCATGTTTTATTAGATGATTTGAAATTATATGTCATACATGATTATTTTCCAAAACTATTTTTCTATAAAAACCCATATGACCCAATTTTTACAAGTTGTATCTAGATAAAGGAGGAAAATGATTTTGAAGGATCTATAAACCATTATTCCTATGCACGAACCTTCTATTTATGTGAGTAAGAGAATGATGAAACCAGCTGGACACCATTATCAAGGTACCCTTAATTTTTTAATAAGTAAAAAAAATCGTGAGGATACAATTTCTAGAAGGTGGGAATAATGTAACACCCCAATGTTTTATAAAAATAAATTGAAATTAATGAAACTTGGTGTTATGTAGATATTTATAACTATCCTTTAAATTAATTTCCCCACTTCTATGTTTTGAATTTTGAAAAATGGACATACACGGTTGCAATCAGGGTGATATTTAGAGTCTGATAGAATTAACTTAATTTTTAGTGAATAGTAACCTACCCTTATATAAAGAATCATACACTTATGAATAGTAACTTACCCTTATTAATAGTAATATTAATCTTATGAATTTTTACCATACCTATGAAAGTGTAAATAAAATTTAGGCACCATAAAAATGAAGATGAATATCTTCAGTGTTTGGTTTTTTTCGATTAAATAATGATTTTCATTAAAAAATAAAATTATCATAGTAAAAAAATTTTATTTAAAAAATGGAGTTCATTTTTGGATTCTACAAGTCGAACAATGGTGTGGGTGAATTTTTTGTATTTTTCTGAAATACTTGAATTTTTGGTGAATAGTAAAATACATTATGGCCGATGAGCCCGTAATGGGATCCGTAAAGGTAGGGTTTCCCCCATCCTCCGCCTTCATCTCATCCATCTCAGTTCAGCATCGTCCTATCCTCCGATTCCTAGTTCAGTGGTTTGTGGCTTGTGGCTAACATATCTGAGAGATCGATCTCTAACAATTTCATCATTGTCCCCTATCTCCTAGCCCTATCCTCGAACCTGATAGATATTTCACGAAGATGCGGTGAGTTCAGTGGTCGAGTCCCAGGTCGATGGGTGTCAGCCCCAGATCAGTGTTAGCTATGGGTTTGGTGGGAGGTTCACTATGGGTTTTGAGTGCAGGCTTGGAGGTGGCGACGAGACTATGGATATGACATGTGAAGGAATTTTTTTTCCTTTCTGGTGTTCGGGTGGATGGATAAGGTGATGAATTTGACTCTCAATTTCTTGTTCATGTTATGGTTTTGGATATGATCTATTGGAAGTATTGATCTATGAAGCGTGGTACTTCCTTTTGAATATATGGATTTTGGTCCCATGATTTTGTTCTGGTTGAAGCGGCGGTTGGTTTCGGGTTCATTTAATTTTTTGTTGATTTCATTATGGTTGAACTGGCCGTGGTTTTGGGTTCATCTACGGCTCTTAGTTTCATGATTTTTTATTATCTTGCTCTGGATTAGTCTTTGGTCTCTGAATTTGGAATACTTTTCTGGATTTGGTAGGGAAACAATATTATTTTTCTATCGAAATGGAGAAAAATCAATGGAACATTGAATTGTTGAATTCTCACTTGGTAGTGATGTCAAGACAATGGTGTTATTCTTGAAGTTATATTGGTTTTTGTCTTGGAAGGCTGCTTCTCAAGGAATTTTGCAACGTTTTCTTACAAAAAGATGTTTCAGATGAGGTTCAAGGCAAAGTGGTTTCATTGTTTCATGACTTTTCATAATCTGAATATTAAGAGGGTGTGGCTTGGGACATCAGCACTATACCCATTCTCTTTGGCACATGTTATCTTTCTGTGCTGCGATGAGACAATTGAAGCTGGATGTTATAGTTTTTAGTTAGTGGGAGGAGCTTCTCTTTGGTAGTGAGCATTGTTTTTGATCTTGTGTTTTGGTCTATTGGAGACTATTTTATAGTGTTTAAGTCTTGATGTCATTGGTTATCACTTTCCTTTAAAAGTTTTTGGACATAAGAAAAGTAAATTTTAGTGAGTAAAATACATTAATTTCTCGTATAAATACATTATAAATTAAATTAACTATTAATTGCATCATGATTGATTTAATCACCCAAATATATAACTCACATGATCTTATTACTATTCTTGGCCATGGTATACTCAATATTGCTTTTCATGAGAAGAAATAATAAATTAATGATTATAATATTAAGAAAACTCTCTTCCCCTCCACTATATAAACCACCCTCACCCCATCATCCTCCCACACCAATCAAGCTTCAATAATTGCCTAAATTATGACCGATACACTTCCCAATTAATCTCCCCACTTACAAGGCTTTTTGGTATCACCAAAAGGCCAAAAAACAAATCTTTTAAGGAGTTTCTCAAGGAGGAGTACTCAAGAGGTGAACCTCTCTTCATTTTTCTTTCAATTTCTTTACCAACATCCATTATTTAGTTCTCTATGCTCACCTCACCTCATCCAAATTCCATGATAATTTCAATACCATACATGTATTGCATTTCCATTGTTCTAATGCAATATTTCATCATAATCTCTCTTTTACCCTCCTTTTATACTATAAATGAAAACACTATCTGAGATGTGTTAATTTATCACAGTCAAGAAAGACGAGTTTTCAATTTGCATTAAAATCTTCAATACTGGTCATGAAACTATTTTAGTGGTTGAACGAGATCGTAATATATTTATTTTATCTTATTTAATATTTTTTAATCATTATACCCTCAAAATATGGAATAATAATACAAAACAAGTTTATTGTGTGCAAAACAGCCAAGCTAAATCCAAGTGTTTATTATTAACTTATCGAATGAGTCATTCTCATGGTATATAAAAAAATCATTTAAAGATAATTTATATATCTTTAATGTCACTAAAAATATTTGTTAACAATTTTGTATGATTAACCACTTTTCAAATGAACTTCCATTCATTAATACAAGTAAACAGATCATGAAAATCAAGGAAGAAAATGCTTCCAAAATAATAAAATTGAACCTCTTAAACCCATAAAAAAATAAAATTAAAGAACCTAATAAGGTTATACCATATAAATTACATGTTTATGATGTTTTTTAATTATTAATTAATGAATATAAATTTTATTGTTATGGTCATTGAGAATGATCAAGAACACCTTTGAGCATAAGGTAAGAGATATCTTAGCTCATTTTCGATTCATTGAGTTTAACATAAATTTCATTGGTTTTATCTTTCCCTGAATGTGTGTGAATTAAATATTATTGTTTTATGGTGTATATATAATTTTATTTTATGGGTTTATGTTTGTCACACTTAATTATGTCATTGATTTTTCCTCAATCTAATGATACGTTCTTTGTAAGTGATTTTCTCTCTCTCTTTTATTCAATAATCCACCCTATCTTGTGTGATTTTATTTTTAATTCCTAATGATGGGGTATGTTTTATCACCTCCCCATACTGACCTTATGATATATAAATGATGTGATATCCCTTTACCTCTCTTTAATCCATCACAATAACACCCGTTACCATACTGAAAATCTTGTAAGGGGTTTTCTCATCTCACATTCAATTTCGTGAGATTTCTATTGTTTTGCACTTATTTGTTTTATGTGGTATAAATGTAATACCATTTGATATATATAATGTCATGATTATATTTATATTCATGGTATTCTGTGATTCATTTCATAAATATTGATTTTCAATCACATGATTAAATTGATTATAATGTGGTAACAGACTTTGTCCCAGTTTTCCATTTCATTGTGACTTACATTGTATTGTGCGCCTAATAATTCTTATGTGGTGTACCTACTTCCCATTTGATATCACTTTTAATTTGAAATTATATATATACATTAAATATCCATATTCTTATATCATTGATATGATTATTGTCTAAGCCGTATACCATTGTACATACAATGTTTATTTTGAATGTTGTTTTAACTGTAGAAATGTTGATGAATCCGTACCCTCTATTATATATGGATAATGTAAAGGAATATTGATCTTGAATTGAATATATATGTATATATATATAAATAATGATTTGGACATGAATTAATGGGAAAGTCCTACTATATCCCCTCGATGCATTGACATGTCTTTTGAGACAATCAGTTGGTGACAAACCCTGCGAGTTTGTTTCCACAAAATCTGACGGGTCTCTACCCACAAACTTAAACTGTTTCAATGATATAATGGTATCATGTGACAGATACATGACATAAAATTAATAATCTTTCAATTTATTCATTATCAGTTATTACTTTCCCTATGGTTTTATCTATGACAATATATATGGATGTAGTTTCATTCTCAGTATATTAATGGTGTGATTTTTTCATTTATTCACCATTCCATATTGACTATGACAATTATTTATGATTCAGTTATTATTAATTCATTATTAAATTATTTGTAAACCCTATTGAACATTTTACCTCACCCCATTCATTTTATTACCTTTAACAAGTTATGAAGATGAAATCACTTTGGAGTTTCCTTCAATCCACTTTTTTTGTTTTTTTATTCATTGTACTTTGTTACCTTTCCCAATGTAATTAGAGTTACATATATTTTTATAGTTTCTTCTAGACTACTAAAATGATCATTACTTCATTATTTAATTCCTTATACCCATGAAAATGTAATTAGCAATGCACTGGCTATAGTTTTTAGGGGTCGAGGTGTTACATGAAGAGGTGAGTGTAAGAAGTTGAAACCATACAAAAAGGAATTTATAGGGAATTAAGGTCCTTTTAAAAGGAACCCTAGAAACAAAAATTAGTATGAGAAGCTAACAATACAACATAAAATAGATTTTAAGTATTTAATATAGGCCCATCTCATAGTTTCTTCCATAATTGACAAAAGAAGATATATTTAGTGGAATAAAAGAAATACTACACTGTGAAATCCTCCTAGAGAAACTGTAGGTCTCTATAGGAAATAACTAGAAAATAGAAAAAATACAAAACAAAATTCTTAGTGGTAGGATGGATACATTAATGTAGAATATATAATTTATTTCTCTATATTATATTCTTGAAAAAGATCTTTGATGAACTATATAGGATTACTAACATATTCGAACAATAACAATAAGAAAGTTAATCTCAGAGTGTCCTGATGAAGTTATAAATATATACATTATTTAGAAATTTAGATAAATATAGATCTACTAAGAAATATTTTAATCTTAAATTTTATATTACAAATATTAAAATATTTTAGAATAAATAAGAAATATTATTTGATTATGGTCATAAAGATCTATAAATATCTTCAGATTAATCCAGATATTCAAAAAACTCATGAACTTTGAAATTTTAATTTAATAACTCAATAAAAAAATATAACTTACCTTATAAATAGGTATAGTATAATCCTTTTTAATATACTTTTAAATGTTCTTCAAACAAATTTTAATGAGATATTTACATAAGCAAAACTATTTTTGATATCTTGGAAAATATCCAGAATTCAAATCCCATAGATGACTGATTCAGTTTAGTGATTTATCTGTATATGAAATCATTAAAATTATAGTATACAATTCCCTTATGATTCTAAATTTTTTGTTAAATAAAAATTTGTTAGATACTCAAATGCTGGGATCATCAAACATGTTATATTCCCAATCCCAACATTCAATCCAAACGTAATGTAGAAAAAGTAGCATTCATAATAAAAATTTATGTTCCCATGACAAATATTCACCTTAAAGTTAGGGTAATGAATAGTGATTCTAGACTCCTTAAAAACATATAGAATAAATAGAGAATAAAAATTTATAATAATTACTTCCAAAATTCTAGTGAAAATAAAATAAATATTACAATTAATATAATCCTAAAATTCACTTAAAGAAACTTCATTAGTAAAATAAATGAGGGTGTTTTTGAGAATCAAAATAAATGAGAAATTATTGAAATTGTTGGATCAAAATTTATATACCCAACATAAAAAGCTTCTGTTGAACATTAAAACCTTTAAAAGGTATCATAATGACCAAATATTAATTTCTAATTATTTATTAATCATTGAATGGTTTCTGAATTTGATAGTTAATTTTTTATTTCTAGATTTTCATTCTTTAATCAAAAAATTTGATATTATTATCACGACCTTTTATAATACCATGAATAGGAACACAATATATGAATAATCCTCAACGATCCCTTATGTAGGTAAAAAATATTCTGGATACATGTCATAGATACATAAGATGTGACGGTAATGTTTAAATTGTGTGCCCAATTGTCAACCACAAAAGGATGATACAAAAAATCATAGAATATCGTGTAAGGGTTTGGTATATTATGTCATTAAACATTGTATATTAAACACTATTTAACACATATATTGATAGATTTTACATGGTGAGTACCTAGAGTACATGCCACTTAACCCAACATGGCTCGACTTCACGAAAATCATAGAATCTATGTGATCAAATTATGCGACATGTATTGAATTCCAGCCAAGAGAAACGCCAATACATGAAGTACATGACATGTAGTAAGCTGTACACGCCATGTAACATGTAATAAACAAGTAATAAAAACACCTTGAGTCCCTAGGTGTGTAGTGTAGGCCCACACATAAAGAATTTATTAAATAAAACTGAACTGCATAGTGTATATTAGGCTACAACTGAAGTGTGATGGGGTTTCCAAAATTTATTACATGCCAAGTATTGTGTAAGGTTATGTGATAGAAAATGATGTATTAATCAATTATTCCTATGTAATTTTGTAGATACATGACACGTATGGCCATCTTACTCATTGTGTACTTCCAAAAAATCACTAGAGGTATACACCACATTTATTAATTTCAAACCATACTTTATTAAGATAATGATAAGGGAAACATGTAACCTTTCCACTAGATATACACATGATATGATATTATGAATCCAAGGGTGAGAGCTCTGGTGATATGATAAAATAGTGTGTGACTATTCAAATAAAATTTACTTGATCACATTTTTGGTAATCAAGAAGAAGTATTAAATAAACACTTTTATTTTATTAGAGAGAAAAATTAATACAACCTTCAAATCATCCCTATGTTTTATTTTAGAGAAATATAACCTCATAACTAGCATTGACATCCCCATGTGGTACATGCACTTGGACATCATAAAACACACAAATAAGAAATTATATATGTTGGATTCACCTTTTCTAGAGAAAGATCCTCCCAAGGAGGCTTGTGAGGAGGGAAAAGATGTCTTCTGGAAAAATTTGGATGAGGCATTAGATGTCCAATGCATCATGATTTCATCAATGTTCAGTGAGATATAAAAGCTTCATGAAAGCATGGACATATTAATGATGTTGTCCCATATACATGATCTTTATTTTAAGAAATCTAGATATGAGAGGTGTTTCATATCCTATATTCCTTTTACATGAAATATTTAAGTAGGTGAACTAGTAGTACCTCATGTAGTCAAAATGATTGGAAATATTTTTAGTTTTAATATTTTGGGTCTTAAGCTACCTAATTAGTTGTTCACTAACCTTATTCTTTCCTCATTACCTTAAATATTATCTAGTTTAATTGTGAATTATAATATAAATAATATTCACAAGTCACTCCCATGCCCCATTAAATTTATTTTCAAGGTGAATAAGGAAACAAGACATTAAAAATGTATGGTCCTTTAAGTGAACAATAGGAAGTGTAAGACAAAGGTCCCTAAGACTAATTTAAAGTATAAGGAATCTTCAAATGACCTGAAAATAGTGAAGGAATATGTAGATATAGGCTAAGGAATATGATATAAAATGTTTTTCATGTGAAAAAAGGTCACTGGAAGATTAACTTCACCTCATTGAATAATGACAAAGAATATTTTGTTTTTTTTCATTAAATTTAACCTATTTATTTCTATCAGTTGGGTAAAATATATAGCTTGTTGTGATAACATTTGTACTCAAATAGATAAACCATGTAGATTCATGAAAGTTTAAATAGGTGATGTGGATCATGAGCTGAAAACTGAGAAATATTGGCCATCTTGGATATAGAATTTTACTATGCTACTTTTTTGACAGATATGATTCTAGATTTGAGGAATTATTATTATGTGATTAGTCTTACTATAAACATTATATCAATTTAGATAGGTGTAATCTCTCTTTTTTATTAATAAAGGGATCCTACTTTTCTGGGCAGGGTCTCTATCATCTTAAAAAAGGACATTACATCAATGTCCATTTTATAAATGGATGTATTTTTATTCATATTTGAGAATAATATTGATAATTTTATTAATATATATTTCATTATCGTATAACACATATTAATAATGTTCTTTATGTACTAAAATATGAAAACCATGTATTGGAAATAAATAAAAAATCAAGTTTATATGACCCACATCACACCCAATTGTGGCGTAAAAAACTTATTCATGTAAATTAAAGGCAATTTAAAAATCTATATCAAAAAATGTTCTTATAGTTTTTAAGTAAAACCACTAGGTGAGGTAACCCAAGCATAAAAATATACATATTACATAATTTTAGATGAATATTCAATATATATAATAATAATTCACATTCTAGAACCTAAAGGTAGAGTGTATTCTAATGTTAGATACATAATAAATTTATTTCAGTATAAATATTAAACATTTCCCTCCAATACTATTCAAAAATGGTACCCGTATATACATATCACACTTAATAACATTCCTCATAACCCAGGGAAATAAAAACATAATATGGGGTGAATTTAAATGATCAGTAAGGCTAAACATGGGAGACATAAATGAAAGATCATAAGTGGGCATAAGATGAGTATATGTGTATGAGAACAAAACCAAGTTACGTGATCATTACATATGAAAATAATTCCCAATTCATTGATATTAAATCTTGATTCATGGCATAAGGTTTGGAATAATATAATATTAGATTCATAAGGGTATGGAAACACCAATCACTCATTATCTATGAGTGAATAAAATAGGCACAAAAATATCGAATAAGTGTGTGAGGCATACATAGTATAGAAAACAATTTCTTATTTCAAGACACACTTCCAGGGATATCATCACATAGTGGAAAGATTCCTATAGTGGATGTATTTCGATCCCTATTACCTTTAATCCTTTGTCTAAATAGATCCTTAGTGGATTGGGTTCACTACCCAATCCATTTCATGTTATATTATGAGATATAAAGCTTTACCCAATTAATTCGAGGGATTTATAATTCTGGGTCCACCTATGACATAATGAAAACTATACATATGTGTGCCCAAATAATAAAAAAAACTTTCATACTTCCATCGTAGCTTAATTTACCCAAGGTAAAGAAATTAGTTTCATAATAAAACATAATCATATTCCATCCATGGAATAAAGAAATATAGTTTCATTGGAGAATATCCCCAGTTAAGCTTAAAAAAACAAAGGATTTTGAAATAGATGAAAAATAACTTTATAATAGTACGTTAATTTACTTTGAGAAAGAGGAATAAATACCAATTAAAATTTTAATGCTGTAACCCCCTAAAAATTTAATTTAAAATAATAATAATCTTGATAACTTGATTAACACAGAACACTGTGATTTATGCGAATTGAAATACATTATAAAAATATTATTTAAATGTTAAATATAAATTGAATTTTAGTTTATTATTATTTATTAACATTTTATTTAATATATAATTTTTTTGAATAATTATAAGGAAATAAAAACCAAATTTTTTGTGAAGCCATTTTATGTTTGAAAAATGAATTTTCTCCAAAAATGAATTTATTTCATTTTATGTGTAGAAATTATAAATAAATTTTGAAACATTTAGAAACTATATTTTATAAAATTAACTTATTTTTTTAAATTATCTAATCAAAATTATCTTACGGTTAAATTTTGGGATTTTTATGAAAAGATTGATTTTTCAGTGATTAGTGAAAAATACCAATTTTGGTAAAACTATATTTTATTTTCATGTTCAATTATCATTATTTTTTAAATTTTATTTAAAATTAATACAAGTATTATTTAATTATATATAATTTAATTAATTTATTAGGAATTATAATTATACTTGATTTTGGTATATGTCTATTTTGTGGATTAAAAACACATTCTCTATAAAAACTATTTTTCTTTCATTTTTTGAATTTATTTGAAAATTGATTTATTAAACTTTTATAAATTTATTTTTAAAATAAGGTTTATATATTTGGAACTATAAGGTTTACATTCCTAAAATATTTCACTTTTATTTTTGTTCATTATGAATAGTAACCTTTTTCAATATTATCACCTTAGTAAAAGTATATCAGGTAATTAAGGTTACAAATAATATGATAATGATTGAAAATATCCCCAAATTTTACATTAATAGGAGTGGGGATCAGACAAAATCATGAAATATTGTAATTTATGGAAATTATGTTCCATTTTTCTTAGAAAATTAATTATATATTATTTTAAGTAAATATAAAGATAAAAATGTCACTATCAGTCCTTTAATATTTATAAAATTTTGTATGAATGATAAAAACAATGTAATATCAGTTATAAATGGTCATTTTAATTAAAAAAATATTTTTTTAACACGTTAATTTATTTTTAATTTTTAGTAGTGATATAATTATCATAAATGTATATATAGTAACTCAGTGCTTGTGCAAATAGTAGAAAAATCAAGTAAACAATTTTAAAAACTCTAAAAGCAATATTTTTTGTTGAGTTTAAGTATACCATCAATTTTTAAGATAAATATAAAATATTAGATATTTTTAAAAGGTTTATATTCAAGTTGTATTTCTTTCATGTTGTTGTCAAAGTCAAATCATGTGAGTAGTTCTTTAAATGACATGAATTGTATATTATGTTAAATAATAATTTATTAAATTATTTAAAAATCATAAAAATATTTTAATATGAAAAATAGGATAATAAATGGTCTAAAATTTCATCCATTTTCCATATAAGATCTTATTTTCACCTTATAAGTAAAATTATAACCCTTTTATAGTGAAAAAGTCATTAGTATAGGTAGGGTTAAAATTGGTTAACCAATGGGATTATAAAAAAGATAAGATAAAAAATGATATCAAAACCTATAAAAATTTGATTGGATAATTATATCACGACTAAATACTACTTATATTAAAATATTTTTCATTTTTTGAATCATTTTAGATAAGTTAGACGCATATTACATTATAATATTTAATGTATTCCTAAAAATGAAATTAATTATATTTTATAATAAAAAATATTTTATTAAATGATGAGAATACAATATTCCTTCATGTGAATGGGGTGCGGTTGACTATATAAACCATGGTCTATTTATAGGTCACTTTTATTATTGTGGTAATATTCTTTAACTTTAATGTGTAAAAAACGTTGACATTATAGTAATCCTTAAAAAGTGTAATGGGGGTTAATACAAAGAGATAAGGGTTAAAACATCACCGAAACCCATTAAAATTTTATGGTATTAGAGGATTTATATAGAACATAAGTATATATATTAAATTAACCAATTTTTATCCACTTAAACCTGAAAAATAATTTATATTAATTTAATACTTTAAGTAATCATAGGAGTTGACCTCTTTTCACATATAAAATGACTCCTCTTATCCCCTCTTCGTCATAGCCTTGTAGTGATCTATCTCAACCAAACACTATAAAATTATCTTGTAAACATATTTATACATTAATTTTAGGTTCTGGTATTTTTAAAATACCATTACAATGGCCCTTAAAATGGGATCTAAAGGATGTCTACCAAGGAAGAGGTAATCCTCTTTACATATCATTTCAAATTTATTTCCACTTCTACTTACTATAAATATGGCGTACCCATCCTAAAATAATTATTAAAATATAATAAATGTATTTTTATTTTATTTTTATAATTATAAAACAATTTTTTATCTCATTTTCATTATATAAAAATTAAAAATATTATTCATTCATACATATGACTTATCATATCCACATAACGATGTAGTTATTTTTTATCACAAATTTATTTGGATGCCTATAAATATATAAATATTAATATATATGATATTTATTAAATAATAATTATTTTAAAATTATTATATCATAAATAGATTCTTACCTTCCAATCCATTGGAAAATGGTAATGTCGCCAGTGCGTATGTGTTGATTACCACTCCTCGAAGCGATATGATAAAATTTTCATTTTATATTTAAATGTTTGGTAAGAAGGAAAGATTTAATGAATATATATTATATATATTATATACTAATGAAACTATAAAATTTAACTATATTTACCATTTTTTTGTTTCATTTATTGATAAACTGGAAACAATGTTCACACATAAGTATGACCAACAGTTTCCATGAATAGTGTAATTCATTTTTCAATATCTTAATTTTATTGATGAATATAAATTTATAAATAGGGAATATATATTTTATTTTTATCATGATAAAAATTATAGAGATGATGTAACCATGATCAAAGTAAGAGGGTTGGAATAACTGAATCAAAATTCTCATGAAAAATGAAACTCTCGACACCCGAAAACAATGATTTGAATGAGGAATAAATAATAAATGGGTGTTGGAATGTTATAATTTAATCATATATTATATTATAATCATGTAAATTATTATGTTTTATAATTGCAATAAAGATAAATTTATCATACAAGAGGTTAGAGAACCTTCAAAGCAAGTCAAACCTGTAGTAAGGGTTTATTGTCTCACATTGTCTTCTTTAGGGAATATGTTATAATATGCACCTATATTCATTTATGATATTTATATAAGATAATTTTTATATGTTATATTATTAATCTATTTATTTTATGTATATTTAATGTTTCATTTGAATTTGTTCTTTCATGGGGTTTAGATTCAAAAGTTACCAAATCAGTTAGAGATTTATATTATAATCACATTGTTTATTAAGATTGTTTTGGATCAAGTTTCCTGTGATTGAATTTTATAATCTATATCTTAATAATATCATTAATTTTATTTTCATAGTTTTTTTGGATTACATGTTTTCCTTTAATTTTCCTCCTTTTATATACTCAAGAGACGTGAAGAATGTTTTAAGGAAAAACTAATTTATTTCAATATTTAGTCAAAAATACTTTTCCTTACATACCTATGTTTTATAAAATGTTTTCAAGTATGATTTTAACAATATCCAATTATTTTTTAAAATTATTTCTACCCATGTTTTACTTTATACAATTTTTTTTAAAAGGAATCTTCCAATCATTTTATGAAAAATTTATTTTTCACATTCTTATGAAAACATGAAAGGAATAATTATTATAATGTACATGAAATGAATGGAATTTACCAAAATTATGAGATCTTAATTATTTGAATATTCTTCTAAAAATTTCAAAGGTACTTTTAAAGAAATATTTTTCCATATTTTTTTGGAAAGTTTTAGATTTTGAAGAAGTGATTTTATAGTGAAATGGGTATTTTTCTCAATAAATATTCCAAGTGATATTTTAAACTAATTTTAATGTGGGAAATTATAGAATGATACCAGACTTTTTATTTCTCTATATGGTTTATGATTATGATGATGAGATATTTATGAAAACCGTAAATTTTTCACATGTCATGTTATGATTAAATGCTGAAATGTTTATGAAACCCATTTCCTTTTTAAGGGTTTTGACATATGATGAATGATTTATGATCTTATTGAGCACATATTAATGGATTATTATTATGTGATGCGGGGGGGGGGGGGGGGGGTAGGGAATTATATATCCCTCAAAAGAATTAGGTAAATATGAAATCATATGAGATAATAAGTACTGAAATAGGGTGTGAACCCAATTCAATAAGAAATTATATCTATTATGATTGTTTTTTGTTAGTGACTATTTACTAATGATATATTTTAATGTAAAGTTAACCTAATCTATGATGATAGTATTGGAAGTGATCCTTGACCAAGGAAATAATTTTATATTCTTATTTATATGTAACATACTTATGTATTATGATAATGTAATTCTATCATAGGTAAAATTCTTTAATTCCATTATGATTCATGTCTTATGAACTTCCATGATTTATTCCGTGATTTTTTTTTGTGATCTGCGAAATTACTGAATATTATTTTCAAATGTTAAGATCATATTATCACAGCCTTATGCTTGTGTTATACTTAATTGATCATTTTTATCTACCTTTTTTATATTTAATAAGTATTTGAGCTCACCATTTATTATGTTTTATTTCCCCTGGGTTTAAAAAAGGTTTTAAGTAGGTTATGTCTAAGAAAATACTATGTGGGAAGATATTTGTGGGATATATTTAATATCATTCATGAAATAATAATATTGTGTATATAGTATCCAAATATACTAAAATTTTATGGTTCTATCATGGATAATAATGTTATCTAATAAATATTTATCTTCAAATATGTAATATTTTTGTATGAAAAGTATGGGTTTTGATAGATACCATTTAATAAAATATTTTATAAATAAAAGGGAATAATTTTTTTAAAACCATGAAAAAAGGAGAGGAATAATCATTATGAAAAAATTTCATAAAATATTGAAAAATGCATTCATGTATAAGTCTTTCAAAAAATATTAATTTTAAACTTTTAAAAAGGGTCAAAACTGGTGGAAACATCCCCTAAAAAATGTTAAAACAATATAAAGTTTCTTAATAAAGTCAAGTTAATGGAAAAATTACTTAATAAATCAAATAATTATTTGTATGAAAATCCATAAACCATAAATAATAATATGTACGTGGAAGAAAAATATTCCTTACCAAAAAGAAGAGTTAAGGTCAGTTTCTCTTACAATAGTTACATTGGATGAATTATGTACTAAAGGGTAAGTGAAATAGTAAGAGGAAATTTAAAAATATTGAATAATTAGAGGATAAGAAAATATATTTTTCTTTATATAGAATAATCATATAATTTTTCCATATTTTTATTTAGTTATAAAAATATTGAATTTAAAGAGATATTGGAAGGAAAATCCACACAACTTTTGTAAATATTGAATCAAATCCCCTTGAATTATATAAATCAATACGGATTATTAAATCCATTTAATATCATTAAAGGAATGATAAAAGGAATAAATTGGGAAATAAATTCACCTTAGAAAAAGAAAAAAATGGTGAATTTTTAATATGTATAAAAGGAATAAATTTGAGATGGGAAACCCCTACCCTTTCCCATAACATTCAGATAAGTTCTTTAACCTCATGTATGATAAAAATAGTAATATTAATTAATTATTTAAGAACCTTATTCATATATATTACCTTTATAATATTCAATTACAATCATTTATTTCACATATATTAGTTTGTAATTGTTTATTTTTATTATTAGATGTTAGTAATATTGATCAGTTTATATATGTCTCATAAAAGTGATTTTGGTCCCTGTTCATTAATACAATGTTAATCATTCCCATATTATTAGAATTAGTGGAATAATTGGTTTCTAATTATTTATGATGTTCTATTTTAAATTTATGTAAGGTATGGTTATGGTCAGAAATAATAAAATTCACGATGATCTTGTTTCAGGTTATTTACAGATAACAATGGATGACTTTATAATGATAATTCATTTTTGTATCATATTTCCATAACCTTAAATAAAAATTTATTTACATATTAATATAACATTTATTTATAAAATCCATTTTTATAACCAACTATTTAAGGCGGTGATGAAAAATTAAATACATTGTTCAAGGAAATAATTATTCACACCTAACACTGGCGACATTTTCATTTTTCAATGGATGGAATTATTGTGACCCAATCCTTGTGACATTATTATTAAATTATTTTAAACATAATTATCCTTTAAATACAATATAAGGATTTAAAGGCTTGGTTTATTTGAAATAATATGTACATAAAACATGAAAATGAAAAAACTTATTGATTTTAATATCCATAATAAGATTCTAAATCCCTTTGATCTCCTAAAACTATATGGATTAACCTAGGGAATAAATACAAAAAATGTTTGAGTTAATAATCCTAGTAAGGGAAAAACATGATAAGGAATCATAACATGTGAGGCAAAGGTATAATATGATGTCCTAAAAGATAAGGCGCATGAGTAATCACATTGAAGTATAAAATAAATAAAATAGAATCATAAGATAATGGAAACATTTTAAAAGTGGTATAAATATGAAACATGATATAATTATATTTTAGGGATAACTTCCAATACAACATCACATGGTGGACAGAGTCCCATCATGGATTAGATTTACTCCCTTATCCCCTACCTAACATCTCATAAGAAAAAAACATTACCCAATGAATCAGAGGTATATCTAAGAACACCCATTATAACATGTTCATGATTATTTCTACCACAAAAATTGAATCAATCATAAAACATAATTATAAGATTTTTCGATGGAAAGAAATTGGTTTCATAACCCTTACTCATATTATAGTCAAAGAAAATTTTATAAATATTATTGCGAGAAGAAAGAATTAAATATTAAGGATGTTTATATATGAGTACATAATAATAGGTCTCAAATTAAGGTGTTCATTTTAGAATAAAAACATTAAGTGATCGTTACATAAAAGGGTTAATGAATAGAAAAGTTCCCTTTAATTGAGTTTGATTTTAAATAAAGAATTTGATAAATGAATTTGTGGATTGTATTCACCCATAAATGGAAGGGATAATGAGCTAGGGATATATTTAACATATTTATAAAAATAATTTATTTGAAATATATAAAATCAAAGGGATAGATAATGTGAGTTAGAGAGAGAATGGCCATAACCTGAAGAAAAATGTGGTTTAGAGAGATCACTTACCTCAATTATCATATTTATTCATAAATGTTTGAAACTACTATATAAAAATTATAAATTTATTATAAATTTATTATATAACCATAATAAACTATATAATCCAATATATATATAACATATATATTTTTTAAATCCATCATTATAATCATCAATGAGATTCAGCGATGGAAAAATATTTCATCATTTCAGGAGGACGTAGATTACCGTACACAAAAATGACAATTTTATTTCCAATTTTATAGAATAAGATAAGGATGTAAGTTATTAAGTTAAAATAATTGAATATAAATATATTTAATTTTTTTATTTCATCATTTTTGAAGAATATTTGAGTGAGTTAGAAGAAGAAACAAAACAAAGTCATTCGGTTAAAGATTATTGATCTTCTTTAGACAACTTCTTTTTTTACAACATAAACACTCTAAGGATATGTATAATCCCAAAATAATACTTATAGAACATGGTTATGGATGTTAGGAAGGTATGTTGTTGGGAATTTTCCATGATAAAAAGGTTTTTTTAGTGTGAAGAAAAGAGGAGAGGAGGTTTCCTTTTATAAGTGTGGTGAGGTGCACTTTTGGAATTACATAAAATGGTGAATTAATATAAATTAATATTCTGGGAGAAAAGGATAAAAAATGATATAATTTTAATATAATAATATTATTGGTCTAAATAATATCTTCAAATAAATTTTTTAATAGTTTATATTATATTTTTACCCTTATCTCTTTATTTTAATATGTGTGAACCTGATTTGACAATTAGAATAATAATGAAGTTTTTACTCTTTAGGGGACAATATATTTACTATAAAAAGGATAATTGGTCTATAAATGGACCATAGTTGATATTTTAAAAAATATAACAATCACTTGGATAAATATATTATTTTTATGAATTTTAAATCATTTAATAAAATATTATTTCTTAAAAAATAACATTATTTTCATTTTTGGACTATTCATTTGATTTCGATTTGAAAAAAACATGTAAAAAATTTATTATAATATAATACATTAAAACCGATAAAATAAGTTATCTCTATCTAAAAAATTCATGGAAAACAATAATTCATTCAAATTATATTACTTTTAATATTTTTAAAAGCATTTATTTTATTTATATATTAATTGAATAAATACTGTATTGGTGTTTCCAAAGAATGTAATGTAATTATTTCAGCGCTAAAAATTATAAATAGATTAAAATGATAGTAAAATAATATATCTTTGAAATAAAACTTTTAGAACCGAACACATCCTCTTTTTATCCCTATGTAAAAAAATTAGATATAATAAAACAAAGAGAATGACATTTTTGAATTTTATTTACATAAAATAATATAAAGGTCAAAATAAAAGAAACGCGACAATAATTTTACATATTTTATAAAATTGGATAGAAATTTATAAAATAAACTCGTCCAATATGATAAATTCAAGTATTAGGGTCATTTTCTAGTCCTTATCATATATTTTTTAACTTTAATTACCCTATTTACCCTTACCATAGAAACAATTATTTACTATGGTCCTTATTCACAGTGGATAAAACAAAAGGATCGTATTTAAATAATTTGGACCTCCTAATTCAAAATATGGAATAAAGTTTTTAATATTCAATTTTTATAAGTGGAAAAAATTAATCGAAGATTAAAACCCAAAATGTAACGAAAAATAGTTTTTTCAAAAAATACCCTATTAAGTATAAAAATGTTTCTATACCAAATCCTTGTATAAAATTTATTCCAAAACCCTAATGAGATTATAATTAATTAAAATTTACAAATAAAAATTTAAAAATAATCCAAAATTGAATTTTACTAAATAAATACTTGAATGGAAAATACACTCATAGATTTTTACTGGATGCTCCTTATAAGAGAGATAATTTTCCACATGTACCAAATTTTAATTCAGTACATGTGAGGGATCTAGTATATACATACTCAAGAGTTATATGTTGAATTTGTCAAGTATTTTATATGGGGTTGGTGAGAGTTCTAGTCAATATTACATAACTCTAATGCAATCGAGAATCTCAAAGGGGATGATGTACCTAGGAATTATAATACCCTTCTTCTATAATTCTACTACCCTCTTCCTTTGAGATATGTAGAGAAACAATTTATATTTGACCTAAAACGCTATATATCATCTATTATTACTAATATAGATCTTTTTAAACTCTAAGTAGCCATTATGTATTTTTAAATGGTCTTGATCTTTTTTACCATTTCCATTACTATTTAATATCCCAATAGCTTGCGTTCACCAGATTTATCCCAACACATGGGTGTTCTACATATCTTCCCAAAAAATTGTTCATATAGATCCATTTTGGTTCTTGAGTGAAAGATATTATTATATAAGAACTACACTAGATGAAAATTATGATCCAATCCTCCTTTGAAGTCTGAGCATACTAAAAACATTTCTTCAAATGAGTGGATAGTCTGCTCATATTTTCCATCAGTTTTGGTGTCATTTGATGCACTGATGTAAAACTCAATATTTTTACCATGATAGAGACTCTTCCAAAACATCAAGGTAAATATAGTATCTCTGTTAGATACAATCTCCAGTGTTTTTCTATGAATACTCACCACTTATTTGATTTATATCCTTACAATTTGATCTAGTTAGAAGTCATTTTATATTGTAATAAAGTATGTAGTATTTTTAAGATAATCAACCATAAACCATATATAATTATTTCCTATTGATGTATTTATAAGAATAGTGACAATATCCGTTGTGATTTTTCTCATTTGAATGTTGGTATGAGTAACAATAACATTATCCCCTTAGAAATTTTCCTTCAAACCTACCCTTCCTAACATACCAAACACTTTGATGTAAATTCCATGATCTCTCTCTTAATATTATCCCACCAATAGTGCTACCTGAGATCATAATACATCTTCATTATCTCTGGCTGGATAGAGGAGGTTAAGCTATGAGCATCATTCAACTACTCCTTCTTTATATGATTATTTTATGGTATGTATAGTCTTGAACCAAATTCTAAAACACCTTCATCAATTTTAACTCCTATGATTTCCATTTTCTTATAGATTCCACCATCTTATAAATTTCCACATCAAATATATGCGAATCCTTTATTTTCTCTAGAATGGATAGTTAAGAAATCAATTGATAAAGAATGATGATGTTCCTTCCTTTATGATTCCCATGTCCATCATCTTCAAGTCTAAAAATATTTGATCTTTCTCAATTATCATCGGTGATAAAGCTTCAAGATCCTTTATAATTTAATCCTCTTCAACTTTGTTTACTTTCATAAGAAGTTAGAGGATTGAGTAGTCATTGTTCTTGGTCATCTCTCAAAATATTTACTGGTGCCTATTAAGTCATTATGTATGAATATAATTTTGAGGATCTTATGAACTGTATATATTACACCCTCCTCCCTATAGAGATAATGTCACCATTTTTTGAATGAAAATATAACTATAGAAAAATATAGACCATGTTTTTGATAGTTATACTCCTCAACATTAAACTCCATTGAGTAATAAGATATCAATTTATCATTTTGAATTATTACACAACACAAACCATTATTTGAAACATCTATATATACCATGAAATGATCCCCATATACAGGAAAATTGAGGACATACAAAGTATTAAGCCTCATTTTCAATTCCTTAAAGTTGTCTTCACCTTCACTACTCTAGGAAAACATTACTACCTTTTGAGTTATCTTGGTTTTATGGTTTTTAAATAATGAGAATTTTATCAAAACTCATTGGTAATACCCAACTAGTCCAAGGAAACTACAGATCTCTATTATAGATACTGGTTGAGGATGGTCATGAATTTACTTTTTATTAGAGGGGCCCATAAATATCTTTTTTTGGTGATTACATGCCCCAAAAATAATAATTACTTTATCTAGAACAAAAATTTACTTTACTTTGAATATATCTTATTTTTTTGAAAAGTAGTTAGAATAATATCCAAATTATTCTCACACACATTGATTTTTTATTATATTAGAATATCAGCTATAAAGACTACTATAAATATTTTTATGTAATCTAAAATGAATATATTCATTATGTCCCTAAATATTTTTATATAATTATTAAGTAAGAAGGGTATCACTATAAACTCATAGTGTCTATAACTTGTTCGAAAGGATGTTTTGGCAATATCATCCTTCTTAACTTTTAATTAGTGATACCATAACCAAATTTCTACCCTAGAGAAATAATATGACCCATGTAGTTGATCGAACAAGTCTTCTATCCATAGTAGGGGATACTTATTTTTTATCATTATTTTTTCTATTTCACTATAATCAATTTATTGGTGCATTAAACCATATTTCTTCTTGATGGAGAGGTCCATAATACCCCAAGGTGAAGTACTTGGGTGTATAAAACTATTTTCCAAATTCTCTTGTATTTTTTTATTCCTCCAACTCAATATTGGAAATTCTACAAGGAGTACTTGATATGGGAAAATATCTAGGTAAATATTTTATTGAGAATTGAACTTATTGGTTAGGTGGAAGCTCATAATTGTTTTAGGGAATATATCGATATAATCCATCACAATGGGAATGTATTAAAGCATGATTCTTTATTTTTTATCAATAATTTAATGTATATATTATTTCTCATAAGGTAATAACATACACATTTGGGAAGAAGATTACAAGAGAGATTCATCCTCCTACTTACACTTATAAAGAACCATAGGATGATTCGGGATGTGAAGAGTGATCTAACTATCCCAATATTTGATGTTTTATTTATATAAGGATATAAAATATATTCCTAATATAATATCTAAATATTATAAAGGGAGAAAGAATACATTTTATAGAAGATTCAGTCCACAAAAAGTAAATGGGGAGGAGTTATGTACTTGCAATCCAACAATTTTTTAGTTTTATGTTATCATAGATTACTCTACCCCCATGATTTGAGATGGTGTTTGAATATTTATACTAAACATAAAAGATATAAAATAATGTGTACAAATAAAATCAAAAAGTATAATTTATATTATTGAATGAATAACTAGAATACCTACCACCACATCATTTTTAGGATATATCTCAGTAGTTGTGATAACATATACCCTTCCATGATCACTAGTAATTGGAGTTTATTATCATTTATTGTCTCATAAAACCATTGAAATAGGGAAATTTATTTCATAATCCCTATTTTACTTTTAGACGAAACATTTTAGTACTTTCTGAGTGCTGATCTGGTACTTATTTTCTCCATTGTATTAGTGGGATTATTTTTCTGTATTCAGTATTGATTATCTGGATGCCATTATTTTACACACATAAAGTTTCTGCGGCTCCCATTAGATAGTTTCCAGGATTCTTCTTCCCAAACTTTTGACACATGTTATGTAGGGGTTTCTTTCCTCTATGATATTTATCTATTAATCCTTTAAAGGAAAACTCTATTTTACACTTTTTTTCTTAAAGCCCATAAGAAAATTGAGATTATATAATATATATATATATATTGAACTTGAGGGCATAACATACTATATCTTCAAAGCTGAAAAAGTATCTAATCGCTAATTTTTTTTATAGACTAGGATTTAATACACTAATTAATAGGTCTAACTTACTTTTATAATTTATGATAATGATTGAGGTGAACATTTAAAGCCTTGTAATGGTTTCCTCATATATCATGATAGACTCATATTCCTTTTAATTCATTTGGAGGCACTCCTTATACATTTTAAGATAGTGATTTTGTGGGAAATATTTATTTAAAAATATTTTCTCAAATTATTTCCATTACATGGAATCAATATCTTCTCTAGATTTCAGGTTCCTAATCAACGTCCACCACTGATCAGATTTCCCCTCCATGCGATAAATGGAAAACATAACTTTATCTTATTTTGATCATAGTAGGACAGATAATATATTCTCAATAGAGTTTATATATTGTTCTATGATGCGGGAATCATAAGATCCACTAATTTTGGGAGGCCTTTTTACCCTAAAGGACTCGACCATAACTTTCTCTTTTTTTAACAGAAGGATGGAATTTCCCATGATTCAATTTACTATTCATAGAATGGATTAACTGAGCTAGTACCACTATGAATCTCCTATATAATTCTTCTAAAAAATTATTTATATCATTATGGAAATCATTACACTTCCTATCATGTTGGTTGTTAGAATAGTTTCTCCTATTTTCCACTATTAACTAAAAAAGAAATACAAGGTGAGAACACTTTAACTAATAAAAATACAAGGGGAAAACTTATAAACATATAAGTAATACCTTATAAATTATAAAAATATTATAACTTATAAGTATATAGGTTTAAATATAGGTTATCCATGATAATTGTCCGATCAATTTTTCCAACCTAGCAATCTATTCAAGTCCATCATAATGTTTCAAAAAGAGGTTTTTAATTTTCCAAAGCATATTCAATAAGAGTGTCAAACAAGGTTTGTAGTAATAAACCATTCACCATGCACTAGTATGGTGACCTAGATATACTTGATCAATTATTTTTGGGTTTATTATCCCAATATGCATCTAAACCAAAACCTCATCCACTTGTAATATCCAAAAATGGATGTATTGTTTTGGGTTTATTACATGATTTTTTACAGAATTGTCCATTAAATACAAAACAAGGATCGAAATTCTTAATGAATTTTGAAGACAAGGTACATAAAATATCAACATGACAAAATTCTTTATTTTAATTTCTATAATGAGATCCTAAATAACTTTTATCTTTTGAAACTACAAGGGATAACCTAGGGAGTACATATACAAAAGTGGTGATCTAAAAATCCCATTAAGGGAATAAACATGATAAAGAAGCATAAGATGTGAGTTAAAGGTATAACATGATATCCAAAAATATAAGACAAATGAGTAATCACATGGTATCATAAGATCATAAAAACATAGGAAATGTGGTATCAACACAAAAAAGACGTAAGTACAAGTAAAGGCTAAATACCAACACAACATCACACGGTGTAAAGAGTACCATCGTAGATTAGGTTTACTCCATAATCCCCCACATAACATATCATTAGAGGAAAAAAATTTACTTAGTGAATTGGAGTTATATTTTTATTAACCCATAATAACATTTTCATGATTACATGTTCCAAAAAATGAAATCAATCATAAATAATAATCATAAGAATTACTCATGGAATGAAATGGGTTACATAATATTTCCACATATCATAATCAATAGAAAATTTGTAAAGATACAAAAAAGAAGATGGAATTAAATACTATAGATGTTAATATGAGATTAAATAATAATAGGTCTCAAAATAAGGTGTTCATTTGGGGAAAAAACTTTAAATGAGTGTTATATGTAAGGATTAAGGAATAGAAAAGTTCCCCTTAATCGGGAATCATTTAAAGAAGGAATTTGAGTAATAAATTTATGGATCACATTAACCCATAAAGGAAAAGTATAATGAGATATGTATATATGTAATATACATATATAAATAATTTATAACCAATTAATAAGATAAAATAGATAAATAAATTGAGTTAGAGAGACAATGTCCAAAACTTGAATAAAATGGACGGTTTAGAGAGATCCCTTACCTTAATCCTATTCTCTCTTTATATGCATTAGAAACTCAAATATAGTAAATATAGATTTATTATAAACTTATTATTAAACCATAATAATATTTATCATACCAAATATTATTTTATTACGTTATCTTTCCACCCATTTATTAATAAATATATATTAAATTCAATGTTCTTGGTGATAACTACTTTATTTTTCATGCATGTTTTGGTTTGGAAGTGTATGTAATTATAATTTGATCATGGTTCCATAATATACAGAATTTTATCCATGATATTAATATCATATATATATATCAATTATATATATATACATCCATAATAGATAAAGATAAAAAATTAATTACACCATTCATAGAGATAGTAGGTTGTTCGTACGCTTAAACATTATTTCCATTTTCGATGGATGGAATGAAATAATGGTAATTTATAATTAAAATTCCATAATTATAATAAGAGTCTAAATAAAATATATATTTATTAAAATAATCATTATAACCAGTCATGATAGGTGGTGACGTAAAACAATTACATCGGTTTGTGAGGCGGTAGTCTGCAATACACAGACAACAATTTCCTTTTCCATTTGATGAAAAAGTAGGTGAATGTATGTGAATTAATTAATATATTAAATATTAGTATATTTAATATAATGATATTATTATTTCAGTATTTTCGAATAATATTTAAAGGAGGTTGAAGAAGAAATAAAATTAAGATATCCAATAGAAGTCTATAAAACTTATTTGGAATAATTCTTTTTATTTACAACTTGAACCATATAAAGACGGGTTTATTACCAAAAGAGGACCTATATAACAAGGGTATGGATGTTAAAAATGGATTTGGGTTTGTATTGGATGAAATAAAATTTTTATTAAGTGTGTAGAAAAGAAGATAGGAGATTCCCTTTTATAAGTGAGGGGAGGGACACTGTTGGAATTATGAATAATATTAAATTATTAAAAGTTAATTTTGATAAAAAAAGATAAAAAACTTTTTAATTTGAATATATTATTATTTTGGGTCTAAATTGTGTCATAAAATAAAATCTTAACAGGTTTTGATTAAAATTTTACCCCTATCTCTTTGTTTTAACACGTATTAACCCCTTTTGACAATTGGCATAATAACGAAGTTTCTATACTATAGGGGTCAATATAGTTAATATAAAAGATAAATTAGACTATAGATAGACCATATTTGATATTTTTAACCATATTAAAATTGATTAGAAAAAATATTGGACTTTAATAAGTTTAAATAATTTAATAGAATATTATTTATTATAAAATAACATTAATGTCATTATTGGAACTATCCATTTAATTTGACATGAGAAAAACATGGAAAAAATAAATTAAAATATAATAAATTAAACAATATTTAATATGTTTTTTATGCCAAAAAATTATGCTTCATAATCATTAATTCAAATTATATTACTTTTAATATTTTAGAAGCATTAATTTTTTTTTCTGAGAATTGAATAAATACCTTGTCGATGTTGCACAAGAATTTTAGGTAATTATTTCCTCACTAAAAATTATAAAAAAAATTAACATAAAAAAATCATTTATATTAAAAATAAATCTTTTATATCCAAACATATCCTCTACTTATCTCTATATTAATAAGTTAGAGACAATAACACAATGATAATGACATTTTTTACTTTTCTTTACATAAAACAATATAGAGGAGAAAATTAATGAACTTGGGAACCAGGTGTCCATATTTTTGAAATTTTTTCGGAAATTCAAAAAATAAGATGATAAAATAAGATAAAGGCAAGTGTTAGGGTTATTTTTAGTTCTTATAATACAATTTTTAACCTTAATTACTCGATTTACCCTTACTGTGGTGACAATATTTTACTACAAATGGAATTTATAATGAATAAAATAAAAAGGAACTATTTATAAAATCTAAAGTATATATTTAAATATATGAAATCTTTTTTTAAGATTCAAATTCTATTATTGGAATAAATTATTTTAATTTTAAAACGAAAAATGCAATGATTTTTTTTCAAAAAAGTATTCTTAAGCATTAAAAACTTTTTATAAAAAATTGAATTATAAAATACATTAAAAATACAAAAAATAGATTATTTATAATAAAATTGAACTAATTAAATTTTAAAACTAATTAAAATATAATTTTACTCTGTACATACTTTAAATGAAAATATAGATTGAAATAAAAATCAGTATTTTTCCTTATGAATTGAAAAAAACTTTTTAGAAAAATATGAATGTTTCCCCTTAAAATAATTTTGATACGATTATTTAAAAAATAATGTCATTTTTATGAAATAAAATTTATAAAACTTTTATAAATTATTTATAATATTTACTCATAAAGTGAAATAAAAATAATTTTTGAAGAACATGTATTTTTGACGAATAAAATGACTCTACTAAAAATTTATTGATCATTTATTTATCAGTTATTGAAACATTTATATTGATTAGGTCCTTTATATATATTTAATAAATAAATTAATTATATCTATACCCACTATTTTTATATCTTGTTTATAATATCCATATTTAAATAATAATATTTCATGGTTCATTTAGGCTACGTGTTGTGTGTCATATACACTATCAAATATAGTGTTATTTTAGTAATTTGGAGTGTTATAGGAAGGAAGGTAAAAAATGGTTATTCCATAAAAAAATTAAAATTTCTGTATACAATTAATTTGATTATTTTTTTGGGTAGAATATATTTGGAGGGTTTGTAAGAAGAAATAATCTTAAAAGAATTCAGTTAAAAAATTTAACTCTGCTTTGGGTATGATCTTTAATGAAACTCCATAAGCCTTATTAGAATTGTATTTGTTGAGACTAGAACCTATAGGTTGTGCATAAGATTTATGGAGAGGTATTGGGGTAGATAATTGTCCAACTAAGAAGCTTAATATGTAAGGATATGTGGGGTGGTGAAGGGATACTTTTATAAGTTAGAGGGGTGGCTTTTTTGTATGATCACATTAGTTAATTTTAAAGGAATGCTACATTTATAATATTATGGCAATAAAAGTGGAAAATAATTTACATGGGATGGGTTCTTGTCTAGAAACCTCTCATACACACAAATAGTGAAAATTTATGAGATATTTTAAGCATTTCCCCCTTAGTTTAACTTTTTACCATAATTTTCTTTTACCAAAAAACTCATTTTTTACCTTGATAACTTATTTTTATACAGAAAAATAATACTAAACTTATAGCCAAATTTGAAAAGTATGATTTAAAATTTGAAACTTGTTTTTAGAATTCAATTTCTTGAGGCATTAAAAATTAATTTTAATAAAATTATGCTTAACACAACAATTTTTTTAGAGAAAATTCCCATTTTAATTATAAAAATGAATTTACACCAAAATCAAGTATAATATATATTATATTGATATTTATTGGTTTATGATTGAAAAAATAATGTTTTATTAATTTTAAAGTAATAAAAAACTGAACAAATCATTTTTAATTCTTAATTAAAGAAAAGGACTAAAAATAGTTTAATATCGTAGTTAAATATCACTTAAGTTAAAAACTGTCAAACGTAAGTTTATAAATTAAAAAATAATATTTTTAGATGATAAATTTTAAATTCTAAATAAATATTTTGTCAATATATATTTTTAATAATTTTTAATTAATGCTTATATCACAATGATGTCATAAAATGTATGATATTGGTAAAACAATATTTTTCACTATTTACATAAACAAATCAACCATTTTAAAAAAAATCCTAAAAATTCATCATAAGATAATATTGAATTTATAGATCCAATTTTTTTTCATTTATATCAAATTGAAATATTAAAATTTATAAATTCATATTTTAAATGAAAATAAAAAATATCATGATAAACTGCTTTTATAAAAAATGATATTTTAAGCTCTAGGTTTTCTTAATGTTATTTCATATAAATTTATAATAAATAGATGTAAATATATAAATTTAAACATTTCATATAATCATAATAATATTTTAAAAGCAATCATTTTAATTGAAAAAATGAAAATACTTAAAAAAAATTCTTCAAGAAATATTGCCTTTTAATATTAGATAGACTTGATTACATCCCATTAATTATTTATCTTATAACTATTAAATTTTAATCAATTAATTGGTATTAAAACACATCAATTAATAATATACAAGGAATTCAATTTTTTTATAATAATTCATTTTATTAACATTTTAATTAATTTATGTTTTTCACTTCTTGTAATATTCATAATGATGTGTCATACTGTACACAAATAATTTTTTAATGTTTATCTAAAATTATAATAATTTTTGTTTCAGTTCATTTTTTTCAGTGATTAACGTGTCACAATATATTGAACATGTTGAATTTATTCAAAATGTTAATACATAATAAAACCAGGTGTCTCACATTCTTTCCCTTACAATAATATCACACTTGAATTTCTATTAGTTTGTGGAAAAAATGAGAATACATTTTCCTTATTTAATCTTCATATTCCCACATTTATTCCTCAAACTTATGATTCCTTTGTAGAACTTTTACCAGGTGGGTGATCTTGTTTTACAATAAATTTTCTCTTTGATCCAATATTTCTATTAGGTTCTACTCTTAAGAAATATTATATTCCAACTATAAAACTTCTATGTTCAGTACATATAAATGGCCAGGTATTTTTTTCCTCAAAATTGACATATGGAATGCATCATGAACTTGGTATTGGTTTAGTGGAAGTTCAAGAAAATAAGAGACTTCTCCCATATGATCAATGGGTTTGAAGGGTTTAATGTTCCTTGAGATCAACATTACTTTATTTCTAAATCTCATAACATTCTTCCAAGGAGATATTCAATGGAAAACATTTTCTCTGACTTCAAACTCCAAATTTCACTAAATATTATCAATATTAATTTTCTATAAAATTTCTGTAGTGTTACTATGGCACTTAATAATTTGAATATTCCATACCATTTCATGATCTTTATCTGGTCCCAATAGTTTATACAGTACAATATCATCCCAAAAATGATGGAGTTATATACCTCTTATCATACAGAGTCTTTTATGGTTCCATTTTAATGATTGAATGGAAACTATTTTTATACAAGAAATAAACCCCAGGAAGGTGTTGAACATAACCACATTTGAAATCCTTTGAACAAGATCTCAATATATATTTCAGTATTTTAATGGTCCTCTTATATTGACCATATTTCTAAGGATGATATGCAATGCTAAATATCAACTCCATATTCAATTCCTGCTAAATAATTCTCTATAAATTTGAGTTAAACCTAAAATCCCGATGAGATATAGTTTATATTGGCACTCTATTTAGTCTTACCACTTATTTAATGTATATCTTGGATAGATGGTCTACTGATTAATCTTCTTTGATTTCAATAAAATGCATTGACATTATAAGGAGTTTGATTATAATGAAAATGGCATTATATCCTTTAGATGTATTTGTTATATTATCCTTTATACCCTTAATTGATGATATGAAGATCAAAGGTAGATCTTTGATAAGCATTTATCCCCTTATATTTTATCAAACAAGTTATACATTCATGGCATATGATACTTTTTTAATCGTGATCTTGTTACATTCATGATAATCAATATAGAGATGCATTGTCCCATATTTCATCTTAATAAAATAACCAACACACCCTATGGTGAAATAATAGGTAATATTAATCTCTTATCTAAATTACCTTATAGTTTATTATTTAATTATTTCAACTCAACCAGATCCATTTTATAAGGCTTCTTTGAAATAATTATAACACCATGTATGAGTTCTATTGAAAAATAAACTTCATGATTCATAGGATAACCAAATTACTATTTAGGAAATACATTGACTATCTCTTAAAAAATAAGAACATCATTAAAACTATTTTTATCCCCAACCAATTGATCTAGATACTTGAAACACCCCTGATGTTTGGTAATTTTACTATGTATTTTGATGATATATAATGTTTGGGTTGTATTCCAAGGGTTTCTAAATTGTTTTTGTGTTTTTTGGAATGATTTATAGAGATACACAGTTTGATAATAGTTAGGGAAATCTATGCAACATATCTGAAAAAACCATGTAATGGATTTTGGGGGTTACTGGGTAGATTCATGGTTGGAACACAGTTTGGAAAAACTATGCGACGTTCCATGAAAATTTGGAGTTTTTGGAATAGTAGTATCAGAAGGTTGGTAGATGATTTTTCAAACCATGAAACACAAATATGCAGCCTGCTAGGGTTTTTCCAATAGCACTCTTGTGGCTGGAGCAAAGTTTGTTAAAACATGTTCCCTAATCAAACAAGATGCATTAATTACTTCAAAAAATAGGATTTTAGTTCCATTTTGAACTAAAAAACACTCATTTTCTCCTGTAGTTCTAGGATCTCGAACTAGAGGATTCATATTCGCATTTTTGACAACTACCCTCCTTATAGAAACCATTTTCAACATATCTAGGTATATTGGATCTCTGGAAGCAATGGTAAATATAATTTTTCTATCTTTCTCTCATTATCTTGTCACTTCCTCCCACATAAAATGATATATCTTTTCTTTTATGGATAAATCTCGGGTTTATTACATATTTTTGATGATATCTAGGTTAGATCAGTTGTAGGAAATTTTTTTTGATTCTTTATCAGGAGGATTCATTTTATCATTCATTGGTTTCATCACCTGTTATGAGGTAGGTGGTTTCTCTCTCTCTTCTCCACTTATTCTAGAAATTCAAGGATTGTTTTTTATTAAATAAATTCTTTTAATTTCCAAGGAATATCATATTTATTTCTTATTTGAAAATCATTTTCTTGATAATCTTTAAATATTGGATTGAATGGTTTTCTTTAAACCTATTTTAATACACATTTTAAATTGTGATTTTGAGATGATTCATGCAAGGTGGTTGATTAAATGTTTTTAAAATAATTACTTATTTAAGAAATTAATTGGTTTGAGAACTGTGAATATGTGGGTGGAGTTTTTTTATCATGGCATTGGCCATGGCCTTTCCATTATTGACTTCTAATTGTGTTTCCAAATTGGAGGCACCTATATAATGGTCCCATAGTGATGACCTAGTGGATCTATGAGTAACCATTCATCAGTATGGTAATATCACCTTGAATTCATGTGTGTGTGAGTAAGAGGGCATAGTTTAGATATGATAAGTGGAACTAAGGGATAAATGGTTTGAAATTTTAATTTAATTTTTTTAAATAGTAATATTATTTCATTTTCCTCTCTTTCCTTTTACATTATATTTTTTATATGTGGGATAACATGTTCATATCCTAGTGGTATAAGTTGGGAATTATCTTGGGTAAAACCTACTGAGTATGATCACTCACCTTCTAAATATTCACTTTGGTGTGTATGTAGATTTTGTTCTTCCGAAAATAGGTTATTGAAAAGTATCTAATATCTCTAGTGTAGCATCAAGATTCTACATTCTTAGGACTATTTTTGGATATTTGAGTTCTATTATGGAGTGGTTTGAGTGATTACAGATCAGTTTTTTTGCATTAATACATCTTTTATTTTATAAGGTAACGTTGTTATACCGTTTCTCAATTCCATTGATATAGTTTTTCCTATTTTTTCATTTACGTTGTTTTTTTAAACTTCATACATCATATATTTTAGTTGGTTACTCTAATATTTCATTGATAAGTTGGGATTTTTAAATGGAAAATAATACCCTGACATTTTTGTAATCCATTAGTATTTATTTCAAGCTTTTAGTGTCCTGGGGATGTCTCCTAAGGTTAGTGGAACCTAAACTATTTCCAACCCAATGGTTTGGGTCAGGATATTACAAATGGTATTAGTTTTATCCAATATTTCATTTTGGGATAATATAAAGGATATAAGAAATGCGAGAACTTGACATTTATAGAATAAAAATACACAACTAACCTCTTTATACTAAATTTGAATTTATCAAGGTGTTCTGTGTATAAAAGGTGTTTTTGAGACACCTATAGAAGTCTTGTAATATAATTATCATGATTTTAGCTAATGTAGGTACCATATCAGGCATTATTAATGAGAATTATAACTAGGAATACATTTATAATATTATATTTGATGATTAGTGGAATTTATTTATAACTATTATTGCAATTGTATTCTTTAGAATATCCCAACCCTTCAATTTGCTAGTGATTGATGAATAAGTGGAGATTTTGGATATAGTGTAGAGGAATTGGTTAGGCCACTAAGAAACCCCTTAGACGCGAATTTAGAGAATTGGGTTTCATTTTAACCATAGGTGAACCAGTAAATTATTTAGATTATTTTTTAAGCTTTATAAGCTATTGTCGTGGGTAAAAAAATGACAAACCATGATATGCAAATCATTCTAGGGAGTTTCAGAAACATAATGCACTAATATTTTGATGGGTATTCAGAACCTGGAAAGTTATAAGTATGTATTAATATAAGTAACAATATCTTTGATTTACTTATAAAGCAAGTTGATATAAAGATCAAGTTAATGGTCAACATGATGGCAGATCTTTCAAATCAATGGTAGGATTTAGCTATCCAAGCTATAATATACTAAGTACTTACAATAGGAGGGAATTGAATAATTATTAAAAAAAATTATTCTACCCACACACGTTGAATATATCCAAAAATTTAATTTCTTTAGTCTTACATAAGAAATTTTTACAATGCAGGAATATGGGACTAATCTTATGAACTTGGATGGTTTTTCTCCAGAAGTAGCTGCTAAAACATCCTTAAATACATGCATATTAATGTTTCGATAATGAACATCAATTATTTCTAAGATATATGTGATTTGTCTTATTGTCATTACAAACATGGTTAACAAACCAATAATGGATAAAATATATATTTATTGTAATCCTACTGGAGGTAGTATGTTTTTCTTTATGGGAACATGTGGTAAATAGTTTTTTTGGGAATAGGAGGTAGAGGAAAACATACTTCCAAGGAGGTAGAGTATCCCCAAACTAACCCAATTGATCAAATAACTTTCCTCTATTCCCAGTGAAAATCCAGAAAATTTAAAATGTGGATCATTAAATCATAAAAAGGGTGATTGTATGACACCACCCAAATCATGAAACAACTATAATCCATTAGTAAAAATTTAGTTTTATTTACATAATTCTATAATATCCATTACTATAAATAAATATCATGTATTGTAGGCATCTTATAATTTTCCTCGATTATCACATCAAAAAATTTCACATCCTTATAACTGAGCGATCTAGTGTTATTCTAGGAATAATCTGACTCCTCAGAAAATAAAAAAATTAATAGGGAATTAAGGAACAAGGTGGAGAAAGTAATATATTATATGATGATGAAAAACTTATTATATAGGATCAATCAATATCATTGAATGTACAAGGCCCCATTCTAAATAACAAAACACCAATTAAAATTTTGTTTTATAGCAGTATAACCCACTCTTTTATTTATTCACGTATCGTTAATCAAATGGAATTTCATGTTGAGGTGATGCCACATGTTATGAGTATCTAGAAACCTTGTGGGAAGTGAGAATGTAGTGTATTTAAATGTTTATATTTTTCTATAACCACTAATGAATTCTAGTTTATTTTGGGATTTTCTATTTTGGACATGGTTAACTTTGAATTAATTTGGGGAATGCATTTGTTAATTATAGTAAAGGATCATATCGATTGTTATGAATGACCCGTAAAGTTTGTATCTCTTAATGGGATGGTGAATATCATTAATGGAAATAGGGATGTGATTTCTGGAAAAGAAGGAACTTTATAATGAATAATTGGAACTATTTCTGAGCAATTATCAATGGTAACTTTGGGGAATAATGATATAATTGAGCTTAAAGACTTTCCTTCCATTTTTGATAGGTCTCCTAACATATTTTCAAAAAATATCACCAGTTTTACAGCTGAACGGTATGTGGTATTTTTGATTGATATTCTTCCAGAAACAAAAAAAAAAATTCACTTCTATGTTATATAATTTCACCAATAAAATTATGGTAATTGAAGGTCCAATTGTATGAATAATAAATTAAGGGGTTCATAAGACCATGTATCTAACCTTGGGTTCCTCCAATTTTTTCATAATGACGGAAGATAGTTTGTTCAACACTATGGCGATTATCGTAAATTAAATCAGGTTATGATAAAGAATAAATATCTTATTTAATAAATTGATTATCTTTTTGATCAATTTAAATGTTTTTAATGGGTATATAAAATTGTTCAACGATCTGAGTATCACCAAATTTGGATTTGGAAATGAGACATTATAAAAATACATTTTAAGAGTTTCTATAGTCATTCTGAATATCTGGTCATGCTCGTTGGTATCAAAAATACACTATTAGTTTTCATGGAATTGATTAATCATGTATTTTATAATACCATGTATATTACCTTGGGTTCCTACAGTTCTTTTCATAAAGAAGGTAGATGGTTTGTTATGACTCTGTGTTGATTACAATAAACTGAATTAGGTTATGATAAATAATAAATATCCTTTTATTTGAATTGATAATCTTTTTTGTCAAATTAAAGGAGACTAATGGTTCTCTAAAATTGATTTATAGTCCAAGTATAACCAGACTAGGTTTGGAACAAGTATATTTTAAAAATATATTTTAGAGGTTTCTACGGTCATTATGAGTATCTATTCATGCTTTTTGGTCTTACAAATTCACTATTGGATTTCATGGAATTAATGAATCATGTTTTTCAATGGTAAATATATTAATTTTTTTTATTTGTGGATGAAATTTTGGTATATTTTCAAACTCAAAAATACCATGAAGGACTTTAAGAGATTATGATGATCATTTTTTTAGAGCACCAATTATATAAAAAAATTTCTAAATGAAATTTCTAGACAAAATAGGTTAATTTCACAAAATATTTCATTTATGATAAAGTAGTATTAGTATTTTAAAAAAAGATAGATGTTTTAATCTAATAGAACTACAAAATAATGTCATTAAGTTATAAAAATTCTTGGTCTTAATAGGTTAATATCATTAATTCATTCATAACTTTTCACATCTAACATTGCCAATGATAGATCTCATGATAAAGGGAAGTCTATTCCACTGGGGAGATGATTGTAAGAATTATTTTTTGATCTTATGTCCAAGCTCACATCAACACCAATTGATCTCTTTATAGGACCTAGAATGTGTTCGTTGGTATATTATGAACCATATAGAGTTGGAATCAATTTTATTCTCATGTAAGGAGAAAATATCATATCTTAATGATCATGACATCTGTGAATTCATGTAAATAAATATCTGACCTATGAATTGGAATTGGTTATGGTTGTTCATGCTTTGAAAATATGGATTTATTATCTCTTTGGAGATAAGTTGACTATATTCACAAACTATAAAAATTTGAAGCACATTTTTCATGTAACGCCCCGACCCCAGTTACCCAGAGTCGGTGCATTATTACCTAACATTGGCATGATCACAAGAAAGATCAAATCTCGAAAGACCGATTGGTTTAGTAGCCTTGGAAACACTAGATATATTCATAAGTTTTACATTACATCATAAAATGAAAAACTACTACAACAACATAATGTCTCCATAATCCACACTCATATCCCCACATAATATCCCTGCAGGTCGTTCATAACTTACATCTTCACATCCTGGGAAAAATAAAACATAGAAAAGGGGTGAGCTCAAATGCCCAGTAAGGATAACAATATAGCGGAAACTTTCATAAATAAGAATAAAGATTTAAGGCAATGTATAACTAAAACAAAAGCCTTTTAAACATGAACTTTCAACATGGTATGGCATAAATAAAATGAAATAATTCCATTTACTTATTCACATGGATATTCTACTAATCGAATAATCACATGCAAAAATCAATAACCACTTTCATAATGTTGGAATGCATAATGCCAGACTATCATAACCACATAGCCAAGGCCTCGTGCCAAGACTACAAATAAGATTTTGTCAAGGCCTTGTGCCAAGACACTAGTTTGTCTCATGAGACCTACCGATGCATCGATGAGCTATAGAGGGCTCCACCCGTCACTTATTAAGTCCAATGCATTCCCATATGAAAAGGTTTAAACATAACATAAACATTCGTATTAAAACTAGCATACGAAATGTCAATAATTTCACCATAAACTATGAATGGTATAAAAATAGCACATCCATAGTCAAACATATCACAAAAACTTCAATACAATATAGAAGTTTTGTATCATAATAAATCAACTTCAAATAATCTTAAAATCCATCAAAGGATGTTGACATAGATGAAATCAAAATTCTTTTTAAAGAAATATCTCCTTTTATTTTTAAGTCATTTAAGATCCATATAAAATAAAACATTTTCTTTGAAAATATTCTTATAAGCTTGTAAGGAAAACTTTGAAGATTTTATAACGGCGTAAAATAACCGCACCTGCCGTATAAGTTAAAAAAAAACATTCTTACCTCAATTCTGTCGTAAAGGTTAAAAAGGACCTTGTTTTGAAAACGACGGAAAGATTCCTTTATAAACCTCTTATAAAAAGTCAAACAAGGGTATCAATGACTTTAAACCATATTCTTGTAAATAGTAAAAATGTTTTGAAATACATTTTTAAGAAACATGGATGTGGATGATATCCCAGTAGATTATTACGTATAAACAACCTCAGATAATGAAGAGATTGTGAAATAAACCCTTACCTTGTACTTTTCCTTGGTTGGGGTAGGTTAACCTCCTGTATAATGGTGAAATAATTGTTATTAAATTATACAAGAATCATATATATTAATATGATATCATATATGATCTTTTAACATTGATTTGTTAATAATATCTTAGAATTATCGTCGTTTCGGGTGTTAACTTACTTGTTTTCTTTTATATGTTTTGTTACGTAAGACATGTTTTTAAAGGATAGGTTGTATATTATTCATATCCAGAATGATATCAAGTCCTTAAACATCATTTTTAAATCATCAAATGATAATTATACTTGAATGGATACGATGGAGAATGAATCTCATCGCGTTCGTGGAGACGGTAGTCCGTACGTACGCACGAGCGACAATATCATTCTTTTGATATTAAAATAATATATAAATGGATGGTATATCATATATACAGAATCATTAACATGTTATATTTATTATTTACATGAGTTAGACATCATTATTATACCCATCCAAATAATAATATATTGAATAACAATTACACCACGACGTGGAGACGGTAAGCCGTTCGTACGCACGTATAGTGACATGTTATTCAAAGGGTGGATAGAATACTGAATATGGTTGTACCATACTTAAAATAACATCACAGTATATTTGAGATACTGGAGTTATTATTTTAGAATGGTAATAACAAAGGAAGAAGAAGTGGAAGAAGAAATGAACTTAGAAAAGGGTGGTGAAATCATTACCTCTTCTTCGGGTTCTTCCTTTTGATTTGATCAAAAGGGCTCCTTAGGTTGGCTTTATGATCAAACTAAGGCCTCTAGGTTGTAGTGAGGGATGTTGGGAGAGTATTTGGGCAGAGTTTGGACGAACCAAAAGGCTTTAGAGGTGTGGAGAAATGAGAAGGAGGAGTGCCCTTTTATAAGAGGGGTGAGGGGCACCTTTGGAAAAGCTAGAAATATTAATTTATAATAAATTTATATTCGGTTTCTAATGGCTCCAAAGCTTATTATTCAGAGGTTAAGGTGGGGATAGGTCGAAAACCACTCAACCAATAGAATTTAGACAGGTTTGGGTACTTATATTAACCTTATCTTTAAGTATTAACTCTAAGTTAATTAGTTTCACTTTTACAATTTCTCTTTGTATTTTTATATAATATGGTTAATAAACTTACTATATACATACAAGAGACCCCCAAGTGGTACATTAATGATGAACCTATCATGATATAAGTCTCTTGGCCGAACCTTAGATTTTTAGGAATTTAATATCAATTAATAATATAATATTTGTTTTAAGAACTCTTTTATGTCAATTTTGACACTATTCAATAGTTGATTTTTGTGAAACTCATAACAGATTTATTACTTCTAACAAAGTCAATTAAATCAATCCTAATATATCATATTATCCTAGAAAATTATTTTAATTCATTACAAGTTTCATATTATATTTATTTGGGTATTTATAATATCAATTATTTTAATTTTTCACTATTATAGTAATTACTGCATCATCATTGTGTCATAAATATAATAAATTATTTAATGTCTAAAAATTATAAATAAAATATAATTATGTATGAAATCTTTTTATCTTTCTAATGAATATTTATAATCTAAAATCCAACATATATAACCCTATGTAACAATTGTTTTTCTAAAAGATATATGCTTGTGTCATTTTTGTATTCATTTTGACTTAATTAAAATAAAGTGTCATTATCACTTACAAGTGGATCCATGGGGTCCCAAAATAGACCCAAAGATTCCCATGGTCGACCATGTATCAACCAATAGGGTTAAGACACGTTTTAGGGTAATTTAGTATTATTATAATATTATTTTTAACCCTTATTTACTGGATTTACCCTTAACCATGGTAAATAAAATATTTACCGCAGTAATTATTCAAAATGTCTAAAAATAAAAGTTAACTATTTACACAATTTGAACATCCTGATTCCAAATATGGAATCCATTTTCCTAAATTCAAAACACAGAAGTGGCAGAAATTAATTTAAAATTAATTCCCGCTGTCAAGACAAAAAGCGTGTTTTTAAGAGATAATAACTATCAAAAGATTGACACTCGTTTATGTTCGGTTTAATAGTAAAATTATGTCCAATGACCAACATTATATTAAATGGTAAAAATATATTCTAAATATACTTTAAAACCACTCAAATTCATAATTTATCACTATTAATTATTTTGATTAAAAAAGTTGTTTTTAATTAAAATTTAGTAATTTTCACTATTCATCAAAATATGAAAGTTATCCGAAATGTACCAAAATTTCACCTTAGGCTAAATTCGATATTCCGAATCCAAAAATGAAGTCCATTTTCAAATATAAAATATATATAATTTCAAAAATTAGGTATTACTATTTATAACGGCTAGTTTGATTAGTTATGGTGTGTTAGAACTCGGTGTTGCGTACAACACACGCTATCACATTATTCAAAGAGAAGCGTACCGTAGAAGCTTGTGGTGTTACATTCTCCCCTCCTTCAAATAATTGCGTCCTCACAATTTCTAGGGTATTACTGCATAAAAAGACTCGGGTGGTTCTTCATCATAAGTTCCTCGGGTTCCCACGTTGCCTCTTCCATCTTATGGTTTCTCCACAAAACTTTTACCAGACGCGTCGTCCGGTTTCTCAGTACTTGTTCTCTCGTATCAAGAATCTTGACGGGCTCTTCGCAATAAGACAGATCAGGTTCCAGTTCTAATTCCTCATAGGTGAGTACATGCCTTGGGTCAGGCATGTATTTTCTCAACAGAGATACGTGGAACACATCGTGAACTTTGGAGAGACTTGGCAGCATTGCCAATCGGTAAGCTACAGCCCCAATTCGTTCTAGAATTTCGAAAGGTCCGATGTACCTGGGACTCAATTTACCTTTCTTTCCAAAACGTATGACTCCCTTCCATGGAGATACCTTTAGGAAAACATGATTACCGACTTGAAATTCCAAATCCTTCCTTCGATTATCGGCATAGCTCTTCTGCCTACTTTGAGCTTCTTTGATGTGATTTTGGATTACTTTCACCTTTTCCACCGTTTCCTCCACCAGCTCTGGGCCTACAAGTTTTCTTTCACCAATGTCATCCCAACAGGTTGGTGTACGACATCTCTTTCCGTATAACGCTTCATATGGTGCCATCTGTATACTCGAATGGAAGCTATTGTTATAGGAAAATTCTACCAGTGGTAAATATTGATCCCACATACCCTGAAAGTCAAGTGAGCAAGACCTCAACATGTCTTCTAAGGTTTGAATAGTCCGTTCTGATTGTCCGTCTGTCTGAGGGTGGTAAGCAGTGCTCAAATGAAGTTCAGTATCCAGGGATTTCTGAAGACTTTTCCAAAATCTTGAAGTAAAACGGGGATCACGATCAGAAACAATCGATAGGGGTACTCCATGAAGCCTCACAACTTCATTAATGTATAGTCTTGCTAGACGTTCCAGGGGTAGATCTTCTCTTATAGCAATAAAATGTGCTGACTTGGTAAGACGATCAACAATAACCCATATTGCATCGTTCCTTCTAGGAGTCTTCGGTAGCCCCATGACAAAGTCCATCGTAACATTGTCCCATTTCCACTCCGGTATGGGAAGAGGTTGCATGACTCCTCCAGACTGTTGCCTTCCAGCTTTCACTTGTTGACAAACCATACATCTTGACACAAAATCAGCAATCTCTCTCTTCATGTTGTCCCACCAAAAATGTTCCTTCAAATCTCTATACATTTTGGTGCTCCCAGGGTGTATAGAGAAATTGGAACTATGAGCATCATCCAGCAATTCCCTTTTTAGATCAGGTATATTGGGAACACAAAGTCTCTTCCCGAATTTCAAAATTCCATCTTCATACACAAAGTCTCTCAATCTCCCATCATTCACAGCTTTAATCTTCTTTTGGAATTCTTCATCATCGGTCTGAGAACTCTTAATCCTTTCTAGTAAAGATGGTTTGGCAACCATTTGAAAAAGCATTGATGTTTCACCTTCCCTGGTTATTCCCATGTCCATCTTCACTAGATCCATAAAAATTGGATCCCTTTCAATTCTCATATTGTTCAAAACTCCATGGTCTTTTCTACTCAAAGCATCTGCCACCTTGTTTGCCTTCCCTGGGTGGTAGTGTATCGTGCAATCATAATCCTTGAGTAATTCAAGCCATCTCCTTTGCCTCATGTTGAGTTATTTTTGTGAGAAAATATACTTCAAACTCTTGTGATCAGTATAAATCTCACATTTTTCACCATAGAGGTAGTGCCTCCATATCTTCAAAGCAAATATTACAGCTGCTAACTCGATATCATGAGTAGGATAGTTTTGTTCATGAATTTTCAACTGTCGTGATGCATAGGCAATAACTCTATCATTCTGCATAAGGACACAACCAAGTCCTTTCTTCGATGCATCACTATAAATAACGAACCCATCATTCCCCGATGGTAGAGTCAATATAGGAGCATTGACTAATCTTCTCTTCAGTTCTTCGAAACATTCTTTACACTCTTTTGTCCAAACAAATTTAACCCCTTTACGTGTGAGCTTCGTTAATGGGTTAGCCAATCGGGCAAAATTCTGGACGAAACGTCAATAATAACCTGCCAAACCAATAAAACTACGTACCTCAGTTATACTCGTAGGTGCTGGCCATTCTTGGATTGCTTTGGTCTTAGAAGGATCAACAGAGATTCCATCTTTAGAGACAATATGGCCAAGAAAAGAAATCTCCTGAAGCCAGAATTCACACTTGCTAAACTTCCCATATAATTCATGCCTCCTCAGAGTCTTCAAGATAATGCGCAAGTGATTTTCATGATCTTCGTAGGTTTTGGAGTATACCAAGATATCATCAATAAATACCACCACAAATTCATCGAGATACTCCTTGAAAACTCTATTCATCAGATCCATGAATACAGAGGGTGCATTAGTCAATCCAAACGGCATTACAGTAAACTCGTAATGCCCGTACCTGGTTCGAAATGCTGTCTTCGAAATGTCTTCCTTCTTCACACACAACTGATGGTATCCAGATCGAAGGTCAATCTTTGAAAAGTATTGAGCTCCATGCAGTTGGTCAAATAAATCATCAATACGAGGTAGGGGATACTTGTTCTTTATCGTTATAGCATTTATCTCCCTGTAGTCGATACATAACCTCATAGATCCATCTTTCTTTTTAACAAAAAGAACAGGGGCTCCCCATGGAGAAACACTAGGGAGAATAAATCCCTTATTACTCAATTCCTCTAGTTGTTTCTTTAGTTCGACTAACTCTACAGTGGCCATTCTATAAGGGGTCTTCGATATAGGCCTTGATCCAGGAATCAAATCAATGGAAAACTCAACTTCTCGTTCTGGAGGATGTCCAGGTAAATCTTCTGGAAATACATCTACAAATTCTTTCACAACAGGTACATCCTCTATTTGAACATTCCTTTCCTCACCGATAGTTACTTCATTCTCTTCCTCCCCAATAATTGAATTTAGTTGAGCTACTGGGGGTGGATCTAAATAAGAATTAGGTGGTGACGATTCTGCTTTAAAAATAAGGTGCTCCTTATCATTATCATCAAGAATCGTAACCTCTTTCTTCTTACAATAAATCTTCGCATCATAGTCCGAAAGCCAGTCCATACCGAGGATTATATCAAACTCAATCATAGGTATGACGATGAGATCAGCAGATAAAGAAAATTTATGTGCTCTAATGGGGACTGATTCACAAAACTTTGTTGCAATGATACTTCCCTTAGGAGTTTTAACTGACAACTCCCTTATTAAATCAAATTGGAAATATCTAATTTTCTTAGCAAACTGGGAAGATATGAAACAATGCGATGATCCAGAATCAAATAATGCATTTTCTAAACTTGAGGAAACCATTAAATTACCTGCCACCACGTCTTTTGGAGCTTCTACCTCTGCAGTAGTGATAACATAAGCCTGGACTTGATCCCTTGGCCTTTTCTGAGGTAAGTTATCCTGACGCTTAGGACATGAATTTGCATAATGCCCCATCTCCCTGCAATTATAGCACTGAACGTTGGTAGCTTCCTTCTTCCCCTTGCAATCATGAGCTTGGTGGCCTTTTTCACCACACTTGTAACAGACTCCCATTCCCTTCAAGCAAGTACCGGGATGTTTCTTCCCGCATTTACCACAAGATGGATATTCAACCTTTCCCTTCTCCCCCTTATTTCCATTCCCAGATTGATCAGCAGGTCTCTTCTTCTCTTGCTTTGCTTTAAAGTCATAAGACTTAGAGAATTCCTTTTCGGTCTTGATAGCACATGAGACAATGTCTTCGTACGATGAAAAGGATTGTGAGACTAATGCTTGACGGAGAAATGGTTTTAACCCATCAAAGAGACGATCAATCTTACTTCTTGGGTTGCGAATATAATCTCCAGCATACCTCGCTAACCTTGTAAAGTTAGCCTCATACTTTGTGACATTCTCATCCTCCTTTTGTCTCAGACTCAGAAATTGTCTTTCCATATCTGCTCGATGGTCGCGAGGAAAGTATTTTTCTAAAAACAGATCTTTGAACTCCCTCCATTCCATATTTGATACTTCATCATCTTCCTTCATGTTCTGAATCAATGACCACCATTGATCAGCATCTCCAGTGAGGCGGTAAACTGCCATGATAACTTTTTCCCTTTCACTGCTCCCCAAAGCCTGAAATATTTTCTCTAGGGAAAATATCCATTGCTCAGCTACTAAGGGATTTGTATTCCCATTGAACGTTGGTGGTTGTTTCCTCATGAATCGATCTAACATTGATCCTCCACGCTGCAGATCAGGGTGCTCCATACGGGTAAGGTTATTATTCATAACCTGAGTAAGTTGTCCCAGTATGGTGATTAGCTGATCAGCACCAGTTGCATCACCAGCCCCACTATAATTATCTTGAGCAGGAGGGCAATCCCTACATGGAGTGCGTGCATTGATACGGTTTCCATTTCTTCCACTAGGCACCATTTCTAAACAATGGCATAAACTAGATCAATTTATGAATCAAAATACATAATCCCATACTTATAAAACACTCAACATAAATTGAACTATTTATGGATATAATCCATAATCATAAGAATTTTTTTCTTTGAGGATGTATATACTCATAATCCCTTCAAAATGATTTGTAAAGAAAATGAGAGTTATCCTAAGCATATCCCCCGGGAGTGTCGTAACCAAGAGTGCAGCAAGGCCCGTTGTCGTGCACCAGTTCCCGTTCGAGTCTAGCTCAAAGCGGTGTTTTCGGGTTTTACCTCTAGGTACATCTGTGCCAGAGCCGCCTCTACCTGCTCGTATCCAGACAGGGATGTATTGCTCGGAAAACTCACAAAATCTCTACAATACCAAAATTCTAGGAAGTTCTTCTATACTAATCCTCAAAGTTCATCTTAGGTCTACGTGCTCTAATCAGAGTTTATCTAAATCTAGCTTCCAAGGTTTTTACTAAACTTCCTCTGATACCAACTGTAACGCCCCGACCCCAGTTACCCAGAGTCGGTGCATTATTACCTAACATTGGCATGATCACAAGAAAGATCAAATCTCGAAAGACCGATTGGTTTAGTAGCCTTGGAAACACTAGATATATTCATAAGTTTTACATTACATCATAAAATGAAAAACTACTACAACAACATAATGTCTCCATAATCCACACTCATATCCCCACATAATATCCCTCCAGGTCATTCATAACTTACATCTTCACATCCTGGGAAAAATAAAACATAGAAAAGGGGTGAGCTCAAATGCCCAGTAAGGATAACAATATAGCGGAAACTTTCATAAATAAGAATAAAGATTTAAGGCAATGTATAACTAAAACAAAAGCCTTTTAAACATGAACTTTCAACATGGTATGGCATAAATAAAATGAAATAATGCCATTTACTTATTCACATGGATATTCTACTAATCGAATAATCACATGCAAAAATCAATAACCACTTTCATAATGTTGGAATGCATAATGCCAGACTATCATAACCACATAGCCAAGGCCTCGTGCCAAGACTACAAATAAGATTTTGTCAAGGCCTTGTGCCAAGACACTAGTTTGTCTCATGAGACCTACCGATGCATCGAGGAGCTATAGCGGGCTCCACCCGTCACTTATTAAGTCCAATGCATTCCCATATGAAAAGGTTAAAACATAACATAAACATTCGTATTAAAACTAGAATACGAAATGTCAATAATTTCACCATAAACTATGAATGGTATAAAAATAGCACATCCATAGTCAAACATATCACAAAACCTTCAATACAATATAGAAGTTTTGTATCATAATAAATCAACTTCAAATAATCTTAAAATCCATCAAAGGATGTTGACATAGATGAAATCAAAATTCTTTTTAAAGAAATATCTCCTTTTATTTTGAAGTCATTTAAGATCCATATAAAATAAAACATTTTCTTTGAAAATATTCTTATAAGCTTGTAAGGAAAACTTTGAAGATTTTATAACGGCGTAAAATAACCGCACCTGCCGTATAAGTTAAAAAAAAACATTCTTACCTCAATTCTGTCGAAAAGGTTAAAAAGAACCTTATTTTGAAAACGACGGAAAGATTCCTTTATAAACCTCTTATAAAATTTCAAACAAGGGTATCAATGACTTTAAACCATATTCTTGTAAATAGTAAAAATGTTTTGAAATACATTTTTAAGAAACATGGATGTGGATGATATCCCAGTAGATTATTACGTATAAACAACCTCAGATAATGAAGAGATTGTGAAATAAACACTTACCTTGTACTTTTCCTTGGTTGGGGTAGGTTAACCTCCTGTATAATGGTGAAATAATTGTTATTAAATTATACAAGAATCATATATATTAATATGATATCATATATGATCTTTTAACATTGATTTGTTAATAATATCTTAGAATTATCGTCGTTTCGGGTGTTAACTTACTTGTTTTCTTTTATATGTTTTGTTACGTAAGACATGTTTGTAAAGGATAGGTTGTATATTATTCATATCCAGAATGATATCAAGTCCTTAAACATCATTTTTAAATCATAAAATGATAATTATACTTGAATGGATATGATGGAGAATGAATCTCATCGCGTTCGTGGAGACGGTAGTCCGTACGTACGCACGAGCGACAATATCATTCTTTTGATATTAAAATAATATATAAATGGATGGTATATCATATATACAGAATCATTAACATGTTATATTTATTATTTACATGAGTTAGACATCATTATTATACCCATCCAAATAATAATATATTGAATAACAATTACACCACGACGTGGAGACGGTAAGCCGTTCGTACGCACGTATAGTGACATGTTATTCAAAGGGTGGATAGAATACTGAATATGGTTGTACCATACTTAAAATAACATCACAGTATATGTGAGATACTGGAGTTATTATTTTATAATGGTAAGAACAAAGGAAGAAGAAGTGGAAGAAGAAATGAACTTAGAAAAGGGTGGTGAAATCATTACCTCTTCTTCGGGTTCTTCCTTTTGATTTGATCAAAAGGGCTCCTTAGGTTGGCTTTATGATCAAACTAAGGCCTCTAGGTTGTAGTGAGGGATGTTGGGAGAGTATTTGGGCAGAGTTTGGCCGAACCAAAAGGCTTTAGAGGTGTGAAGAAATGAGAAGGAGGAGTTCCCTTTTATAAGAGGGGTGAGGGGCACCTTTGGAAAAGCTAGAAATATTAATTTATAATAAATTTATATTCGGTTTCTAATGGCTCCAAAGCTTATTATTCAAAGGTTGAGGTGGGGATAGGTCTAAAACCACTCAACCAATAGAATTTAGACAGGTTTGGGTACTTATATTAACCTTATCTTTAAGTATTAACTCTAAGTTAATTAGTTTCACTTTTACAATTTCTCTTTGTATTTTTATATAATATGGTTAATAAACTTACTATATACATCCAAGAGACCCCCAAGTGGTACATTAATGATGAACCTATCATGATATAAGTCTCTTGGCCGAACCATAGATTTTTAGGAATTTAATATCAATTAATAAGATAATATTTGTTTTAAGAACTCTTTTATGTCAATTTTGACACAATTCAATAGTTGATTTTTGTGAAACTCATAACAGATTGATTACTTCGAAAAAAGTCAATTAAATCAATACTAATATATCATATTATCCTAGAAAATTATTTTAATTCATTACAAGTTTCATATTATATTTATTTGGGTATTTATAATATCACTTATTTTAATTTTTCACTATTATAGTAATTACTGCATCATCATTGTGTCATAAATATAATAAATTATTTAATGTCTAAAAATTATAAATAAAATATCATTATGTAGGAAATCGTTTTATCTTTCTAATGAATATTTATAATCTAAAATACAACATATATAACCCTATGTAACAATTGTTTTTCTAAAAGATATATGCTTGTGTCATTTTTGTATTCATTTTGACTTAATTAAAATAAAGTGTCATTATCACTTTCAAGTGGATCCATGGGGTCCCAAAATAGACCCAAAGATTCCCATGGTCGACCATGTATCAACCAATAGGGTTAAGACACGTTTTAGGGTAATTTAGTATTATTATAATATTATTTTTTAACCCTTATTTACCGGATTTACCCTTAACCATGGTAAATAAAATATTTACCGCAGTAATTATTCAAAATGTCTAAAAATAAAAGTTACCTATTTACACAATTTGAACATCCTGATTCCAAATATGGAATCCATTTTCCTAAATTCAAAACACAGAAGTGGCAGAAATTAATTTAAAATTAATTCCCGCTGTCAAAACAAAAAGCGTGTTTTTAAGAGATAATAACTATCAAAAGATTGACACTCGTTTATGTTCGGTTTAATTGTAAAATTATGTCCAATGACCAACATTATATTAAATGGTAAAAATATATTCTAAATATACTTTAAAACCACTCAAATTCATAATTTATCACTATTAATTATTTTGATTAAAAAAGTTGTTTTTAATTAAAATTTAGTAATTTTCACTATTCATCAAAATATGAAAGTTATCCGAAATGTACCAAAATTTCACCTTAGGCTAAATTCGATATTACGAATCCAAAAATGAAGTCCATTTTCAAATATAAAATATATATAATTTCAAAAATTAGGTATTACTATTTATAACGGCTAGTTTGATTAGTTATGTTGTGTTAGAACTCGGTGTTGCGTACAACACACGCTATCACATTATTCAAAGAGAAGCGTACCGTAGAAGCTTGGGGTGTTACATTTCACATGTGGATTTGTACTTGAAATAAGGGAGATGGATATAATATCTCTAGATTTTAAACATTAACTTGTTTTACACACCTAGAAAAATAAGTTCCATGGCTAATGATTTCAACTGAAATTCATATAATCAATTGGGAATGGAAGCTTGTGAATTGTCATAATTGATGACTATGATTGTAGATATGAATTTTCATTTATATGAGTATAATTAATCCATAATAGAATTTTCTATAATAATCATACCTGATTTAGTCGAACATTTATACAAGGCTCAATAATTAGATCATGAGTTCTTTACAATTACATCAAAACATAGTGGTGGGTCGACTATTGATGTATGAATACAAGATGTGAAATATATGTTACTTTTCTCGTGATCAAATTTCCATTCCCCCTAATTTTGAGTTTTTTTATAATTATCACCTTTTTAAATGGAAAATTAATATAGGCCTCTAAAATATGTACATGGTTCTAGGGAACCATTTTAGGTGGTTAGTTATGAAATGAAATGTGGTTGATTATATTATAAAATTAATAACCTCTAAACAAGTTGTCGGAGAGCATAAAAGACCTTCTAGAATGTTTTAATCCTTATCTATACTAGTATGGAAATAGGAGAATATAACTATTGACATTTTCATGGGTTTACCAAAAAATATTTGGAATCATGATTTAATATAGGTGATTATAGATTAACTCATAAGGTTATCCCACTTCATTATGAATCATGAATCCAATATTATAGATGACTTATCAAATTAATACATCATAGAATTAGTAAAATTATATGGAATAGCGATTTTGATCATATTAAATTCAGATCCCTGATTTACCTATCATATTTAAAGATAAATTAAAAAATATTTAAGTACCCAATTTACCATGATCATGGTCTATCATCCAAAAATAGATGTCCAGTTGGAATGGATGATTTAGACACTGGAAGACATGATTCAAGATTTAGTTATGGATTTCAATGGGTAATGGGAGGATTATTTTCCATTACTGTAGTTTTTATTTAAAAATAGTTATTAGGACATGATATATATGGTTTCATTATGAATCATCTTGTCTCTCACTACTTTATTAGCTAGATACTAGATAAAAATATCTACAACAACCTATCCTGGTTCATGAAATGACTTAGAATATTTAAATGATTAGGAAAACATTTTTTCAACCAAAATTATTCAAAAATATTATATAGACCATAGATATCTCCCTTTACACATTATTATGGGAGATCATGTATTCTTTATTATCTCTCCATGACTATGGAATCATCGATTGGGTAAATAATTAAAGTTGTCTCCTCAGTATGTTTTACCTTTTTAAATACTTGAATAAATTGGTGATATTTATTATAAATTATATTTATTACCCTGGTTTAATTTAGATCATAATTTATTTCATGTATCTAAATTGAGTAAATTCTAGCCTGATCCTATCCATTTGATTTGATTTGATTATATTGATCTATAATTAGATGATACATCATTCATATTTCTATTTGTATTTAGGATTGAAAAGATAAATTATTTCACAGAAAACATATTCCATTGATCCAAGTATTATGGAAATACGGTGAAATTAAATAGGACATAGGAACATGTGAATGATATGCTCGAACAATGGACAAAACTTTTTCGAAGTGCTGAAAACTCCATCTTTTGAGGGAAGAAATCCAAATGGTGGGGAGAATGCAACAAACACATTTTTATGTAATTCACCTTTTAATTATTTATTTTGAATTTATATAATTTTTTTTATTATTTCTTGGAGTTTATGTATGGATTTGTTATGTTTTTGATGTGTGTGTGTGTGTGTGTGGGGGGGGGGGGGGGTTAAATGGTTGAACATAATTTGGGGAAACTGTGAAACTTATCTTGGAAACCATGTATTAGATTCTGAGAGTTACTAGGTAGTATTATGGTTGGTGTATGGTTTAGAAATACTACTTTACTAATCATGTGAATTGGGAGTTTTTTTTTTTAATATAACATCACATTGTTGGAACATGGTGTGTAAAACTATGTGGCATAACTGTGCGACTACCTAGGTGTTGTTTAACAACACTAACATGGTTTGCACATGGTTTGTTAAACGATGTGGCCTAACAATGTGACTTAAATTAATAACATCTAAAAATTTTATTTTAATTCTATTTTCACCCAAAACTATCAATTTTCTCCCATTTCTATAGGATCTCAAACCATAGTATTCCTCTGGGTGTTTTGGGAAACTCCTCTCCCCCAGAACCTATTTTCAATGGATGTAAGTCCATTTGATCTCCAAAATCAATGGTAAGTACCCATTTTTATCTTTATCTCTATATCTTATCATCTTTTCTCACATGTAATGTTAACTCCTTTCTATTATGGATGAATTTATTGTTTATTATGTATTTTAGATGATATTTTGATTATATATATTAAAGGAAATAAATTTTGATCCTATATATAGAGTTTTTATGTACCATTTATCGATTTCATCACTTATTGTGAGGTAGGTGGAATCTCTATATTCTCAACTTGCTTTAAAAGTTTAAGGATTTGTTTTTATGTAATTTTATGATTTGAATTTAAAAAGGAACATTATCTATATTTATTAAAGGAAACACCTTTTATTGATAATATAAAAATATTAGATTTAATGGGTTTTGGGAAAACTCATTTGTTAAATGTTTTAAATTGAGTGTTTAATATTGTGTATTAAAGTTGTTTTATTAAATTATTTAAAAAATAATTTTTAATTTAATAAATTAATTAGTCTGAGAACTTGAAATAATTGGGTGGTATATGTTCATAATTTTATTGGAAATGGAATTTCCATTATAGACTTGGTGGAAGGTCTCAGACTAGAGGCACTTGGATAATGGTCACCTAGTGATGACCTGATGTATTGATGAGTAACTTCTCATGAGTATGATACTTTAACTAATCATGAATGTGTGCGTGAGTAATAGGATGTGGTTTGGATATGATAAGTGAAACTAATGGATAAATGGTTTTTACTCGTAATTTAAATTGTTTTAAATTGGTAAACTTATTTTATATTCCTCAATTTGATTTTAATTATATTTTAAACTATGAGATAACATGTTCGTATCCTTTTAGAATATGTTGGGAAGTATCTTAGGGAAATCATACTAGGTATTATTACTGAGCACCCATGAATATGAACTTTGGTGTGCATCAAGATGTGAATATTCATTAAAACTGTAAAGGAACGGTTTCTTATTTATCTTGTGGTTCACCATGAAGATATATTATTAGGATGGTGGTTAGAGTTTGGGTTTTTATTATTTAGTAGTTGAAGTGATGCCACATCGACACTGTGCTTCAGGATGTCCTTAAGTTTCTTAAGCCTCTTAGTTCAACCTTTTCAGTATAACTTAGATATTGTTGTTGTTTTGATAGTTTTTCATTTGAGTTATATTTTTAAATAACATTCATTATAAAATTTAGTTTTTTTTAATATTTTCTAGATTGGTTGTGGTTTTTTAATAGGAAAATCATCCCCCAATTTTTAGTATGCCCTCAGAATTTAATTACATACTTTAATGTCTTGAGGATTTCACATATGGTTAATATAACCTTAACTATATCTAAGAAAATGTATTGGGTCGGTATGTTGCAATACCCCTCATGAATATATATTATGACCCATATAATTGAATATATTTTCATTTGGTGTTCATAGTCATCCTTGCTCAGATACATAATCATAGGTTGATTCAAGATATAAAATGTAACTTCCCTAGAATGAAAATTGACATGACCTCTATACAAAGGGATCCAATCGATGCCCAAAATTATTTCAAATTCTATTATAGGGAGAACAATCGTATTGACAAGAATCAAATTACCACATAATTCTATCAGAGAGAAGTTAAAAACGTAGGTTGCAGTCGTTATACTATTAGACATTTTGATTGATTATTTAATATTGAATAAATGAAGTTGTGATGTGATACCATTTGAAAATTCTCTACATATAAAAAAATGGGTTAGAAAATAACAAAATAATAAATTAGTAGTTATTGAGTGGATGATAAGTGCACCTTTCACCATTTTGGTCTTATAACTCACATCAATGTTTGTGATTGCATAGGCTTTACCTTAATTCCTTATATTAAGAGACTTCTAACACCGATTTTTTTCATTAACACTTAGATTCATAAACTGGTTGACATAATGTATATGATCATTGAAATTTAATAATTTTAGTGTGGGTGGTGGAATTGGTTGACCTTTCACTATACTATTTTCAATGAATATAATCTTTGTATCTCTACAATATTAATTTTATTAATGACTTTCCTTTGTACTCTTAATGAATTTACCTATCCCCTTAAGGAAATTTCTCCAATGCTTCTTTCAACATGTTTTTCCTGAAGGATGGTTTATTTTTTTCCACTTTGAGTTTTATTACTTAAATTCCTTCAAAAATCCAATTTTCACTTTTTATCCCCAAAACAAAAGAATAATGGGAGTCTTAAATATCCATTTTTACCCTAAGATCACAATGAATGATTTATTCATAGACATTAGATTTTCATATAGCCAATTCCTTCGAGACACTTGGTTTTAATACACTAAATATCTCATCAAATTTATTTTATGATTGATGATAAATCTAGATGTATACCTTTCATGTCTTGTAATGTTTTATTTATAGGCACCAATTGATCAATCATAATTCATGTTTAACTCTACAAATTCTCTCTCCATTTTATTATAAATAATTTTAGGAAAATCATTATTTAAAAATAACTTTTTGAACTATTTTTATTTCATGGAGCCAATTTTTTCCCTTTCATTATATAATTGATAAGTGTCCACCCTTGATCAGTTTAAACAACCAAAATATATGTTTATAAAATATAATTATCATTCTCTGAGCACTAGAGAATAGAAAATATCTTTTCCATTGTACTAATCCATTTCTAAAAACTAGTGGATGGAAAGAGTCACTGAAGTAAGGTGGTAATTTATACATGAAATAATATATATAAAGTTGTTCTATCCCTAGTGTATTATGAATTTAAACACAATATGGGTTATTATTCATCACTTTAGATATATAGGAAATCATTGAAATAATATTTTTAATCCATATCCCATCCCATTTCGTTCTTCATTGGGAAATTAATTATAAGGTCTATAAAATTCATTATTAACTTCATTACTCCTATTTTAATGCATTTACTAAAACTTAAATGTTAGTGTGAGAATAACTCAATAATAATGAGATAAATTAATCATGTTATGATGGAAATAAATCCTATAATGTCCCAAATTATAACACATTCTATTAAACCTATGAGTTTTAAATTCACCATATATCAATTTTTGTTAAACATAGGTTTGTTTGGTTTACACACTCTTATTCTTCATAACCTAATCCAAAAAAAACTAAACTCTACTTAGATACCAACTAATGTGACCTGAACATAAATTAAATTCATATTACATCATTTCATATGTATATTCAATACATCTCAAAAAAATTCACACCAGATAACCTAAATGTTTAGTTTCATTGAAGATTAAATACATAATCAATTTTTTTCACAACCAATCTTCAAAATTTAACCCAAATAGTATTCCAACATGGTACCCTTGTAGACATTCCACACTTAACACCCTTTTTCATAATTTGGGGAAATAAAAACCTAAGAATGGGTGATATTATAATATCAGTAAGGGTAAACATGGGAGACATCAATCAAATATCATAAATGAGTATAAAATGAAAACATGGGTATGAGAACATAATCCGGGTATATGATAAAAATATAAAAAAACCATTCCCATGTCAAGGATCATAAATCATTATTCATGGAATATGGTTTTGGCATAACATAAGATTGGAATCATAAGAGTATAGAAACATTAATTAATCATGATCCATTAGGGAATAAAATCGGATTATAAATATTTTATATGTGTGTGGAATATACATATTCAGATAATATCATTTTGTTTGTTAAGTAATACTCTTAATAACATCATCACATAGTGTAAAAAGTCTCATAGTTTATTGGGTTCACCCCCTTTACTTTTAGATAATGGTGGGTAGATTACCTTAGTGGATTGGATTTAATAGTAAGTCTATTATATTTTATATCATGACATATAAAACTTTAACCAATGCATTATATGGATATATAATTAGGGTTCCATCCATTATGTAAGGGAAAAAATATATGTGTGTTCTAGATGAATATAAAAACATTCATATTTCCATCATATCTTAATTAACCCATGGTAAAAAATGAGTTTATGAAAACATACATAAAAATATTAATATTATATCCTTGGAAGAAAGTTGGATTTTTCATAAGATCATATCCCAAGTAAATCATAAGAAACAATAAAGTATGTTTAAACAGATGAAATACACTTTTATAAAGGCATTAAAATTTACTTAGATAAAGAAGAAGAAAAATGATTAAATTTTTTATAACATTAAAGAAAATATTTTATAATGAAAATATAATATAGATCCCATTGAAGAAACATGATAAATTGGATATTAATATTTTTTATAAAAAACTATACATAATGTGGGAAAATTCATTCATGTCGGAAGTGTTAAGAATTTATTGTTTTCATACTTTTTGACATAATCAAAGTTAGTGGAAAAAAAGAATACCCCAAAAAATTAAAATAAGATTACTTTTTATTTAGAAAGTTAATTACATTGAAAAATACCTTATGAAATTATATAAGTAGATATAATGAAATCTATGAAACATAATACAAAATATAGACAAGGAAGATAAATATTCCTGATAAAAAATAAGAGGTAAGGTCAGTTTCTCTTACAAGCATTAATTTCGGTGAATTATGATACAAAGGGGAAGTGAAATTTCTATAAGACATGTAAAAATCATAAAAAAATATAGGACAAGAAAATATAGGTGGTTTTATATAGAATTATCATATAATTTCCCCATATAGAAATTTAGTCATAAAAATCTTGGATTAAAAGTGAGATTCCAAAAAAACCCTTACAACTTTGATAAACTATGAATCGCACCCACTCAAAGGAGGAATTTTTTTAAGGATTAATTAATATATTTAATTTCATAGAATATGTGATAAAATTAATTCATAGGGTAGTATATACACCACAAAAAAATAAAAAATGGGTTAATATGACTTACATCTCAATGGAAAATGTTGAGAAAAGAAACCCTTAACTTTACAAGTAAATTACACTAAAGTAATTTAACATCTTGAATAATAAAAATAAATACATTAATCAATTATTTAAGATAATTATTAATATATATTACCATTCTAATCTTCCATTATAGTCATTCATTACTCATATATTGGTTAGTAATTGTTTATTTTAGTCATTAGATGCGAGTAATTTTGATCATTTCATAAACTTTTTGTAATGGGCTTGTCCATCCAAATTATTTGATAACAAGTTAATAATTTTCACATTTTTCATGGTAGTGGAATAGTTGTGTTCTAATGATTTATTAATTTCCATTTTCCTTTTATGAAAGGCATGTTTATGGTTTGTGTGAGTGGAATCAATAACGAGCCTGTTTCATGTAATTTACAGATAACAAGTAATTACTTTATACTGATCATTCATTTTTATTACATCCATAAAAAACTATAAAAAATTATATTTAATTATTTATATCATATTTATTCATGGAATTCATTTTTTATCCATTCATGTATGTTAGTAATGAAGAATGAAATACATAATTCATTGATTTGGTAGTCCCAAAATAACACAAGGGCATTTTCCTTTTTCAAATAGATTGAAGGAAGGTAAAAAATGGTTATTAAATCAACATATTGAAAATTAATTATAAAAATTATACTGGTTTAATTATTTTATTATGTGTAGAATATATATTTTTTTCGGTGGAAGAACAAAAAAACCTGAAGGTACTCATTTAAAAAAATTATGTGTTCCTTGGGTATCCTCCTTTAGAAAACTCCTTAAGGCTTCTTAGAATGATCTTTTGTTTAGACCAAAACCTATTAGAAATTGAATGGAGTATTTATGATGAATTTTCATAGATATTGGATTAACTAATAGGATTATGATGTGAGGATAGTTAGGGTGGTGAAGGGATCAGTTAAAAAGTAAGAGGGTTGGAATATTTGAAAACACAAATTAATTTTTTTAAAAGACATGTCACTTTTAAAGAAAGGTGGTTCGAAAAGTGGAAAATAATGTAATTTAGATAATTATTTTACAAAAATCCTATCATCCAAACAAATTATGGATAAGTTGTGAGATATTTTTTGAAATTTATCTTTAATTTATCTTTTACATTAATTTTCATTTACAATAGTAACCCATTTTTTTACTTTGATAAATTATTTTTATGCCTAAAAATTATATTAAATGTATAAAATAATTTGAAAATTATAATAGAAAATACTCAAAATTAATTTTAAATATTTAATTCCTAGAGGTGGTAAAATTTTGTTTTAATAAAATCATACTTAATGAAACAAATACTATTTTAGGAAAATTTCCCATGTAAGGATAAATATGAATTTACTTCAAAATCATATATATTATTCATTTCCATGAATTTTTTTGGCGTATTATTAAAAATATAATATTTTTTAACTGAAATTCTAGACATATACAAATGGGTAATTTTCAATTCTTAATTAAAATAAAATGTGAAAATAGTATTTTGTTATAATAAAATATCACTTAAGTTTGAAAATGTCAAACATTAGTTTCTAAATTCGCCATAATATTTTTTAATTCCAAATTTTAATTTTTTTAATATATATATTTTATATATAAATGTTTTAATAAATTTTAATTCATATTTATATCATGATGATGTCATAAAAGTTATGATATTGGTAAAAACGATATTTTTCACTATTCATATAAAAATAAAATATGTTATAAAAATCCAAAAAATCATTATTTATCTAATATTGAAGTTCTAAATCCAAATATTTAGTTCATTTTTTGAAATTAAAATGTAAAAACATAAAAAATTAGCTTTTAAATGAATTTATTTAATAAAAAACTAGATATATTTAAAAAATGATTTTTTAAATTTTAAATTTACTTAATCTTATTTAATTTAAATTTATAATTAAAATAATATTAATATATATGTTTAATATTTACATATTATCATAATTATATTTTAAATGTGATCAATTTAATTAAGAAAAAATGAACAATGCTTAATCCATTATTTGAAAAAAAATCTTTTTTAGTATTAAATACCTTTAAAAAAATCCCATTAATTATTTATCATATAAATAGTAAATTTTATTATATTAATTTTAATATGAAACATAAAATGATGATATGTTGTGAAACTGAATATATGATTTTAATAATAAATCATTTTATTATTTTTATATTTACTTGATAATTTTAATTTCTTATAATTTTTTAATGACTTTTCTTATTTTACTCTCAATATTTATTAATGTTCATTTTAAATTATGATATATTTTTTATTTTAGTTCAATTTAATTCATAAAAATATATTTGAGGTGTTGAACTTATTCCAAAGGGAAAATATACTAAAATCATGGTGTGTTACACTAGGTATGATTCACACTTGTTTGTAGGGAAAAATGACCAAATATCTATTTAGTGGAGAGTGTAAAGGTCTGTAATTATTATTTAATTAGTTCACATTGATATATATGGAACTTTTTTTAAATCCATAGGTGTTTAATCTTATTTCATAACATTTATTAACCTCTTTAGTATATATGGATATGTCTACTAAATGAGGTATAAGTCCAATACCTTTGAGAAATTTCAGGAATATAAGAATGAAGTAGAGAGTGTTCTTGGTTTTAAGATAATGAAAATTCAATTGGATAAAGGTAGTAAATGTCTAAATCAAGATTTAATCGATTATATAATTGATTTTGGGATTATATCTCAACCCACTCCTCCTTATACCCTATAGAAGAATGGTTTTAGTGATAGGTAGAACTGTACCTTATTGGATATTGTAAGACTGATCATGAGCTATTCAGTTATTCTATTATTCTTTTGGGTATATGAATTATGGAATGAATTACACGTACTAAACTAAGTTCTGACTAAAGTTACAAATGGTATCCCATATTCGTAGTAGTATGGGAGGGAATATGTGTTTTCGAAATTAAATTTTGGGGGATGGAAAGTGTTTGTTAAAGACAATTATAGAAATAAACTTTCACCTAGAGGAACATAGTGAATTTTGATAGGATATCCCAAAGAATAATATCGATATTATCCATCAACTAAAAATGTAATAGTGGTCATACATGTCAAGTTCCATGAGAGGGAGAATATTTCCAAAAGGGATAAGGATAGAAATATAAACTTTGATGAAGTTTATGCTCAAGATATGAAAGATTTAGAACATGAATAAATTACACAATTTTTTAGGGATGAGGTTGTTCCAGGGGAACAAGTACTACATAAGAAAGTTTTAGAGTTTATGAAACTATAAGGATATGGTTTTCTTGTCATTGGGTATAGTAACACATTATTAGTTGATAATTACGATACATTATCCTATAAGTAGGAAATAGGAAACCCAGGAGTTGTAAAATTTAATAAATCATTGAATTCAACGATGGATTCAATACATTAGAACCAAGAATAGAATATGAAAGATCCTCTATTTTATTTAAATCCTATTTGGTGAAAATGGATTTTCAATAAGAACTAGACATGGAAGGTAAAGTTAATAACTATAAGGCATGTCTGGATGATAATGGGTTTAAGTAATTTCATGGAATAGACTATGATGAAAACTTTTTGTATGTTTCTATAATTAAATTAATCATAATTTCCACTTTCCATAATATCTTACAATGATTATGATATTTTTAAATTATACATCAAAATATCTTTCTTTAATAGGAACCCTATTGAAATTTCTATAAAAAAATAACCCAAAGTGTTTGTGAACCCAAAGGATTCCAATAAGGTATGAAAGTTATATAGATACATTTATGGTTTGAAGTAAGAATAAATATGATGGAAAGTTTTCTTTGATGGAGCCATATGGTAATTTGGTATCAAAAAGAATTAATTTGAGATCCATGCCTATAAAAGTATTAGTAGGAGTGTATGTAAATGTAATATTACTAATTAGAAATGTGATACTAGTATTATAATTAGTAAATACATGGTTGAACTTGTTTTTCTCCATGAAGGACTTTAATATCATTTTATAGGGATAAATATCCTTCTTGATAGGTTATAAAGGTTTCTTGGACCAAGAAAGGGTATATGCATTGACTGGATACAAAAGAGACTATGTATTGAACAATTTAAGATGGGATGTTCCCAGTGTGAGATGTTATAATACCCTAATTTTTTTCCTCATACATAAGATGAGGGAGAGTGGATGATAAGGATTCATTACTCATGAGTTATATGATATTTCATACGTGACATGATTTTCAGAAGTCTTAATATTGAGTAAACCTTGATCACAGAAAAAATATCAAGTGGACCTTTGAGAAAAGCATTAGTCTATAGTGAAGAATATCTTAATGTTTATTAGGTATAATAAGGTTATGTTACTATTTTATGGAAGATATGAAGAACTAGTTTTTAGTGTACATATAAATTATAATTTCAAGATGGATTAGAATAAACTAAAATCATATTTGGGTCATGTATTCTTCCTTGATGGAGGATCTTTGAGTTGGAAGAGATAAACACAACAAGTGGCAATTGATTCAATATTAGATTGATAATATATTGTAGATTCTAATATAATTAAATAATCATTGTGGGTACAAATATTTATTCTGTAGATCATTGTGTTTCTTATAAATAATGATGAAATCATACTGTATTTCCATAATACTATAGTGGTGTAACTCACCAAGGAGAAAAGGTCATGTCAAAATATGAGGCATATACTTTAGAAGCATCACCACTTGAGGGATTTTTCTCAAATGGGTGAGGTTGTATAAAGAAGAGTTTCCATTGGGTAGAGCATGGTATAAACATTGACTAAAGACTTATCTCTGTATAATCTTGAATATCCTGTGATAAAATGTTATTATCAGTTGGATCTAGTGAATGTAGGAGTGTGTTGGTGTTGGTTTTCTAGAAAAAACCAATTTTTAAATTTTATTACTTATATATTAAAATAATTTAATATTAATAAATATATCATCACATGATGAGTTTTATTCTATGTAACATTAATGTGACAAATGTCTTTAGATTATCTTTCACATCCAAAGTTCATTACAGTTCCCCACAATGATGAGAATATCAAAGATCTATGATAATATTATTGAATATATTTCAATAACTATATGAAATCTATCTAATGGTACAAAAATGATTCAAGATATCAGGTGTAGGGAAATTATAAGACATTGAGACTACTTCTAATGAAGTTTATATTTAGAAATCTCCAAGAGAGGTGGTTTTGAGAATAAAACTGCTAGTAGTAATTTTACTTGTTATATATTTTATTTTATATTTGTTTCTATGGAATTTTTTATTGGTGTATATACATGATATTATTATTAATTTATTTAATTAATTGCATACTTGGATGTATTGATGAGAACCATGATGTCATAAACTCACAGTGAGGTAAGATACATTGGTTGCATCACCAGTGATATGAAATTAAGGAATAAGTAAAGAAAGTATTTATCCCATTCTATTTAATAGATGTAAATATCTCAATCCTTTTGATTGGAATAGAGATGTCTGATTAAGTCTATTTTAATGGTGGTTTTATTGACAAGTTTATTTCAGTAAATTAATGAGCGTTATTTTAGGCATATAAGATGATGAAATTTGTAATTAAACCTTCTTGACGAGATATTGAGAAAAATGTATTATATTATATAGTGAGATTATATAGGAGGTTGATATCATTGTGACATTAATTCTCTTCTCTATAGTTTCCTTGATGTATTGCTATACATTAATCTTGGAATCTTGGTATGTTCACCTAATTCCAATAATAAACATACCAATTGGGCTATACATAATGTGTATCCAGAAATTTATTTCAATTCTCTTAGAATTTAATGGTATATTAAATATTATTTACAATTTTTTAGGAGTAATAATTACTCAGGTTATATGGATTTTATAAATACATATTGAATAAATAATATTGTGATATTGATTTATTTAAATTAATAGTTATTAGTCAAGAATCAATTAATATTGAGGAAGATTAATGGTCCAAGTTAAGGTTCCAAATAATTTTTTTATTTTATTCAATATAAATTTAATTAATACTAAATAATTTAATTTATAAATGATATTTAAATATCCTTGAGTATGTCTACATGACATAAATAATACTAATAATAATATTATTCAATTTGATGCTTATTTAGGATTAACAAATTAGTTAAAGTATTTTTTGTGATAACTAATTTTTTGACCTTGATATGTAAACATAATTATATAATTTTTGATGAGATAGAGAATTTTTGTGTATAATATATTCTCCCAAGAGAATTATCTCAATCCCTGGGGGGAAATTCTCAAAAAAAAAACTCAATGATAGAGAGAATCGAGCCTCATCCTCCCTCTTTAGACTGAGATAACTTGAAGAAATCATTCTTGTCTAAATGGAATTATTATTTCAATAAATGGAAAATGATGTAAGAGGTTTGGTTCATCCACACTTCACCTAGAGTTCTGATAATTATGTTCTAAGATTAATTTCTTATATGTTGATACTGTTAGAGGGATTCAATACTTGAATAATTCATCACAATGATTATCTGAAAATAAGGGTAAACTAATTCAATAATGAAGAAAGAATTAAAAGTGAAGGTAATTCTTATTTATTTAAATGAATTTAAAATTATATGTGAAAAGATATTATCTTTTAATATTTTAGGGTATCATTTCTCCTGTTGTGAGGATTTATTTTTAGAGAATGATGAAAAAATATTATTACTCAGGAGACCAACCACTTCTTCTATGCCCCAAAACTATCACCCACCTCATCACCGAGTGAGGGATACCCAAATTGGTGCAATTTATTAGATGGTCTTTAATGAAATGATATTCTCAATCATTTCACATAAAAAATATTCTAAATTTGGGGAGTAAACTATCTTCATTTGAGTTTGAATAATGGGGTTCCCTTGATGTTTTATTTTAGAACTATGATAGGTGATTTGGAATAGGTTTCCCCTATAGTAAAGAATGGTTCCTCAAAGGGGAATTATTTTTCTAGATTTTGGGCCATTATCATCATATAAAAAATCTAGTTATATTATAGGGAATGTTTTACCATAGTTTTTGATTTTAGTCAATTGAGTTTTAGACAATGTTATTCTAGGGTATAGAGCTGATAGAGTAGTTTCATTTGAATAGACCAAGCCATGATTTTTAGATTGTGGTGGAATGGTTCTTCAACCTGAAATAGTTAATTTTGTAGTGATGTGAGGTAGTTGGTGATGATTCATGATGTTTTCACTAGTATGTTCTATAAACGAGCGACAATAATCTAACCAGGTGTTTTTCAATTGTATATGAGTTAATTTTTGATGTTAGAGGTGTGGATGTGTATTATTTACATTTCTTGAGAGAATACAAATCCTTAGGGTTTCATTTATTCTTATGACTAGTACATTTAATGTTAGTATATACATTTTATCAAGGGATAATGAAAAGTTGGTGTAAAATTGGAGGATATTGTTACTTGAATGACTTTTGGGTTTAGTGTTAGATATTTCATGATGTTCCAAATGGATGGGTATGATATGAATTGATAAAACTCATATTAAAGTCCTAATGATCTCTCCTTAAAGGTGGGTAGAATTAAAATATTGTAATAAATGTTTCATATCAAGGTGGATGTTGATGGTTTATGGATTCATTATTTTCTTAGAGGATGTGCAACCTATAGACAAGGAAAGTGGTGGGTGAGAAAATAATTACCAGACTCATGTAAGGTGTGATTATACATTATTCAATGCATTTACATTGATCAATACTGGATTGATTATATCTATTAAGAGTTTTATATATTGAAATGTAAGTATGCATTATAGTTATGAGAGGATTTTTTCCCAGCATGGTTAATTTCTAGGTTTATATAGAATTTGGGTAAATAAAGAATAATCTTAGGTAATCAACCTTCAGAGTCTCAAACCTTAAAAAGGTATAGAATGGTAAATCTTTACAGTTTAAATCCATAATCTTTATGGTAATCAACATTTTATGTCGGGTTGTTTTATGATTTCTTTCATGGGATTATTTTTCTATATAAATTCTATAAGCCTTTTATTTTTCTATGTTTAATAATAAACCCTTTATTTTACATATTTATTGAAAAATATGTAAATAACAATTCTGTTGGTGGATGAAATGGTATCAAAAATGGATATATATCATCTAACCACCAAATTTCTCTTTTTAGTGATGTACAATTTTCTAACGTCCTTAGAAATGGATCATGGTTTGAAATTTGGAGATCAAGATAGTGTAATGGTTAAAAATGAGGTGTGGGAGGTTCTGTCCCATGTATGGATATGTAAAGGAGGCTATGTCGAGGTCATGGTGATTGAATAATGATGTGAAGTTTAAAACAACAGGACAAAAACATTTAATCAATGATAGTCAGTAGAGGGTGGAAATAGTGGAAAGCATGGTAAGTGTTGTGATAGTCATAATGTAAAATGGAAATCGTTGTGTCTACTTTGGAATATCAATCATCAAAGAATTTATATCCCATGAAGAAGACAAGAATATATTTAGTTTGGTCAAATAGAATATAACATGTTTTATTCTTTCCTACAACTAGGGTTTCCAAGGAGGAGTTAAATATCACCTAGCATATGACCCTTAGAACATGGATTGTCTTTTCATCAGTTTATGAAAAGGTTTTTTCTAGAATATTAAATATCACATAGTGTGCATCCCTGATGTACACCCACTATGTATGGTTAGGTTACACAGACCAATGTATTTCAGAGTACACTCATAGTTACCCCAATGGAAATAAATGTAATGTAGTTATATTTTCATGAAATGATTGATTATAAGACATGAAATGGGAGACATAACATTCCCATGACATATCTTTAATTACAAATTCCATTTTCCACATGTAAATTCCATGTAGTTTGGAACCACAAATATTAGGATCCTAGGGCACACACCTTGCTATCCCATAGGTCAAACACACAATATTCACCCTAAGATATTTACATGATAAGTTTATCCACATAGAGTAGTAATAAAAGTATATGTTTAAATGTTTCTTGAGCTTCACATGTCATTTATGTTAAATTATATATGATGCACTATATGACTTTTGAAGTTTTTTTGTATATTAACACCTTGGTGACTGAATAGCGCAATTCAATAGTTTATTTTTATTATTTTTTTCATATATAGGCTAATATAGTGCGATCAAATTTAACATAGAGAAAATTTTTATGTACTTTTAGGAATTATTAGGATCTTATTTCTATTGAGATGATGACTAGGTTTGATCAAGGTATTTAGAGTAGACATAGAGTCAGTACTTTACTTTGTTTTAGGATGTATTCCTCTATTTATAGTGTTTAGGTACTCCCCTAAAATCATATTATTGATACGAAATAACCCCTTATTTGATTGATAAAGTAAATACTCAGTTTTTTTTTTGTTTAAGTCCAATATCTATGTGAATAGGTAATCACTTTATCCACAAATTGTTTTCTTGATGAGGTATTGTCCCCCACTATTGTTAGAGAGAGATTGAATGAAAATTATGGAAGTCGAGTAGATAGATTTTAGGTACTCCACATTGTTTTAAGGTTTGGTACACTATCCATGGATTTATTAATCCTCCATGTGTCATAGAGTGGTCGTTCTTAGTGAAAAATCATCATCTTATTGATATATGACACATATATTATGAGTGGTTCCGCTTTTTTAATTCAAAGAGGTAATGTTGTAGTTTTAAATTATATATAATTTTAGTGTTTTGAGTTCAATTTTTTGTAGTAAGTATAGTTTTTTTATCAATATATGTATTAAAAATTGGCTATATACTTTAGAATTTTTTGGACCATAAATATTATGTGTGTCTCGGATTACTTATGTGATATGTTACTTTATAGAGTTGAGATGTGATTATTGAAGTTGTTCCTTCATATTGGGTCTTATTGTTCCATAAATAGTATTTTTCTTTTTTTGTTTCTATCTTATTCTATAGTTTTAATAATATCTATGAGTATCATATTTTTTGAGGCATCCTACTTAGTATGTTTATATTCATCATTTCATTGGCCTTGATTCCCATATGTGTTATGTCTATGCATATGCTGCACAATTTGTTGTGGAATTTGGTTGAAATTATCTATTAGAGTTTTTTTAGTGGGGTGATGTGTTCCCTAACTGAAATAGAAGTAGCCAAATATTTTTTCATGATAATTTATAGTGACAAGGTTTTTCCCCTGTTACATGTCTATTATAATTGATGTATTTATATAAACTATTTTCTTTCCATTGATAGTTTCCTATGTGTATTTTTTTATTTATGGTATTTGAATAATCAATGTGTTACTTTTGAACTGATTGGATATTAATATATCCCTTTTAGTTGTTGTTTATATCCTATATTAGAGTTGTATATCTATTATAGGTGTTTACTAGGCAATGGCCTCCCATGGGTGTTATGTTTTTGGGGTTATACTTACTTTCCCTTGTACTATTAAAGGTCATATTGGGCTGAAAGTTTTGGATTAACCATTGGATTAGGAAAGGCCTTGGTAGGTTATGTCTTGTTAATGTATTACATTATTATACATTCAAATGATTATTTACTTGATTATTTTGTTTTCTAGTCCACTTTTAATGTTGATAATAGCTAAAAGATATTATTAATCATGTTGTCACGTGTTCATTTTGATCATCATATTTCATGGTAATGAAATATATAATGTTACTAAAATTAATATTATTTTAAAGGTATCATAATTGATTATACCAATTCGTATTGAAAAATATTGAAATTCTTATATATATATAAATATATATATCATAATGAAGAATTTTAGTGAAAAAAATCATTATTTTATCACTGATTTTTGAAATATTTACATACATAATTTTTTGGATTTAAATTATTAGATTTATAATAGAAAACAATATATATAAATAATATATACAGCATAAAATGAGTTTTTAGGATATCCACATCCTGAAAAATAATTTTCTAGTTAACAATTTATAAAAATTTATTATTGTTATAAAAGTTTTAAAATATGATACTATTAACTCTTTATCAATATTATTGGAAAATTTTGATTTGTAAGGATGTTATAGAGAGTGGAACCACTTCTTAATGTATACTATAAATGGTATTTTTGGGGAAAATAGATGTCCAAAGTAAAGGTACTGAGGCATGAAGAATAAGCCAGTGGGTCGAGAATTTTAAATTTTTCATCACCAAAGAAACATAACTTCATAATCTCTAGATATCTGAGCCTCAATAGAGGTTCGAGGATCTTGCCTGAATAATTATAATAAAAAAATTAAATAAATTTTTACATCATCAGATTTGATGCATGTTTTATGGAATCTCATTTCTGGTGACTATTTCATAAAGGATATAAATACAAGACCCTCATGATCATCCACACACACTTCAAGAGTGTGCACATTTTTCAATAAATGAATACTTAGTTCTAGCACAGAGATACAAAGATTACTTTGATGTTGTGATGACAACCTAGATCTCGTGCTTTCGATCCATGGAGGAATTCATGGATCAATAACTAAGATAGAGTCATTATCACTCTTGGATGTGGGAGGAGAGATGAGCTCTCAATCCATTTGAATGAGCTATACACTAGAAATTAGCTCCTTATATTCTTATATAGTGGATGTCTAAAACACCTGGTTAGGGTTCCCCAACCCCCTTATATATTACATCCTCAAAATAAGTAATAAATAAATAATTATGAAAAATTTATTACATCATATATATTATTTATAATTTATAATATACTTGTAATATATATTATTTATACTACATGTTAAACTTGATTAATTAACTCGAATCATAATTAGTCCTAATATTAAATGAACCCAGAATAATAAAACAATATTTATTGTCATAATATTATTTCAAGTATTCACTTAAACACTTGTAAATAATTTTAGTAAATAAATTTTACTCAATTTTTATTTTCTTAAATATTAATGAATTAATTTATTTATCAATTATCGACAGAGCTTGGAAAACTCTTGGACCTCACGGTGGGTTCCGCCATTTTTTATATACCTATTCAGTAGAATAGGGAGGAATTTTGAATGTACCATTGTGTGTGATCCTATTGGTCTATATATTGATAGTATTGAATAATATTCACATTCCAAGAGAGAAGTCTAGCAACCTATGAATGCCCCTAAAGAGACAAGGAATAGTCATATCAATGATAACCATCCTATGAACACGTACTATATAATATAATATCTTTACCATATGACATATTATAAAGAGGTATAAACAACTTGTGTCATCATCTATTCTTGATTTATTTTTTGGATCTAACTGGATGGATTTACCTTTGACTACCATAGCCATGTATATAATGAAGGTACTATCATCCTGATCAAGTAGGCCTATGATATCATATTCTTAACTCGAAATAGAAATACTCTATCTTGATCATTAAAACCACACCATACCACCAATGATAGACACCACACTAGCTACCTCTACACAACATCAATGTTACAGTTTTTAACTAGCATCAAAGTACATGATCAAATTTACCACATTGATAATGATCTCAGGTTAGGAGACCAATGTACGTGTTCACAGATAAGAACAACCAAAGACACCCAAAAAATGTTGTGTTACTATTGGTAGGTATTTACTCATGATCTCAACCAATATAGATCACCATGTGTGAACTTTATGAGAATAATTCTTCATGCTTATGAGCCTCCAAAACCTGATAGTCTAACATCAACTATGTCCATTCAGTATGGTCTATCTTGACCATATAAAATATATATAAGATTAATGTAATAGTATCTCAAGGTTCTCATGGTAAGGGGATGTTGGAATATCAACACCATTATGGTAAGTGTACATTATGTATAACTCAATATATACATGATATGTTAATTTAAAAGTAATGATAAATTTGGGTCAAGAACACCCACTTTTACAACACTCTCTCTTAAACTAGATCGATATTTATAACTAACCTTGTTAACACTCACATGATAAGAAGTTATGTTTATTCTAGATTATTTATTTAGTTATGGGTCTACCACATTTTCAATGCATAAAAATATTGCTATCTGCTACTTTACCCCCTTAATTCAGACTTCTCAATAGATGATATACTCGAGTATTTTACCTTTTTACACTATAAAAACATAACATATTCAATAACAATACTAGTAATTTTATCATATTTTGTAATATGATAAAACATTTCTTACTAGTTTAGATTCCAAGAATAAGAAAAAATCATTTTATATTAGATATTTCTTCTATAGATTATACTGAAGCTATAATGAACTCGGTATTTATAGATATGACTACCACTATCTTGTATAATCATGTATTTATTATTTCCTTATCCAACTCACTATAAATTTTTATCTTGTTGATTTATAGAATAATAGTATCCCCCCATTAAAACTAGTATCTCTTCCTCTCCTCATACCATGTACATACATTATATACATGTTCAATTACAATTGGATAGTTCTGAATTCTCCTCTAGAATATCTCCTAGATATAGATAATATTTCCCTACCATAAAGTATATGTTGGAAATATCATTTATTTTATAAAACATGAAATATGTGATTAATCCATCACATAAGAAAATAGAATTCAATTCACCACATTAATAACCTCTTATATCCCACACATTTCTTCTTGGATATATTTATATCATGTGACATTTTCAAAAATTCTTTCTCGAATAATTCCAACTTGCATTTATGAAAAACTTGTTATTAAATGTACCATTAACTATGTCTAATAAACCATTATATCTAGATCTGTAGATCATGTTCCCTTGAACATCAGTGTCTAATTAATATCAATATATGGATAGATACCTTCATCCCTGTATTAAATAACTATCAGACCAATAATTGTTTCTATATGTTATCAAATATTGTTTTCTTGAAAATAATGATGATCCTGCCATGATTTTGTAGGGACATGGAAAAATTCATTCATAATGAATATTCTGTGATCTTGTTTCTTACCTCAATCCTAAACTAAATTTCAATAAGTTGCTTCCCTTATTGAAATTCAATGGGGTCATCATCCCTTTATAGTTGTGTCATATATATTCCTTCCATGATTGGTGGTATTTACATCCAATTATCAATAAAATGATCATAGAAAGTATCTAAGAAAAGTAAAATTCTAATGCATTTAAAAATAAAAACCTGGTATAACCGATAAAGCCTTATTGGTACCACGCTTTTACTATCCATGTATAATTTTACATGAATACCCACTAAATTATTCAAAACAATAAGCCCCTGAATATTAATACATGGAATACACTATTTAATTTTAGTTGATCGTGTCAAAATTAGATAATTTCCAGACACTATTTAGTTATAGGGATTATTATCCTTAAGAAAAATGTATCACTGGTTACAGTAAATACAAAACCAATACCATGGTTTAATCCTACCAATGTAGTATGTGTCTCTAGAACATTACATAACAACAAACATATATGAAACTTGTTCCTATGTAAAATATTTATGCATATTCACCATTGAATAAATCCAGGTCAATCTTTCTCCCACTATCTCAAATAGATATGTACACTCTTTTATATAAATATAGTCTAGTACTTGACTATAACTATTCTGTTATAGACATTCAAATAATATCAAACCTATACTGTAGAATATTAACTGAGATTCACATTGTGTTTTGGTTTATGTATGTTTATTTATATTCTTAATGAGTTATTTACATAAAAAATATTTTCCGTATGATATAATGAATTTATATCATACTATAACTCATATGACATACATTTCTCATTATAGTTTGAATATTTTTATGGGATAACACTATTATCTGTGAGGAATTATTAAAAAATAATGGAAGTATTTACAATGAATATATGTTCTGACATTTATACCCCCTTTACTTATATCATGAATTTGATGTGTATAAGTAAATATGTGTTTATGAATTACTCCATGCTACATTTTTTTGATCAATGTCAACATGAAATAATCAAAATGGATCATCCTTAGTAACATCATAGCTTTAATGTGGATAAGGTACTATCCATTTAGGAATTACTTCACATTACATTATATTTAACGATGAATGTTTGGTCAACACATTATTAGGAAGATCATCCATAAGAAACTCATATCTTCTAGACATGCATATACTATACTTCACATTTACATTAATTATTCAATTTAAAGGAACTTATGACATATATTTACCATTATCTTAATGATGGAATATTTAAAACTTGCATCTAAACTAGTTCTAAAAGTATTGTATCTTTCCTTTATTTCTAAAGGTTTCTTTGTCCAAAACTAAGTTAATAAGTGTGTCCATAATAACTAAGGTATTTAACTCTAAAGACACTAAAAAAATAGTAGGTATATCCTTGAAAACTATATATTTTTTCTTGAAAAATTATTATCTTGGAACAATTGGTTATATAAGGCTTAAATTTTATATTCACAAGTTATTGAAAATGAATCAATAATTATTGAACTATTGGTTGAGTACTATACACAATAAAAAAAATTCATTTCAAAATTGAATAATGTACCATTGTACCCAATGGAAACATGAAATATTTTTTTGGTTATACTCCAAATTTTAAACTGGAATCATTTGACTTGATAAATATTAAATTTGTGTACTTATCACTGTTGACATAGGTACCACCCTTTCTCAACTACTTATATAACACACCTTACTTATTTTAATGTTTCTATACACACTAGGTTACTATATTAAAATGAACATATGTGATAAGAATATTTTATTTAACACCCAAAAAGTATAACATAAATACTTATTGAAATTGAGGAATATAACTGAATAAGAAAAGACTACTTACCTATTCAATTTCGTACATTGGATTTAAACATCCATATTTTTTTTCATGATATGAAAATAAAATCACCACATGTTTAATACATCTTATTTAAAGGAAATCTAGAAGATGTATTTGATGTCCCATTTCCATTTGGACTTTTTTACTTTTATTTCAATATGTTCTCCATAAGAACTAAAGTTAAATATATCTTTAATGTTTTCATTTTTTGGGAAAAATTATCTAGAATGAAACAAAGTGGTTTTCTCCATACATTTTGTTTTGTAAATGAAATTTCAGTTTATGGGGGAAAATGATATAATAATGGGACTTATTTATATATCTTGATCCATTTTCCTATTTACACATATTAAATTTAATCACTACCTATTCATATCTTACTTTATATTCTCTTTATAATATCCTCAGAGATGAGACAACATTTATAATCATCCACATCTTGATACTGAATCCACCAACAACATAAGACGTTGATGATATCATTATGACATAACCATTACATGTGTCATATATGAGTCTCATATAATATTTTTTCTCATCCATTCTTCTTGAGGAATCTTAGTAGGTATTGGGGACACTAACACGTTGAGTTTATGATGTTGTAGCACTTTTCTCAACCATATATACCAATTTTTGGAGACTCACTCTAGTTTAGAAATTTCATTTCTCAAATAATTATCATAGTGTAATTTTGGTATTAATTAAAATTTTCTACAAAATAAAATTATGTATATTATTTCTTTTATCTTGATTATTGATTTTACACTACAAATTAATTTATTAAATCATTAAATATATCCCTCTATTTTATAAAACTCTAGAAACCCTATATACTAGCATTATAATACTATATTTATTGAGTATTATAGTGGAAATTATACTAGAAAACTATACTCCTAGTCTAATATCTTTGTCTATTCCACTATTTAGAGAGTTTAATATATTGTTTTGAATATACAACCACATTAATTCAACGATAATTGATCTGTTGAGTAAAATCCCAAATTTTAAAACCATAAACATAATTTAATCAATAATTTCTACTAATATTCCAAAAATATATATTGGTCTACTTCATTGCTTCCAAACTCAGTTAAGACAATCCATCACTCGCATAATAACTCCCTGGTAGTAGAAGCCACCCACAACTTTGGTGGATGAGAATGTCGTACACCCTTTTTTTTCAAGTTCAATTGATTGATAGAATTTTTAAATTAATATTTATCCAAGGGCTTATATTTCTCTATAAATTTAATCATTTCATATTAAATATGATTATACTATGGTTCCACTCTCATAACTAAACATTCATGTAATAGAGTACATTCATCGTGTCTTTATGAATTTTATTTATATATTATTTTATGTGTTCTCCCGAACATGAAAATGAATAAAATAATAAACAATGAACAAAGGAAATAAATTACCAAACTATCCTTGAGAATACAATAAGGATTTGTCCTTTTAAACTTAATGGATTTATCATTACCTAGGGATATCAGACATGAGTTTGGTCTTGACTTTGATGCACCCCGTCCTAAGTCCAGAGTGTCCACATATTGTCTTAGGTAGCACCTCGTATTTCCTTGGTAATCATCTTAATTTGTAAGAATAAAATTTACATGTAACACCCCAAGATTTTATGGTATGTATCTTATTAACTTTAACAATTAGATAGCTTACATTGCACACAATACCAAGCTTAAATGAACCAAACCATTCTGTTAATATTATTATATAAAATGATAATTATCTCCTAATTGATAAAATAGTGGTTATGAATATGATTATATAAATTATGAAAATATATTATTGAATTCTTTTGTTACTAGTTAATTATAAATAAATATAAAAACCAATTGAATATAAAGGAAATAGTTTTATAAAGAGAACTTTTATTATACCATAAAAGTGTTTTATCATCATAAATTAAATTAATTAATATCAGTGAATAATTTTAGTGAATTTTATATATAATATATTAGATATAATATTTAAAATTCATCTTATGTTTTTTTTAGACAAGACTGAAAAATAAATCCAATTTTTAGCATTAGAAGCTATATTTTTCTAAATATATTTTTACCACCTTTTGATGGTTCACTTATTTTAAATCCAGTTTTTAATAATTTTGTTATTTATGTTTGAAAAAGATAAAATTATTATTTTAAATTATAATATTAAAATTTACTTTTGTTGAATTGTTTGTATTTTTTTGATAAGTTTCATGTTTTGATGAATAGTAAAAAACACTGAATTTTAATTGAAAATAGTTTTTTCGTACAAAACATATATAGTGTTAAATTATATTTTTAATTGGTTTTCAATTATAATTATATCAAATTTATATTATTTAATCCAATTTAGGTCATTTAATCAATTTAAAATTGAATTTGGATATAAAAACATTTTGATAATTTGAAATATTTCAATCTAAAAACTCATTTTCTCGTTTTGTCAATGAGATAAATTTTAAATTAAATAATGAAATTTTTTTGTTTTAAATTTTAAAAAATGTATTATATAATTTGAATCAGGTGTTCCCCATTTTTTACATATTTTTATTTTATTTTAGTACATTTTGAATAGTATCTTTATTAATTTTTTATTTACACGATTAAAGGAAAATCGAGTAATTTAGGGTAAAAATAATATTAAAAATATTATAAAATTACCCAAAAACTTGTAAAAAATTAATTTTATGAGTGGGTACCGAAACAATACTCCTTTAACCAATATTATAAGCTTTGGTAACCACTTGGATGAGTGTATTAAATTTATTATATTTTATTTAAATAAAACATAAAGATTTTATACTCATGTCTTTTATAACTATAAAATTTTTATTGTTGGGTTATACATAAGATAAATTAGAATATAAAAATTAAATTAAAATATAATTTTTTTATTATTTATCATTATATATTTTTTTAATTTTAAAGAAATAAATGCTTACCTTAAAGGCTTATATAATGATTATGGAATAATTATTTAATGAATGGAAATATCAAATAAAATACATTAATCATATTAAAATAATTATAATTTAAAATAATTATTATCATACAATAATTTTATATATAACATTGACATGTTCGTGATATATTATAAGTGTTTTTAAATGATATATTGTTTTATTATTTCTTGTAGAAGTCAAAGAAATGAATAGAATCAAAATTTTCATTAATGTTATATTAAATCAAAAAATATTTTATTAAATGATATAAAATTACTAAAAATATAAAATCAGGAAACATTATGAGGAAAAAGTTAAAAATTTCATTCATTACTCATTTATGGTTATTTTGGTATTTTATAGTAACTAAATTAACCTTCAAAGAGTAAAAAAACATGTTGTCCCTGTTAGAGTTGAAGAGTTTAAGTAAGGGTTGAAACAAAAATATAATGGTAATAATGAGGCCTAAAGTTGTATAAAAATTATCTGTTTATGGGATTTAGACACATAAACATATTTTATTCTAAATAAATCTGTTTGGATCCATTTTTAATTATAAATTAATTTATATTAATTTAATATTCTAAGAGTTTCCTAAAGTGCACCTCACCTCTATTATAAAAGGGCACCGCCTCCCTCACTTACTCACACCACTTTGAGCCTTCTATCTCGACCAAACCCTACTGATTTCTTCTCCCAATAGTATTATAGAAGGTTTAGAGTGCATGTTCATCCATAAATATCAACCCTAGATCCCTTTAGAAGAGATCTAAAGGGTGACTTCCAAAGATGAGGTAATCGTTTTCACTAAATCATCCAAGTTAATTTCTTCTTCTACATCCTATTTATGTGTTGTTTCCCTAATAAATTAATAAATACAACATAATATATATTTATAGATATTATTATGATTATGGTACAACCATATTCCACCTTTTATCCATCATATTGAAAATCAAAGAACTTTGTGTGCGTATGTACGACTTACCATCTCCACATAGTGGTGTAATTTTTTTTCATCACCACTTTATTTTGATGGTTATAATGATGGATATGATGAATATAAATTCAAAAAAGGCATGTAATTTATTATTTATAATTAATATACCATCCAATTTCTTACCCTTTAACTATTAAATGAATGATACTGTCACTCGTGCGTACGTGCGGTCTACCGTCTCCACGATGTGATGTGATTCATTTTCTATGTTAACCATTCAAGAATTATTATAAAAATGTATATACTGAGTATATATGATATCTATGAACTAAATATAATTTTGGATACAATGTAAATATATCCCATGAATAATAAACAAGACTTACAAGACAAAACATTTATCAGGAAATGAAGCAGTTAACACTTGAAAAGGGAAATAACGAAATATTATTAATAAAATGATATAAGAAGATCATATAAGATACCATAAATATGGATATAGTTCTGATATAATTTAATTCTTTAAACCCTTATATAGGATTTCAAATCACATTCAACTAAAGGAAAGTGTAAGGTAAAGGTTATTTCACAATATAACTATTATTCGAAATTGTTTAAGTTTAAGTCTCCAACTGGGTACATTTTTCTTTCTTGTACATGTTTTCTAAAAATGTTTTCAAAAAGTTTTTTTCTATTATCCTTCATATTTATAAATTGTTTTTAACAGTGTTTAAATTTCATAATTTTTTTTAAATTAATCTTTTTATAATTTTCCTAAAGATGTACTTTATGATTGTTTTGATAAAAATACCGAAGAAATATTTTTTTAACTTATATAAATGAGCATATTTTTACACCATCATGATGCATTAATGTGTTGATAATTCCTTTAGAAGTTTAAAAGATTATTTTCAATGAAAATATTTTCTTATAAAATTACATGGCCTTTTAAATAAAATATTTCAATGTAAAAAAGGCATATTTATCTCAAGAATTATCAGTGAGTTTATTAGAGTATGTTCATCCATGTCAAAATATTTTGTTGAATTTTATGATTCGTTGAGGTTATTCTATTATTATATTATCGACCATATTTTTTTAAATAGTTTATTATCATTTTTACTATGATGTACTATTTTGATACCAATCACCATATAAATAAGAATGGTTTGTGATTATGTTTACTAACTAATAGAAAGTTATTTATATTTCATATGTATATATTGTTTATGTTTCACCATATAAGGAATTAATTAGGCTATGTATGTGATGTGTGGGGCCCCATATAGTCCCATGATGCATCAATAGGTATCATCAGACAAACTCGTTTGGGTATTGGGTGAGATCATACCCGTTTATGTATGACATCTTGGCAGAAGCATTGGAGGTTTGTTTATGATGTAATACATGATGAATTATCTCATTATGATATTATATATTGATATTATATGTAATTATTCAATTATTAGAATATCCATGTGATTATATATATAGAGAGTTTTTCTATTTTCATTTATTATTTCTATATTATGCTCAATATTATGTTTAAATTTCTTATGTTTATATCGTTCAATAATATTTATCCTTATTTATTCATAGAAGCTTCTACCGTACACTTACCCTTACTGAGTGTCTAAGATCACCCCTTTCTTATGTTTTATTTTTCCTAGGATTCCAAAATGTATATTATGATTGATATGTAGGGATAATATTGTAGAAAAATGGTGTTGGAAAAGTATTTTATACATTCTATTTTATATTTTAAACTATAATGTATGGTTCATGTATGTAATCTGGTCTCTAAAACTAATAAACTGATAATGCTTTTGGGATTGAAATCTTGTATCATTTCCAATGTAACAAAGTGAGGAACCGTCTACGAGATACTGTGGTTGGGGTATTTATTGTTAGTATCAGATTAAGTTTTGTAGTAACCTTGAGAACTAGATTGATTATAGAATGAAATACTTTGATAGAATTTGGAAATATATCCAAATAGACTATGCTTATTATTCAGAGAGTAGTTATACCTAAATTTTCAATTTAGATTACGTGATTTAATAGTTTTGAGATTATACATCATGTTTCATAATGTTATGTTCTAATATAGAATATTCCCTATTTTCTAAATGGAACCTAACATAAGGAATGGAAACCATATCAATGCATGTAATCCATACAGGGATTTCCCTCATATGAAAGATAATGATGATGGAGTTATAGCTCTAATTGGTGCTGAACAACTTATAACCATACTGGGACAACTGACTCATGTTATGAAAAATAACTTACCTGTGTGGAGCTTTATAATAAAAAATGTGGAGGAACATTGTTATACCACTTCATGATACAACAACATCTATAATTTAATGTGACTGTAAATCCATTTGTAGATAAAAATTGATTTGTTCCTTATAAAATAAATTCATCACATAGGAAAGTAATAAAATGGGGAAAGATTTCCCAGAAATTTATTATCTCTTAGATGATGTAGATAAATAGTGGTAATTGATTTAAAATATGAAGATGGAGGAAGAAATAAAAAAACTTTTAATTGAAGGATTTTAAGGAACTTTTCTTGTTAAAAAATTCTCCTTGCGAACGGTGAGAGAATATATAGAGAGAAAACTCTTGAGTCTGAGACAAAAGGAGGATGAGAATATTGTCAAGTATAAATCCAACATTAATGGATTAGAAAGACATGATATGAAATTCATAAATAACATAATTAGTAAGATTGATTGTTTCTTTAATGGGTTAAATCATTTCCACCAAAGGGAAATGGTGTCTAGAACTTTATCATCATACAAATATATAGTCTCATGTGTTGTCAAGATAGAGAAATAATTAACCATGCCTTATGAATTTAGGGGAAAGAAAGAGAATAAGATAAAGTTAGATTAAGAAATAGATAAAGGAAAAAATGGAAAGAAAAATTTTCCCATATGGGATAATTGTGGGAAGAAAAAAATGGTATTTTCTTGAAGGTAATGAGAATATTTTATAAGTGTGTAGAGAATGGTCACCATACCTATAATTCTTAGGGAAATAAATAAGCTATAAATATGAAATGTTTCAACTATAAGGATATGTGGCACTATGAAAATGAATGTCTCAATCATCAAAGAAAATATAGGTCAATAAACTAAAATGGATCAAGGTCAAGATTATTCTGTTACTACTGTAGAAGTGGAATAATTAATGTATTTTTGTTTTTGGAATCAAGAATTACATTATGATATTCTAGTTATAAGAATCATTAGGTATACAAGGAATGAACTGTAGTGTTTTTTCTTTACATATTTGGAAGCATGGATGTTTCCATTAAGGTTTTATAGTGATCTAAGTATTTATATATTTGGTAAATGACAATAATATCTAAATTATGTTGTTTGGAAAAAATTTGATGTTAAGTTTATTTTGGAATTTAATGACCTTCCTTAAAAATATTTCGACTGTGAATTTGGATAGATGTATTTTGGATGAGTCTTAATGTTGGAATGGATTATGTTGAACATTGGAAAATATTATTTAAGGTTAAATTACAATTTTTGATATTGAATAACCTATGGTAAAATTTTTTATTTCAGTAAACATTTAAAATTAGAAGGAATGATTCACGAATATTGTGATTCATAATAGTGCTTCAGTCAAGAAAAATTCAACTTGAACATTCATATCCACGTATAAGGGATGGAGTGAAAAATTATCGATTCACAAAAAAAGACGAGTTTATTCTAATTTCCTAGAATGAAATCAATTAACTTCTCATTTGAATAGAAAAAGAGTCCCCCAACTGTAGGAAAAAAGATTTTGGATGAAAATCATTATCTGTTTACTTTTATTTCTGAGAAATAAATGACCTTTTTACTGATCACTAGATTTTTAGTTTTGTGATAGTTAACTATATAATAAAGATGTTATATATCACTCTCTATTAGAACATGATAGTTAGATTTATATTCCATGTCAATGTTTTCATTTTCCACTAATTTTCTAGTCTTTAAAAGCCTAATTTTGTGGTGACCTTCACATTTCCATTTCCCTCTTATTAGGGGAATGTTTTATTGACCACATTTCCGATGTAGGTTTCCCACAAAAGAATTTTCAAGTATAAAACATTGAATTTTTAAGTGAAATTTTAAATTATGGGGACATAATTTATTAAATGAGTGGATAATAATACACATTAATATTTTATAGTATGTTTTTTTAATTTAACTTATTCGATAGCTTATGTTTCACACAACACAGATCTTAAACGAACTATGATATACAATTAATATTATTATTTAAAAAGGATATTATATTCTTGTCATAAAGTTAGTGTTTATTAATTAGATTAGCTGACCAATAAAAATATACGATTGAATAAATTGGTTACAAATTAATTATAAATAAATATAAAAGCAAATTGAATCTAAGGGAAATGTTTTTATAATGAAAACAATTATTATGTTCCAATGTTGTTTTATCCTAATAAATTAAATTAATTAATATCAGTGAAATATATTAGTGAAATTTATATATGATATATTCAATCTAATGTTTAACTCAAAATATGAGATTTCTAAACCTCATAGCAAAATAAATCCTATTTTAAGCATTAAGAGACTATATTCTTCTAAATCCATTTTTAACACATTTTGATGGAGAAATTGTTTTAAATATATTTTTTGAAACTTTTAAAATTTATATTGGAAAAAATAAACTTTTTATTTTAAAGTGGAATATAAAAATTTACTTTGGTTTATTTTTTCTAATTTTTATGATAAGTTTCAGGTTTTGATGAGTATTAAAAAAACTAAATTTTAATTGAAATAAACATTTTCATCCAAATAATTTATAGTGTAGAATTATATTATTTATTGGTTTTAAAGTATAATTAGATCAAATTTTTACCATTTAATCCATATAAGGACATTTTAATGAAATAAAAATTGAATTTTTATAAAAAAACATTTTAATCATTTGAACGTTTTGACTTTAAAAACTAGTTTTCTCATTCTATCAATGAGATTAATTTTAAATTAATTACTAAAACTTATATGATTTGAATTTTAAAAAATGTATTCTATAGTTATAATATGTGTGTTTAAATTAGGTTAATAGGATTATTTTATATTTTGAAATTACAAATAGTAAGAAGTAATTTTTTATGAACACTTTTAAAGGTAAATTGAGTAATTAATGTTTAAAAAAATATTATAAATATTAGAAAATTACCCAAAAACTTGTCAAAATTTAATTGTATGTGTGGGTGTCGACCAAAATTATCATTTATCTAAGATTATGACCTTTTTAGTCCAAATTTTTGAGAGTATGATATTTATTATATTTAATTTAAAGAATATATAATAATGTCATATTCATATCATTAATAAATATACTACTTTTTAATTTTGGATTATATATAAAAGTTAAATTATACTATAAATAATCATTTGAAATCTAATTTTTTTTAACATGATAATTTATATTTAATTTTTATAAAATAAATAATTATCTTAAAGTCCTATACAATAACGATTAGTAATAATTTAATAAATGTAAATATCAAATAAAAGATATTAAAAATATAAAAATAAATAATATTTCAAATAAGTATTGTCATCCATTAATTTTATAAATATATTTTTTCATAATATGGTTATTTTATAATTTTTTTAAATATATATTTCTTTTTTATTTTCTGTAAAATTCAAAGTAATAAATAGTATCAAAATTTTCATTATAATTATATTAAAATAAATATTATTTTATTAAATGATTTAAAATTTATAAAAATATAAAATTTTGAAAATTTATTTTTATGGAGTTTAAAATTTCATCCATGAATCATTTTTGGTTCGTTTGAAATTTTATAGTAACTATATTAACATTCAAAGAGTAAAAACACAAGTTATCACGGTAAGAGTTATATAGTTTAAATATGGAAAAAAACCAAAATATAAGGGTAAGAATGATACCTAAAATTGTATAAAATTATTTTTTGATGGTATTTTGACCCATAATCATATTATAATCTAAATAAATCACTTTGGATCCATTTGGAACTGGAAATTAATTTATATTATCTAAATATTTTGAGAGTTTACTAAATTTCCCCTCACCTCAATTCTAAATGGTAACCTCCTCCCTCACTTATTCACACCACTTTGTGCCATATATATCAACAAAACCCTACCAATTTATTCTCCCAACATCCTTTTAAAAGTTTTTGAGTTCATGGTATTCCAAAAATACAAACCCTATATCCCTTACGAAGAGATCTAAAGGGAGTCAACCAAAGAATAGGAAATTGTTTTCACCAACTAATCCAAGTTCATTTATTCTTATACTTTATCTTCATGAGTTGTTTCCACAATAAAGTAATAAATCTAGTATAATATATATTATGAGATGTTATTATTATTATGTGACAATGAAAATCCACATTTTATCCATCCCAATAAAAACAAAACGACAACACGTGTGTACGTACGACTTACCGTCTTGACACTGTGGTGTAATATTTTTTCCATCACCATATTATTTGGATGGGTATAATGATGGATATAAATGATCAATATGACATGATATTCATTATTTATAATTAATATACCATCCTATTCTTTACCCTTTCACCATTAATGGAATGATACTTTTGGTCATGCGTATGTACGACCGACCATCTCTATGTTTCTTTGGGATTAATTTTCCATGTTATCCATTAAAGAATGATTAAAAAAATGTTTATTTTGAATAAATATTTTTTCTATTAACTTAATATAATTATTATATGAATAAAATATATCCTATTCAAAATAAATTGGACTTATGAGACCAAGAAGGCATAGAAAAATGAAGTAGTTAACACCTGAAACAAGGGAAATAACAAAATATTATTAAAAAAATGATATAAGGGAATCATATATGATATTAAAAATATGGAGATGGTTATGGTATAAATTAATTTAATAAAATATTATATAGGATTTTAAATCATTTTCAACTAATGGAAAGAAAATGGTAATGGGTATTTCATAATCTCATTATTCTTCAGTATTGTTTACGTTTAAGTCTCCAATGAGGAATATTTTTATTCCATTTTCGTGTTTTATAAAAGTTTTTTACTATTATCATTCAAATTTTTTATGTATTTTTACCCTTGTTTTAATTTTATGAAATTTATCTGAAAGGGCTCTATTTTTCATTTTACAAACGAGGTACTTCATGAATTTTCAACAAAAAATATGGAAGAAATATTTTTTTAACTTATTCGGTCTGAGTAGATTTTTTCTCCATAATTACAAATTAATTTATTGAATCTTAATTTAAAATTTTAAAATATTATTTTCAATGAAATTTGTTTCTCTTAAAATTGAATAGAATTTTAAATAAATGATTTCAATGTAAAAAAGGGGTATTTCTCTCAAGAATTTTCAATGATTTTATTAGAGTATTTTCATTTATGTAAATATATTTGTTGAATTTTATGCTTCACTAAGGATTAGATATTATTATATCATTTACCATATTCCATTAAATAGTTTACGATTAATTTGACTGTGATGTTCTCTTTTTATACCCTTCACCATATTACTCAGAATTGTTTTTTATTTTGTTTATTGATTATGGAAATTTATTTTCATATCATATGTAAATGTTGATTATTTTCCGTCCCATTAATATGAGAAATTAATTAGACTTAGTAAGTGATGGATGGTTCCCTCTATATCCCCTCGATGAATCTAAAGGTCTTATGAGACTAACTATTTTGGTTATTGGTTGAGACATTACCCGTTTATGTATGTTTTCTTGGATGAAGCCCTCACAATATGTTTATGATGTTCAAAATTATGAATTCTTTCATTATGAGATTATTTGTTAATATTATAGGTGATTATTAGATATTTATAATATCCATGTGATTAAATATATGTAATTATTTTATTTTCATTTGGTTATTTCATATTATTCTCAAGATTATGTATAAATGGTTTGTGTTCACAACTTACAATAATGTTTGTGATTATTTATTCAAAATAGCTTTTGATATACGCTATCCATTATTGATTATCTCATATCACCCCTTTCTTATGTTTTATTTTTTTAAAGATTCTATGATGTATCTTATGAATGATAAGAAAGGAAAATATAGGATAAAAATGGTGTTCTTAATGGATTCTCTATATTGTATTTTATATTTTAAATTATAATGTAATGTTAATATATGAAATCTAGTTTCCAAAATTTCTAAACTGATCAGTCCTTTGGTATTCAAATCTTGTATCTATGCCAATGTATTAAAGTGAGGCACTGGATTTAAGCTACTGGGGTTGGGTTCTTTGTAGTACAAGTGTACATGAATCTAGGTGTGGGGGTCACTGGAGCACAATATATAACAGATAATTTGGATGTGTAGGACCTTTTACATTTTGAATAGAAAGAAGACGGAATAAAAACATTACATAACTAAATACATATTACAAAAATCACAGTCAATAAATAATTAACTATGTTATCTAGAAATACACATGTTTAATCAATTGTTCAAGAAAAGTCGGTATGGAAAGTAAATACATGATAGAATAAAATTGTGATAAATTTAAATTCTATGGCTTAAATATAAATTTAATGAATTATAAAATTAAAATAATTTATATTATCTGGTCCACAAATTATTTTAATTTATATTTCAAAAATTAAATTCATTATTTTAAATAATAATATTTTTTAAAACCAAGAAACTAATATATTATTTTTTGGTTGTATTAAAAGAATACTAGGGTCTAGAAACCCAACCTAGACCCATTTTGGGCCAATCAGAACCCTCCCATGCCCGTTTAGGGTAGGTAAGAACCTGCTGAGGGCCTTCGTAGGTTATACAACCTCCGTGTAGGGCTGTCATGGTCCAGAAAAACCTTAACTCTCCCATTTGGGGTCACGTAGATGAGCCCAAGCTTGTGGTGGAGTGGGTTAGGTCCAACTAGACCCATATAACCCATGAAAATAGTGTCAGGGAGTCACATAATGGGTGAGGTGATGATTTGTCAACCATGATGAGTTTTTCATTAGTTGTACTGGTGTTGTGGGATTAGTGTTCTTGACCACAGTTCATGCAACAGTCGAGGGTTAGTGGAAAATGGCGGTTGGACTCAAATAGGGGTTACCAATGAGGAAGAAGGAACTAGTAATTGGTGAAGGTGAGGAGGATGACATCTATGGTTTAGCCAGAAATCAGTGGGAGTGTATTGGGATTTGGACGCAAAAAGTCCATGACAATATGAGCCATCAACGAGAGTAAATTTTTTAAAATTTTGGCCAAGTACTGGTGGGAGAATAAATTGGGTGGTGGTTGGAGAGATAAAACTAAAGCGGTAGCGTGGCTACCATGACCTCACAATGGAAAGTAGGTGATAAGGTTGCTACACTAGTGGCGTCCAGTGGTTGTCGATAGGGTAGGAGGGAAGTACCTGGGTAGTGGGATCAAGTTGTGGTAGTGAGGAGTGATAAACAATGGGTGGTGTTGTGGTGGTTTCTCGATTAGTTCATGAGGGTGGTCAGCCGTAGCTAAAGTGGTTAGGAGGAGGAGGTCCATGGTGGGGGAAACCGGAGAAGCCAATAGGGGGGGGGGGGTTCTAGGAATCTCCCTTGTTCCTCTCCGCTAATTTATTTATTTTTATTTTTTTTAAATATAATATTCTATATTAAGAAAAGTATGGGTGTGATACTACTTGATATTTTATTAAAACCTAAGAGTATGCTTTTAAGAACAAAACAAAAGAGTTTTTTTTATTTTTTTTGTCTTTATTGTTAAATGTTAATGCTTCAAGGGAAAGCCAACAAATTACCCAAAAAAATTATTATTGCCTAAACCTGGAAAGAACTGGATCATCGTAAAATAAAACCTTGAAAAAATATACATTGATATTATTCTTCAATTTTTAATTAGAAAGAGTTGTATTTTTGATTAATGCCAAAAAATTTGGATGACCATAACTTGGCAATCTAGAATCATATTGATGTGTGGTCTGTTACGTTAGAACAGATTTAGATCCTTATACTTAATTTGCTAAAAATTAATTTTTTCTTGGATAATAAAATTTACACAATACCAATGTTACCAATTGAATGAATCAGGGAACATAGCGGAAGCTGGTAGACCAAAGATTTTTATTTTTTTAATTATTAGAGTGATGTAAGTTCATTATCTCTTGGGATCTGAGCCCCATTATAGGTCCAAGGATCTCATGTGATTGTTTCGAGGAAAAAAATTAAATAATTGGGCACCTTATTTGATTTGACACATTTTCTAATATAGATATTTGTTTATGACCATTGCATGATGAATCGAAATATGAAATCCTCTAGATCATACACACTTGTTTCAGGAGTTCACAAATATGTCGATCATCAAATTATGGGTGCTATGTTGGAGATCTGATGATTCCCTTGATGTTGTGAAGATCTCCTCAATTCATTACCTTCAATCCAAATAGGTGTTATATGATTTCTCACTCATATAGATCCTCTCTCTCCATAGGATAAAGAAGGAGAGAGGATATCTCAATCTGCTTGAATGAAATGCATACTAAAAATGAGCTCCTTATCTTCTTTTATAGTGGATATATAAAATAATTAGTTTGGGTTCCTCGACCACCTATATATTTAACGTCCACTAAATAAGTAATGAATAAAAAATTACGATGAACTAACTATGTCATAATCATTATCTATATTTTATCACATACTTTTAATATATATTCAATATATTATGTGATAAAACCAAGTCATTAACTCGAAACATAATTCCTACAAATATTTAATGATCACTAAATATTAAAATAATATTTGTTCATATAATATTACTTCATGTATTTACATATACACTCATAAATATTTTTAATAAATAAAATAAAATCAATTATTCTATACTCAAATAATAATAAATTCATTTATTTATCAGTTATCGATAAAACTTTGACAATTCCTAGACCACATGGTGGGGCCCAAAATGTCATATATATCTATTTAGGAGAATATGATAGAATATTGAATGCGCTATTGTGTACGACCCTCTAGGACCTTATCTTTATATAAGTGATTTATAATCATAAGATAAGAGCAGAGTCTGGAAACCCATCAAGGCCCCTAAATAGACAAGGAATAGTCATAAAAACAACAACCATCCTACAAACACATACTATGTAATATAATATCTTTTCCATATGATATTTTATAAATATTGATGCACAACTTGTGTCATAATCCACTATTTATTAATTATTTGTTGATATAACTAGATGGATTTAACTTTTACTACCATGGTCAATGATTTAATGAAGGTACTACCATCCCAATCAACAAGGAACAAGATTTCACTTCCTCAACTCAAAAGTGAAAAATTCTGTCTTGACCATTCAACCAAATGCACACCACCAATGATGCACGGAATAAAAGCTACCTCACCACATGTTTTTTGAATTTTATCCAAGTAAATGATCAAATGGAAGAAATTGATAATGATCTCAAGCTAGTCAACCAATGCACATATTCATATATAGGAACAACCAATGACACCAAAAACATGATGTTTTCCTATTTCTAGGTCTGTCATCAGGATCTCAACTACTAGATATGACCAAGTGAAAACTTTATAAGAAGTATTAACTTTTATGATCCCCTAACACTAGATAATATGACATAAAATATGTATAGATAGTATGGTGTATCTATACCATAAAACATATATGTATGTTTAATGTCAAAGTATCTTGAGGTTCTCATTATAGTTTTGGAACTTCTATAACCTGTTGATATGATAATTAATCTATGAACATTACCATTTAAATACTAGAAGAAAAAATATCAACACCATTTTGGTAAGTGTACTTCATGTATAACTCATTGTATCCATGATATGGAAATAAAAATGTATGATAAATTTTACTATAGTGAACCCACTTTTACAAAAAAAAGGTATAAAAAACCATCAAAACTCATCAGAAACAATATCCATCCATTATTTTGTATTGAATAAATAAAATAATGAACATTATTTTTTCATTATTAAACTAATCATTCAAAGTTATTATGCAGTAGAAGGATCCTGATTAGGGTGTTTTGACTTATATTTTACATCATTTTATATAATTTATTTTATTCTTGTAATTCCAAATTACGTCGTTTTTATTAAATTAAAAATTTTAGGGTATACACATATTATATTTGAAAATTTAATATTTAATACTATGTTTGATTCATTTTGAATATAATTGATTTATTATAACTAAATATTATTTTTTATACTTGAATAAATTTTTTAAAATGGTTTTCTCTCCTGTATCTTATGTTATAATATATAAATGATATTTTAGAAATAATTTTTTCATGTATTATTGGAATTATGTTTATTATGTAAATAATAAATATTTTTTTTATAATTATACTAATATTAATCTATATGCTTCATTTTTTTTATGATCATTTTTTATTTTTATTTATTTATTTTTAATGTTTTTTTAAATTTATTAATACATTTATTTTTATTTTTATATACGTATTTTATTTATATCCATTAAAATAAAATTATTGTTTAATTTGCACTAATTCAATATTAATATCATTTTTTATTGATGCGTTATAATTTTTTGAAAATTTAATTTGATTAATTTTATAGATGAGAGGCATGATGTATAGAAAGGAACATAAAATGTGGGAGACTGCATGGTGCCTACCATCATCTAGAACATAGGATATTTTTATGCTATAACTCAAATGGAATAATAAAGACACAATATTTTCCTAACTATATATGGATATCAAAAAATAACCTTGCCAACCTATTTTAGATGTGTTGAATTTTACTTGAGAAACATTATACCACTACAACTAATATGTCCATACATACACTTCATCGATTTTTTAAAAACATTGGAAAATATAATACTAGTTTGAGAATCATATCTACCTAATAAGGCTTGCATCATCATTCCCAATCCAATAAATATTCCATAGATGATCAAATTTGTTCACATTGATTCATATAGACCAACCAATCAGAACACTATTCCAATACATTATATGGTTAAATAATTATAGCCCCGATCTTATTATTGAGAAATATTAGCATCTAGACACCTCAAATACAAATGATCGTTAAATATTCAAGTTTGTGCAATATATGTTTTGAAATATAAATCCACCTTCATTACATGACACTCATATCGATGAAGTCATAATCTTACATATACATCATTTCCAAAACACACTAATAACTAATAGAAAACTTTTTTCATGAGTTCATAATAGCCCAAATCCTTGATGCTTGTACATGTTTGTATTTTCCTTTAATACATGGTGATCGACGCCCTTATATATGGTGGACCATTTCCACATTTGTGTTAAGAATGTGTTCAATAAAATCAATAAAAGATCCCTTATGCACTACATTAATTTAACATTAATATAAAATCTATCCAATTTACTAGTTTAACTCATAATAATATAGCTGATTTAATCCAAACTCCATGATAAATTCAAGTACATATTCTATATTATGGAATTTTCAAGAGAAACCCCTATTATACGATAGTTTTTCATGGGACCCACTGTTACGTAGGATGTAATTTTATAAAAAAAAGATAAATCACACTATTATATGGTTTGGGATGAATAGTTCTCATGAAGATATATAAATGTCTAGGACTCACTCTCATCCTTAAAACACAAAGTCACCGATGTACCATAACTTAAAGAAGCCTATATCGTTATCTATGACATGATGATAAATAAAATTATTACCCCAACCTAAATAATTTCAGACCCATATTTGGACCCATGATGCTAAATAATATGATAATTCCATATATGTTCTCTTAATATTGGCACATATGAGCCTCTAAAGAATATGCTATCTCTATTATCATTATGTGTAATATTCTTATATCATTCCATAAAATCCAATTTTATTTAATGAATAATAATTCCATAACCATTTACCCAAGTAGCCACAAACTCTTATTTATATGTATGATACATGGAAACATCATCAATGTTCTAGAATAAAATATAATGATCAGTAATGAGAAACAAGATACCTTGTGATCAACTAGAATCCAACTGGATGACATGAAAAACAAGTAGCACTCATTTACAAGTTTGTTTCACCCAATTTTGTAAAATGGATCAGGGAATCTACATACTGATAATATTGTAAAAGGATTGTGTGGGTTGTATAAATATACTAGCCTATAAAGGAAAAACATATATGGTATGTAAATTAATTTCCAAGTATAAGTGACTGAGGATACCATTGCACACATATACAAATCAAAAGAAATATTAGAAGATCTAAAATAAAATTTCCAAAATATATATAAAATGGAAGTGGTGGAAAATGTGAAGTAGAGCAATCTATCAAAAACAACATTTAAAAGATCACATAGGCTCATGTCTATATCTTATCAAAACATTGAAGAGATTTTAAGGATAAAACTGAAACAACTATAGAGTATTCAGAATTTAGTATAGAGGGACAAAGATTGTCACATGATCTATTAATATTTCATCCACCCTAGTTATATATTTCAATATTTTATTATGATATATTCCTAATTTTGTATCTAAAGCTAAATTATGTGATTAGATTTTAATTAAAGTTAATAATATATTTCTACCATCAATGATAGCGATCATTAGTTTTATACCTAATTCTTAATTCCTTACTCATGGGGCCAGTGGGTAGATTTTATTATTATGAAAATGAGATAATGTATATTAAATATTATACTAATAAGTTATTATTAAGAATATATAATTAGAGGAAATATAGTGTATCATGAAATCCTTCCCAAGTGTTACTTAAAAAACCATAACATGAGGCCAAATTATTGGAACAGTGGAAACACACACAACACATTAAGAAGTGAGACCACAAATTTATTAAGTGAGGAATGATAGAAAACTATATGTCGATGAGTGAATTCACTAGAAAGGAATGGGGATGACCTAATAAATTATTATTAAGGGTAAATTTATTGTTTCTATTTTTTAAATTATCATGGGAATTTGATAGGCCCGTTTGATTAATTTTAGTAGTCATTAAATTTCATGGAACCACTATAGAGGAGGATTTTTCCTCAGTGGTTGAGTCTTAGGCCATGAATACTCATCACTAATTTCAAAAAATATCTATCATATAAGAGTAAAAAAATATAAAAATTCCCATCACTTTCATTAATAACATACCATATAAAAAACCCAAACTACTTATGTCTAAAACCTCCCTAAATGTTTCATCCTCATCACTCACTATAACTTATTAATAATTTACTGAATTCATTTATATGGAAAACATAAATTATAAATTAAAGGTATTGTTAAGGAAACTTTACTATGTTTAGTAGTTTATTTATGAAAAAATGAAAAAATTGTAAAATAGAAATCAATATAATAATAAACCAAAATTCATAAAAAATGAAAAATATATATAAGAACATCACATTAACATTCATATTTTTTAACTCCTTATTACTGTCTTGTGGATAGTTTTAAATCATTTATTATATATTATTTTAAAACTTCTATCTATTTTTCATTTCGTAATTGTATCTTTAATTTGTATAGAATAAATTTATTCGGGTGAGTTGATCTACATGATACATGTTAAAAAATTATAGAATGTTTTGGGAATCAGTAATAGTGTTATGTTGGTTGGAGGCTATGGTAGCCCAGACATGTAAATGAAGCCAAAATTTTGTACAGTTGAAGATAAATTAATTGATCTTGAAGGAACACTAAGAAATCATGGTGGTATATGAAGTGTGGGATGCCCAAATTCCCTTGAAAATCAACTTGTATAGGTCAAGATCACTATAATTGATGTAGAAATTGAATAAATGATCAATGTAATTGATAAAAGTATCCATGGTCTTCAAAAAAAAGTTAATCTATGGTAAAAGTAATATAATAGAATAAAAAAAATGAATCTATGAATATATTACATGGGACTATTATTGTAATGGATAACTAGAGATAAGAATAAAATGAAGATAAGGGGCCACATTAAAGGTGGAAACAAGCTATTAAAAATAAAGTGAATCCAAGGTAGACCCCCACATTTCATTTCCACTTATATGAAATTTAATAGTGTTTTAATTATTATGGGGTAGGTGGAATATTTACTACAATTCACCAGATATGGGATAGTCCAAGGGATATTTTTAGCTTAAATGATTTTGGTTGATTATATAGATACTCATATTCATCAGGTTATTTTTATAGTTATGTGGATAAGAGGCGTGATCCACTAATAACTATTATTTCCCCAAAAGACAAACCAAAAAATTGATTGTGTGAAAGACTTTAGTGTTATGTTAAGAAAAAGGGTAATAAAATATCACTTGAGAAGAAACTCAAATATTCCAAATGATTTTCTTTGAATTTTTATCTTTTAATAAAATTATAGTTAAATTTTATTTATTTTTATTTTATTTTGAATAAAAACCCACAATTCCTTTTTAATCCCTCTAATTTACTTATAGAAAATTGGTTTAACTTAAATAAAGAAGTGGATTACCACACCCATTACTTATAAGAGGAGGTAAATACACATGGGTAGTTTCTTTTCTTTGTATTATAAAATTTTCCTTTCATATTATAATTTATAGTAATTTGTGAATACCTTGATTAGTTCTTTAAAATATATATATATATATATATATATATATATATATTAGGGTATGTGTGGTAGGAATTGATATCATGGGAACCCACTTGAACTTTTCATTATTTAATTTTCTAGGAGATATGTTTCTTAGGATTAGGTTTAATGACTTGGTTTTAAGATCACACTCTTTTGAAAGATTAAATAAAATGGGGATGCATTAATTATTATGTTTTCATAATGGATTGAACCAGGAAATACAAAAATGGGTGAGGTGATGTATCTTTACAGTAGAATATTTTAAACATTCAGTTTAAAAGATTAATCAAAATAGGATTTACAATGAGAAGTATGTGTGATGTCACAAATTTTGTTTTAGGTTTTCGTATTTTATTGGGAAAAAGTGTGTAAAAAATTATATATTAAATGAAAAGTGAAACTAGATAATGAATATGATATAAAATCATCTGAGAGTTTATTGTCTATGTTTCTTCCAATATTTTTCAATCCCAAATAGTATTAGGGATTCATTCTATTAGAATTTCATAGTTTCAGATAAGATAAAATCAAAATTAAATAATTGCTTTACATATAATGAGCTGAAAAGAAAGAAAAATATAAAAACTATATGGTTTTTATATTTCTAATAATATGACTGTATAAATGATTAGGATGTGTATGTAACATATAAATAATTTTGTTTTTAATATCAATTAAAAATATAAGGTAAAAAATTAGAGTGTATTAGATTGTATTAATTGTAATTCACTTCATTTGAGGAATGGAGTAATACGATAATTCATCATATTAATATTAAAAGTTATTAAAAAATCAGGATTTAATTTTTCAAAATAACGTGATGATTAATATTGTTATAGATTAAATTAAATTGTGATGTTATTGAGGTTAATGCCTAAGCAGAATAATGGTTCTCTTGCATGAGAATAATTTATTTGGGTGCTTCTATACTAATATTCACCCCCAAAAAATTTATGACTATATATTCTTTAAATGTTAAAATTCATTCATTTTTATTGATTACAACATTATAAGGTATATATAATCCATTTAAAAAATATATATTTATTGTTAATTTTGAGACATTGTGATTATAATTGATTTATAATATTTGAACCCCATTTTAAATACATGAATACATTTCTTATGATGTTTTTTACCTTATATTATATTTTATATCATTTAAATTATATTTTTTAATTATAAATATAATACTCTTTGTCTCATTTCAGTTTTATTAGATGTCTTTGAATATACTATCTTCGATAATTACAATAATAATTTATTTTTGTTATCAATATTAAATTAATTTTTTATATAATTATTCAAACAATAAATAGTTTTTTAATATTTTATTTATAAAAATTTATTTCATAATATTAGATTATAGGTATCTTATTATAAGTAAGATATATTTCAACTTCATTGATAAATTTAAATATTTATTATTATGAATATACTTTATATATACTAATGTAAATTATTATCATGTTTAATTTTATTTAGGATAATATTAATATTAATTATTTTTTATTTGAATTATTATGATTTATTATAATTATAATTTTATTTAATTTTTATAGAAAATTCTAGGTGTTTGGTAGGGAAATAAAGGAAGAGGGAGTCTGCACAAGGTCTATCATCAATTATGACTTAGGGAATTCATATATCATAAATTAAATATTAGAAGGATAGGGAAATATTTTTTATCTGTATGAGAAAATAAAAAACTATCCATGATGTCTTTATTTTCTACAAAATTTCATTTTAATTGAGTATTATTACATAAACACACCTCGTTTTAAAGAGAAAAGATATATAGTATCCCTTAAAGAAATTTTTTTATAAACAATATTGATATTTTTTTCAATAAAAATATCTTTTATTATATTAAAACTTCAAAATATTAAATAAAATAATCTAATGAAACAATAGTAGTCATAATATCAAGGAGGGTGAGAGAAGTTGACATGAAAAGTGTTTATACTAGAAAGCCTCTTAGACATCAATGGAAGAATTCCCGATGACGAAAATGCTTCCACATCAGTAATAATTTAACCATGAGTAGCTAGATAATCCCCTAAAATGTTTCACTATATTCTAATATGAGTGATGGAAACACCCGTATCATTTTTCAAAGTATAATCCCACATAAAATATTATACCTAATAAAGAGCTAAATCCAGACCCCTTATATAGTTGAACATATTAGCCACATCTAGTTTAATAATTATAAATAGAATATTACTTTCATGGAATAAATTGAGGCCAAGAAGGAGGAACTTAAACTCATTCAAAAGAGTTTTACCACTTCTAAAATAATATTCAAAATTTTGGGCAAGCAAACCTTTACGGTAATGAACATATCCACCCTAGAAATAACATTGGAGAATGTTGACACTTCCTTATTTTACATATACCCAGAGTTAGGTGGAATCCAGCACAACGAATAACCCATATTGGACTTGAATAATGAAATATCACCTGTAAAAGCTCAATAAAATTTTTTTGGATGTATATTTCTTTATATTTATCGCTATTTTCCCCACCAAATCATAAACCAACTTCAAATATCAGTGAATAATGAATTGTAATATAATATAAAAAACCTTATACAATATTTCATTATGATCATACGAAATCATCCTGAAAATTAAAATCAATATACAATGTTGTATGTTCTGTATGTGATGATTGGTTGTTAAATATAACCATGAATTCAATAAAGTTCAAAATTAATAATGATATATGTTCACATCCATGATAAAACTAAAATGGGCCCATGTCTCAGTCATCCACACACCCTTGGTGAATATATGATCCACAATTTCCACTCCTTGTGAATTAAAACACCTATATTTAGAGTATAGATACCCATTATGAGCATATATAGTTATTACATCTTGTTAGATGAATATTTAGTACATTGAAAAAATACATGCCTGATGATAATCATAGTTTAGTGTCTTTGGAAACTTGGGAAAACAATCCTTTATCACGAGGAAAGATCTTCAACATATCCCATAAATATATACACCTTTAGTACTTATACCTAAAACCTTTTTTTGTAACCTAGAGAAAGGAAAAATAAGAAAGGGGTAAGCTCAGATGCTCAGTAAAGGTAAATAATGAAAATGCATAACCATAACAAAAAAATGGGTATGTTACTTAAGCATAAAATTTTAAGATCATACCCTATATATTAGAGATCAAAATAATGGTTGTATGTTCATAAGACATGAATCAAAAAGAAATAATGAACATAATCCATGAATGAATATAATAGAAATTAAAATGGAATTGTGGGGAATACATCAACATATAATATTATGAACATGTATAAGTAAAAACATGTTCACTCATTAGGTTAAGAACATGAGTTCAATACCTCACAAAAACCAATGTACATGAAACCAGGTCCATGAATAACATTGTGAACATGTAATCAGGTTCACACATATTAGTCAAGGAATCACTTATAAGTCCATCTTGGTAGTGTGGGAACACTTTCCATATCATATTGGTAGTCATGGATCACACCCATGGCCATTTTAGTAGAATGAGTTTACTCCTCATACCATCTTGGTAGTCATGGTTCACTCCCATGGCCATCTTAGTAGAAATATTTCACTCTTTATACCTTCTTGGTAGCCATGGTTCACTCCCATGGCCATATTAGTATCATGAGTTCACTCCTCATAACATCATGGTAGTCATGGATCACTCTCTTGACCATTGTAGTTTATCTCATGAGATATAAATATTAACCCAATACGTTGGAGGGAGATATTGGTCCCACCCATCACATAATGAAATCATACATGCATGTGACACAAAAAAACTTCATCATATCATGACCCATGAAAAGATACGAGTTCTATAAACATCAAATAATAACCCACAAAATTAAATGCCTGTCATTAAAATTTTATCAGATCATGACCCATGGAAAATGGATAGGTGTCATAATCATTTCATCAAAGCATAACATGTGTAAAGAAGCAAGTTTCTAAAGCATATAACCCATGGATAAGAAAATTATTTTAATAAATATATAAACCAAGGAGGGTAAACTATTTTTATAAATACCTTGACATTAATCATAACCCATTCATATAAAGGACATGAATATAACCTTTAGATAATTCCTTAGAAGAGAATGAGTAACATCAAAAGATTTCATCTTAGATGGAATATAATTTTGGAATAACTTTAAATAAATTTTCTTGAGTAAAATTTAATTTCTTCTTTGAAAGAGTCTTTTTAATAAAAAAATACCAATTGATAATCATTTTCATTGGAAATACCTTTTAATATTATAAAGAATAATTGAAATCATTTGAAAACCATTTTTCTTGAAATCTTATAGAATAATCTTTAAGAAATTTTAAAAACATGTTCTTCAAAAACAAATAGAAAACTTATAAAGAATTATTGAAAACGTTTTGAAAATAATTTCTTTGAAAATACATCTAAAACTTATAAATAGTTCTTGAAAATGTTTTGAAATCCATTTCCCTTTTAAACATAAAAAAAGATTGAAAACGTTTTGAAAAACATTTTTCTTGAAACTTATAAAAGAAGCTAGACATTTTTTTGAAAACCATTTTATTTGATATTTTATTTTAAAAAAATATGTTAAAAAAAAACCTTTAAGAATGAAAATAATATTTCAAAGGATTGACGATGGATATATCTGTACATGTCGTACGATGTAAAAAGAAAATTCCTTTTGCACAGTAAAATGGATAGAAAATTGCATCGTTTGAAAAGAGATAAGAATATTCTTTTTAAAAAATTGGTAAAATATAAAAGGGTAAAAATTTATTTTAATGATTATAGTATATTATTATAATATTCTTGGAAACCCTCTTTTAGAAAACATGGTTTTGAAGGAACAAAGACTTCTGACCGATGAAACAGTAAAGTCAGGCTTTCTTAAAAACACTTTCATAAATATGTTATATACCAATGATTAAAAACTAGTTCCAATACATGAATATAGCATGAATAACCAGAGTTGAATAAAATTCATGAATTTTTTGAGATATAGAAGAAAATAACTCATCAAAGGAAGTATAAATGTACACAATCTCAAAAAGTGATGAGATTCTCTCAATAAACTCTTATAACTTGGTAACTTGGGATATAAATCTTATTTTAAGAAAATTAAAGTATATTAAGATTAAAATATAATTAAAATAATTATATTAGTTATATAACATATAAAATATAAGTATACACACCTCAAAAATAGTTTAGGTGCATAATAAAACTCGAGTCTCAAAGAAGGAAAATTGAGGCCAATTTTTTTACCAACTTGGTAACTTTTGAAACATAAACCTCATAAATGAAAGTTCAAAAAATAATATTTTAACACCCTTAAATTTTGTTAATATATATATATATATATATATAATAAAATCATGGTCAGTAATTACACCACAAAAAAGTAATGAGTTATGAACATAGAATGTATATCACGAGAATAAAAATTGAGATGAAATCCCCTTACCTTGGGTCTTGAATCTCATCATACTCTTTCAAACCACCTGTATAATAAATATAAATTTATTTTAAATATTTTATTTAACCATATTATTATATATAATACCCTATATTGTTTTATTATGACCTTATATTACCTTCTTGTTTACAATACTATGTTAAGGTCTCACTTTGGGTAATATTCGCGTTGTTTTTCATATATGTCTTAATTTTTTATATTGTTTGTCCTTATAATTATATAGTGACTCCATAATTTAAAACAAGAAATAAATATCATTTATATAAATTATATTTTTATTATAAAAATCTATATAATGTATTATTATGAAACAGAATACATCATTCATAGAGATGGTAGGCCGTACGTATGCCTGAACGTTATTTCCGTTTAAATGTCGTATTGCGAGAAATAAAGTAAAAGAAAAATATGAATATATATATATTATAATTAATTTCACTATATTATATCATATATATCATATATATTCACTAAAACCATCCTCAATACAATCCATTTTGTGTATTAATGAATCATATCACTTTGAGGTGGCGGTAGTCCACACTTCCTCAAATGAAATTATCGTATTTTTATAGAATAGAAAGAATAAAGGTATGTTTTAAATAAAAATTACAGAATTATAAAGATATTATAAAGTAAATATATATCATAAATAAATATATTTTCCATCATAATTTATACCATGATAGGCGGTAATGTAAAAATGAACAATCATTATTTCGTAAGGCATTAGTTCACCTTACACATAAATAGTATGTTAGTAACCAATTAGATGGTGGTGTGTGTAAGTGTAGGTAAAAAAATTCACATAAAAAAATACTATTATATTTTGGATACCATTTTGGTTTTATAATAATAAAATAAATATAGCCAGTGGGGGTGCATAAGGAAAATAATAGACTGAATTTCAGAGAAGATGTTACCTCTTAATCGGGTATCTCATTTTGCATTGTGCCAAAAGGCTTACTTGTATTTATTTATGAAAAATGGAAGGATTATAATAGTAAGGGAGGATTGGTGGGAAGTGTTTTGGGTAGGTCCTATCTGAAATTAATATATTTAAAGGTGTGAGGAAGTGGGAGAGGTGGTGTCTTTTTATAGGGAAGGGAACTGACTCACTTAGAATTTTTCAAAACTAGTTAAATGTACACATGTTCTTACCTAAAACAAGACGTATCAAACCAAAAAAAAAATCAATAATGGAAGTTTTATGGATGTATTGTGGACATAAAGAGGTTTTTTACAAGTTTATATGTCATTTGGGCCCTTAATTTTAATGTTTTGTCCCTAATTAAACTTAATTTAGCCTTAATCCCTGTGATTAATTTTAAATACTTTTACTAATCATTTTGGTAAAAAATTATCTTGATTTAGTATAATATAAATATGATAATAAATACTATGATGTATGTTGTATTTTTAAAATTCAATTCACAGAAGTGGGAAAATTAAGATTAATTCTAATCCCCAAGACAAGAAAAAATAATAAGGTTTTAAGTAGGAAATTATTCAAATGTTTGTTAAGGTTTTATATTAAATTTCAAATTTAAATTGATTATAATGAAATAAATTGTGTTAATATATTTATAATTGATATAATTCATCTTTAAAACAAATTTAAAATATAATTTAACGTTAATAATTATTTAAACAAAAAGGATGTTTTTAACTAAAATGTAGTAGTTTTCACTATTCATCAAAAAATAAAGTTCCTTTGAAAAATCCAAAAAAATTCACTAGGATAATTTTTATGTAATTAATTAAAAAATGTCTTTTATTTTATCAAATTATATTTTTAAAATTTTCTATAATTAATTTTATTGTCTTTCATAGATGAACATGAGAAGTAGTTCATTTGAGAAAATAATATTTTTAAAACATATAAAGGCTCTACTAAAAATTATATTTTTAATTATCAATATGTTTTATTTATATAAAATTATTATAAAAATATTTTATAAGTAGTTATTAATATTCATATTGCTATGTTTTAATGTCTAGGTTATACCTAACTCGTTTAAATAGTTATAACAATAAAATGACATTTGGTAGAAACCTTGTATTGTGTATAATGTACGCCAAGTAATTGTTCTATGTGAATAGAATGTTTGAGTTAGTGATTTAAAATACATAGTAGAAAATTTAATTTATTTGGGTAAAACAAATTTGTAACCATAATAATATTTCCTTTTATATTCAATTGATTTTCATATCTATTTATAATTAATTAGTAACCTATGAATTCATATTATATTTTATATACCATATATTTTCATAAATTAGTTACTACAATTCATTAACTCTAATTTAATGTCCAGTTTTTATCTTATTATATTAAATAATCATATTTTAATAATATATTTTTTTGGTAAACCTCGGTCTTGCGTGTTAAGCAAGTCATCAAGGAATGTCATTGTTGTGTATAAATCAAGATAACCTCGGCGTTCCACGTATAGAAAGCCAAAGTTTATGTTGTGTGTAGTGCATGATTACCTTGGTGTTTCATATAACCCAATACAAATATAGTTATTTATTATAAAATATGATGTCTTCAATGTTGCATAAAATGAAAAATATCGAAATGGATAAATTAATTCAAAAAAAAAAATAATTCACAAAAAATCGGGGTCTTACATTCTACCCCCTCTTGGAATTAATTTCTCCCTCAAAATGCATATAGGTTATTGAATGTTTAATACCTGAAATATTCATTCATAAAATCCCTCATAATAAAAATTAATAGAAAATATTCCCTTTAAAAGGAAAATTTGGAACCACAATAGTTACCCAAAGTAATATATAGATATGTTTCCTCATAAGAGAGCATAGGTTGGGAGTGAATATTGGATATGGAGGAAATGAGTAAATATTAATTGGGAGTTATAGAGGTCATCAATAAAAAAACAAGTTAATGATCAATGAAAAGTTGAGGGCCTCAAAGTCATAAATCTGCAATGATTTAAAAGGGCATCAACAAAAAAAGGTATTCTGGAAACTTATTTGTTGATCATTATCCAATCATTGAGTAATTATTTTTATTGAACAAAAATATAAAGAAATATACTTAATTCATGTTATTCATAATACAATTCTTTGGTTATTCCTTGACAGATTCCCACTTACCTCTTACCCTAAGAAATAAATGAGGATTCTTTTTTTTTGAATTACTAACAGATCACGACATCCACGATAATTCAACCCATATATCTTCAGTTACCATCAATTTAAATATGTTATTCAATATTAATTAGTACTTATGTAGTGATATAATATATTAATCTCAAAAACATTAATTTAATATTAACTTAAACATTCAATAAATAGTTAACCTTATAACCCTTCTGAAAGATGAAAATTTAAAAACTTTAGAAATAAAGTCATGAATTCAAATTAATGTTGATCCCCCATATATAATAATTTACCACTTACTTTTCACATTCATAACATGTGAATACTCTCATTGTATATTCCATTGAAACATGGTAATAACCTTAATTACCATAAATCCTTTTGAAAAACATGCATGCTTTTGTATTACAATGATAATTGGATGTATTATTTAAGTCAAAGATGTTTTCAACTTAATCCTTGACGACATTGATTTTTTTTAAATAATCAATTACAAGGTAATCTATACTGTCCAATTTACTTATTCATATCCAGTATATATTTATCCAAACATAATTATCTTGGCGTCATGTATTAATGATGTGATACCTTCCATTAATCAAAATATCACCTTTCCATGAAATCACTTTTCCATGCATTCATCACCAATCTACATGTCCTTTTCAATCCATAAAGAAATAATATATTGAAAATACTAATATAATTCATAATCATTTAATTCAAAAATATAAATACTTTATTTAAAAAAATTTATTCTTACACCATTATATAGTTTTCATCAAATTATTACTTAATAAATATTTATAATAATATAAAATATGAATCATTTATTAAGGTTCCTAAACACCAATCTAATCATTCTTAATATGATTTATGTAAACAATATTGGATGAGTATCAAATAACATTCCTATTCCGTTTGCAGTCACTTTATCTTTAGAGATAATAAAAAATACTTGTACTGCCTTCCTAATTAAATTTATTAGATTTACACTTGTGAAATAAATTATCATAATGCCCATAAATTCCACATATGATGCATTCAATTTTAACCACATTACTTTTAATTCTAATAATTTACTAAAACAATAAATCATAGTGTGATAAACATTTTTCATAATGGGATACTATATAATCATTAAAAATTACTTATAGAATGCCTAGATTATGGATCAAACTTCTTTAATCTTTGAAACCTTTGGTTTATACAATGTTATTAATAATAATACTCTATTTAAATCCATCATGATGATTCTTAAAGATTTTGTTAATTACCAAAGAATATCCCCCAAGAGGGTCAAACCAAGTGTGTGGAAAAGCCCATTTTTGTGTACCAAATTTAACCGAGTTAGGACTGAAACATCTTGTAGAAGTTTTTAATCTTAGGTACATATATTACAAGGCCATATACAATTTTTGTATCCATACAAGGAAACATTTACAGGAAATTACTCACTCTATCCTTTACCGAAATTCTAGTTCATTTTCCTAAACATTGACTCATCAATATACTTATCCTTAGAGTCATCCACAGACATATCCTTATAATGACACCTAGGCATCTATATAATGTTTTCTCATCCTAGTTTAAAAAGGTTGACTAAACCTTTCCTATGATACCAATTAAATCAAACCAGGCTTAACACACATGGATATTACTTCATTTTATTAGAATATTTAGGACATTGCAAAAATACATGTCTAGGGACCGTAATAGTTTAATATCTTTGGAAATATTGAAACAATATCTTCTATCATGGTGAAATATCTTAAACATACCCCCATAAATATATACACCTTTATTTATTTTACATAAAACCTTTCTTCATAACCTAGAGAAAGGGAACATAAGAGAGGGGTGAGCTCTGATGATCAGTAAGGGTAAAAAAAGAAAATGAATAAGCATAACATGAAAAAAATGGTATGGAACATGAGAATAACATTTAAAGATCATACCATACATATCATAAATCATAATAAAGGATGGAAGTTCATAAGAGATGAATCATATAGAAATAAAGAACATAATCCAAGAATGTATATCATAGGAATAAATCATGGAATTATGTCGAACACATAAGCATATAATATTGTGGACTGTATAACCAGAAATAGGTTCTCTCATTATGTTAAGAGAATGAGATCATTCCTTCACATAAACTTATGGACATGAAACTGGGTCCAAATATAACATTGTGAACATATAATCAGGTTCACCCATAGTATTAGAGGCATAGTTTCCAAAGTCGTCATGGTAGCATGGGTTCACTCCAAATACCATCTTGGTAGTCATGGTTCACTCCCATTTCCATCATAGTAGAAGGATTTCACTCATCATAATATCTTAGTTGTCCTGGTTCACTTCCATGGCCATCCTAGTATCATGAGTTCACTCCTTATACCATCTTGGTAGTCGTGGATTACTCTCATGGACATCTTAGTAGCATGAATTCAATCATCATACAATCTTGGTAATCATGGTTCAGTATAATGGCCATCTTAGTCTATCTCGTGAGATATACACTTTACAAATTATATTAGAGTGAGATATAGGTCCCAACCATCACATAATGAAATTATGCATTATTATTCCACAAAACATGCATCATATAATGAACAATGAAGATATATGGGTTATATAAACATAAAATCATTACCCATTAAATGAAATGGGAGTCATTAACATTTTATCAAATCATAACCTATGGAAAAATGGATAGGTGTCAAAATTATTTAATCAAAGCATAAATCGTGAAAAGATGAAGGTTTCAAAATCCTATAACCCATGGAAGAGAACCAAAGTTTCATAAATATATAACCTATGTATTAGAAAATGGTTTCATAAAGACCATGAAAATAATCTTAACCCATTCATAGAAATTATATGAATGGAACCTTTAGATCATTTCCTAAAATGAAATGAGTAACATCAATGGATGACATCTTAGATGGAAGATAATTTTGAAATATCTTTAAAAAAATATTCTTGAGGAAAATATCCTTTCTTATTTGAAATATTATTTTCAATACATAAAACCATTTTGTAATAATTTTAATAGAAGACACATTTAAAACTTATAAAGGAGATGTGAAATCATTTGAAAATATTTTTTTCTCAAAAACTTATAAAATAAGCTTCAAAAAATTTTAAAATTTTTTTTCATGGAAAACACTTTGAAAACATATAATTACATATTGATTTTTTTTAAATTATTTAGTTTAAAATACTTTGAAAAATTATAAATAGTGCTAGAAAACGTTTTGAGTGACTTTTCGTTGAAAACATATAAAAGATGTTTGGAAATGATTTTGAAACCATTTTTCTTGAAAACTTATAAAAGAAGCATGAAAAATGTTTTAAAACCATTTTATTTGAAAATTTATTATAAAAAAGATTTTAAACAAAAAATAAACATTAAAAATGAAAAGAAATTTTCAAAGGATTGGCGGTGGATAGATTCATACATGTCGTACGAGGTAAAAAGAACATTCCTTTTCCCTGGTAAGAAGGATAGAAAATTTCATCATTCATAAATAGAAAAGAATATTCTTTAGGAAACATTGATAAAATAAAAAAAGTTTAAAAATGTATTTTATTGATCATATAATATTATTAGAATATTCTCAGAAACAATTTTTAGAAAAAATGGTTTTGAAGAAACACAGATTTCTGACCGGAGAGAGCGTAAAGTCAGGATTTCTTAAAAACACACTCTTAAATATATTATGAACCAATGAATAAAAAATGGTACCACTACATGAATATAGAATGGATAGAAAATTTAATAAAATTCATGAATTTCTTGAGATATGGAACAAAATAACTCATCAATGGAAGGATAAATGTGAACAATCTTGAAAAGTGATGAAATTGTCTCAATAAACTCTTATAACTTGGTAACTTGGGATAATACTCTCCATGTAAGAAAATAAAATTACATGAATCCTAAAATAGCATGAAAATAAAAATATTCATGATATAACATGTAGAATGGAAATATATACATCTCAAAAAAGAGTTTAGGTGCATAATAAAACATGAGTCCCAAAGAAGGAAAATTGAGACAAAACATTTTTTATGATTTAGTAACTTTTGAAACATAAAACCCTTGTATAAAAGTTCATAAAAATGATATTTTCATACCCATAAATTTAGGAATAATATACATAAAACACGATTAGTTTCATTACTTACACCACAAAAAATGAATGAGTGGAGAACATATCATGTATCTCATGGGAATAAAAAGTGGGATGAAATCCCCTTATCTCGTGTCTTGACTCTCGTTGTACTCGTTCAAACCACCTGTATAATAAATATAAATTTAGTATATATTTTTTAGAGACCCAAATTATTATATATAATAACATATATGTTTTTATTATGACCTTATATTAACTACTTGTTAACCATCTTATGTTAAGGTTTCACTTTGGGTAAGACTTTCTTTGTTTTTGGTATATGTCTTAATTTGTTATATTGTCGGTCCTTATACTTATATCATTATTCCGAAATTTAAAAAAGGATATAAATATAATTTATATATAGTATATGTTTATTATAATAATATATAAAATAAATAATTTTGATATGGAATACACCATCAATGCAGACGATAGGCCGTAAGTACACATGAACGCTATTTCGGATTAATTGTCATGTTGAGAGAAAGAAAGTACAAGAAAAATATATATACAAACCAATACACATACTCAAATATATATATATATATATATATATATATTATATTAGATTTATGATATAATATATATAATATATATTCACTAAAACCATCCTTAATATAATACATGCAGTGTATAAATAAATCATATCGCTTTGAGGGGGAGGTAGTCTACACTTCCTCAAAAGAAATTATCTTATTGACATAAGCCAAAAAGCTTAAAAGTTTGTTCTAAATAAAAATTATATAATAATAAAAAAATTATAAATATATTATATATCATTTATAAATATATTTTCCATCGTAATGGCGACCATGATAGGTGGTAATGCAAAAATTAACAATCATCTTTTCATGAGGAGTAGTTCACCATATACAGAAACTATATGTTTGCTACCAATTAGATGGAGGTGTGTGTAAGTGTAGGTAAAAAGAATTATTTAAAAATAACCAATTATATTTAGTATAATATTTTTTTATATAATCATATAATAAATATATTTGGATGGGCAGTAGAATGAAAATAAAAAAAAATTAATTGAGAGAAGACGTTACCTCTTAACCAGGAAACTTCTTTTGGTTTGTGCCAAAAGGTTTACATGGATTGATTTATGCCTAAGGTAATGATTTTAGGAGGAATTTATAATTAATGGGAAGTGTATTGTGCAAACATTTTCTGATCTTAATTGGTTTTAGATGAGGGAGGAAGTGGGAGGGTTGGTGGCTTTTTATAGGGAAGTAAAATGACTCACTTGGGATTTTTAGAAACATATTAGGTGTAAAAATGTTTTGACATAAAAAAGTAGTAAAAAACCAACAAAACTCAACATTGGAAGGTTTATGGGCGAAATATGGACATAAAATTGGGTTTGGACATGTTTCTAGGTCATTCGGGCCCTTAATATTATGGTTTTGTCCCTAATTAAGATTGATTTGGCATTAATCGATGTGAATAATTTTAATTACCTTTAAAAATAATTTTGGTCAAGAATTAGCTTAGTATTATTAGACACTAAATATTATTAAGAGTACTGTAGTTTTTGTATAATTTTCTAAATTCACTTCACAAATGCGGGAAAATTAAGTTCATTGCTAATCCCTCAAAAGAGATGAAATAATGAGCTTTTAAAGTAAACAATTATTCAAATGATTGTTAATGTTTTATATTAAATTTCAAAGTAAAATAGATTCTAATGAACTAAATTTTGTTAATATATGTATAAATGATCTAATTTTACTTTAAAAAAATTGAAAATATAATTTATCATTAATAATTATTTTAAAAAGGTAGTTTCAACTAAAATGCAGTAGTTTTCATGATTACTCAATAAATTAAGTTTCTCAAAAAATATCAAAAATTTACACTAGTATAATTTTAACACTATAAATTCAAAAATGAATTTTATTTTATCAATTTAAATATCAAAATGTGTTTAAAATTAATTTTATTGATTTCACATATAGACATGAAAAGTAGTTCATTCGAGAAAATATAATTTTTTATACATTTAAAGGCTTTACTGGAAAATATATTTCTCATTATCGATATGTTTTATTTATATAGAACCATTATTAAAATGTTTTATAAGTATTTATTACTTTTCATATTATTAGGTTTTAATGGATAGGTTATAACTAACTCATTTAAATAATTATTATAATAAAATAATATTTTGCAGGAAATAAGTATTGCATGTAACATATGTCAAGTTGATGTTCCATGTGAAAGGAATGTTTGATTTAGTTCATAATAATAAATTAATGAAAATATAATTTATTAGGGTAAAATAGTTTTGACCATAATAATATTTACATTTATATTTAATCGGTATTCATATCTATTTTATATTTAATTGGTTACCTATGAGTTCATATTATCTTTTATAAACCATATATTTTCATAAATTAGTTAATACTATTAAAAAAAACTTATTTAATATCAAGGTTTTGTCATATTATATTAAATAATCATATTTTGATAATATATTATTTTTTGGTAAAACATGGTCTTGCTTGTTATGCAAGTCATCGAGGAAAGTCATTATTGCATATAATGCATGATAAACTAGGTGTGACTTGTAGATAAAGGAAAAATTAACGTTGTGTGTAGTGAATTATTAATTTTGTGTTTTGTATAATGCAATCCCAACATAGTTCTTTAATATAAAATATGATGTCTTCAATGTTTCATGAATTGAAAAATATCAAAAAGGATAAATTAATTTGAAAAAAAATAATTCACAAAATCTTGTGGTGTTACATAAGGGTGAGGGATATTTCCATCAATTTAATAAAAAAATAAAATAATAGTTCATCTATAGTGACCCCATAAATTTACACATATTATTACATGATTTTTTACAAACAAATCATTAATTAAAATCCAAAGATCATGAGGCATAGTGTACTTGGAAGACTAGGTTTATAGTACATCAAAGGTAACAAAAATATAAAATCTTTATTTTGTTATTCAAAATCAGATTCTCAATCCATTTGAGAGAATTATACTACAAAAGATAACCTAAAAAATATGTATAATAATTGGGTGAGAAAAAAATCCATGTAAGTAAATAAATATAATAAAGAATCATAACACGTGAGTCAAATGTATAACATGATACAAAAATAGATAAAGAACATGGGGAATCACAAGGGAGAATAACATAAAGAACATGGTATAATAAGATCATGGAAACACATGAATTTTGGTAGTAATATAGAACATTACTTAAATGATTCATTTTTTACTTGGTATAATATTTCGTTATTCCTTCCATAAACATATACAAAACAAATTCTTGTACTCTTAATACATTTTCATGGGTTAGTATTCCTACACTTCTAACACATAGGTCATTGAATATTTTTTTAAAATTATGATCATTATCACCTAAAATTCAATGGGGCTTAATTTAGCTCTTATTTGATGCATTAATAAACTCACCTAGGTTTGTGTTTTTAGTCATAAATTGTGATATATGGCAAAGAATAAACACACGAGTTCATACTACATGTCCTGTTCTATTCAATTTCATGTTCAGGCAACTTCCACATTTTCTTTCACATATATTGTTAATTTGGTTCCTATTAGATCCAACCATTTACTAAAACAAAAAAGGGTCAGTGTGATCATATCAAGAAAATAATAATAAACCATCTTATGAGAAGGATAAAAACTAAGATATACTTAACCATGCTATCTTCAACTCTTTCTATTAATCCATCTAACCAACATTCTATCCATTTTTGGTTATAGAGGACTTTTGACTTATGTTCAAATAACATGATAACCTCTAAATTTATATAAAACCTACTCTGATACCAGCATTATGGACTCGACTTTAAACATTTAATATTTATAACTTTAAACTAGAATTAACTTTATATCATTACCAAAGATATTTTATTTTTAGAGTTTTAGATAATTTTTTCATTAGTTATACATAATAAACCCATTCATTATAAGTGGACACTTATTATAAGTATCCATTTTCTTATAAAATAAAACACTTATGATGGAACACATTTTATTTTCTATAAATATCTTCAAATTTTTCATATTTACCACACTATTTTCAATTATTATCATTAAGACTAAATGAAAAATAATTTAAAACATTATATTTACACAAATATCATAGTAAATGACTTAAAACTAAATAAATAAACTCTTAGTTTATGAATACTTATATAAAGTTTCCTATTTCAAAAAACAATCTTTCATGTTTAAAATAAAAAATTTCTTTCCTAATAAATCAACATCTATTCCCAAATATTCTAATACAAAATTTCAAAAGAAATTTTAAAGTTACAATAAAATTCATAAAATTTTATTAAAACCACGAAAAACACATAAAAATGTTTTTCACATAGTTATAATATACACTCCTAAGAAGTAACACATGTTTCCTTTGAAAATAAAAACATTTATTACCTTCTTACAATTATAAGATTTTCATAAATGCCTATAGAAAACATAGGTAAATAATATAGGTAATTTGATGCATCATTTTCATATCACTATTAAATTTTGGATAACCATATTGGTTATACTAATAATAACCATAATATTTAAACACACAATATATAACATGGTTATAATTGGAATAAGCATCGTAGTATATTCCCATGATCTCTTTGGAGAGACCTAATTAGTTAACTCCATCCTTGTAACCAATGAATTGGAGAGATATAAAATGATCATCTGACCATAGTATATAATAAAACCAACCATCAATGTAAATGATTCCCATGAACCATAACATAATATATAAAATCTTACATCATAATAGAATTTATTTTACCTCATTTAAATATTTTTAGGATTGTGAAATATACCTTTCCATTAAATCAATTTTTTAAAAATAATAATAACATCAAAGAGGGTTTTAATTTAATTAAAACATGAAATATTATAGGGGAATAGAAACATTAAATAATTGTTATGATGGTGGGAGTGATTTTTAAAAATATTTGTTAAAATGAAACATTGATTTTGAATTTTGAAATGAAAGTTAAAACACTCCATAATAATATTCCGTTTAAAAACATTTGATAGAAAGTAAAAAATAAAAATAACATTACCATTATAATTATTTTATTTCCATACAAATACGTCGACATTTAAAACAAATATGGAAATATAAGTAAAAGAGTGATTTAAGTGAATCATTAAAAATATTTTTTTAAATAAAGACCCTTACCTTGAGTCCAACTCATCATGAAATTTATTTATATTCCTAAATTATATATTATTTTTAATTATTTACTTTATTCATAAAATTTTTCTTTTAAATTATTCGTTTTATTTTATTCATTACCATGTTATATACAACCACTTAATCCGGTAAGTTAATGTCAGACATTTTGATGATATTCAGTTCATATGTCCAAAATGGATTCAGTGATTTGACTATGGTTAAATAAGTCCTTATTTCATTATATATATAATAATAATACTGAAATAATTATAATTTTTATACCTAAATTATACTGTCACCAATGAATTTTTTTTATTCTAAAGTACTTTTACGGAAAAAGTGGGAAACCAAAAAAATTCAGAATATAGAAAATAATTAAACCTCATAAGAAATTATAAATCCATTATATAACAAATTAAAGAGATTATAATTCTTAACCTTAGGAAGTTTCCATTAAATAGAGGTAACCTTTATTTCCAGATATTTTTTAATGATATCCTCAAAGTGAGAAGCTAGTTTGTACCAAGTCTGCACATGCTCCTCGAGGCTTTTTTCCCTCTTTGAACCCACAAATCAGTATAATGTTCTATTTTTTAATCCCCAAGGATTTCTAATCATTCAAATAAACTCTCAATGGTTTTTCAAACATTCTGTGTGTGTCCCCATTTGATATATTGATCATTATAGAATTTTCTATCATTTCTTTATTCTAGTTCATGAGAAGATCCTATGTGTTTTTATATTTAATAGACTATTTATCTACATTAACTAAACTAGAGGTACATGGTTACTCTTGTCATGTTTTAGTGGCCTCATCAGCTCCTGGATCCACATGAATAATAGACACCTTGAACAAATTCTTTAGGTTTTCAATAACAACTTTTTAACTTTCATGGTGGGGGTAGGGGGTAGGGGTTTACCCCTTGCTTACGGACCTAGTAATTGGAGGGCTAGGAAAATTAGGGTAGTCATTAGGTTTATTCGGCCTCCATATATGATGAATAAATCCATCCAAATCCATGAGGCTGTTCTTTCCTTTCTTTGAAGAGGATCAAAGGTACAATTCTATGAGATATGATTCCATGGGCTTTGAGGACCATGATTCAGAGGTTGAATCGATATCCACTCCTATTTCATCCATCCTACCTCATAGAGAATTATTATCTACTAAAACATATTCTACAAAAATCCCTTATTCTTATGGGGTGTATTCACCTTCTCTAAGAATCAAAAAATGATTCGAAGAACCATTATAAAAAAATCAATATTTACCTATACAAAATTAATAGGTGGATTTTTAGCCTCACAAATAGCCTATAATTGAGGAGCCCTTATTAGGATTGACTTGTGCACAGGTCTCCATATAGCTTACTATCCCACTAAATATCCCTAACATGCATGTTTCTAACTATTGACACCCCAAGATCCAACATTACCTATTTTTTATATCCTGACCTCATCAGAAGAATTAAAATTAGATCTCACAACATCTGTAAATGAATCATATTTTATTTGAGAAGCTTCTTGACACCACACACACACCCCCTAGCCCTCTACTAAACCTCCTCGGGATTTAATTGATATAGAGATGATAACCAATTCATTCCTGAAATGAGAAAAGTATTCTAAACCCGTGGTTTAAATACAATAATATTCTTTCCTTATATGAAATTAATTAATTGCCCAATTCCCCTGCACCTAGGGGATCCACTTCATGGACGCTGCATACCAAACCATTGTTCATGTTTGTACCAACCTTCCTTGCATCATGAATATGCATATCATTACCCACTAATAGAGGGATCTATCGAGAATTTCCAATATACTTCCCATTTTCATCCTCCTTGAGCATCGATCCATCCACATTAAATTGATTCAAAACCATCATTTCTATACCTCTACAGAAACATTGTTTGGTAGAGTGACCTTAGTAGAAACAGAAAAAATAGTAATGGGTTCATGAATCATAAAAAACAGGATTTCTGAGTCTATAATCTCCTTAAATATCAATCCAAATAAAATCCCATTGAGGTATAGATATTTAAATCCAAATACAAATTTGTGGCTCTATGGGATGAAAGACTGCTTTGGTCCTTGTATCTGCAACCAGGAAATGACCCACAATATTTCATATCATATGAAAGATAGAATGATTTTAGAAGGGTATTAGAAAACCTGTAAGACAAACCCAAATCCCCATTATCTCTAGGTTGTGATTAAAATTCAAATCAAAGGACCACCAAAGGAGAAATAAATATAATTTTTTGACTAAGCTCAAGTCGTTGGATCATTTGTGGGATAGATCTTCATTAGAGGAAAAATAGATCATCATTTGCTATGAGTTGATCAAGAGAACCACATTGTGATGATGAATCCCCCATTTAGAGTTGAATAATCTATCTACAACATCCACCAAAGGAATTCATTGATCGAAGCGAGAAACCAAGGTAAGGTTATATAGGGAATATGTTTCAGAAACCTTCATGAGGGAAATTGGAAGTGATGAGGCTCTGATAGAAAAGCCGGACACTTCGGGGGATGTAAAAATACCATGGAAAATGATGAATAATTTTGAGTTGGTGAAGCGAGAAAATCTGATGGAAGATCTAATGAGAGAGGGTGAGATGATTTCATTGCCTCCAACCTTCTCAAGAAGGGGAGGGACTGATGAAATGGACAGTGCTAGCAGAATCCTAGATCACCCAAAGGTAAGTAGGATGAGAGCCATGATTCCCAGAAAAAAATTATACATCAATTATTCTTTTATAAATAATCCTAAATATAGTTATGAAAAACGGACTATGTTACAGTCATAGAGAGAGTAGGATATATGTATGTATGAGTAACATTTATATTTTTCAAATATCAATATGAAAACAAGGTAAGTATTATTTTAACTTAAAAAAATTATCATTATATCATAAATACCATATTATTTATTTAAAAATACTTATATATATTATATACCAGATGCGTTCTTAAAAAATGAATCACATCACTTTATGGAGGTGGTAGTCCACACAGACACATGAACAATTTTGTTAATTTTTAATGAATGGGATGGTAAAAATGTTTTTATATTTTATCCATTAATAATGATAATATGTTATGAATATATATATACTTATATATATACAAATGAAATAAATAAATATAACCAGCCATGGAAGGTAGCGATGGAAAATGAAATACATTGGTCCACGATGTGGTAGTCTACCACACACACTGATGTTGAATTTATTTCCTATTTGATGGAGGTCTGAAATGTATATTGATTATAAAACTAACATAATAAAATCCTATTATATTTAAGCTAAATTTTTTATTATCTCATCTTATTTGGATAAAATTTTAAGGAGAAAGAAAGATAAATATAACCCAAACTCTTGGTTAAGGACTATACATATTTGTTGGAAAAAATAATTTTTTTTATACCTTAATCCATCTAAGGTTAGTATTATACCAAAACTATGACCTATAAAAACTGTGGAGGGTATTAGGAAAGGGTTTGTGGAGGGTTTTTCCAGACTAAAATTCTTTTTATGTGTGAAAAAATGAGAAGAATCTGTGCCCTTCTATAACCCCATGAAATAAAATTTGGATAATTTTGGATATGTTTTAGCATTATCTTTTGGTTTTAATCCTCATTAAACTTTTTCACACTTATCACGACAACAAGGATTTTTAACTCTTTGAGGGTTTTATTGTTTTAATAAATAGAAAAGGGCCCCTAAATAGACTCGTGTTTTACAGTATATAATAATCACTTGGAAATTAATATCATTCAATAAATGAATAAAGGACCATATTTTACACCATATAATAATCACTTGGATAAATATAGGATTTTAAGTAATTTTATATCATTGAATAAAATATATATTTTTTAAAATATTAATAATTTAAATTTTATAACTTTTAATTTACTATGACATTCATGAAATAAATAAGGAAAATGAAATCTAAATAATTTTCTTAATAAATTCCTAACATGTTATATTTATATGTTAAATTCGTGTATCACATAAATGATTTCAAATTATATTAATTTTATTATTTTTTATATCTTTATTTTATTTTTCCATAAGTTGAATAATTAGTGCATAAACATATAAGGTAATTATTTATTAACTAAAAATTTAAAGTAAATCACCATGATGAAGATAACTCACCTATATTTGAAATAAATACTTTTAATAGTAAATATACTTTTCTTATCCCCAGGTTAAAAATATTATACTTATTAAAAAAAGAGTGTGACATTTTTGCCTTTTCATTATATATAATATTATATAGGTCATAATAAAGTCTATATAGAAAAAAGTCATATAACCAAATATTTAATGTATATGGAGAAAATGGAATCATCAATTAAATTTATTCCAAGTATTGTGGTCATTTTCTATTCATTACCATATTATTTTTAAACCCTAATTAACCATTTTACCTTTATCAGGGTGACAAATATTTGTCAGGGTTTCTATTCAAAATGACTAGAAATAAAAGATACCTATATAAAAAATCTATACCTCATTGTTAAAAATATAGAATTATGTTTTCAAAATTAAAAGCACATATGTTTTAGAATTTAATTTAAATATAAACTGATAAACACTAGAAAAAAGGGTTTTTAGAAAAATATTATTTTTAAATATAAAATGTTATATTTTAATGTCCTTTATAAAAATTATATCCAAAATTATAATAGGATTATTTTAAACAAAAATTATCTAATAAAATTTTAAAAACAATCTAAAATAAAATTTTACTTTGTAAATACTTGAAATAAAAATAGAATTTTCAATAATAATTAGTATATTCCACTATTCATTAAAGAATTAATTGTTTTATAAATTTATCAAAAATTCATCCAAATATAAATTTGAAAATTTTATTTCAAAAATCATAACCTTTTTAAAAAATAAATTTTTTAAAATTTACAAATATTTATTATAATTTTTGATCAAAATAAGAAAAAAACCATTTTTGAAGAAAACACATTTTGGGGAATAGATAGGGCCTCACTCACCTAGGTTCTCCAATGATATATTCTTGGTATCCCTCTCCTAGGGTTTTAGCTTCTCATGTTGGTAACTCTCTCGCTCTGGGCTACGTTCTCGCTGGGCCTTCTGTTTCTCTAACGCTCACATTTCCCTACTTTGTGCTATTGCTCCAGTCTTCTCCCAGTCTGCCACTCTACGCTTTGATCATGAATTCCTCAACTTGTCTCTAGTTTGGATTTGGAGCATGGGATATTCTGAGGTATTGTGTGAGTGGTCTGGTGGACAAAAATGTTATAGGCACTACCGGAGTTGTTCCTTTTTCCTAGGGTTTCACTTCCACTTCTTAACCATTTTTTCATGTTTACTTCTTTCTCCTTATAGTAAATTTCTATCTCTATATATCTCTCTCTATAACACTCTCTCTCTTTTCCCTGTTTTGTGTTATAATTTTAGTTTTCTCCATGTTCTTTTTTTCACTTTGATCTTTTGTTCCTAAGCTTCTCTCCTAGTCAATTTTGGAGCATAGGATTCACCGATGTTTCGGGCATGCGTCTTGGAGGACTACCTATTTCTTGGAGCTCCAGAGTTAATCATTCCTCATAGGGTTTCATTTCTTTCCTTTTTTAGGTTTTTTACTAATTTATTATTTCTTATTTAGGTTATGGTTTCCAGTGGTGGTTTTCGGTGTCTGCGAAAGTGTTTTTTTCTCTTAGAATTGACATAGGTTACATTGAATGATTTTTGATGTCATTTTTTTGGCCACTATCAATGGTGTATGTTTTGAGTTTTTGTCATGGTTTGGTGAATCAGATGCGATGGGTTTTGATGGTCGATTTTGAAGTTGTTCTATAACTAGAATTTGGTTTGGTGATGGGGGGAGGATGACATCTTTCTGTTGAGGTGATTTGATGTTCTAGTGTATTATGGAACATCAATGATGATGGCATGATGAGGGAGTCTCTATGAGATAGCAGCTATAGTGTGCGGATCATAGTTTTCAATGAATATTCTGGTGAGTAAAATAACTCTTGTGATGTGATGAAGTATATGGAGGTGCTGGTGTAGTGATGATAGAATGACAAGGTCATGTTTGCAGTGAGGTGTCCCCTTCTTGGGATGCTCGCTTGCCCATGTTTTTTTGGGTTTTCCATGTTTGAATTTGAATTTTGAAATTTTAATGTGGATTTTGGGATCAGTTTTTTCATGTAATGCTTTATACAGGAGGATATTTTAAATTATATCCGATTTTTGTGAGGTTCCTACTCATCCAAAAAGTGGTATTTGAAAATGAAAAAAGGGATTTGGAGGAGGAAGAAAACACATATTTATTGAGAAAAATGAATTTAAAAACTGATTGATTATTTAATAAGCATTAATCTATTTTTCTTATTAATTAGGACCAATATATATTTCAAACTTTGGTTAATACTATTCATACTCGCTAATTAAATGGTTAGATTATAATGGTTACATTTAAATAATAATATTTTGTGGTTTGTTTAAGATTGGTATTGTGTGTCATACACGTTATCAAACATAATTTCCCTTTAAAACTATGGGATATTACAATTTAAATACAAATAAATCTTTCTAATTTTATAATTATCATATTTGGAACATATTTATATTTTAATTTTCTTTGATATTATTTTATAAAAATTTAAATTTAACTCTTTACATTATAGTCATTATTTACCAATATACACTAAAATATTTTTGCATATAAAGTGAATTTCACTTTGAATTTCTATGTATAAATTATTTGTTACATTTTAAACATCTCCAAGTCCAAACATACTCCCATTAATATCTTAGAACCAATATTTTCTTTGAAACATATTTTGTAATGATTAAACATATTTGTGTTATGAAATAATAATAATTTATTTTTTAGAAGTATTTTTAAAATAAACTGTTAAAACCCCTATAATATATAGTTTTATATGTTTGGAATGATATTATAATGAAATTTTTTGATTCCTTTAAATGTGACACCAAAGGGTAGTGGGAACTCATTTCGTCATATTTTACTAAATAACTTGGATATACCCTTTTATTCTTGATAAAACAATTCTATACTTTCTCATTTATAAACAATATGATCGAATAGATTAAATCATAAAATATGTGTAGAGAAACCATCCTCTCATTTATTTATAAAAACATTCTTTAAACTAATAACTATTTAATCATATATGTGACAATGAGAATAAATTTACAAATTCATTTATAATTTATAAATATTTTTTAGTTTTAAAGTAATCCATTGAATATAAGTGTATGATAGAGATGAAACTTTTATATGTCACTTCTTTTAAAATTTTAGGACTTATCCATCAATTATTCCTTAATTTTTATCTCTTATATATACATAAAAACTATAAAATATATATTAAGTATCATATAACCTTCAAAATAAAATATTAAACTTCTTTAACATTAATGGCTGATTTGAACTATCATAAGAGTTTCTCAAAATCCATGTATTTTAGTCAATTCTATTTCCAATGTTGATTAATTTCATAAGGGAAAAATTATCTTTCATTTTTGAAATCTACTTTTAGTTTATTGATCAAATATTACTACTAAACTATAAATCCCCATGCCTAAGTGGTTTTATTTTAAGTGAAATTGATATAAAGTTATAGTATTAGTCAACAGGAACATGATATCATTTAATAGTTTTTGTTTGGATGAGATATCATTGTCTATTTTGGGTTTATATCTTGAATTATAAATTTTAGGGAAAGAAGTATAGTATTTTATGGAATTGGGGGGGGGGGGGGGTTGGAGTTTAGTTTAAAAGTTTGGGTTCGGATGATGTTGGTGGAACCTATAGTCCTAGGACTATAAATGGAACCATGTACCCTATTGGATGTAGTTGGTACCCAATTATCCTGATATAATGATGGGTTATCTGGGGATGGGGTGGGGTGTTTCATTGAGTAACAAATTATCCTTAGATAGGTACACAATAAATTTATGCTAGTTCTTCATTAAAATCATGTATTTTTTCCATTTCACAATCAATAATATTGTAAATTTATCCATTCCTTCAACACAATTATTCCAAGATTACCATGATCTTCTTTTAGGGATCCTCCATATATTTTCTTCCCTCTCATTATTATTCTTGGTTCAAGGTTGATATAAGGGAATTTCTCCCTATTATATCCAAGCACCTCCTATCATCTCTTCCTTCTTCCCAAATATTCTTTTTCATATTTCCTATTATCATGCCTAGGTTATTTGGTTTAGAAAATCACCATGAATTAGTGAATTCATATATAAGAATGTGGATTCTCCTTAATTGTTTAATGGAACCCCTAATGATTTTTCCATTCATTTATCAAAATTTTGGAATGAAGTAATGGATATATAGGTTATCTTTTGGTTTCCAGGATTTTGAGATTAATTTTTAATATATTTAGATAGATTAAATTATTTTTTTGGGATTGGTATTTTATTAGGTTCATTTCAGGAGTTATTTTTCAAGGAATCCATTTATATTTAGTATTATTTAATTTTTATGGTTTTTTATTTCCATCAAAGGTGGATAATTATAGACCAACATGTTTAAACATATTTTCTTTTTTTACACGGTTTATGTATGATTCTGAATTTTATTCCAAAAAAAATGGTATGACAAGGGCTATCTAGGTTTACCACATTCATCTCTTTCAAAAAAATCCCAATGAATCCCACATCTATAATGAACACGAGACCATTTTCAAATGGTAGGTAGTCATTCGTGGTTTCCAACCTAACGACCCTTAGGAACTCACATTGATCCAGATGATGGGAGGTCCGGCACATCACACCTTTTCACGGGGAATTATTTCCTACTCCAAGACTCTCTTATATATTTAAGATACGTTCATGAATCATTCCAAAATCTTGATATGAGATTGGTTGCCCTAATAAAATTATTGAATGTCAAATCAATGTTTGTCTAAGAGGGAGTTCTATTAGTGACTCCATCCTTATGTATCAATGTTTCCCAATATATTTACCATTATTTATTAAGAGTGAGGAACACTTGTGTTTTTATGTCATATGATCGAGAAATATGGAGGTTACTACCATCCAAGAAAGTGATTTGTATTTTGGAATTGGGATTGATCCTCCAAGAGGTGTCCTACTTATCCTATGATAATAGTGATGAAATCCCACTTAGTTCATTTTGGTCCAAGACCTGTTATATTAATGTCAGTAGAGAGGATTAATATGATGGTGTTTAATCATTGGGTATGGTGATCGAGCCTTAGGAAGGAATCCTAATTATCCTGCTTATAGAATTAATAAGAGTCCTCGTAGATCATTTTGTCCTCAATCCATTGATAGGTGAGTGTTATTTACCTTGATTTTATAATATGTGAATTCCTTAGAGACTCGCCCCATGATGGATTCCCTTGTATAGAGGAATTTATATCATGTAATTGAGTGGGGATTACACTGTGAGGTTAACCTATTTGAGCAGATTTTTATGATGCTAGTGACATGTTAGTTTAGAATCTATTAGCTTAAGTGAGTCATGATTAGTGTGAGAAACAAGATATAGTAATTGATATATGCATTATATATTGATACAAGACTCACACAATGAAAAATCCTTGATGGAAGGTTTGATATGGAGAATGGTCCATATAGTTGAATCCAATGTATCCTTCATACAAAAGTAATCAAAGTCCACATAGTTCAGTGCAGTTCATAATCCACCGATGGATAGAGAAAGATGATAGACCCAAAGGAGGTGGTTCTTATGGGTTAGAGTAAACGGAATGCTGAGGGGATTATACTAATGTGGAGGCCCAAGTCACATATCCATATCCATCATTTGACATAAAAAATTTATAGACAATGAGAGTCTATTTTATATGTTTTTATGGTATAAATAACCTTTCAAAATCATGGTATGAATATGATTCAGGACTATGAAACCCTAGTTTACTAAGGACACTCTCCTTAAAAAAGTGGGGACTCAGAAAAAGGTTCAAATCTAGCAGTTCACATGGTTTTTGTCTCAATGTGACTACCTAACTCGACTAACATATCCTAGCGTGTCCACTTTGTTTGTTTAAGTGTTTTTATTGACATGGTTGACTTGTCTGGGGGCTATTGCATGAACTAGATACCATGTCCAAAGACTGTTGTGTGATTAGTCTAGCATGTCCAAAGTCTATCACATTATCTTCCTGACATGTTAGGGGGTAGATGAATGATCATCCTTACATGACCAGGGGTCTCCACATGAACTATGATGACACATCCAAGGGTGTCTCATTATCCAAGATGATATGTAAGAGGATTAAATTATGAAAAAGATGAAATGTATGAGGCCTTCATGTGAACTAGGAAACATGTTTTTGGGTTATTTCATTATCCCAGATAAAATTTCCAAAGGTTGTTTAATGATCAATGAAAAAATCAGGTGAAAACCATAATCCATTTACATGAAAATCATTGTATCCATCTTCACATGAATCCTTGATCATTTTTAGAATTCATCGCATTAATGTCTCAATGTTTTTTAGCCATATATCTATCAAGGCATCATGAAATAAAGCCGATAGACTAATGTTACTTCTTATGATTGAACCAAAATTCTATAGATCCTTCCAAATGTCATCTTTTATCACACAGAGCATATACACTTACTATTTCATCCATTAAGTTACTTAATAGTCTTTTTTTGGTGAAAAACTCTGAAGATCACACATTCCTCCACTTTGGAGAGTATTCTCTTATTTCAGTGTGAATTTCCTATGCGAGTAATGGGGAAATTTTATAAGAATTGGCACCCTAAATCTATACCACTTTTAATGGATATTAAATCTCATATTTTTGAATGAGTTTGAAGATAGGTAATTCATATAATCCATCACGCCCTTTGCAAGATCCAGTCACATGTCATCAATGATGTTATCTTTTATCACATGATAAACAGAGGCCACATGATCACTCCATGACTACTAGATTTATTGAGCCCATCTTGTCAAATTTATTTCACAGGATAAATACAACATTCCAATTTTTTTGAATTATTGAATCAATATGTCCATGAGCCTTGGCATGATTGATTCTACCTGTCAAAGGGTCTTCATGAGATCTAGTCGGCATGACTCTGGTCCTTCCCAAAATAAAACTGCATGTTAGAGGAAAGTTTTGATATTATGTTATCATGTAAAAGGTGCTTCACATGATCAGTGAAAAAATTACACAAATCATATAATCTTTAAACATTAAAAGAATGTTACCCTCCTCGCATAAGGATCCCGTTATTTTTAGCTTTTATCACATGATGGACTTGGATGTTTGTAAATTTTTAATCTAACATGGCATCATATGATCATATTTATAAGCCTTAGTATATTCACAGGATTGGGATGAATTTTCTGAGGACCATTAATGAGACTAGTATGGATCATCTTAAATCCTTTATGTGACCAAACAGAGATGTCAAACGGCTTCTGCAAGATCTGTTCAACACGTTGTACAAATTTCATGTGATTATTGTAAAAATGATGTTAAATATTTAAAACATGATTTCATGATTTTAAAGGTCACATGATCATGATTTGTACTGAAATATTTGCGATTTTCATGCTCAATATGATCAATATGCATGTAGATATTATTCTTCCTTCATTCTTTTAAAGAGAAAATAATTATTATACTTTAGGTGATTCTTTAACCCCATTTTTTCTATTTCTCATGTTGATGGAATTAATAAATCCCCCCTTATGAAGAAAATTATGAAGAAAAAATGACTTAGATCTAAGGAATTAAATTCCATCATTAGTCTCTTGGGCTTCCATTGGTTGGTATTTTAAGAATTTTTGGTTGTGAGGTTGTATTACATGGCTCAAATGATCAGATTGGTTGTTATGTGATTTCTTGGTTCACATAACCATAATTTGGTCATTAAATTGGTGTGATTCTGGATTATTTATGTGATGAAATGATTTTAAATGTGTATTTTGATTCATTTTATGTTTCCCAAGTCATGAACTTCTATTATTTGATTAACCCAACTGATTCCTTCTTCAAGATTACAATATATTGTATTATATATACTCTATTTAGATGGATCCTAGTTTTAAATTTTTTCTAAAGTATCCATGTAGAGAGGTATGATTTTTGGGAACCAAAATAATGATATGTTATATTGGGTATTTCCAGACAATGATGTTTTAAAGGGGATTATTTCAACAAAGCTTCAAAACTATACCCTATCACAAAAACCACCTTTTTGTGGATTTGTTCATCCATATGAAACTACCATTACCTAAACCAAATACAATATTTCATCTTGAGGGCTATCATCCTCTCTTGACTCCATTCAAACAACTTCTTATGAGGATAGTTAGTTGATCGTGACATAATTCAAGGGGTTATCCTATACATTGGATAATTATCCATTGAGTCCATATGGTCATGATATTAATAATCAACCAATTTCATATAGTTACTCAAATATAATTATATCTTATCCAGACAACCTAAGAGGTAGCCTAAATTTAAATTGGGGTTTGTGTTTTACTAATAACTTTTCTGATGAATGAGTGTGGCCATTCTAGGCGAGGTAATGCAGTAATGTTTTTTGATAAACTTCACACTATCACTTATATGAGGCAATTTTGATTTCTCAATTTATTATATACAATAAAATAGAATTTTATATAGATATAATCATTAATTGGTGCACTGAAACCAACTATTTTCATATAACCCATTGTGAGGTAGGGACTAACCAATAGAATATTTATTAGTTGAGGGGAATACTTCCTCTTGCGAAGAGGTAAGATCGATTCCTTACTACCGTTGATGTTTGTGATGTCCCTAAAAAAGTCTCTATACTTGGTGTGATATATTATCATCTTTTTGAATGATAGGATAAAGAAGAAACAAAATATAAATTCAATCATTTATTGCAACGATTGTATAAACATATTTATTTTTCAAAGTAGGGATTTTCTAGGTACTATATGTCATCAACATTTTCCTTCCTGACATGTTTGAGACAATATAGACTATTATTAGGATATCATGGAGGCCACATAATATTGTTCATGAGGCTACACAGTGAGACCTACGATATCTCCCAGTCTTCAATTAGCTGGACTTTTTCCTTCTTTTTAAATGGATTTCTTTTACCTATTAGGGAATATTATATTAACATCTGATTCAATATATTTTCAATGGCAGATCAACTAGCATAAGGTATGCCTATCAATATATCATTTCTAATCCTTTATCACCTCTATCAACTTATTGAACATGTTCAATAGTGTAATATCCCTTATTTAATTATCATCCCATTTTAATTTTTGAAGCTGGATTGAGGATAATTTTTAGTTTTATATGAATTAGAATACTTCCAAAATTAATAATACCCAATTCTATCCTAGGATCGAAAATTTATATGGGATTAAGGTGATTCCCCTTACTGTAGAAGAGGTTATTACTATATTAATCTACAACAAATGTTTCAATTTAATACCATACCCCATACCTACTGGGTTTATTATTGAAAATGGATGTAGTTCCTCTGAAAATAGGTTGTATAAAGTCTAACTATGAGATGGTGTTATTACATATCATCTAAATGATATAATCATATATGATCCATATTCCCCTCATCATTTTGATCACTAGTTTCACTTCACTCAAATAATTTTTCCTCTTCCATTAGATGACATGTGGGGAGAATTAAATCCTAGACTCATTGACTAGTTTTGGATTATAATGTCACATGAATATATAAATATCAAAATAATTCTTCTAACTACTGATTCCTCTATCTACAAATATCATAACTATGCCAAAGAATGGGAGGAATCTACCCAATTAGTATGAGGAGTCAATTAGTTAATTTAGAAAAAATTACTTGTTTCTTCCCAATAACTCTTTCCATTGTGGTGATGGAGCTCATTTAGGACTCTGGAGATCCCCTAAGGAAGCTCCCTCTCCATAGCGACGAGTCTCCCATCTGTATGGTAGTATTTTTTAGGAAAGATTTCCCTTTCGTACCAATTGAAGATAATTCACTAATTGGATGGAGAATACGTGAAACTTATTCCTTTGATTCCTTTCTCGATCATCCAATCCCTCTTTCAACATACTTGAAACCTATGTATATCCCATCAACCATTCTTTTATCCAATGCACTCCCTCAAATATTCATCAAGATATAGGTATGAAAAATGATTTTTAGATGGAAATCCATGCCCTAATTACTGATAATACCTTTGAGGATATCCATGACCTTGGGGAATTCCTCCACTGGCTCTTTCGTGACTTGAGAGTAGTTGTATTTAACTATCAGTAGTTATATGACATCATACTATATATTATTATAGTCTGGAAACAACTATCCAGTAATGAGATGGAATGGCATGAGTTTTATGAAGGAAATACTCTCATCTAATCTGTAAGAAAATATTTAGAGGTTTTATAATATATATATATATATAAGAAATTATTTCAATTTTATACTTGATGATTAATTTTTATGCACAGATAGTAGAACATGAAGTACTCATAGCTCATGTAAACTCCGAACATTCAAAACAATTGTTTTTATTGGAGACTAATTAAAAAGATGGTTAATAGTTTTATTTTTTTAGTGAGACTATTAATACTCTATATAAGACATAGGAAATAGAGTAGGTGACACTTAAACATTCAATCAACACTTCCCTTCAAATCCTGGCCGGTCTAGAGGAATTAGAAGGCCAATTTTTAGAAATATATTATTTTTTATACTAAGGGAATCCTAAGAGAGATGCCAAAATTTAAAGATTCATCCCTTATTTTTTCATCATCAGTGAATAAATATTTTTGTAATCCACGTATTGTCAGTATTTCTCCAATTCATCATGTGCATGACCTATCATTAACATGGTATCATACAGATTGTTAAAAAATTAAAATTTATTTTTTACTACCAAATGAACCTAAATGTGAATCCAAATTCTTGAATCATATATATCTTTTGATCATTTTCCATGAATGATAAGGGGAATAATCATCCTAATAAACCTATCTACTCTAGTATTTATGAGATCACTTTGTTCAAAAGTTTAATTTCAGTAAATATATCCCAGAGGGAATGTGATAAAATTTTTCTAGGCCAAGGGCTTAGTGGGCATAGTTTTATTTTTCCTAGGCCCAGTTAATGGTTCCTAAAATCATGATATATTTAGTTTTTGGGAATACATTTTTCCAAATTCATCAAATAAAATACTTATAGCTCTTGGGATTGGATTTTTATCAGGCTTACCTTAATGAGTTTTCATCCAGACATGTTTTTGGCCTTTTCCATTTCATAAGTACCCAATGATACTTAAATTCCATAATGTGGGTGTTTGGTGATCATAGGATCTAATTTATCCCACATATTCTATTACATGTTTTTAACCTAGTGTGCATTATTTCTCTTTTAATTAATATTTTAAGGTCATGTATGTTAGACCGATGATGTGCTATCATTTTAGAATGAAAAAATATAACTTCTTTTGCTATAGTTTAGGGTCTTTTTCATTGGAACATATATTTTTTTAGTTGACGGTCTTCTAGATTAGACTATAAATTTTTTAAGTTTATGGTCTTATAACGTGGGCCATCTGTTTCTGTAGTTTAGAGTCTTCTTGCTCGGGCCATATGTTGTTGTAGTTTAAGATTTTCTAGATATGACCATATGTTTATGAGTTTTAGAGTCTTCTAGATTAAATAATCTAGTACTATGTATGACGAAGACATGGAATAGATGAAGTGTGTGTATTTAGAAGGGCTCATACACCTTGGATAGTTTTTGAGATGATTATGGATGGTTATTCATGAAGGGCTAAAACACCCTATATCATCACTTCAATGATTATTGATAGATAATGATACAATTTAATGGTTATCAAATTCACTTGTATATTTGGATTATGTATTGTTTAATTCATAACTCAAGAGAATAAATTTGGCCTGATGAGATTGGGAAGACATTCTAGGGATGATTACAAAACACTTTAAGGGGAAGAGTTCTGTTGCGATGTTGCTGGTGTTCATAAGGATTGAGGTTCCTTTCATATAAGGAGAATACACTCCTAGTTGTTAGGAAAAAGGCTATTAAACATTATCCTATAGAGATTACATGCATGTTTACGAATAGGGGTCCCTACCCCTTTACAGGACCCATGGAAGATTTTTTAGGATTCAAACACATGTGTGGTGAAGATGGATATAGGGGAAAAGGATATCCAAAAAGGGTTCTGGAACATTGGAGGTAGTTTGGTTTTATGGTTATGAAGCTAGGTCCCTACATCACATGGTTCTGGGTCACATGATGAAGCAAAATAAAAGGTTAAATACTGGATTACCACATTCTTCCACTGAGAATGGGCACAATATACGATGACATAACTTCGAGGATGTCAGATCCAATTGAAAAGTTTGGTCATGTAAATTATAAATCATGATCTTGGAATACTTGAGTTAGGAAAAAACAGAGGCTATTTGGTATACGCCATCCATTGATAAGGGAGGAAATTGGTATCTGACATAGTTTTGGAAGTAACTATTGGATATATTGGGGACCTTTCCTTTAGGAATAAAACATACTCTAGATGTAAGCTTTGATGCATTTCATTATTCATTAGTGAATCCTAGTGGGGAACCTTCATAATATTTAGTCCCTATTATGAAGACACTATAGGGGAGAGACAAGATAAATGATTCACGGTTAGGGGGTTCCTAGAGAAGAGTATCAACTCAAGAAATTGGTGAGTGTTATCACAAACATCGATGACATGAATTTGTTCAATGGAGATGTAATATTCAAGAAGGGTTAGAGAAACCCAAAATTCTTGTCAACCCTTACAACACACATTTTTATAGTGATTTTATATAATAAATCATCTCTTTTACTTTTTTCTGGGCCAAGTGGTCAAAAGAGCATATATATGATTTTATTGGGGCCACAAGATGGGCCCAATAAGATTTGTGCCATTTTAATTTACACTATAAAATTTTGTTAGACTTTAGCGATGAAGAGTTTAGAAATCATATTCTAACATTTTTTCTTAGACCTACATTTATGGGTTTTCATCTCAACATGTTATGTGTCTCTTTCACTACGAGTTTAAGGTCTTCCAATTTGGGCCTAAAATTTGAGGAGTGTTTCAAAACATCCTAATTAGGACCCCAAGGTCAAGATCACTTGAACACCTTTTTTATAATAAGGTATAAATGTTAAAAATTGTGGTTTTTAGTTTGTGGATCATGTGTAAAGGTCTGATAAAATCATTCGGAGGATTATCGTGAATCACACTATGGTGATGAGTTCCACTTCAATGATATCAAGTATCAAAAGGACTATAATGCAATTTTTCAAGCCTAAAAATACCTCTAGTTTATGGTTCTAAGTTCCCAATACATATCCAACTGATACATGGTTAAAGAGATGGGTATATATTCCTTTTTTGGATGGCTGTAGATTATTCACAGTATCCTAATATTTTCATGAAAAAAAGTGTAATTAATGGATTGAGGATCTCTAAAAGATTATGGAAGAACCCCAAACTTTGGTTAACCAGGGTTAGGCTCTTATTGTGCTATGATAATGGGTAATGATGGATGATGTTATACATTGTTTAATTTCATGTGGAGGGAACATGTATACCATGAAATTTAACATCATCTGATAAGAATGTATTTTCTATTTAGTTTAACTTTATATGACCAAGATGTATTGTATGTACTTTAATGTCATGTTGTACGTTTTTTAATTCACTTTAATCATCATTTTGTAAGTATGTGGGAATTGATGTGAAATTATGAAATGTATCCCTAAAGATACCCCATAATAGTTGGGGGTATTAAGGGAATAAGTGAGATTATTATGATACTGATTCCCAAGTTTTCCCTATACATTTCATAATGGATGGAATCATGCCACTATCCAATTTTTCATATAGACCACCACTAGGATTGAACTCGTATATAGAGAGGGGGAATTTTCATAAATTCATGTAAAATATTAGTGAGACTTGTTAAGAATGAAAGTTTATCACATGTAGGCTAGAGAAAATTTGTTTTATCCTATCACAGATCCATTGGGGAAGTGGGGCATCACTTAAAAGGTTAAACACTCATTTCAGAGGGTAAATTATTTTTTTGGGAATGATTGATAGGCCCAGTGATGGGTAACTTGAGAATTACTACATATTCTATGGGTATAGGAATCAAGACATACATATTCTTGATGAGAGAATGATCCTTATACAAATCATGATCATGTAGAAGAAAATGGGAAATTTATTGGTTTAGATGTTGAGACTTGGTCTGTGATGTTATATCTGGGTGTCACTTCATATCTAAAATAAATGATAATCAAGTCACAAGTATTTCTCAAATGACTCCCAATATATATATAACTCACATGCAGGGAATGAGTAGTTTTTATCTCCCCTTAGGGATACATGAATTCATAATTGGAAAATATATCTTCTACATTGATTGATTTCATACATAGGGAAAGCGAATTTACATTTTTTATCCTGATATGGTGATGAAACATCTCTCTCTAACATATATATTTTTGATAGGAATACCATATCTAAGAAGTTTTTGGTGTTTTCAAGAAAAAAACATGTCATGCAGTTTTACATTGTGTGACCAAGAGGTGTCATCAAGAGGAATGATAAAATCATGGAATTTGGGTCTTCATAGGATATTCTTACCTTGAATGGAGGGGTATAAGAATTAAATTTCATAATACTTCTTTGATAATGGGTACAATGAACAGATGAGTAGCATCAAGGGTATCTGAACCTTCTTTAGTTGTTTGGTTATGGGAAGTATAAGTCACAACCCAAGAATATATGAGACGATGGGAGATTATGACCAGTTTATATGGGTGAACCATTAGTAATGGAATAATCCTTTATCCCACACAGTCAAGACAATAGTTCCTGGATATAATGGGGTCCTCTCTTATAGAATCAAACCATCTAATAGGATCAAGGTCTGATATGTTGTGTTATTCACCAAAAATCCTTTTGGAATCTCTCTAGATTAACCCGTCGTTGTTACTTTTTTTCATATAGGGGGAACTAAGTTCTTAGGATCTCATTGTCCATGGGGTTCTATGAGAAGGATATCATCTCTATGAATTGGTTGGTATTAACTCAAATATCAAATCTATGAAGTTGGTTTATAAAGAACGTAAGATTAAAAAATTATTCAAGTACCGTAAATGATATTCCAAAGTGTATTACAAATATTTTAAGAGAAAAGGGATAAAACATCTAATTCTTATAAAAAAAGTTATTAGGAAGATGATTTTTTCAACATGAATAACTCATGTCAGGGAGTTTAACGTCATACGACTAATACATCATCATGTTTTTTAAAATCATGTAACTAGGGCGTGGTTCTCTATCAAAATATAAGATGCAACTTAATTACATTAGTCAAAATGAATTTCCATGTTAACTATTCTAACATGATTCATTCTCAGTGTGATAAACAATGGATAAATGGGAAGCTTCTGGAGCAGTGCAAGAGTCCATAATTGGGAATATACGGGGCATCTACAAATTTTATATTATAAGGAAGCCCCAAAAAAATTTGGTTCTTATAGAGGTATAGATTTTGGATTAGTGAAAACCAATGGATGAGACTGAAATGGGAGATCCCTGAAACAATACATATCTTGTGTTTAATATATTTTTATTTTAAAAATAAAGTGTATAGTGTAGAAGATACGTAACATCGAGCTTAAATGAGCAATGAAATGTTACCATTAGTAACATAATATTAAATTGGTAGGTATGAATTGGATTAAATAATTTATTAAATAAATATAAATTTACATCTCAATATAAATTTATTCAAAAATTATTAAAAAATAATCCCATAATTTTACGTAAAGTCATTTTATTCTTAAAAGGTTATTTTTTTCTTCAAAAATGATCATTATTTTTTTTCGAGTGAATTTTATAATTAATTTCTAGAAGTTTTAGAAAATTAAGTTAAAAAAATAAACTTCATTTTTAGATTCATGAGGTCTTAATTATCATAGAATAAGTTTTTAATAATTTTATGAAAAGATTGATTTTTTAATGAACAATGAAAAGTAATGGTTTTTATTAAGAATGTAATTTTATTTTGATGTTTTTAAAAATTAAAAATATATTTTCTATTTGTAAGGAAATTTTAATTAGTTTATTTTTATTTTATATAATTCAATTATTATTTTTGAAATGGATTTTATAATTTAATTTAGCATGAAAACATTTTATATTTTAAATGGATTTTTTATAATATAAAACTTTTCATCATGTTTTTACAATTTAATTTTAAATTAAATACTATATGTTATAAAATATGAATTTTTAAAAATGTATTCTAAATTTGAAATCAAGAGGTCTAAATTTAGTAACTAGGTTCCTTTTATTTTTGGTCAATATGAATAGTAACCTTAGTAATTGTTGTTACCACGGTAAAGGGTAAATATGGTAATTAAAGTTAAAAATAAAATGATATGGATTCTAAAATGACCCATGAACATGACATAATTTTGATAAATGATTTAATTTAGTCTATTGTAATTCATTACTTGGTTATATGTCATTGTAGGCCATTTGGATGAGATTGGACCTTTATTTTTTTATTTCAAGAAAAGTCAAACATGTCACACTCTTTTTTCAACGACTATAATATTTTAATATGGGGTTATATAAAGGATATATTTGACTATAAATATTATTTTTAAATATAAAATATTTATCTTCATCATGGTAATTTTTTTAATATTTAGTGGAGAAATAATTACCTTAAATTCTTACACAACGCTGATGTAATAATTATTTAATTAATGAAAAAATAAAATAAATAATATTACAAATATTAAAAGTAATATAATTTGAGATAAATAATGAGATACAAGAATTTTATATATTTATATGACATGTTAATGATATAATATAATATTTTTTTTCTAAATCTATGTGTTAACATGAAATTGGTAAAGTCAAAGTAATGAATATTTCTGAAAATTTACTTTATTGACATTTTATAATAAATAATATTTTATTAAATGACTTAAAATTCATATGAAGATTTGATTCGGTCAATTATTTTGGAAAAAGTTGAAAATATCTACCATACTCCATTTATGGCCAATTTTCAATTTATATTAATTATATTAATCCTCAAAAAGTAAAAATACTCGCTATATCAGTAAGTTTAAAAAGGGTTAAGGAGGGGTTAAAACCAAATGATTAGGGTAAAAAAGTGGCCCAAACTTGTACAGAAATCATTGTATGAGAGTATTTTGACCAATCCTCATCCTATATTGTTTTTCTATGTTGGACACTCAAGAGGGGGTGAATTGAGTTCCTATGAAAATTTCTGTCAAAAACCATTATTTAAAAGTTTTTTAAAAGTTTACCAATTTAAAAAAATGGGCCAATTAACAAAAGTAGCCGATTTATAAATGTTTTGTTTGTTCAAAATATTTTTCAAGGATTGATTAGTTCTCAATTGAAACAAAACATTTTATTATTTTAACTTTAGAAATTACTCTACTAAAACAAATTATAATATAAAAATTATCTAAGATTAACTGTCAAAGCTAAGATAGGTTTCATAAAATGATTACAAAGACATAGAAAACAGAAATTTAAAAACATGACAAAATAAAAAAAAGAGGTTCAGTCTAAAGCGAAGACCTAATCCAATCCACTTAGTGGTCACCTGCCACCAAGCTATTTATATTAAATAAACTTGATGCATGCCCTAGATCATGGTAACAACAATATAAAAACACTTTAGGTCAAATAGATACATTCCACAGTTTTTGAGGGACTATAAAAAAATAGGCCACACATGGACCTCTTATACTATTATTCATGAGAGTGTAAATGTGATGGTTTGTGAAGATATATATGTATCCTCTAGTTTGGATCAAGTGCCAGTGTGTGTTTGTAAAATAGAGGCAAAAATTGATTGAAATGTTAATAAAGTACATAGATATAGAAAAATGATAATAATATTTTATAACAACTAGTGTGATGTTCTATAAATATTATAGACTATTTTAGGATGGTAGAAGTGAAGTTGGAGTCATCTTCCAGAAATAAACATCAAAATAAAGTGTCGTTCTTGATTTTGTCTTCTGTTCCTAGTGAGGTAGACGATTCTTCAAACCGTTCTTTTCTCCTATGTTATTGATGTATATATTTTTGTCTTTTGGTTCACATCAAATTTGTCTTAGTATGCATAGCTAGTTGGTAGTTCTAGTTTCACAGTCATATAACTTTGTGTTCACCAACATCTCTTCTAATTTTTCACCCAAATTATTAATTTATACACTACATGTCTAACAAGGAGCATGATCCTAATTATATGAACATCCTCATACCTTGTACTATGCACCGAAAATGTCATTTATATTTTCTGAATAATATCATTAATAAAATCAGAATAATTAAATAACCCAAATATTACCATTAGTAATAAGTTTGAATATTAAGATATAGATCATTGGTGACTTAGTCTGTCGGCAGGTTAGACTATTTGGGACTCATGATGTCAGTGAGTAATGATGTTAGTGAGTCAGTATATGAGTATCACATTGTATTTTTAGATCATTTATATCGGTAGATCATTTCTTTTGGTTGATTAGATATCGGGGAATCACTCTGTCTGCGGGTCAAACTTATATCGGTAACTACGAATCGATTTGTCGAGCAGTCAGTAGTTGATGCGTTTGTATCTCATCATTCGGTAACTCAATCTGTCATTGAGTCAGGCTATCAATGCCTCATACTTATCAAATATTCTGAGTCTCTCTATCGGTCAGTAACTCTATTTGTAGCTCAAACATTCATCAAGGACTTAGCTTATCTATTGCTTATGTCATAGGTAGCTCAAGTATTAAAGACTTGTATATTGGTAGAAAAAGTATCAATAACTCATACGTATCAATGTATCACACTTAACAAAATTCTGTAATTGTCTCTTATGATGTAAATACTAACACTAGAGGTTAAAATTATAGTTGAACGTGATTAAACAAAATGTATCTTAATAAATTATAATTAGCATAGTTAAACCTGATTTGTGAGAATTAAAACTAGAGGAGGCTAATAATCTCCCCCTTTAGACGATCAAAAATCAAGGAATTATATGCCAAAATATTTGATTTACATTGATCAGAGAAAAAATCTTCAAAACATATTTCACATATTATTGAGATGAAATTTTAAAATAAACACATATAAATATTACTTGTTAAATGGTCCTTTTCCATAATATGTTCCCTTTTAATCTCCATCTTATACTACTTAACATATTGCACATATTATTGAGATGAAATTTTAAAATAAAACCATGTACATATTACTTTTTAAATAGACTTTTTCAATTATATGTTCCATTTTAATATCTAGCTTAACCTTAATCACCCCCTGATAGAGATTCAATATTATTTCCCCCCCTTTTGGGATTATCAAAAACTAAACATTGAATGAAAGAGAAATAACAGATAAAGAAATAACAATGAGATGAAATCATAGAAGATATTTCTTTAATCAAGTAGTGCAAGGGATATAAAAAACAATAAAAAAGAAGAGTACATCAAATCCCTATAAAAAATTGATCCGACTACTTCTTCATAACATCAAAGTCCATTTGTTCCATTCCCTTATTAGGAGTATTGATGGAGGAGATGAAGGTGTATAGGTAGTATTAGTGGAAGGTAAAATGATGGTACTAAAAGATGGAAGAGGAACTCCTTGAAAAATAGATGGAGCAGGGATTAGGCTAGAAGAGGAAGCATGACTTATGAGTTCATATTGGATGATAGGTCTAATATGGTTGAGATCTTAATCAATGGTCATGGTCGAAGGTTAAAAGGGTGCAGTAGAATATGTATAAGAGTGTAGTATAGATCTTGATAGGATCAACAACTGATGAAACAATCAAAATATTATGATCATGCAGGTAGGGATTTAACAGATTGACGAAGTGCTTGATGGTATCACCACCATTATCTACATCCTTTTAAAAATCTTCCCTTTTTTACAAAAACTTATGAAAATTAGTAGTGAATTCATTATATTTCATAACCCATTCTTTTAAATCTTGAGTGACTCGAGTTATCCTCAAAATTTACACAAAATACCTGAAAGGACTGGTTAGTTAATTCTTTGTGTAAATCATCTTAAAATAGAAGTCTACCTTCTTGGTTATTTCTTCTTGAGAAGTAGTTTATTCATTTGACTAGAACCTCAGCATTTTATGAACATGGTTACCATTATTGCAGATATTTCTATGGATTTCCGGATCAATGCCTCCCATAAAAATCTGAAGTTCCTCTCTAAACACATATATAATCATCTCAACATCTAGAGAATGAATAAAAGGTGCAGCTGAAGAGGAGGCACCTTGCAATATATCACGGATATCCAATATCAAATAGTTAACATCAAGAGTAGGAGGATAAGGTTGAGAAGTATAACTCCTAGAAGTTTTATCCTCAAAATATTTCACCACTTTATATAGGGATGTCCTTAAATCAATTTTGAGACTGTTAGTGTTCAGAACCATAACTATCAACTCTTTTCTCAGTTTAAGATTCTCTAAGACAAAAAATTCCACAAGAGAAATCTATCTTGTCTCAACCTAAGATAAAACTCTCTCAGTAATCCAATTATCACCTAATTCACTCATTATTCGAACACAAGAAGGTTGACTAGGAGGAATAGATCAGACTAAAGCTAACTGTTCTTGCTTAAAGGTATTAAGGTTAGACTTGGTCACATACTCTGGAGAATCCAAATAAATTGGAGTATGAGCAGGATTAACTCTATTATTCTCTGAATCTTGATAATCCATACCGAAGGTCACATATCCTAGATCTCTACTCCATAAAAGTAAAAAAATGTCATCCAAAGGATCCAATACATCAACCTCATCTCTCTTATCTTGTCTCTCCCCCTTAGCAGGTGTACTTTTCCAAGTATAAACTAATCGTCTCACTGTGGTCAATAAGACTTCCCTTTCAGTTATACCTTTAATAATAAAAGGAGAATTATAATCCATTTACCCAACCATAGCTGGTTCAACATGAGAATCAAGAGCTACATGTGGTTCCAGAATCAGTTCATGTTCCACAAAGGCTGGTCCAATAGGTTCTGCATCATAGAATTTATCATCACCTAGATGATCTGATCCACTCTCTGAACAATCAGTTCCTTCATCTTCTCTATCACTTAAATATTTTATATCACTTACTTATTCTCTATCACTTCAATCAGATTCCTCAACCTCTTCCTCAACTCCATCATCATACTCAACTTCTTCTTCTTCACTAAAATTTCCTTATTTATCAATATATTCTTCCTCACTATTGGATCTATTGACGTACTCAGCATCCTGAGAATATTAAGTCTCTTCACTATCATTATCAAGTATAGGTGTTTCCATTGATGGTATAGGTATAGATGGACCTATAGGACTATAATTCATCCTTGCTGGGCGGTTAGAAATGTCAAGATCACTCCTTTTATCTATTAGAGATTTGAATCTTTGAACATATTTATGAACATCCTCATCAGAATAAACACCCACTTCATCTAGTCCTATACCAGGGTGTATCATATTCCATGGCCTCGAGGGATGATCAATAGGATTGAAATATTCATATAACTTTCCATTATCATCAACCCAAATTTTCTTTAATGGGGTTTCAATTAATCCTTATCCTCATGGAGATAACTTTTTTCAGAAAGAAATGATCAGAAGATGAAATGGTCTCTTTACCATTATTAACTAAACCATTACCCATTAACATTGTAGAGATAAGTCTAAGATAAAAAAATTAATTGGTCTTGTAATAGAGTTTAATAATTTCACAGATGGGAACTATCAAATACCTTCACAAATTTACCTTATGAACATTCTTCAATAGATGCAGAAAGTAAAAGTCCTGAAACCTAAGAGATGAAAAATATCCTTTCCCAGGACATTATTGATACAAGATGAATTTGAATAAAAGCTTTATTTAACTATCACACACTGTAGAAATATGCCTCATACGCTCTTTATTTCCTATCAACTCAGCCAAATCTACCTCATAACTAAAGAGGTCACTCATTGGAGGAGCACTTCCTTGATGGTCATCACAAGAACCCTCTTGGGGAAACTTTAGACATTCTTCACATTTCTTAGATTAAAATTACACTCTCTATCTATACACTATCAACTTTATACAAATAACCTTATATATATTCTTTAGAAACTCAGAATACCTATAAAAATCATGTATAATCCCAAGATTGTATGACCTATCATTGTTGGAGAACCAATACAACAACCCTTGGGTTTGGAATACATTCAGATGAAGTGGATTACTCAATAGAAATCATTCCTAAAATATTTCCTTCTCAGAGGACACAATGTGAATAACGAGTTTCAGATGAACAATTGGCAGTTTTGGTAGGTTAGCTCCACTTCGTTCCTCTTAGACTGATCTAACTAATCCTCCAATCTTTCTAGAAAACACTTGACATGAGTCATTGATGGGGTTTCAAGGGTTTGTCTCATACGAGAAAGATAACTTCTTAAGAGAGATGGGTTTTTCTGAAATAACTCTAAGAGTCAGAGTGTCAGGTTAAGAAGTATTTAATTGACCTATGTTTTTATCACTTAGGGATTCAAAAACATAAAATAATAAATCTGGGTTAACAATAAATAAATTAATTAAAACGTCAATGTTTAAAATTATAGAAAATGAAATAATTAAGTATTAATTGGTGAGACACATAGGTGAGAGCCATCAGTAAGTCACCATCGATGAGTCTTATTGGTGAGACATCATCAACGAGTCATTTTGGTGAAGCATCATCGACAAGTCACATCAGTGATACATCATTATTGAGTCATGAATATTAGGTCCTCAAAAATTGATCATCCCGAGATCATGTCTAATTTAAATCATCCTATCATTATTTAAAGTCTTAGTAAAAATTTCAACAAGATGATATCATGTGCCAACGAATTCAAGAGTTATATCACCTTTTTGATAATGATATTTAAAAAGTGACATCTCACATCAATATGTTTTGTTCTAGAGTGAGAAATGAGATTATTAGAAATACTAATAGCATTTCTATTGTCTCATTTTATAGGGAAATACCTAAACTGATATCCATAATCCCATAATGTGTGTTTCATCCACAATATCTGAGCACAACAACTACCAAAATATAGGTATTCAGCTTCAACAATAGATATTGCAACTAAATTTTTCCTTTTTAATACACCATGATACTAGATAATTTCCTAAAAAGTGACTTATTCTAGAGGTGATTTTTCTATATAAATTACAACAACCAAAATTAGTATCAGAATAACTTACTAAATAATAATTTTGTCCTCTAGGATCAAAGGATACTTATTTGGTAGTATAATTAATGTATTTAAAAATTATTTTAATAATTTTTAAATGAGGTTCTTTAAGGGTTTCTTGATAATCTGCACACAAACACAATACAAAATATCAAGATAGCTAGTAGTCAATTAGAGTGGACTTCCAATCATCCCTCTATAATTGGTTTGATCAACTGATTTTCCATTTTCATCAAGATCCAATTTACAGGTGGAACTCATTGGAGTATCACTAATTTTTGTACTATTAAAGACATACATCTTCAAAAGATATTTACTGTACTTACATTGATTTAAAATAATGCATTATTTATTTTGAAAAATATTAAATCCAAGAAAGAATTTTATTTTACACATTAAAATCATTTAAAATTCATTTTTCATCAATTTTGTAAAATAAATACAAATATAATTTTTTGAAGATCCAAAAATAATGTCATCAATATAGATTTGAACAACTAAAACATCTTTAGAAATATTTTTTATAAAAATATTAGGTTAAGTAATACCTTTAGTAAAATATTTTGAAATTAGAAAAGTGATGAGCCTATCATACAATGCTCTTGGAGCCTATTTTACAGCATACAAATAATTTGTTAATTTAAAGACATGATTTTGAAAATGGGGGTTTTTGAACCCGGGGGTTTCTTTAAAAAATAGTCCTCAAATATATACCCATTTAGGAATTCACTTTTAATATACATTTTATAATGTTTGAAATTGAGATGTGTTGCATATGCTATAAAAATTCTAATGGCTTCAAATATTGAACCTGGTGAAAAGTTTTCTTCATAGCTAGTTCCTTTTTTTGGCTATATCCTTGTGCAACCATTCTAGCCATATTTCGCACTATGTTACCAACTTTATCCACTTTATTTGTAAACACCCACTTAGTGTCTATAGTCAAGGTGTCTTTGGGTCTATCAAAATATTTCCAGAGTTTATTTCTTCCAAACTAGTTCAACTTTTATTTCATATCTACTTCCTTAAATTCATCATTGATTGCATCATTGATGTTTTTAGGTTCAACCTGTGGAAACAATGATTGATGTTCAACCTATTTCTAAAGAATAACCCAAGTTTTGTCCCTTTATCTAAGTCTCCACTACATCATCTAAGAGATGGTCCATATGGGTTCTAATAGATCTTCAAAAATAAGGGCTTGTTATTTAAGGTTCTTCTACAATTTTAGGTTCACTACGATCAGAATCTGGAGATTTTATAGAACCGGAGGATTTTTCTGCTTGCTTAATAGTAGAGTCTGATGGTTTAGCATTTATTTCCATATTGGACAGATCATCCTCCATATTTTCTAGGAATATTTTTGGGTTTTGTGGATCTGTCTCATCAAATTCTATATATACGTTCACCCACACACTTAGTTTTTTTAATACCCTATAGACTTTTCTAGAGGTTGACAGACCTAGGAAAATTATTTCATGAATTTTGGAGGAAAACTTGTGAGATTTTATTTTTTATTAATGATAAATACTCTACAAACAAAAATGTTAAAGCAATTAACCATATGCTTCCCATTTTTACATAAGTCATTGGTAGTTTTAATAAGTATTATTCTAATTAAAAATATGTTAATTATATAACTATTTATATTCATAGATACTTCTAAAAAGTAAACTGGTATGTCAAACTCATTAAGCATTGTTCAGTAAATTTATTACAAGGTTCTAGTTCTTCTTTCTACAACATCATTCTCATGGGGAGTCCTAGGAGTAGAGAAGTTATGACTATATAAGTTTTTTTTTGAAAAAAGATTCAAATTCGTGTTTTTTAAACTCATGACCATGATCACTTCTTACAGTTTTAATTATAAGACCACTTAAGTTCTCTAAAATTCTACCATACTTGGTGAAGTATGAATAAACTTCACTATTCTGAGGTAAAAAGAATGTTCATTTATATCTATAAAATTCATCTGCTAGAACAGATACATAAGGTTTCCAATTTAATATAGAAACTCTAGATGGTCTAAAAAAACCCATGTGAACCAACTCCAATGTTTGAGAAGTAGAAACTGTTTTCTTTGGTTTGAAATATTTTTTGTGCAATTTACATTTTTCATAGGGATTATAGATTTTTCATTTAGAAACACATGTTTAGGTAGATCCTTGACTAGTCCTTTCCATGTAGGCTTTATAAAAGAGTGAATATTATAGTGGTTTAGTCTCTGAATCTAGTGCCAAGATTCTCTATGAAGGTCTCTTTAACAAGAAACAATTTTTAAACTAAATAATCTAAACTAAAAATATAAACATTTTCATTTCAAAAAGAAGTGATTAAAAAATCATTATTAGAATTGAAAACTCCACAAGCATAATTTTCAAATTTAACAATAAATCCTTCATCACATAACTGTGAGATACTAAGAAGGTTAAAATCAAGACCATCAAGAAAAATAACATTATAAATCAAAAATTGAATCAATGTTACTGAGTTGGCCAAGGACAATAATTTTTCCATTTTCATTGTCAGTAAAGGTGAACTGACACCATCAATATTGACTAGGTTGTTGATGCTCAAATATTACTTTATAATATTTCTTGAAATACAACTATAAAAGTAACATAATCTCTTATATGAACTCTTCAAAAAGATTTCCTACAAAAATAGATAATGCAAAGAAATATTTTGTTACTCAAACTTACTTGGGTCCAATAACATTATTAATTATAGATTTAGGAACCCACATTTTCTTTATGGGTTTTATATAAGATACATGTGAAGTATTTGAATAATAAATTCTATTTGGTCTTGAAAAAATAGAGGTGTTAAAATATTTTCTAGTGATTGAAGATGCAATAGATTTTTTAGATCTAGGCATAACACCAAATTTTCCAGATTTTGAAAAAAAAAATTTAACAAAATATTTTTTCCATGTTGATAACCAATACTAGTTGTATATTTGAGAGAATCTTGTTTTCCAAGAATTATAACAAAGGTATCATTACCATTTTTGAACCTCTATAAATATTTCTTTAACTACTCATTAGATAGTTTAGTTCATTATTCTCATGGAGTAGTTGACCATTCATTTCATTTTTAATAGTAGGTTCAGATTTAATTGAAACAGTAAGAGAATATTTTTTCTTGAGAGATTTATACTTATCCTTTAGTTCATTTCATGTATCCTCAATAATTTTAAAGTATTTAATCATTTCATTATTTTCATATTTTTATAATAATATTCATCTATATAATAATTAGAATTCTATACAAGAGATTCTAATGTCAGATCAGACATGTTTGTCAAGAAACCTAATTGGATTTATCAACCTTCTCATCATGTGATGACTCTGAGTCTCTGGAGCTATCCTCAGAATCGCTATAGGTGGAATTCATTGCTTTCTGGTAATTTTTATCTTTTTCCTCATATTTCCATTTTAAATTTAACATAGGATAGTCTAATTTCACATGTCATCGTATCTTATACTCATAGTAGACTATTTACTTTGTATTTTAATTTATCTTTTAGTCATTTTCTAGTTTCATTTGCTGGAATACTTTCCTTTATAACTAGGTTTTTTGATGAACTTATTTCTTCTATAAAACTGTTTAAATCTCTTTGGTAACTTAGCAATTTCATCACCATTTTCACTTGGCGATTATTCATTGACAAAACTTTCAACATGAGCATTCACATTCTCTTTTGGTTTAGAGGTAGTGGATTTGAAATCCACTAACTTCCCCTTTTGTTCATCACCATCTTCTCTGTTAACCTTCTGCTCTTCTTCACACATAATCATCTTTCCTATCAACTCTTTTACTAGTAAAGTACGTATATAATAGGATTCCACTATTGATACTGAGGTTCCTCTTCATATTTATAGTAATCATATGAGAATTTGAATTACTTGTTCCATGGATGTGATTTTATTTCCTATAGAGACCACCTTATTGAAAATTCCATTGAACCTGAGATACATTTCAGATATAGGTTTATTAGGATTCATTTTAAAGATGTCATATTTAATGGTATATGTATTAATACTCATTTATTTGACATTAATGGTTCCTTCATATAAAATTACTAGTATATCCCAAATTTATAATGCTATTCTACATGTATAAATCCTATTAAAATCTTCATCCACTAGATAGAATTATAATAAATTCATAGATTTACTGTTATTATTATGCAATGCCTTCGTGGAATCAACCCAAGTGTTCCTAGAAGTAGTGAGAATGTAATATTAATCAACTATAGCAGACCAGATTTCAAAGCCCATATTTTCTAAATATATTTTCAGTTTAATTTTCCATTGTTCATAGTTTGTTCCATTGAAAGAGAGAGGTCTATTGGTTGTAGCACATTTCAGTATATTTTATATTTATAAATTTTTTAAATGATTTTGAATAATAACAAATTTTTAATTAATAGAAATTTATAGATATTTAAATCAAAACTAAAATCATTGTTGGAAAAATATTTGAAATATTTTAAAACTTTGAAAACAGATGTTTAAAAATTCATTTCTTACCAAATGTTGGTCAGAGTAAGGCACTCAAGAGGGGAGTGAATTCAGTTCTTATAAAAATTTATGCCAAAAACGTTTATTTAAATGTTATTAAAAATTAAACTAATTTAAAACAAAATGGTTTAGCTAACTAAATTAGCATATTTATAAATATTTTGTTTGTTCAAATGATTTCTCAAAGATAGATTCGTTTCCAGTAAAAACAATACACTTTATTATTTTCACTTTTGAAATCAGTCTACTAAAACAAAATCAAATATAAAAACTATATAATATTGACTATAAATGATAAGTTATGTTTCATGATATGATTTCAAAAATAGAGAAAATAAAACTTCAAATCACACAACAAAATAAAACAATAGGTTAAGTCTGAAGCTGAGACCTAATCCTCTCCACATGGTGATCACCCCCCAAGAAGTTTTTATTAAATAAACTTTATCCATATCCTAGATCAGGGTAACAATATTATAAAAACTATTTAGGTCAACTATACTTGTTCCACAGTTTTCAAGGGATTGTAAAAACAAACAGGCCATAGAGGGACCTCTTCTACTGTTATGCATGGGAGTGTAAATGTAATGGTTTTTGAAGATAACTAAGTATATTACAGTTTGGATCAAGAGTTAGCGTGTGTTTGTAAATATAGACACACACTACTTGAAATGTAAATGAAGTACACAAATAGGAAAAAATGATAAGAAGAGTTTAAAATCATCTGTGTGAAGTTCTATTATGCTTCTAGACTTATTTAATATGGTAGAGGTGAAGCTGGAGTCATCTTCTAGAAACATATAAAAAAATAGGGATTTGTTCTTGATTCTTCCTTCTATTCCTAGTGAGGTAAAATATTTTTTAGAAGTGTTATTTTATTCTATGTTTTTTATGTAGATATTTGTGGTCTTTTGGGTCTCAACAATTTTCCTTGGTGTGCACAGTTGGTTGGTATAGCTAGTTTCAAAGTCGTGTGACTTTTTATTCACCAAACTCTCTTTTACTTTTCACATAGGTGCGTAATTTATACACTATACGTTAGACTATGAGCATTATCCTAATCATGTGGGGTTGCAATTACCTTGTACTATGCACTAAAAATGTAATTAACATTATCTAAAAAATATCATTAATAAAATCAGTATCATTAAATAAACCAAATATGACCATTAGTAATAAGTTAAAATTTAATAGATAGATCATCATTGACTCAATCTATCAGTAGGTCAGACTATTGATGAATCATGTTTTCGATGACTCATGATGTTGATGATTCAGTCTATGGACAGCTCATTCTATCGGTAGATCATTTTTGTGGGTAGATCATTTCTTTCGGTAGATCAGACTATCGTTAGATCACTCTATTAGTGGGTCAAACATGTATTGGTAACTCTGAAATTGGTTTGTCGAGATTTTGGTAGTTGATTCACTAGTATCTAATCTATTAGTTACTTAATCTTTCAGTAATTCATGATATCATTGACTCATACATATCAAAAATCATGAGTCGTTCTTTCGTCGAGTTGCTCTATCAGAAGCTCAGAGATCCATCCGTGACCCATCTTATCAGCATCTTATGTCATTGGAAGATCATGTATCATTGAGTAGGTATAAATGAATTTTCTATTGGTAGGAAAAGTATCATTAGCTCATACATATCCATGTCTTACACTTGAACAAAAATATTTAACTTTATCTTATGATGTAAATAATAATAGCAGAGGTTAAAATTATAATTGAACATGGTTAACACAATGTATATTAATTAATCATAATTATCATATTTAATCATGATTTTTGAGCATTTAAACTAGATAACTCCAACATATATTTTAAAAAAATAATTTATTATCCATTTGGAATTACAAATAAATTTATATTAATTGAATATTTTGGGAAATTTCAAGAGTTCCCCTCCCCTCTTTTATAAAATGGAACATTTTATTATAATTAATTCACACTTCAATACCCATTAGATTCAACCAATACCTAACTAAATACCTTCATAGAATCCATATTATCATTCTATTAGTCTCAGGTTAGGGTTAAAAACAACCTTAATGGTCTTAAGGTTATAAAAAAATAAGGTAGTCCATTGATATATTGAATCTATACTTTTACATATAACATTACCAGATTTTAAGAATAATTATACATTAGAGTACAAGACAAGGATCATAAATTCTAGTGTTTTTGAATAATTAGTACATTAAACTGAAAACATGGCACTACAAAAACACTTTTTTATTTAATATTCTTAATGACCTCTTAACTTCCTTTGATCTCTTACATCTACATAGGGTACCCTGGGGATCACATGAAATAAGGGATGAGCTAAAATACCAATAAGGAAATAAGTATAAGAATAAGGATTTAGTACCAGGGTTACAGATCATGACATAATGATATACAATGACATATATAATCATAAAATATAAACATATGATAATATAAAATTTAATTCTTAGTAATTTGGCAGTAACATAAATCATGACTTTAGCACGAGTCAAGGTCATTGCATAAAGAGGATCACAAGTCAATGTTAACCACCAAGATTGGTGTACATGGTAGCACGAGCCAAGTCCAACCTCTAATACTATTGCACATAACGTCTCATGAGACTAAAAATTACCCAACTAATTAGATATCTATTTGGGAACAACCATCTTAACATGTTCAAGAATATTATTTCTATATAAATAATCATACACAATCAATCATACATAAACATAGTGTAACCAGTGAAGAGAAATGGTTATCACATTCATGTCATAAAGCATAAAGAATGGGTGTATCATAAAAGTGTCCATGAGAAAAAGGAATTAAAACATACATGGACATTAATAAGTCAAAATAGTCATATATCATGGTATGTGACATATAACAGAAGTGACAACATGTAAGTGGATTATTTAGAAAATTCATAGCATTCAAATATTTTGGTGAGGGTTTTAGGAAAACACAGAAGAGTTTTTAAAATTGAAAAGGGGACAATATTTTATTTAAAATAAGAAGTGAAAAAAAGAAGGGTTTAATAATAAAAATACTTATTTTATAAAAACAATGGTGGAATAAAATTATGGTAGAGTACACATGAAATAATGTAAAAATTTGGGAAGTTCCCTTAAAACAAGTTTTCTTATTGGGAATTATCGAGGAGGGAATCACATAAAAGCATGTATATCCCTAAAATAGAATGAGGGATGGATCCAGATCATAAGTTTTAATAATATAAATAGTATATATAATTTTTTCATAAAAATAATGGAAAAAATCATTTTGGTAAAAATAAAGTTAGAGCAACTCGAAGGAATAAAGGTTGTTCGGTTAGAATCCCTTAGAATTATCGGTATGGTATCAGGTGTACTTATGAGGTATTAATGAGAGAGAAAGGGATTTCTAATATTTTATAAATAATGAGGGAAATATGGTGAAGGTTATAAATCATACCCAAACTTTATGAATTATCAGTAAAAGGGAATAGCATAGATGACATTCTTGAATAAAAGTGAAATAGAGAGGATCCCTTACCATAAGTCTGATGGTGTTCTGCAATTGATATTAATGACTAGAATTATAAAATTAGATTCATTAATTAATAATTACAGACTATATTTTATCTATGTAAATGATTTATTACAACATTTTTGAGTTCATTCTCAACCTTTTTGATTGGTTATGAGGTTCAATTTCATTGTTCCGGTCCATTTGCTTCCTTGGTTTTAAAAATCAGTTCACTTATATTTATGTTTGGAAAATCATTTAAAATGGGGATGGTTTTCTAGAATTGTATTTATAATATATTATTGATAATATAAAAGGTTACATGGTTATATATTTCATTTTTTACTTGGAGTGAAGATTAATCATTATGTAAATCATTATTGATAACCATTTGGGTTAATTGGAGGTTTTTTTGCCACAAGGAACAAGTTTTCTTTTATAAATTGAAACCATTTGTAAAAAAGGATTACAGAACCATAGATGGGACATAATAAATATATTATGGTTTGGTTCAACCACGAAAATGGTTTTATTAATAGAATTTAATTTGGTAACGAAAATTGGAAACCCATCATCCTGTAATGTTTTAAATTAGCACATCTCGGATGGTGTTATAATTTTTAGAATAAAAGAAAGGGAATGGAGAGATGATGAAGAATTTCTCATTTATCAATAAAATATTATAATAAATTTAAGGTAATTTATTCATCACATAATTTCTTAGAAAGCAGGTGAGGAAAGAAAAATTAAATAAATGAACTTGAAAATGAATGAAAATTTTAGAGGCCCCTTACGAAAATTTGGAAGCCTAACAGCGTCACTTAAAATTTCATAAGATATTTTGATGAGATAAAAGAGGGGTCTCTCATAATTCTTACATAATATTGATAGTAAGGGGATATTAAATGATATATCCCAACATAATCCAAATTAAATTAAAAATAATAACATAAAATGAAATCTTGAAAAAGAGAAGGGAGGTAGACTCCCTTACCTTGCATAGTAACTCCTAAAACATGAAGGTTGGGACATTGGGGGATTGAGGAATCCTTGGAAGGACTACTAGAGAAGTAAAACCACCAGATCTTTGAATATTATGGATTTTTAATGAAATAAAATTAATTAACGAGTGTCTATTTATAGTAAAAGAGAGAGAGTTTTTTTATTAATTTCAAATACCACCTTATTATTGGTTTTTAAAAAACCAATGGATTTCCCATGGTATTTTCCCATGGTATTATCCAATTGGGAAAAATAAAATCATATACTACTGTATAAAAGTTGAAAAAAATTATATTAGTTATTACATCATTATAATGTTATTAAACATACCAAAAACTCAAAACTGTATTTTTTCTATTCCAGCAAAAACCATGTATTTTAGAAAATTCCCAAAAATTCACCCTAACAATTTTTTGGAATGTAGAATTAAAAAATTAAATACATTTTTTGTTAATAAGTTTCTAAATATTTTTAAATTATTTTATAATAAAATCATAATTTATTCAAAAAACAAGATTAAAATTATAACTCGGTTTATAACACCCTAAATAATTAATCAAAGTCCGATAAAATTATATTATAACCATAATAAAATAAAGTAACAATTTATTATTAGATTTTATGAAAATAAATTTCCATTTTAACTTACTAAATTAATCATAAAATTGTAAATAAAATATTTATGACATACAAAAATACCAATACTTATACAATGATCTTTTTTCACATATAAGATGTCTAAGTAGTATTTATACATTCATGGGTTAAGATTCTATTTTTGGCCAATTTTCTATTCATTACTATTCCTTACTATTAATAAAGGTATGTTAATATTCATAATGCAATGTTAATATTCATCAAAAATTATGTTTGTCTTATCATACTCTAAATTACTTACCTATCACAATTTTAGATGACCGTTTTTCAAAATTCCAAACACAGAAGTGAAAATATTTCGTGTAAAGGTCACATAGAACTTATTAGTTCATTTTTTTGTAATTTCATGCGATTATATAACATAATTATAAGAGAAAAATTTCCATTGATAAAACATTGGGTCGTTACATTATTCCCCCCTTTTGAAATTTCACCATCGATTTTTTTACACTCTACGACATAAACTGGTGCATGTACTTTTTCTTCATTGCCTCCTCCAGTTCCCATGTTGCCTCATTTTACTTATGGTTCCACTATAGTACTCTGGCTAGGTGATTAGTCTTGTTATGTTCAACTTTATCTCTACGATCCAAGATCTTCACGGGATTTTTCTTGTAAGAAATATCATTCTCTAACAGTACCACCATTGAAGAGAGTACATGTGAAGGGTATATAATGTTCTTCCTTGAGAGGGATAAATTAAAAACCAAATGTACTTTGTACATGGTAAGTGGAAGTTCTAGTAGATAGAATACAACTCAGAATCAATCAAGTATCCTAAAGGGGCTAATGTACTTGGGACTTAGCTTTCCTTTTTTCCCAAATCTCATATCCTTTTTCCATTGAGATATGTGTTTAAATACCATGGCTCCAACTTTGAACTCAAGGCCTCTTCATCAATTGTCTTCATAACTATTCTGTAGACTTTGGGATGCCTTGATGTGTTACTGAATGGTTTTCACCTTATCCCCCATTTATTCAACCATTTTAGGTCCTAAGAGCTTACGCTCAATTACTTCATACCAACACGCATGTGTTATGCACCTTTTTCCAAAAAGGGATTCATATGGTACTATTCAGATGCTTGACTATAAACTGTTGTTTTAGGATAATTCAACCAGTGGAAGATATTGGTCCCATCATCCTTTGAAGTCCATATATCATTCTCTCAACATATCTTCCAGTGTCTGAATGGTTTTCTCAGATTTTCCATTAGTTCAAGGATGATAGGCCACACTGAATTCTAGTTCAGTGCTTAGATCATGTTAGAGACTTCTCCAAAACATCGAGGTAAATCTTGGATCTCTATAGGATACAATATATAGCGGTACTCCATGCATCCTTTACACTTATTTGATATATATCCATGCAATTTGATCTAAGAGAAGTACTCTTGAATCACGATAAAGTGAGTTTTCTTTGTAAGATGATCCACAATGACCAATATAGAATTTTTTCCTCTAGATATTCTTGGAAGTCTAGTGACAAAGTCCATGGTGATGTTCTCCAACTTCCATGTTGGTATGGTTATTGGTTGCATCATCCCAATATACTTCTGGATTTCAGCCTTTACTTGTTGACATACAAAACACTTTAATGTATACTAAGCAATATCCTTCTTCATATTGTCTTGAAAAAAGTTCTCTCAGAGATCTCGATACATATTTGTGCTATTTAGGTGAATAGAGAAGGTCAATCTATGCGCGTCATTCAAAATATCCTTCCTTATCTCTATATCATATGGTTCACATAATTGTGACCCAAAACATACAACTCCTTACTCATCAATCATAAACTAAGTGCACTCACCATTTCTAATGGCTTCCACCCTTTTATGAATTTCCACATCTTTTATTTAAGCATCCTTTATTTTATCCATGGGGGATAGTTCAGAATCATTTGAGAAAGGATTAATGATGTTCCTCCCTTAGTTATTCCCATGCACATACTCTGAAAATCTAAGAATATTGGATTCATTTCAATTCTCATCATTGATAAAGATGCAAAATCTTTCCTACTTAGAGCATCCACCACCTTTTTCGCCTTATCAGGATGGTAGTGGATTGAGTAGTTATATTCCTTGAGGAGCTCTATCCATATTCATTGGCACATATTAAGCTCTTTTTGCGTGAATATATATTTGAGACTCTTGTGATTAGTATATATCTCACACTTCTCCCCATAGAGATAATTCCGCTAGATTTTTAACGCAAAGATCATAGCTGCCAACTCAAGATTATGAATATGATAGTTTTTCTAATGTATTTTTATCTTCTTTAAGGTATAGGCCATCACTTAATCATTTTTCATTAGCACACAACATAATACCTTCTTCGAAGCATCACTTTTCACCAGAATGAGTTCTCCAATTGCTGGTAGTGTGAGTACTGGCGCAGTGATTAGACTCCTTTTAAACTCTTTAAAATATTCTTCACATTTATGAGTCCAGAAAAACATTACTGCTTTCATTTTAGTTTGGTCATTGGGTTTTAAAATAGCAAAAAGTTCTTAACAAATCATTGATAATACCCATCTAGACCTAAAAATCTAAAGATCTATATTACAGATGTTGACCTAGGCCACTCTTTAATTGACTTTGTCTTGGAAGCATCTGCTGATATCCCTTTGTTGGTGATTACATTCCCCAAGAATGATACTATCTCCTTCCATAAATCACATTTACTATAATTTTTCATAAATATTTTCCCTTCTCAAAGTCTTTAACATAGTATTCAAATGCTTTACATGTTCCTCCTTAGTCTTGGATTATATCAAAATATCATCAATAAAGACTACCAAAAATTTTTCGAGGCAATCTCTAAATACTCTATTCATTAAATCCATGAAAATTTCTAGAGAATTAGTGATTCATAAGGGAATCACTATGAACTCATAGTGTCCATACCTATTTATAAAGGTTGTCTTGGGAATATCTTCCCTCCTCACCTTTAATTGGTGATATCTCGATTGAAGGTACACCTTAGAGAAATAACTGGCCCCATGAAGCAGATCGAACAAATCATCTATCAGGGGTAGGTGATACTTGTTCTTTATCAAGATTTTATTGATTTCATGATAATCAATGAAGAGGCACATTGCTCCATCTTTCTTCTTGATGAAGAGGACTGGAACACCCCAAGGTGAAGCACTCAGGATTATAAAACCCTTCTCCTGATTCTCCTGTAACGTCATATTTAACATTTCTAGATTTATGACAACCATTCTATAAGGTGTATTTGATATAGGCATAGATCGCGGAATATGTTAAATTGAGATCTCAAACTCTCGATCAGGAAGAATACAAGACAACTCTTCAGGGAATATATTAGTGTAATCCCTCAAGACAGGCATGTATTCATGAATGATTCTCTCATTTGTCTCAATCATTTGAGATATACATGATTTCTCATATGGAATTAATATGCACACTTGAGACAATGAGTCTAAAGGAGATTCATCTTCTTCATTACAATATTATATAATTGGATGATGCTTTGGGATGTGAAGAGTGATCTCCCTTTCCCAATAGTTGATGTGGTATTTGAATAAAGATAGCCAATCCATGACTAAGATAATATCAAACTCTTCTAAAGGAAGTGTGATAAGATTTTTTGGGAGGTTCATTCCAAAAAAATTAACCAAGGAGGAGTTATAAACCATGGATGAAATAATTTCCCCATTCACTGTTCTCACATTTAACATACCTTCAAAAGTTTTAGGTCATGTTTGAATAGTTTTACTAAACATGAATTATAAAAAATAATGCATAGAACCATAATCAAACAGTACGTTGGCTAATATTGAATGAATAACCAACATACCTATCACCACATCATTGTTCGTCTCAACCATAGTAGTAGTGATAACATAATCCCTTCCTTGTAGTCTTAGAGGTTGTATTTTATTTCTTCCTAAAACCATTGGATTAGGCCAATTATTCTCATAATTCCCATGTACCTTGCAATTATATCACTACACCACTGGTTGAGAGTTTAAAAGAACCTTCCATTCTTATTTAAATTTAGTCGGATTTTTCATATCCCTTTGGAAATTTTTAGAAAGGTGTCCCATTTTTCGACATTTGAAGAAATTGTTAATTCCCTTTAGAAAGTTCCTAGGATGTTTATTCCCATAATTTTTACACGTGGGATGATCGGGATTATTTCTGTCATGGAATTTATTTATAGAATTTCCCAAATTGGATTCCATTTTCCGCTTTTTTATCTAGTCCCATGACACCGCTGGGAGTCTATGATCTCCATTTCATCCTTAATGTCAGAATGAAAAATAACTTCATAGATTTCAAAGTCTCGAATCCCCAATACTTTTTGTAGACATGGTTTTAGTCAACTAAAAAAGCGATCCACCTTTTTTTCGGTGTTCATGACAATTAAAGAGGCATACCTTTCAAGCCTTATAATGTTTTCTTCATACACCCTGATGGACTCATCTTGCTTCTATTTGAGTCTGAGAAACTATCTTTCGATCTTCTAATGGATTGTTCAGGGAAAATATTTATTGAAAAACATTCTCTTGAATTCCTACCAATATATGGAATTAATTTCCTCTGAGTGATTTATATTCTTGATCAGTGTCCACCAATGATCACCATCCCCATCAAAACAATATACCTCTAGAAAAACTTTCTCTTCTTCTGAGCAATGGAATCCATAAAATATCTTTTCAATGGAGTTAAGACACTGCTTCGTGATAAGGGGATCAAAATATATACTAATCATGGGAGGACTTTCCCACATAATGTATTCAATAAAAAATTTCTATTTCCTTGGTGGAGGAGGGTGTTCCACATGACTCATGTTATTATTCATAACTTGAGCTAGATGAGAAAGTACTTTCATGATGTTTTGAGTACCCATTCCCATCATATCAGGCATATAATTTGGGAAATAATAACATTCCATATCATATTTTTTGTTGGCACATGTTATTTTATTTACCACCATTATCTAAGAAAAGTAACCTAAAATTAGAGGTCTTGAATACTCAGATATTGTGTATAAAAAGGAAACTTTGAACATAAGTGGATAAACATGTAAAGGAGAAGTATATCTTGACTTGTGATTCCGTATGTCTCAATCTAGGTTATCCTTGATCTATATCTTAACTTATATTATTATGGGGTTTTTATTACTTTAGAAATGATTTGTACCAAGCTCATGAATTTACCAAGGAATATCCACTGAGAGTGTCAAACCAAGAGTACAACAAGTCCCGTTTGCGTGCACCAGTTCCCATTCAAGTCTTTCTCAATGTTATGTTTTTAGGTTTTAACCCTAGATACATTTGTTCTAGAGACACCTCTACCTATTTGTATTGATACATGGATGTATTTTCTTGATAAACCACTTACTTTATACTTACCAAAAATAAGGGGTGTTTTGTTATACTTATTATCATACTTAAGTTTCTTAATAAAGTTCTCTGTTCCCAATGTCCACAAAATGAATAGACCATCATATGATACCAACTATATATACCCTACTCTTTTACATATAACATTACATTATTTTAATCATAATTATACATTAGAGTACAAACCAAGGATCATAAATTCTGGTGTCTTGGAAGACTAAGTACATAAAACTAAAAACATGGAATTAAAAAAAACATATTAATTTAATCTTCATAAAGAGATCCTAAATTCCATTGAGAACTTAAATCTAAATAGGGTAACCTGGGGATCATATGAATGATGGGATAAACTGAAATCCCAGTAAGGTAATAAACATAATAATAAGGCTTTAGTATAAGGGATAGAGATCATGACATAATGATATAAAATAGAATATCGAATCATAACATATAGAAATAGAATCGTATTAACATGAATTCATAGTAATGTGGAACCAACATAAATAATGAATTTATCACTATTCAAGGCTCATTTCACATAGAGGAGCACATGTCAAGGTTAACCACCAAGACCATTTCACATGGTTGCACGAGTCAAGGCTAACCGCCAAGACTGTTACACATAACGTCTCATGAGACTAAAATTTACCCAATGGATTGGAGCTCTATCTAGGAAAACCCAACATAACATGTTCATAAATATTCTTTCTACCTAAATAACCATATATAATCAATCATACATAAACATAGGAGAACTAATAAAGAGAATTGGTTATCATATTCATGTCATAAAGCATAAATAATAGGCATAACATAAAAGTGTCCATCAGAGAAAGTAATTAAAACATACATGAAAATTAATTGGGTAAAATATACGTATATCATGGTAAGTGATGTAAAACAGAAGTGAAAACATTTATGATGATTATTTAGTAAATTCTTAGCATTAAAACATTTTAGTGCAGTTTTATGGAAAATACTAAAGAGTATTTAAAAGCAAGAAGGGAATAATGTTTTATATAAAATAAAAAGGCAAACAAGAAGGTTTTCATAATAAAAATACTGATTTTATAAAATTATTGTAGCTAAAAATAAATGTAATAGTGAACATTAAATTGGGTAAAAATTTGGAGTGTTCCCTTAAAAAAATATTTCTTATCGAGAAGTATCGAGAAGGGAATAATTTAATATAATATATATAATTTAACGAGAATGAGGTATGGATCTTGAAACTTGAGTTTGGTGTTGAGTAAAAATTTCTCCTCTGACTTTTATATCTTGTTTTGGAAATCGCAAATGTCTTTTACCAGGATTATCGTACTAACCATGCTGATCGTACTGACCATGTTTATCATACTGATCATGCTGATCGTACTGACCATGCTTATCATACTGACTCTTGCAATCGTATTAATTCTGTTAATCGTATTGAGTTTTATGAATCATACTCAGTTTGTATCTCATCAATACATTACACTAAGTAATACTTATAGTACTCATACTTTACTTTCATTACTTGATTTTTTTGGTCCATTATCAAAAACACATGTTTCATATTAATCGTACTCATGTTTATCATCTTCATATATCTTTTTTTTAACCAAAATGATGGCGTGGAGTTATTTATAATCTAATAAAAATGATGAGGTGTTTTCTGTTTCAATATGACCGTGATAATTCCAGGTGTCCAAGTCCCTCTGAGTTTTCTGGAGAAATATGACTATTGGAGGAAATATGACCGTTGGAACCTGAGGCCTATAAATATGAGGTCATTTGAAGCCAAGAAGACACATGGGTGTGAGACTTTGCTTATATTAAGTTCTAGAGAGAGATACTGTGACTTCTCTCTTACTTCGTGCGAAATCCATGAGATTAAAAAACGTGAACGGCTTGTTCTTAGTTTTTGTATTTCTATAAGTGCTTTGTTTTACTTTGTGCATCTGATCAGGTGATAACGATCTAGGGATGCCGGGGATAGGCACACAGTTCTACCGATCATCTTATCAAGGGCTTTCAAGTGATTGAAAGACAGAGGTGCCGATTACCTACAAAATCACGGGCTTGTGGGGCTAGCAAGATAGACGTACCGATCATCGTATCGAGGGATTACCAAGGTGTTGGTAAGATAGAACTGTTATCCTAGGTGAAAGGATAACCCTTCTCTTTGGGTCAAAATAATTGTAATACTTTTACATTTCTGCTGTTGTTTGTTTAAAGAAAAGGAATTGTATTGTTTTCCTTTCTTCATTTCATATTCATTTGAAATTATTTCAATTACAATCATACTGTTACATATTGTATCGATTGATTCTATACACTTTATGGTAGAATCCTTCACTATTGTATTACTCTGATTATTGTATTCATCTGGAATATAATTGATTTACTATTCTTATAGTATTACATCATATCAAACCTTTATATTCAATACAATTGCGGTTGTTTGTTTTTATTGTGAATTGTATTAGTCTATGATCATTTAAACTAATTTCTTAAGTGTTTAAACACAAAGTTTTTAAACCTACAATTCCCCCACATCTTGTATTGTTCCATCTATTATACATATACATCTACATATTCGATCCAACAATTGGTATCAGAGGAGGTTTCCACTGATTTTTATTACTAGCTTTATTGCTTCCAAATTTATGTTTCAACTTTTTACTACACTAACGTGTGGAGTGGAAAAGATTTTGTTCTGTTAGATTACATGAATGAATATTGGATCAATTGACAATATAAATCCTTACAAAATACCTATCTTTTATGGGAATTATAATGAGTACTAGAGAGACAGAATGAAGACATTAATTATCAATACTGGTGTAGACAATTTTAATATGCATACTGCATGTTACAAAATTCCTGACAAAGAAGTCAGTACTTTCACGAATCAAGAGAAGAAAGAATATCAACTGAATTAAAAGGTACGCAATACATTGCAATGTTCTATGAATATGAATATATACAACCAGATATCATCTTGTGAAGCAGCCAACTGTATTTGGAAGAAATTGGAAGTCACACATTTTGGTACATCTAAGGTTATAGAAACAAGAAGAGCAATGCTTTGAGCAGAGTATCATGGATTTCTTTTTTCCTTATAGAGATCCTTTATGTAAATTGAAACAATGATTTATGACAATTGTCAATAGTTTAAAATCTATGGGAAAAAAGGGTCTTGATGATGAAGCTCTTGTTGACAAAATTATTGACATAATTCCAAATGAATGAGAGTGAAAAAGGACAACTATTGATGAAAACTGAAAATTTTCCCAGATTACTCTTGATGAACTCTTTGGAACCCTTCTACAGCATAAGACAAGAATGAAAAGAGATGCTGATTTCAACAAGAAGAAAAATGGAAATGGAAGTGCAGATTTTACTACTACATCTAAAGCTAAAACACCTGATAGAATAACAAGATCCAAAGCTAAGAAAGTTGTTATGTCTGATTTAAGTGATTGTGATCATTCAGATAATGAGTTAGCCAATCATGCTTGAAGGATGAACAAGATTGTTGGAAATAAAGACTTACAATACAGATTCAAAATGAATGATAGGAAAGATAAGAAATATTTAGAGGTAACATGTTATGAATGTAAGAAAGTAGGTCATATAAGACCTGATTGTCCTTTTCTGAATATAAAAGACAGAAAGGAGAAACATCCTGAACGAAATAAGAAAAAATACTACAAGACAAAGATAAAGAAAGTCTTGAAGGAAAATCATACATGGAGTGCAAGTTGTAGCGATTCATCAGATAATTCTTCAGAATATGAGTCCTCAGGACAAAAGGATATTGGACTTATAGCCAGACAACCAATTAATGATCATTGTCTTATGGCTAATGTACACAATGCTGAGGCTATTACAAATGTTTCCTTAAATCCAAATTATATTGAAAATAAATATTATGAATCTTCAAATGACGAGTCTTCGTCATCAAAATACAATACATTACCTTCTTTTGAAGTAGTGTCTAGGTTTTCTAAATTACTCGAGAATGAAAATTCTAAACTCAAGAAAAATCCTGATAAAGCAAAATGTAGAATTTCATTTCTAAGCAAAGAAGTATCATATCTTTGTAAGGATATCAATAAGAAAACTTCTGATTTTGAAAGTATTTAAAAAACCCATGATAATGTCAAATCTGATAAGGATAAACTTTCTAAGGATCTTGAAAATGTAATTTCTAAGAAAAATGTTTTAGATCCTAACTCTAGTTCAAAATAAAATGTTTTGGAGGATAAGAACATAGTTTTGAAACTAAAGTTAGAAATTTTTTCCTTAAAAAAATGTTTGTCAAACATTAATTTTGGAAAGGAAAACATTAATAAAATATATTCTGAAATTAGACCTTTGAGGAATCATTCTGGTATTGGTTATACTCATTCTAAACCGGTGTTTAGTAATATGTACTTTGTTCCTCAAAATATCTCTTTTTCTCTAAATGTAAATGTGGTGGACACAAGAAAAGAGATATTTCTCTTAATAGAATCCAGTCTTTAGGATATCATAAAGCCTATTTTGCAAAACAATTGTGGATTCCTAAAATTCTTTTATCTAACCCTTCTAGATCCAAACAAGTTTGGTTTCTGAAAAACTTATTGTTTCTTTTTCAGAAAAATAAGAAGTGTACCAACAAAAAAATTTGGTACATGGATAGTGGTTGTTCTTGACACATGACATGAAACAAATATTTCTCTGAAAAGATCATTGAAACAAAAGGTGGACAGGTTACCTTCGGAGATAATGCTCAAGGGAAAATTGTTGGAATAGGTAATATTTTTTTTCTTGGAAAAGTTCTTGTTTCAAAAGTTTTGTTTGTTAATGGTCTTAAGCACAATATCATCAGCATAAGTCAATTATGTGATGAAGGTTACCTTGTGAATTTTAGAATTGATAAGTGTCTAGTTCACAATTCCAAGGATGAGTTCATTCTATCTGCCCATAGTCAAGAGAATGTATACATACTTAACTTAGAAGACCTTAGGAGCCAAAATTTACCCTTATTAAGTGAAATAGAAAACTAATCATGGATATGGCATAGAATACTAGGACACTACAACCTGAGAAACCTCTGTAAAATTTCAAAGAAAAGAATTGTGAAGGGACTACCAGATCTTAGATATGATTCTTCAAAAGTCCGCGATCCTTGTCAATTTGGTAAGCAACATAAAACTAGATTTAAATCAATTAATGAAGTTTCAACTTCTAATTCATTACAGCTAGTGAATATGTATATTTTTGGTCCTTCACAAACTGGAAGCATTGGAGGAAAATACTATGTATTTGTTTTAGTTGATGACTTTACTAGATTTACTTGGGTCTATTTTCTAACAAAGAAATCTGAAGCCTTTTCTTATTTCAAAATCATTAGAGCCCAAGTTAAAAATGAGAAAAAACCTACCATTGACAACTATTCATAGTGATCATGGTGGTGAATTTCAAAATTCAGACTTTTAAACTTTTTGTAGTAAGAAAGGTATTACTCACAGTTTCTCAGCTCCAAGAACTCCTCAGCAAAATGGTGTTATTGAGAGAAGAAATCGTATTTTTCAGGAAATGACAAGAACCATGTTGAGTGAATACTCATTTACTAAGCACGTTTGGGCTGAAGCTGTGATTACTGCTTATTATACAATAAATCGTGTTTTAAATAGACCCTTTGTTAATAAAACACCTTATGAATTATGGACTGGACGAAAACCTAATGTTTCATAGTTCAAAGTTTTTGGGTGAAATGTTTTCATTCTGAATACTAAAGATAATCTACACAAATTGGCACTAAAATCCGATGAAGTAATCTTTCTGGGCTATTCTACAACTTATAAGTCATAGAGAGTTTTCAATAAAAACAAATGTACTATTGAAGAAACAATACATGTTAAATTTAATGAGACCAATCCTTTTATTTTAAACCTAACCCAACCTACTTTTTCGGATGTCTTTTCTAAAAATGTTTATCAAACTCTATTTGAATATCCTTCTGATAAGGAAAATGTTCAAGAAAATACTTCTGAAAAATTTACCCGAGAATAATTTTTTCCATATGTTGATGAACAGGTTTTACAAAACCCTAATCAATTTTTTCATAGGAATCATCCTACAGATAATATCATTGGTGATGTAAATCAACCTGTAAGGACAAGAAATTACTTAAGAAATGAAATATAACATCTTGCTTTTCCTTCCCAATTTGAACCTAAAAGTCCAAGTGAGGCCTTAGGTGATGAATATTGGATTAAAGCAATGGAAGATGAACTAAATGAATTTGAAAGGAATCTTGTCTGGACTTTAGTTGAAGTACCTAAAGAAAAAACTATAATTGGTGTAAAATGGGTTTTCAGAAACTAATGTGATGAAAATGGAATCATTGTACGAAATAAAGCAAGAATTATTTATAAGGGATATAATCAACAAGAGGGAATAGACTATGAAGAAACATATGCTCCAGTAGCTAGACTTAAATCTATTCGTATTCTATTAGCCTTTGCAGCATACTTTAATTTCAAACTATTTCAAATGGATGTTAAATGTGCTTTTCTAATTTTTTTTGTTCAAGAAGAAGTGTTTTTCAAACCACCCCTGGTTTTCTAGACCCAAAACATCATAATCATGTTTTTAAACTTTCCAAGGCTTTATATAGCCTTAAATAAGCCCCTAGAGCATGGTATGATAGACTTACACGATTTCCTTTACAAAAAAATTATACAAAAGGAACAGCAGATCCAACCCATTTTATAAAAATAGAAAATAAAAATATTTTGTTTGTTCAAATTTATGTTGATGACATCATATTTGGATCAACTCATCAATCTTTAACTGATTCTTTTGCCAACTTAATGAAATCTGAGTTTGAAATGAGAATGATGGGTGAGTTAACTTTCTTTTTAGGTTTTCAAATTTCACAGAAACCAGAAGGAACATATATATCCCAACATAAGTATATAAAATAATTTCTCAAAAAGTATGGTTATGACAAAACTAAAAGTATTAGTACTCCAATAGGTACCTCAAATACACTTGATCTTGATGAAACTGGTAAACCAGTAGAGCAAACAATTTTTAGAGGTATGATAGGAAGTTTGTTATACTTGACAGCCAGTCAACCAGACTTAATGTTTTTCATATACTTATGTGCAAGATACCAATCTAATCCAAAAGAGTCTCATTTAAAATCTATGAAATGAATTTTTCGGTATTTAAAAGGAAATGTGGATTTAGGTCTTTTTTACTCTTCTGGAAATGATTTTTTTAAAAATGTTTTTAAGATGCTGACTTTGGTGGTTGGAGAATGGATTGAAAGAGTACATTTGGGACATGTCATTTCTTAGGAGATTCTCTGGTTCCCTTTTCCTGCAAGAAACAACACTCAGTATCACTTTCCACTACTAAAGCTGAATATGTAACAGCTAGATGTTTTGGGTTCAAGTGTTGTGGATACAACACACACTCACTGATTATGGATTGAGTTTTCCATAAATCAAATTCTTTGTGATAATACTAGTGCTATAGATCTTAGTAAGAACTCAGCACGTCAATCTCGTGCAAAACACATAGATGTTAGGCATCACTTTCTTAGGGATCACACACAAAAAAGAGATATTATTTTACAATTCATCAGAACACAAGAACAACTTGGTGACATTTTTAAAAAACCATTACCTTCCGATAGATTTGATTTTATAAAACGGAAGCTGGGAATGGTTAAATTAAATTAATCATTCATATCTACTTCTTGTTTTACACTTCTCCTTACATTAAGAAAATCCTCTTAAAAAGGAGAAGATTTTACTTAATATTATTTTTATCTTTTTATTCTCCCGGTTTGTGTTTTTGTCTTTCTGTTTTATCGTATTGACTGTTTAGTTATCATTTTTACCTTTTGTTTGTTGTCTTGACTATTTGTTTTCCATCAAAACAACCATTCATGGTAATGAATTTGTTTTCCATCAGCACAACCGTTCATGGTAATGAATTTTTTTTCCATCGACACGTCCGTTCGTGGTAATGAATTTCTTTTCCATCAGCACGTCCGTTCATGGTAATGAATTTCTTTTCCATCGACACATCCGTTCATGGTAATGAATTTCCTTTCCATCGGCACGACCGTTCATTGTAATGAATTTGTTTTCCATCTGCATGTCCGTTCATGGTAATGAATTTCTTTTCCATCGGAACATCAATTCATGGTAATGAATTTCTTTTCTATCTGCACGTCTGATCATGGTAATGAATTTCTTTTCCATCGTCACGTCCATCCATGGTAATGAATTTATTTTCCATCGGCATGTCCGTCCATGGTAATGAATTTCTTTTCCATCGGCACGTTAGTTCATGGTAATGAAATTGTTTTCCATCGGCATGACAATCGATCGTATTCTTTCTCCCCATTCATTTGTATTTTATTTCACTATGTTAATGCTACTTAAACAAAAAATTATCTTACGATCTCTAGAAGGTACATAATTTCCTAATTATTTTTATTTTTTTTTGTTTTAACCCTATCCATTGATTTATTTTATATTAATCTCAACCATATAAGACCAACGGTCATTTCTTTTGTCGCCTATAAATAGACCCCCCCTCACCAAACCCCTATCGGTTTTTCAGATTTTGTGGTGAAACTCGACCTCCCTTTTTTATGACTCCGTGAGATCTTCCATTGGCTTCACCTTTATGTATCATTCGTCTTCTAACACTCCTGCTTAAATGTCTTCCAAGACTTTTTCAGAAAAATACATTTTCAGAGAAATGATAGTTTATTGAGACTTCTTTGATTCGTACGATTCTATAATCAAAAGAATTATTTTTTTTCAAGGATGGGAGCAATTATGTGTTGAAAAACCAGTGTCTCAAGATCCATTTCTTATTGATGAAGTCATCCAAATCTGCAGGACTGTCTCTTTTGACAAAAACATGACTATCAATTTTGTTGTGTATGATAGAAAGATATCAATGTCTGTGAAGCAAGAATCCCACTTTCTAAGTGTTCCAGCAGAAGGTGATTCTTTTTTCCCATATCATAAACTACCAAAGGACGTTGGTATGTTTAAAAAAGAATGTGCTGAAAGGTATTTGTTTCTTATAAATGAAGATAAGAGGAAAGTGGATCATCTTTGTCCAGACAATAGATTTGTGACTCTTTGGAGGCAAGGTTTTCTAATCCCAAGGAAAGGGGATAGAGAAACTCTGAACGTTTCCGATATTTTCATGCTTGAATATCTTGTCAACATGAGAAAATTTAATATCATGGGATATGTTTTTTAAACAATCAATAATGTTAAGTCAGGAGAAATTAAGTCCCATTTGATCATGTATCCATCTATTCTTACAAAGTTCATTCTTGATAGCATGATGTTCTTTAATATTCCATTAAAAGGAAAATTGAAAGAGCTAATGTCTTCCTGGATAAGTAAGAGTACGTTGAAGAAGGTGAATTTTTGTTTTGAACAAAATTCTAAACTTTTTGTTGAGGATTCAGAAGATGAATCGGTTCAGAATCAATCTTCACCTATTCCAGCCAAAGACAATCCATCTGTTGGTGCTCCTTGAAAGTTAAATTTGCAAACCAGTTCAAATCCAAATAAGAATCCCTAGTACAGTAAGGATTTCGTGGAAAGGTGGAGAAAATAAAGAGAACAGAGAAAGGAAGGTGATCCAAAGTTCGATCTTGACCCAGCTGAAGATTTTGCTGAGAGATTAATGGTTGAGGATACCCTTCAGGATGAAAAGAAAAAAAAGACTCTTTTGAAAGGAAAAGAACATGAATTTTTTGTTTCAAAACTCATGAAAATGGTTGAGGATGCTAGTGCTCAAGTAACCAAAGAAGTATATCAAGAGCCTATCATACATAGTCTTCTAGAGCAAGAAAAAGGGAAACAAATTTTGGAAGAAATTCATGATGTTGGAGAAGAGGAAGGAGATATCCTTTTGGAATTCCTTCAGAGCTCAAATAAAAGAAGATAAAAATTGGTTCAAAAACAGAGTGAATGGATTCAACAAGTTACTCATGCTCATCGAACAACAGTTGAACATTTTGAATCTCCAGAAATATTTATTTCCCAAGGGAATCAAAGTCCTCAATATTCTGAGAAAACAATCATTATCAGTGACAAAGTGGAAGAAGAAATAAAGGGGATTGAAAAATCAAAAGGAAAATATCCAATTATAGACTGAAGCTGATCAAATTAACTGGTTTCGTACGATGAGGATACTGATTCAGAATAGACAATTTCTCTTAAGAAAAGTGATTACATTGCTCATGTTTTAAGGAGAATTGAGAAGACCAAATTTTATTTTCCCAGACTTTAAGGGAAAATTGATTTCATTACTGACAATCGGAAAAAGTAGTTTGGTTCTATAGGAGAATTAAGAAAGAGAGTTTTGTCAGCTGAAGCCGATGGGAATGTTCTATCTGAAAGTTAGGCTGCTCATAAGAAGGATTGAAATAGAATAAATATGTGGTCATACAAAACAAAAAGCTCGGTGAATGATCATGAAGTATAAATTGAAGACTTACGGAGACTTTCAAATGATCTCGCTATTTATTTTAATAATCTTGACAAAGAAACTGTTGAAAGGCTGAATCAATTGTCAAATACCGATGGAGCTGATATTCCTTCAGTGAAAGAGTTAAAAGAGACATTGAATGCTTTTTATTCTGAGTTTTCGAAGGTTTCATCTTTCAAAGATGAATTTGTCTTATTGAAAAAAAATTCTATGTTATCTAAAGACGACAAGAATTTACAAAACAGAATTGATACTCTTGAAGAAGTAATCAGGGTCCAGGAAGAGACCATAAAGAATCAGGATCATCTTTTTTCCGATTAATAAGAGTTTCTCAGATCTCAGGGTGATTCTATATCTGAAGACAACAAGGAGATCAAAAAGATGAAAGTCATTCTTCATGAGTTGACAAAGAATGGAAAGGAAAGAGAAAACAAATGACTGTAATATTTGTTTTCTTTTCATGAACTCTATAATATTTTGTTATCATAATTAGATTTTTGTTACCCTTTTCTTTGTCCTGCATTTCTTTTCTCTAACTCTTTCAGGAAACTCAAGATTACCCCATTCTTTTTTGTAAATCACAAAGGGGGAGAATGTTTTATTAAGGGGGAGAATGTTTTACAAAGGGAGAATGTTTTAATCAAATACTTGTAGATCAAGGAAAATATACGAATACAATCCTTATGAAAATACATAACCAAGGGGGACTTAGTTGTATTGATTTACATATTTAGAAGAGTTTCTAATAACTTAGGGGGAGATAAGTATTTCTTTTTGTTTTTACATTCTATTTTGTGCTTTCCAAAAATGAAGATATTTTTAGTCAAAAGTTCTCTTTTGACTTTTATATGTTTTTTTGGAAATCACAAATGTCTTTTACTATGCTTATAGTAATAACCATGATAATCATACTGACCATGTTTATCATACTAACCATGCTGATCGTACTGACCATGTTTATCATACTGATCATGATGAGTGTACTGACCATGCTTATCGTACCAATTATGCTGATCGTACTGACCATGTTTATCGTACTGATCATGCTGATCGTACTGACCATGCTTATTGTACTAACTCTGTAAATCGTATTGACCCTGTTAATCGTACTGTGTTTTATGAATCATACTCAGTTTGTATCGCATCAATACATTACACTAAGTAATACATATAGTAGTCATACTTTACTTTCATTACTTGCTTGTTTTGGTCCTTTATCAAAAACACATGTTTCATATTAATCGTATTCATGTTTATCATCTTCATATATCTTTTGTCTTAACCAAAATGATGTTGTAGAGTTAGTTATAAACTAATCAAAATGATGTCATGTTTTCTGTTTCAATATGACCGTGATAATTCCAGGTGTCCATGTCCATCCGAGTTTTCCGGAGAAATATGACCGTTGGAGGAAATATGACCACTGGAACCTGATACCTATAAATAGGAGGTCATTTGAAGCCAATAAGAGACATGGGTGGTATACTTTTCTTATATTAAGTTCTAGAGAGATATACTGTGACTAATCTCTTGCTTCGTATGAAATCCTTGAGATTACAAAACATGAACGACTTGTTCTTAGTTTTTGTATTTCTATAAGTGCTTTGTTTTACTTTTTCCATCCGATCAGGTGATAATGATCGAGGGATGCCAGGGATAAGCAGACGGTGCTACCGATCATCGTATCGAGGGCTTGCAAGTGATTAAAAGACAGAGGTTCTGATTACCTACAAAATCGAGGTCTTGCGGGGATAGCAAGAAAGATGTACCGATCATCGTATCGAGGGATTACGGGGATAACAAGACAGATGTACCGATCATCGTATCGAGGGCTTACCAAGGTGTTGGTAAGACAGACCTGTTATCCTATGGGAAAGGATAACCCTTCTCTTTGGGTCAAAAGGATTGTAAAACTTTTACATTTCCACTATTGTTTGTTTTAAGAAAAGTAATTGTATTGTTTTCCTTTTTTCATTTCATATTCGTTTGTAATTGTCTCAATTACAATCAAACTGTTACATACTGTATCGATTGATTCTATACACTTTATGGTAGAATCCTTCACTATTGTATTATGTTGATTATTTTATTCATCTTGAATATAATTGCTTTACTTTTATTATAGTATTACATCATATCATACTTTTATATTCAATACAATTGCAGTTGTTTGTTTTTTGTTGTGAATTGTATTAGTTTAAGATCATTTAAACTAATTTCTTAAGCATTTAAACACAATGTTTTTAAACTTACAATCCCCCATCTTGTATTGTTCCATCTAATATACATATACATATTCATATTAAATACAACATTGGAGCATATAAAATGTATGTAGAAGTTGTGAATAAAAATAACTGACTACTTCATTTGGGTAAAAAGAAAGATAGATCCACCCAAGGGATTAAGCTGTTTCGGGTAGAATCCCTTATGAAATATCGACATGGTATCAGGTGTACATAGGAGGTATTAATTATATATAAATAGATTTAGAATATTTTATACATCATGAGGTAAGTATGGGGAAGCTGGGAAATCATACCAAAACCTTAGTAATTACACGTAAAATGTCAAAACATAGATGGCACTCTTGAAATTAATTTGAAATAGAGAGGATCCCTTTTCTTTAAGTCTGATGGTGTTCTCCACTTGATATTAATGACTTGAATAATAAAATTAGATTCATTAAATAGTAATTTATTAACCTATTATATATTTAAATGATTTATTACAACTGTTTTTAGTTTATCCATAACCTATTTGATTGGTTATGAAGTCTATTTTCATTGTTCGAGTCCGTTTGTTTCCTTTGTTTTAATGACCGGTTCACTTATATTCATGTTCGGAGAATCATGGAAAATGAGGATGGTTGTCCAAAATTGGAATTATATTATATTATATAAAATCTAGAAGGTTACACAGTTGTAAATTTAATTTGGTCACTTGGTGTGAAAATTAATCATTATTTAATACTTTACTAATAACCATTTGGCATAATTGGCAGTTTGTTGCGAAAGGAAGATGTTTTGTTTTAAAAATAAAAACCATGTGTAAAAAAGGATTATATAACCATAGATGAGACATAATATATATATATATATATATTATGGTCTGGTTCAACCATGAAAATTGTTTCATGAAAATAATTTAATACGGTAACAAAAATTGAAAACCTGTCATCATTGAATGTGGTAAATTATCACATCTCAGATGGTTTTTTAATTTTTAGTATCAATGAAATGGAAAGAAGAGATGATGAAGAATTATTAAATTATCATGAAAAAATTATAGTACATTTAAGGTAATGGAGTCATCAAAACATTTGGATGAAAGGGGTTGAGGAAATAAAAAATAAAAGAAATGAACCTAAAAATAAAAGAAAAGTTGAGAGACCCATTACGAAAATTTGACAGCCTAACGACGTCACTAAAAATTTCATAAATAATTTTGATGAGAGAAAATATTGGTCTCAAATAATTATTACATAATATGTATAGTGATGGTGATTTGAAATGATATATCCCAACATAATCTGAATGAAATTAAAAATAATAACATAAAATGGAAGCTTGAAAATGAGAAGGGAGGTAAATTCCCTTACCTTGTAGAGTAACTCCTAAAATTTTATGGTTGGGACATTGGGGGCTTGAGGACACATTTGAAGAACACCAAGGTAGGTAAAAGCACCATAGATAATAGGATTATGGGTTTGTAATGAAATAAAATGAAGGAATAATTGGGTATTTATGGTAAAAGAGAGGGAGTTTTTATTAATTTCAAATGACACCTCATTAGTGGTTTTTGAAAAAACATGGTCTTCCCATGGTATTAGTCACCTGGGACACATAAAATCACATTTTAATATAAATAATTATTCTATAAGTTTATATTAATTATCACATCATTATTATGTCATTAAACATACCAACAACTGAAAACATTATTTTTATTATTCACGAAAAAATCATGTATTTTTTGAAAAATTCCAAAACATCACCCTATATATTTTTTAACATGTAGAATTAAAAAATGACATCCATTTTTAGAAAATCATTTTCTAAATATTTTTAATTTAATTTTTAAATAAAATCATAATCTATTCGAAAAAACAACATTAAATCTATAACATATTTTTTAACACCTCCAAAAAATAATCAAGGTCTCATAAAATTATCTTATAACCATAAGAAAATGAAGTACAATTTATGATTATATTTTATGAAAATAAATTTCCATTTAAAATTATTAAATTAATCATTAAATCATAAATAAAATATTTATGACATACTTAAATAACCATTACTTATATTATGATCGTTTATTCACTATTAATATGTCTAAGTTGTATTAATACATTCATGGGGAAAGTTTCTATTTCTTGGAAAATTTTCTATTCATTACTTTTAATAAAGGAATTTTACTATTCATAAGGCTATGTTACCATTCATCAAAAATTACGTTTGTCTTATCAGACTCTGAATGACATACTCATCAGAACTGTAGATGACTATTTTCTGAAATTCAAAACACAGAAGTCACAATATTATGTTTAAATGATACATATAAATTAATATTTCATTGTTTTATAATTTAATGTGATTATATGGCTTTATTATGAGATTCAAATTTTCATTGATAAAACATTGGGTCATTACAAAATATGTGGAAGGTAAAGAGAGTATGTTATGTGTCATACTCAAGGTAAGATATTTTCATCTCACTTTCATTTCTATGGGATATATGTGTTATATAATACATGTTTGTTTTATGTGGTGTATATACTACCATTGATGTATTTTAGGATTATTTTCATGAAAATTAAGTGTTATACTTATCCATCAGAAGTCTCTTCTTTCACGGGGATTATTAATCAAAATTCAAAAAAGCTGTAAGAGTTTATTTCAAAATATCAACATTATTTTAGATTTCTTTTGTTTAAGTATCCATTTGGGAATATTTATCTTCCATTACCATGTTTTCTATTTTTTTTCAAATATGTTTTTTCTATTTTACTACAATTTTTTAATAATTTTTTTTCAATGTTGACTTCTTACTAAAGAGTTTTAATGGAATAGTTTTTCTATTTTCCAAAAGAGATATGATTTGACTTTTCTAAAAAACTTTAGAAGGAATGTTTTTTAAAAGAACAAATATGAGTGTTTTTTCATCTTTAATGAGGCTTCAATTCTTTGAAGCTTCAATTAAAAGTTTAAAATTTATTTTTCAATTAAAATGTTTTCCTTTATAAGTGAATTTATTTTAAAAAATAAGTGATTTCAAAATGGTGATGTTATTTTCCTCAATTATTATACCAAGTGATATGATAAAATAATTTCCCATGCAATATTACATCATTTTATTTTTTTAATCATTATTGGGGATATGATCCTGTGATACTTTTCTTATTATCCTGTTCGATATTCTATGTTTTAGATGAAAATATGTTTATGAAACCTATTTTTTTCCATGGGTTATACTATTTTGAAATGTTTATGAAACCCATTTCTTTTCATGGGTTCTGATATGATAAATTATTTATGAATTTCTGGAACACATATGTATGGTTTTAATTATGTGATTGGTGGGACCTATATCTCCCTCCCATGAATTGGGTAAATATTTATATCCAATGAGATAAAAATGACTAGAATGGGGAGTGAACCCAGTTCAGAACAGGAAATTGTCCACTAGGATAGTTTTTGGATTTATCGTTGACTACTATGATGGTTTTTGGAGCGAACCAATTCCATTATAACAGTCTTAAAATAGATCCTTGACTACTAAGGTAATGAATTTCTAAACTTGTGTGTATGGTACAATTCTATGACTTATGCCACAGATATGATATCATGACTCTTGTTCCTTTATGATTCCTATATTATGAACCACAAAGATTTATTTCATGACTCAAGATAATGATCTATTATATACATGGATTAATTTTCAAATGTTAAGTTATTGTTCTTATTCCTTTATTCTCATGTTACGATAATGTGATTGTTGATATCTCCTGTTTTTATCATTTCCCATCATATAAGCTTATCGTTTCTTACGTTTCCTTTCCCATGATATGAGTAATGATTCTAATTATTTGTGTATAGAAAGGATTCATATGTGATGAATTGTACAAGTTATATTGAAGAATTAATATGGAATATGAAAAGCTTTGTATATTGAGAGATGTTGTTGATATTTATAAACCAATTTTTTATGAACCCAAGTTGTTAAAATTTAGTCCAAATTTTATAAAAATATATACCTAAAAGGTACTCATGTATTTAAGTAATCTGATATTTTATTTTGATATTGTACATTTTTTATGGGATTAATTGGATCACATTTATTGGTAATAATTCTAGAAAAGTAAAATTATAGTTTATAGCATCAGATCCAAGAGTGAAGGCCTCATGCAATTATATTTGGTATCAGAGAAGTGTTTAGGAACATTTTTAGCTTATGATGTTTTCAGGAGAAGTTATCCTAAGAGTTATTGATATCATCATGGGTATATACATTTGTGGATGTCCATATGTTCATAGTCATAAACAAGCATTTTGAGGTTTTAAGTGATGAAATTATATTGTTGCTAATATATTTTGGGATAGGTATATGTAACTCTTAGGTTTAACATGAATTATTATTTGGAAGAGAATTCATTGAAATTTTGTTGACATTTTTTTTAAATTAATTTATATACTTTAGGGTTTATATGATCTTTGATTTTGAGGAAATATGGGTTATTACATTTTTGGGATGAAAAATGAAAGCTATGAGATATCCTTAGAGGTTAAATATTTTCTTTAATGATGAATATATTATTGTTATTTTCCACGATTTTTATCACATATTTTGTAATGTAATGATGATTATTTTAATACAATTTTAGAAAAAAAGGATCAACCGTATTTCTGGTGACAACTTGTCAAATCCAGCATGGTCATGAGGCTTGAAACCAAAAATGATGGGAAACAATGGTGAATCACCTACAAATAGCCTACATGATGTCCATACTAGTATTATTTTTTATATATTTAAAATATATAAAAGATAAATGTCAGGTTCATTTTGGGAATGTATGTTTTATAATATAGATAACTAAGGGATTAGAAATTTATTTCGTGTTAAGTGGTTAAGTAATATAAGAATATATTCACTATTTTTGGAACCTTATAAGATTATGATTAATATAATATTATGGAATTTTATTAGATGAATAAAGTATGAATTTTATTTTTTAAGTATATATTATTTTTTGGATTTATGGTGAATCGGGTTATTTATGGAAATGGTTATCATATATTGTAGATATTATGTTTTGGGTGTATACGTTTTGTGAGAAAAATACTAGATTTATCTTGGAAGGATATGTGATCAAATATTTATTATTTTTGGGTTTCAATATTTGTATGGAATATTTTGAGGAATTTTATGGAATGTTATCTATTGAATGATCTATGTTGAACTTTGGGTAATACTGTTGAAATTTTTAAAATGAATATTTACTATTTTTGGGAATCACCATTTCATGTACTAACTATTTTGGTTTTTGTTAATTTCTAATGGAAGGATGAATATATGATTATTTTTTTGGCATTATGATATCAATTATAAGTTTATTTTAGTTCTTATGGAATGAAAAAAATTTTCTTAAATACTCATCATTTAGAGAAAAATATGAGATTGTGGTGGAAATTGATTAAAGGATGAGACTATAGCTATCAAGTAATAATATCTCTTAATATTATTAGACTATTAATTAAAGTAATTTATCAACTCTTAGGAAAATTTATTGAAATAAAAATGTTATTCATTTACATTTCTTTCTAAGCAATCAATGCCATTTTAACCCATCATAGTTTAACGATATTGTGTTGGTTAAATTTCTCATGACATAATATTTACAACTCTATATTTATACTTTAGTATTAGTTATGTATTTTATACCTATGTTTCCAATTTATACTAATGGTTTAATAAATCTAAATATACTTTTTGTTACTCTAAATGATGTTATCACTTCCCATTACCTCTTTTTGAATGGAAGTTTTATTGACCCTTTTTACGATGTGAGATTTCAAAAAAGGTCTTTTGAAAACAAAAAACCCAGTTACTAAGACCAAAGTTAATTTTTTTTGGAAAAAATTTATTAAATGGGGGGGGGGGGTAGAAAATGTAATAACTTGATATTTTAAAAATAATATCTATAGTGTATAAGTTAGGTAACACCGAGTATAAATGAACATTGAAATATTATTTAAATGTGATCCTTATAACCTAATATTTATATTTGAGTGTAAGAATAATATTAAATTATTTTTGAAACAAATATAAATTTCTATCTCAATATAATTTTTAGAATTTTCTTTTTAAAAATAATCACACCTTTTTTACAAAAGTCATTATATTCTTCAAAAAATAGATTTTCTTCAAAAATTAGTTTTATTCCCTTTTATGGGTGAATTTTATAATTATTTTCAAGAAATTTTATACAATTTATTTGAAAAAATGAAAATAATATTTTGATTTATCATATCAATATTTTCATAGTAATACTTTTTTTAGTATTTTCAAAATAGATTGACTTTTCAATGGACAAAGAAAAATACTATTTTTTTTGGAAAATGTATTTCTATTTTAAAATATTTACAACGTAAAATTGTATTTCTGATTATTATTAAAATTTAATTAGATTATTTAAATTAAATATTATTAAATTATTGTTTTTAAAATGTATTTGATACATGAATTTATCATAAAAACATTTTTTATTTTGAAAAGGTATTTTTTCTGAAAAAATGTGTTTTTTTAGGTTTTAGAGAGATAAATTTAAATAGAATTCTACAACTTCTATTTTATTTGAATTTTTAAAAGTGAACCCTATATTTGGAGTAATTATTGTATGATTTTATTGTATGATTTTATTTCATCCATATTCATCCAAGATTATATTATATGTATTTTTTTCCATTTGGATGAGGTAATGATCTTTGCAGTTTTTTATTTCAAGAAAATTCGAACATGTCACACTATTGTTTTTAATTATTATAATATTTTAATATTGGATTATCTAGAGGGTATGTTATAATAAAACTTGTATTTTTAATGATAAAATATTTATCTTTATCATTGTAATTTAGTTTTAATTTTTAGTGAAAATATAATAAAATTTATTACACTATACTAATATGGAAACAATTTAGTTAATGTAAAAAATAAAATAAATGATATTAAAAAAATTAAAAGTAAGATAATTAGAGATAAATAACATGAAAGAAAAATTTTATAGATTAAAAAGAGATTTTATAGATATAATTAAATATTTTTCTTTAATTATAAGTTTTATATTGGTATTATTAAAGTCAAAATAATGGATTGTTCAAAAAATTGATTGATATTTTATATTGAATAATATTTTATTAAATGATATAAAATTACAAAAATCATATATTCATTAAATAAATTGTTATATGTTTAATAATATAAACCAATTTCCATTTATATCCCTTCTTTCCTTATAAAGTAACTATATTGACACTTAAAGAGTTAAAACATTTGATGTCCTGATAAGTTTAAAGAGTGTTAATGAGTGTATAAGACCAAATTTTTAGGGAAAATATGTGATCTAAACATGTTTAAAATATTTTTATGATATTATTTTTACCAATCCTCATACAATATTTGAAATAAATAATTTTGGAGAGATTCTACATTAAAAATTTATTTATATTAATTTAATATTTTTGAAATATTCTTAGAGTGCCCCTACACTCTCTTATAAAAGGTATCCTCTTACTATCATTACTTAACACTTAAAAACCCATTTATTTTATCCATTACCTACCCATATCCAGTCCTAGAATCCATCCATTCATTATGTATATATTTTTTAGGTATAATAAAATCCTTAGTGGTGTTAAGGTGATAAACAAAAGAGGTTCTCCAAAGAAGAGGAAGAAAAATGACATACATGACGAGTCCAAATAATGGTAATAGATTTTAGTCTCACTTTTATTTATATCAAACATATGAATTATACAACAAATTCTTATTTTTGGGCTATATATACTACCCATGAATGTATTTTATGATTCATATCATACAAATTATGGGATATACATATCCATATAAAGTCATTTCTTTCACAGGGATTATGATTCATAATTTACCTAAGTGGAAATGGTTTATTTCAAAATCTCATCATTATTCATGATTTATAATATTTATGTATCCATTAGGGAATATTTCTCTTCAATGCACATGTTTTCTAAATTTGCTTCCAAATAGGTTTTTACTATTTTCTTAAAATTGATTAAAATAATTTTAATCCATATTGGACCATTTATAAAATGGTTTAATTAGAATGTTCTTTTACAAATGAGTTACTTTGTGAAATTTCTAACAAAAACATGGAAGAACTATTTTTTAACATATATATTATGATCATATTTTCCTATTATCATGAAACTATAATATATTGAAGCTTACTTTATAAATTTAAAATGATCTTTTTAATGAAAATGCTTTCCTTTTTATGTGAACATATTTTTAACAAAACTAGTGATTTTAAAATGGAATGGTTATTTTTCTCAAGAATTATTCCAAGTGATCATTGAAAATAAATTTCTATCCAATAATAAATATTTTTTATTTTACTTAATTTTTTATAGGGATATAATCTAATGCTACCATTATTATTCTTTTCCGGATGGTTTATGTTTATAATGAAATGTTGTTTAGGAAACCCATTTCTTTTTCTTGGGATATTATTTGATAAATTGTTAAAGAAACCCAATTATTTTTATGGGTTCTAATACGATGAATTATTTGTGATATCATGGAACAACCATGTATTATTTTCATTATATGATAGATGGTACCTATATCTCCCTCCAATGCATCAGGTAACTATTTATATCTCAGGAGATAAAAATGACTAAAATGGGGACTGAACCTTATTCAGTAAGGGACATTATCCACTATGATTGTCTTGGTAGTGAACCTTGACTAATATTATGGTTTTGGAAGTGATCCCATTCCACTATTATATTCTTGGAAAAGATCCTTGATTACTAAGGAAATGTTTTTCAATGCTTATATGTATGCCAAAATTTTATGACTTATGAAAATGATATGCTCTCATGTCTCATGTTCCTTTATGATTCGTGTCTCATGAATTGAAATATTTATTCCATGAATCAATATTATTATCTATGATATGCATGATATATTTTTCAGATGAGAGGTTCATATTATTATGCACTTATTCTTATGTTATTCCTATTTAATCATTGATATTTCACTTATTTATGCTTAATGAGCATCTAAGATCAACCTTTAGTATGTTTCCTTTTCCTATGTTGTGAATAATGATACTAAATTATTTATGTTTAAAAAGGTTTCATATGTCAGTAATTTTACATGATATTTTGAATATATAACATGGAAGATTAAAAGATGGCTATAGTGGGTGATGATGTTGATCTTTATAAACCAGTATTTTAAGAACTTGAGTTTTTAAGAGTTTATCCAAATTTTATAAAAATCTAAACCTAAAATGGACTTGGGTTTTTAAGTGATCCAATATTTCTTAAAGTTGTATCTTTTTTATAGTAATAATTGGATCACATTTATCAGTATCAAATTCTCATATTTGAATTTTATGTTTTTTGCACCGAATCCAAGAGTGTGGGTCTCAGGATGTTACACCATTATAATATGAATAAAAAAATGTATTTCTTGTAAAAAAAATACTCTATGTTGGTTTGAAACATATTTAGGGTGAGTAATTTTCATTTTTATTTCTGATGGATGCATAATTTGAGCTACGTGCATCACTATGTATCTTGTAGTAGAAGGAATCAATCCAAAAATATTTGTTGTATAAGATCCCTTATGTGAGTTTGATTTTGATGTAGGGATGAGTAATCTAATTCTATATGTAGATATAACTGATGCACTATAGGTTTCCATTTAATATGTATAATGTCTTAAAAAGTTGAAGTGCCCGGATCAGTGTGAATCACTGAGAGGGGGAGGGGGTGAATCAGTGATCCTTTAAAACTTTTTACTAATTGATTCTTAATCAATTAAACCTCTATGGCTTGTTAAGGCCTCGATCCACTCTTCTTGTATCTCTCAGCCTTTCCTCAAATGATGCAGTAAATGTAAATGCACAGGACACAAGGATTTAAAAGGTTCGGCACCAAAGGCCTACGTCCTTGCCATGTTGGTTATACGCCCCAACATGGTTTCTTCCATTATAATCTATTAGTATTACAATGGTCGATACAGAGTCCCACTGTATCTCTCCTGAGTCCCACAGGAGGGTCTTTATACTGCGTCCCACAGTGTTACCAGAGTCCCACTGGCCTGCTTCAGAATCCCACTGAAGACTTCTTCCACCCAAAGTCTCACAGGGGGCTTCTCCTGGCTCCTCGAGTCACACGAGTAGCTCTTCTTCTCTTTATCTTCTTCAAGTGTCTTCAGCAGTATGGGATAAAGACTGTTGGCCTTGCTCTGTACCTCTGAACACTTGAGTTGATCAGGTATTCTCGTCTTGCTCAGGCTTTATCTCCTTCTTCTAAGGATGACCTGGCCTTTCTCTCTTCAAGAAACTTCAACAACCTCTAAAAAGGTCTGTTGGTATTGCTCAACAACTTCTGATCACTTCTGTTGATCAGGCTCTTCTCAATTACTGAAAACTAAGACAACTGATATCTCTAACATCAGTCTGGATTCAGTGTGACTTCAGAACAACTTCATGCACTAAGTCCATGGCAACTCTGCATCTTCATGCACTGATTGCATGGCTTCTCAAATTCTTCAAGAACTCTTGGTCTTGGACTCCTCAAATGCACACAGCCTGATTTAGCTTTGTTCACGTGTGCACGTGCATGCATGCAAGCATGCACTCCCCTTCTTCTTCTCTTGGTGCAATAAACCCACAAAGGGTGTAACACTTTTAGCACACACCTTCTCACTCACACACTTTGTTCAATTTGTTTACACACATAAATGTGTGTTGTTCTTTAGTGTGAGAGTGTTCCACATCTTCTAAGTTTATACACTTTTAGTGCACACACTAGGTCCGGCCTTCACTTTTTTAGCACACACAATTTGTTCTTCATTTTGCACACACTTAAGCTTGACCTCTTTCCTCTTCTTGCACACAATTGGCTACGGCCTCTTTGGTCCTTTGTTTGCACACACACAATGTGAGGTCTTCACTTTGCACACAAGGCACTAGGGCCCGACCTTCCTCCTCTTTTCACACCCACTGCCCGTAGGGTGTTTTCCCATGTGGCACACACACAAGGTGAATGGTGCGGCCCTCTTCTTCTTCAAAGTGTTCACATCAACTTTGCACATACTAAGGCTTCGGCCTCTTCTTGTTCCTTTGCTTCTTTCACACACAAAATATGAGGTATGGTCTTCTTTGTTTGCACAAGGCTAGGCCTTTATCTTCTTTGCACAAAAGGCTCGACCTTCCTCCTCTTCTTGCACACTCACGACTAGGGTGTATTCTCCACTTCACACACACACACACAAGGTATGCAATTTACACCACCCGAACTCCCTGCCAACTTGAAGGCGCACAAGGTATGCTTGAGCCGCGGGTCGCTCAAGTCACAAGGCACAAGGGTGCGCAAGTGCCACGCAAGTGCCAATGCCGCGGGGTGCGCAAGTGCAACACCCGCATGCACTTCCTCCTGCCGCACAAGTACGCAGGCAGAGAGGGAATCAACCACGGGCGCACAAGAATGCAGCCTCGGGTTCTTCCTATCACGCAAGGGAGGCGTGCAGGGGACTCCTTCTCCCAACCTCTTTCGCGCAAGGATTGCGCGAAAGGTTCCTCACGAAACCAAAGTGGCTTCGGGCTGCTTCGTCGCACAAGTGGGTTGCGCGAAGCTCTTACTTCGCGAGGCATAGTGTCACTCACGGGACTTCTCTCGAGTTTTTCAGCAAACAAATTCAGAGCCTCGGGTGCTCCTTTTATAGGCAGAGGGATGCCAAATCTTCCGCGTGAGATATCTCTCGAATTCCCGAAATTCTCGGGTTTTCAAGATTTTCTAAATCTTGATATTTCCTCTGTTTCAACGCAGGTTCTTTATTTTTTATCTTCTTCATGTGCATGCGACTTAGAAATGCATGCATGGCCTCTTCTCTTCTATTCCATGCAAAAAAGAACCCATGAAGCCTCGTCAACTTCATTTGCCTTGGTATTCTTCGAAATATCCCATTTCACGTATGCATGTATACTTTTATGCATGGATAGGTTCAGCATGGACAGACGATCACTTTGATGGCTTCAGCTTCATCTGCAATGGTCGGGAGCTCGATCTGTGAAGCTCGGAGGGCACCTGGTTCGTCGGTGGTTGCGGGGAGCTTCGGGCGAGCTCGAGGAAGGAGACGAGTGGGGAGCCGTCGGATCAGGCGATCAAAAAATCTTCAACGGCCTGGATCTGAACGGGCCGCGGCGGATTAGATGTGCGGCCGAGATCTGGCGCGCGATCAATCGTGCGGCCAGGATCCGCTCTACGGCAAAATCCCGCGTCCCACATCGAAACGGAGGCCGGTTTTTCCGCGGTTTATCAAACATCCGCTCCCCCCTTCACCGTAATTGAAATTCTCCCTCCACGGTGCCGCCCGCACCGTGTTCTCTCTGCGGGCGCGCTCTTGCGCCCACCCCTGCCACTCAGGCGCGCCACTGGCGCCCACTATGCATCCTCGGGCTCGCTCCTCGCGCTCACGCTGCGCAGGGATTGACACTCCCCTACGTGGCCCGAGGCTTATACACGGCCCCGGCCTCTCGGGCTGGCCCCATGGGATCCCCCTTGGGCGTGACCTGGGGCTTATACATGGCCCTGGCCTCTCGGGCTAGCCCCATGGGATCCCCCCTTGGGCGTGGCGACCTCGAGTCCCACAAGTGCCTTGGGGTTGAACCCTTAAGGCTGGCCCTTGGCTGGCCAATTTTTTGGCAATGGAAATGATAAAGACTTTGTTAAGAAACAAAGTACCCCCAATATAAAATTCCAAATGGCACTTAAGCCATCCTACTTAATTTCCTTAAGAACTCCTCATTATTCTTCTTCATTATAATTCCTCCAATTCTCTTCAACATTTATTCATCACTTAGGAATGGAATTCACGAAGGTTCTCCATCAACCGAAGCTCCTGAATCACATAATCTTCAATGTTCTTCATTGATCCAACCGGAGATCAAGTTGGATCTTCTTCATATTCACATCCACCAAGTGATAGTTTATGGACTTAATTAGCACCACTTCATCCACCTAGTGATTGTGGATGGATCACTTCATCTCCTCATGCATTGTCAGTACAATGCATGGACTTCAAACAATGTTGTGACATTGTATCTACTTGATACATGTTCTTGGAACTTAAAGAGAAGCTCAACAATCGTCTGATGTTATGATGCTCCATCATCATCAATTCTTCAAGTGGTGTAACTTAGTATCATCTTGATACGAGTATTGAAACATTAAGATCAGTTCTACAATCGTCTGATATCCATAGAGAATGTTTCAACCACAACATCCTATGTCACTTAGTGAATCTCCTAAGTGACATGCATCTTAGTACCATGGCCATTCTCCTTTCCTCACCAACACCATCACATACTTTTTCATTCACATATTGAAACTCCTTGAAATCCATCCATTCATTCCTTGACAACAACATACCTCATTGACAACAAATGCAACACAGTGCACTTCAATCTCCCCCTTTGTATTTGTTGGCAATACACTAGGGCACATATGAATGGGTCAATATGTGTGCCAATATTTATCCCCCTTATTGGCAATCAAATGCAAAGGTGTGGTGTGGTTCTCTTCAAAAAATCACTCCCTCCCTTTGAAAAGCATTTTCTTCACAACTACTAAGAGAGGGATGATGTCACATGTTCTCTTTAGCAAAGAGCCTTTAGTAAATCAACTCTAAGTCTACTTGGGCTAACCCGGTGTAGAAAACAAGAGTGATGTAACCAACGAACTCAATGTTGTCCATCATTCACTGTACATGTGAGATCATGCTTCAGGGGTTTGAAATTTTTCAGATATATCAATGAATTTCTAAATCCTGCACATACTTCACCAAACACGTTAGAAAGTTCAGTGCAAAGATAAAGCTTCCCCTTTAAACCATTTGTCTTCAATCAATACTCCCCCTTAATTGTCATGATGAATACAATTAAGAAACAAGGGATGAAAGTATGATTGGAATAACTTCAGCTTTTCTCAAGATGGTATTAAATCTCAGAATCCCATCTTCTACAGATTGGCTCCCCCTCAAGGGGTGCACTCCATTCTGTCCAAACCACTCTCCAGATGAGAATGATCATCATCTTCAATTCCCTGAAATGTTAGCACATGTAAATACAAGTGGTTAGGTAATAAGATGGAACCTCCTTGGTTCATCAATGTGAACAACAAGGTTGAGAATATTCTCTCAACCGAGATGTCCCATTTTCACCATTCATCACACCTACACATTTGATCTTCAATGATGTTTGAGCTGGTGTGGATCTCAACACCTCTTCATGTGAAATCTTCTTCTTCCCTTTTGCCTTAGCAATTTCCAAAACTTCATCTTCAGCTCTTTGCAGTTCTCTGGCAAGTTGCAACTGGTTCGGCCATATGACTAACAAATCTTTTGTAAGTGTGGCCTCGGTTATGGAAGTTCCACATGGTTCTTTTGATGCTGTCAAGCTACCTTTCTTAGGCAACTTGTTTTCAATCAATCCTTTCTACTTCTTCTGGATTGATTGTCTGTGTGAGTTCAGTCTGCTTCTATTGATTTTCATGGCTTTTTTACAAAGATCCATGGTATGTCCTTTCTTTCCACAGTAGAAGCATGTTTTCTTGGTGGTCCTTCTGGATGCATCACCCTTCTTGGATTTAGACTCTAAGGTCTTCTCTTCCTTTTTCATAATCTTCTTGGGAGCATCTTCCACTTTCTTATGCTTGTTTCCCAAGGATTCTTTCTGAGCCAGGTTCTGTGATCTTTTCTTCTTTTTAGCTCTCGATACAGTTGCAGATTGACATGTATCTTTTTGACCACTTTTGAAATCATTCCAGATGTTGTCAAGTAATCCAAATCTATTTGGAGTAAACAGATGTCTCTGGACCTATGGATGCTGCTTCTTTTTTTCTGGCTTGCTCCCCCTTGGCATGAGCTTCCTTTTTGCTTTGACATTCAGTGGATTGTACCAACAATCCTTTGCACAGTGCCCATACTTATTACAACACCAACACTGACCCAAAAATCTTGACCTCTTCGGTCCTTCTGATTGTTGGGTACTTTTCTTGACTTGATGTGTTGTTTCAGGAGAGCATTCTTTCTTCACTGTCTTCATCCATACTTGTTTGGATTCATTCTTCCATCCTGCACTTTTAGTAGAAACACTTTTAGAAGCATGAGTACAAGATGGTATGGATGGTACCTTCTTTTTAGAAGATGTTTCCCTTTCATTAGAGGATGTCTTTCTTTTAGAATAATCCTTACCAAAAAACACTTGTGTAGCAACATTTCTACTTTCAGCTGACTGGGAGGATTCAGCTTTGGGTGATTGCAGATTTTTCAATATCACCTCCAGTTCTATGCATTTCATGTTAAGGGAGTTCTTATCATCCTCAACAGTTCTTAGCCTTCCTTCCCAATTTTCTTTCAACTGTTCTAACTGGTCTTCATGAACCTTCTTCAATTCTAGCAATGAATTGTCAAGCTCCTTCACCATTTGGACTTTGTCTTCGAGTTGAGCATCTCTGACATTCATTGACACTTTGTGCCTCTTTTCCAGTGCAAGGAAAACATCTTTGACCACAGTATTAAAGAATTCTTTCTCAGAAAGGCTTCTTTGCAATTCTTCAGTAGTGTCTTCATATCTTTCATTGAAAAGCAATACTGTTTCATCTTTAGCCTTCACCAGCTTTCTGAGAGTGTTGGTTATGACAACCCTTTTTGCCAATTGATCTTCCATTGCATTGGCTTCTTCTTCTAACTGTGATTTTTCTTCTTGAAGATCAAGGATGCCTATAGCTATACACATTTCCACTTCCTTGGGGACTGTCTTCTGAAGATATTCGATTGCACTTTGAAGATCTTTCATTGTTCCAACTTCATCACAGCTAGGACAAGCTTTCTTCATCTTCTTGGCCTGTTTCTTCTTTCTATTTTTCTGAGTCTTGGCAGATATCTCCATTTGAGGCTGGTCGCTCATTTCCTCAAATATGCACTTCATAAAGACTCCCTTGGATCTTTTAGAGGCAACCTCCCTCTGATACCAATTGAAGTGCCCGGATCAGTGTGAATCACTGAGAGGGGGAGGGGGTGAATCAGTGATCCTTTAAAACTTTTTACTAATTGATTCTTAATCAATTAAACCTCTATGTATTGTTAAGGCCTCGATCCACTCTTCTTGTATCTCTCAGCCTTTCCTCAAATGATGTAGTAAATGTAAAGGCACAGGACACAAGGATTTAAAAGGTTCGGCACCAAAGGCCTACGTCCTTGCCATGTTGGTTATACGCCCCAACATGGTTTCTTCCATTATAATCTGTTAGTATAACAATGGTCGATAGAGAGTCCCACTGTATCTCTCCTGAGTCCCACAGGAGGGTCTTTATACTGCATCCCACTGTGTTACCAGAGTCCCACTGGCCTGCTCCAGAATCCCACTGAAGACTTCTTCCACCCTGAGTCTCACAGGGGGCTTCTCCTGGCTCCTCGAGTCACACGAGTAGCTCTTCTTCTCTTTAGCTTCTTCAAGTGTCTTCAGCAGTCTGGGATAAAGACTGCTGGCCTTGCTCTGTACCTCTGATCACTTGAGTTGATCAGGTCTTCTCGTCTTGATCAGGCTTTATCTCCTTCTTCTAAGGATGACCTGGCCTTTCTCTCTTCAAGAAACTTCAACAACCTCTGAAAAGGTCTGTTGGTATTGCTCAACAACTTCTGATCACTTCTGTTGATCAGGCTCTTCTCAATTTCTGAAAACTCAGACAACTGATATCTCTAACTTCAGTCTGGCTTCAGTCTGACTTCAGAACAACTTCATGCACTAAGTGCATGGCAACTCTGCATCTTCATGCACTGATTGCATGGCTTCTCAAATTCTTCAAGAACTATTGGTCTTGGACTCCTCAAATGCACACAGCCTGATTTAGCTTTGTTCACGTGTGCACGTGCATGCATGCAAGCATGCACTCCCCTTCTTCTTCTCTTGGTGCAATAAACCTACAAAGGGTGTAACACTTTTAGCACACACCTTCTCACTCACACACTTTGTTCAATTTGTTTACACACATAAATGTGTGTTGTTCTTTAGTGTGAGAGTCTTCCACATCTTCTAAGTGTATACACTTTTAGTGCACACACTAGGTCCGGCCTTCACTTGTTTAGCACACACAATTTGTTCGTCGTTTTGCACACTCTTAAGCTTGACCTCTTTCCTCTTCTTGCACACAATTGGCTACGGCCTCTTTGGTCCTTTGTTTGCACACACACAATGTGAGGTCTTCATTTTGCACACAAGGCACTAGGGCCCGGCCTTCCTCCTCTTTGCACACCCACTGCCCGTAGGGTGTTTTCCCAAGTGGCACACACACAAGGTGAATGGTGCGGCCCTCTTCTTCTTCAAAGTGTGCACATCAACTTTGCACATACTAAGGCTTCAGCCTCTTCTTGTTCCTTTGCTTCTTGCACACACACAATATGAGGTATGGTCTTCTTTGTTTGCACAAGGCTAGGCCTTTATCTTCTTTGCACACAAGGCTCGGCCTTCCTCCTCTTCTTGCACACTCACGGCTAGGGTGTATTCTCCACTTCACACACACACACAAGGTATGCAATTTACAACACCCGAACTCCCTGCCAATATGAAGGAGCACAAGGTATGCTTGAGCCACGGGTCGCGCAAGTCACAAGGCACAAGGGTGCGCATGTGCCGCGCAAGTGCCACTGCCGCGGGGTGCGCAAGTGCAACACCCGCATGCACTTCCTCCTGCCGCGCAAGTACGCAGGCTGAGAGGGAATCAACCATGGGCGCGTAAGAATGCGGCCTCGAGTTCTTCCTGTCATGCAAGGGAGGCCTGCAGGGGACTCCTTCTCCCAACCTCTTTCGCGCAAGGATTGCGCGAAAGGTTCCTCACGAAAACAAAGTGGCTTCGGGCTGCTTCGTCGCACAAGTGGGTTGCGCGGAGCTCTTACTTCACGAGGCACAGTGTCACTCATGGGACTTCTCTTGAGTTTTTCAGCAAACAAATTCAGAGCCTCAGGTGCTCCTTTTATAGGCAGAGGGATTCCAAATCTTCCGCGTGAGATATCTCTCGAATTCCCAAAATTCTCGGGTTTTCAAGATTTTATAAATCTTGATATTTCCTCTGTTTCAACGCAGGTTCTTTATTTTTTATCTTCTTCACGTGCATGCGACTTAGAAATGCATGCATGGCCTCTTCTCTTCTATTCCATGCAAAAAACGAACCCATGAAGCCTCGGCAACTTCGTTTGCCTCGGCATTCTTCGAAATCTCCCATTTCACGTATGCATGTATAATTTTATGCATGGATAGGTTCAGCATGGATAGACGATCACTTTGATGGCTTCAGCTTCATATGCAATGGCCGGGATCTCGATCTGTGAAGTTCGGAGGGCGCCTGGTTCGTCGGTGGCTGCGGGGAGCTTCAGGCGAGCTCGATGAAGGAGACGAGCGGGGAGCCGTCAGATCAGGCGATCAAAAAATCTTCAACGGCCTGGATCTGAACGGGCCGCGGCAGATTAGATGTGCGGCCGAGATCTGGCGCGCGATCAATCGTGCGGCCAGGATCCTCTACACGGAAAAATCCCGCATCCCACATCGAAACGGAGTCCGGTTTTTCCGCGGTTTATCAAACATCTGCTCCCCCCTTCACCGCAATTGAACTTCTCCCTCCACGGTGCCGCCCCGCACCGTGTTCTCTCTGCGGGTGCGCTCTTGCGCCCACCCCTGCCACTCGGGTGCGCCACTGGCACCCACTATGCATCCTCGGGCTCGCTCCTCGCGCTCACGCTGCGCAGGGCTTGACACTCCCCTGCGTGGCCCGGGGCTTATACATGGCCCCAGCCTCTCGGGCTGGCCCCATGGGATCCCCCTTGGGCGTGGCCCGGGGCTTATACACAGCCCCGACCTCTCGGGCTGGCCCCATGGGATCCCCCTTGGGTGTGGCGACCTCGAGTCCCACAAGTGCCTTGGGGTTGAACCCTTAAGGTTGGCCCTTGGCTGGCCAATTTTTTGGCAATGGAAATGATAAGGACTTTGTTAAGAAACAAAGTACCCCCAATATAAAATGCCAAATGCCACTTAATCCATCCTACTTAATTTCCTTAAGAACTCCTCATTCTTCTTATTCATTAGAATTCCTCCAATTCTCTTCAACATTTATTCATCACTTAGGAATGGAATTCACGAAGGTTCTCCATCAACCGAAGCTCCTGAATCACATAATCTTCAATGTTCTTCATTGATCCAACCAGAGATCAAGTTGGATCTTCTTCAAATTCACATGCACCATGTGATAGTGCATGGACTTAATTAGAACCACTTCATCCACCTAGTGATTGTGGATGGATCACTTCATCTCCTCATGCATTGTCAGTACAATGCATGGTCTTCAAACAATGTTGTGACATTGTATCTACTTGATACAAGTTCTTGGAACTTAAAGAGCAGCTCAACAATCGTCTGATGTAATGATGCTCCATCATAATCAATTCTTCAAGTGGTGTAACTTAGTATCATCTTGATACAAGTATTGAAACATTAAGATCAGTTCTACAATCGTCTGATATCCATAGAGAATGTTTCAACCACAACATCCTATGTCACTTAGTGAATCCCCTAAGTGACATGCATCTTAGTACCATGGACATTCTCCTTTCCTCACCAACACCATCACATCCTTTGTCATTCACATATTGAAACTCCTTGAAATCCATCCATTCATTCCTTGACAACAACATACCTCATTGACAACAAATGCAACACAGTGCACTTCAAAAGTAAATATGCATTCCATACAGTTTTATATCATAGGAATATGTTGTAATGATGCTATGTAGTTTAAAGTATTTCTACGAGGACTTAGGTATAGAGACCTTAACCAATGGGTCATTATAGATCCCTCTTGGATGTGGGATGAAATGGAATAAATAAATAATATCATTATATTCATATATCAAGGATGATTATTTGATTAACGGAGGGATTAATTTCATTCCATGAGTGAAATAGCCCATGGGGTTAAGGGTGTCTTTTCCTTTAAGACCAAAACATCCACTAGCCATAAGCTCTTAAGTATTGTGTTACTTAGTAGAAAATCCTTAATGTGTACCTCTCTGATTGGTTAGTACCTTTTTACAATATTAAATATAGGATAACTATGAGGATATGAGATCAAGTTTAATGAAATTCAAAGACAATATGCACCCAAAATTTATGGCGATTTAGACCTGAAAAGGGGGAATGAATATTGTATGGTGGAAGGGGGTGCAAAGGGATTTTGAGGATCAAGAATGTTTGGTATTTATAGAGGATACATACCTTGAATTGAAAGGGTAAACGAAAGTGGTGTTATAATATTACATTAACAACAAGTGTGATACACAAATGAGTAGTATTGAGAGTATCCAAATCTTCTAGAATAGTTGGATTATGAGAAGTGTAAATCACTACCCAAGAATATACAAGGTAATGGGAGATGAAGAATAGAGGATATGGGACAATGATTAGTAATGGTGGAAGCCTGTATCCCATAGAGATAGTGATTAATCTCCTAGATTTAAGGAGGGAATTCATATAGTACCAACGAATCCACTCGGCACATGATCTTCAGTGTTGAGTTATTCCCTAATGAATCCTAGAAGAGTGCCTATTGATTAACTAGTCCATTTAACTAGTTTTCTATAAGTGTATCCAAGGGAGCAAGAGCTCATGGTCAATGTGGTTAAAATTGGTGGATATTAGCAAGAAAAAGTTTCTAGTATTAACTCAAATATCAAAGATATGAAGTTAGATAATGGGAAATGTAATATTCGAAAAGGGTTATACCAACCTAAAGTATACACCAACATGTGTCAGAAATAGTTTTATAGAGAAGGGATAAAACATTAAATTCCTAAGTATGCAGTCATTAGGAGGATGATCTATTAAATATGAAGACATCGTGTTATTCTATTTAATGTCATGAGACGATGAAATCATCGTGAGTTTTAGAATCATGCTACTAGGACATCATCATATTGTTTAATATCATGTGAATAATATGTGTTTGTGAAGATTAATTTCATTTAATAGGACTTCTTCATGCATTTCAACATTATACCACTAGGATTTAATCATGATGTTTAATGTCATGTTACTAGGATGTGGTCTTTTAGTTTAATGTTATGAGACTAGGACTTAATCGTGTATTTTAACATCATGATACTAGGATAAAATCATGTATTTTAATATCATGCCTCTAGGGAGTCTTCGTATATTTTAACATTGCATGGATGAGACTTTGTTCCCTATTTTTGAATAGAATATAGCTTTATCGCACTGGTCTGACCATATTTCTTTGTTCCCTAGGCTCACATGAGTCCTGATTGGTATTAGAAACTAGGGATAAATGTGAATTCAATTGAGTCATTACAAGAGTTGATAACAGGTAATGCGTGTGTGTGTGTGTGAGGGGGGGATATTTATGTTTTGTAATGTGTATAAATCACTACAAAAATTTGAGTCCCATTGATATACGTAGTTTTAAGTGATGATAAAATGTGTTTGGGACTAAAATAGGAGATCAAGGCATCACATCATATCATATGGTAATAGGAATTCGACCACACAAAATTATTAATAGATAATTCCCTACAGAGGCCTGACCTATATGCAAGGGAATGCATATTTTTGTTTAAATCCAGGATGGAACAAGGATTGAAAGCTTATGTATCACTATGTATCCTGTGGGAATGGGAATTAAGCTACACAATGTTCTTGATGGTAGTTACTTGAACAGGTTTGGACCATATGTAGGGAGGGTTACATTTTTGTTTATTATAGCTAGGCCTAGTATTTGTGATTCAAGAATCACTACGTATCCTATGAGAACATGAATCAATACATACATAGTTATTACAGGGAAAATTCTTCTATATAGATCTGAATCCTACATTGGGATGATGCAGTTAATTTTTTCTTCTATAGAGATCTGGATCATGTATAATGATTCACCAATGAATTGACATTCTGAATTGGGTATGAAGGAAACATACCATGAATGATATTTGTATTCTTAAATCTAATGATACCACTTTTCTCTCATGTAGGGTGGCTGGAGAAAAATTATCACAAGATTGTATACCCTTACATCAGAAAGTTTATTTTACATAGATCTAGATTAGGTTCCAAAGGGGGGTATTTACCACAAGGTAAGTGCATGTTGTGTAGTTTAAGGCCTTACCACCACGACCTTGGATGTTGTGTATTTTATTGTCTTCCAATAATGACTTATGATGTTTTGATGATTGACGTCTTGAGACTAGGACCAAATTCTTTGTAGTTTAACATCATGCGATAAGAACATATTCCAAATAGTTTAATTTCATGAGAAATGTATGTATCCATTACAGTTAAAAATCATGTAGATAAGATGTGGAGTTCTTTGAATGTCAAATTATTCCCATCAATAATTAGGCATGATGATATAAGTTTTTTTTTGAAAATCAGAACATATAACATTAATGATGAAGATCAGCAGCCATAAAAATGCATAGCCATGAAGGGAAATTATCCAGCCAGAGCTGGTTATTATCGAACGTGCCTGAGGCCAGTAGCTGGTGAGCCACATTTTTCCCTTCCCTTTTGGTAAAGGAGAAGGTGAAAAAAGAAAATCCTTGGCGAAGCGATCGAATCCTCCTGATATTGGTGGGTGGGGGGGGGGGGGTAATGTATTCCCCATCCATTATGTCCAATTTTTTTCATGTTCGAAGAGACCTTCTGAATAATTTAGTGTCCTTCCCACCTGTGATTCATATTAGGGGGGGTCCTCAAGTATCATTGATTCTATGAGGATCAATACTAATTCTCCTTGGGTAATGAGTCATGGATAATATTTTTGTTAATGTCTCACATTAAGATATTTATATGGAATTTAACGTTTTTCAGTGTATGAATTATTTGCTCATAATTTCATTCTAACTCGTCTGTATGATTCTATGATTATTCTTAATATAAGTGTTATCTATAAATTTATATTTAGAGTGAAGGAAAATTTAACTCTATGAGTAAAAAAACTTATGTTCCATAAACCAATAAATATGGTGTCACCTGCATGGAAGTGTGAGTTGTGGTATGATAATTCCATAACTCATGCATGAGTTTATCCCGAAAAGATTTATTTTCTTTGTAAACAATTTTCAATAGTATATTTGAGAGAGTATTATTAAAGCCCTATATCTATCCCTTTTCTACTATGTGAAAGTAATATGAATGATATAACTCTTTATTATACTCTTGATACGATATCTTCAACATTTATGAATAGAAATGTGCATCTTTATCCTTCAATTTCACACAGGGGAGAACAAATTGTGATGTAATATTGGACTCTATAAAGTTTATGATTTTCTTCATCTTGAAATTATCGAGGGATATAACCTCATCCCATTTGGATAAAAACTTAATGATAGTAAGGATGTACCTAACATGATTACATGCAGATGGAGGATATATTCCCACAAAATCCATTCCCCATACAAAAAATATAATGCAGTATTTTGTTTTGCGTATAAATTATGAAGGCTAATGGATAAAGTTTTTATAAATCTGACACACATAATATTTCATAGTGAATTCTACACAATCATGTATTATTATCGACCAGTAGTAACCAAGAATGTCAATTTTGCTGGAGAGTTTGGTTCTAGACTGATGAGTATTAGAGGATCCTGTATGGACATCCTATATAATATCAGGAGTCTCTCATTTTGTTATGTATTTGATTAGGATTCCATCAAATACTCATTTACAAAAGGATTTTTTATTGTTTTTCCCATACCGATGGGTGAAGTTTTCTACCCAGAAATGAATATATTAATTTCTATCTTGATTCGATCGGAGGTTCCCATTCTAGATGTAATTTGTTATCGGATCAATCCATCCCAGGGTGGATGCAGGCTTATCATGATCTGGGGAAGTGTTGAAGAGATTTATTTAATCTATGTTGTACCTAATGACCGGTGAGACTAAACTTCAATGTGTGATTAAGAGAACCACCTCATCCTAACTAGTATTTTTAATGACTATAAGTACATTATCAAATGAATAATCAAGAAATTTTTTCGATCTAGGGACATGATGTAGTTATGGTTTATAAAGAAATTATTCCATAAATCTTATAATGTAGCTGGTGAGAGGGGTTAATTATTCCATTTTTATAACATACTTTCCATTGATCTAATTGATCACTAGCCTTTAATATCCTTCGACATTCATGTAGACTATATGAAACTATAGGGATAACCTTCATTCTGTGATAAGAGATTGGTTTTCTACCTCATTATTAGTGTATGCTTTAGAAAATGAGAAGGAGTAGGGAAATATTTATCTGTCTAGGGAAACAAATAAAATCACTAAACCAATCCATTTGAGCCTTCAGTTATCCATTTTATTTTCAACTAGAATTTAGGAGGAACCCTCAAAATATATATCTGATATTTGGATAGTGTTGTGGGAAAAGAAAAATTTCTCTTATGAAAGTTTAGTGTCAACTGGCATTTTTTAGTGTTGGATGTTCTGTAAAGTAATTAGCTAGGGATTTCCCTTTGTCAACATTTTGTGACATGAATTTAATGTCATACTGATTCATAATAATTCTCCATTGGGCCATGTTCTCAACTAACACCCGGAGGATGAAAATAAACTATATTGGTTCATTATGAGAGACTTGGTAGAACTCATGGTGTTGTAAGTAATGACTCAACCTTTTCACTATAAATATAAGTATGATGGAGTTCTTATCGATACCAGAATATCGACTCTCATCATCTTTCATTTTTTTATGAGATAGTAGAGACTGTTTTTTTCCTTGCACCATTTTTTTTAATTAGGAGAGCACTAAGAAATCTTTATATGGTGTCCATGCATAGTATAAATTTGTTTTCTGTCTACCATTGGAATCAAGATTGAGGGGTGAAGTATATAATTCTTGATAATCTTCAATGAATATTGAAAATACTTTCCCTATTGATAGTTTACTCGCATGTTAAATAATTTAGTTAAGGGGAATGATTTTATAGTTAGGTTTAATAGAAATTCATAATATAAGCATCGTTCCATGAGAGCCCTATTAATTATTTAAGATTACAAGGAGGTATAATTGAAAGGATTTCACTAGTATTTTCTAGATAAACATTGACTTTATTATTGAATACAATAAATCCAAGTAACTTTCATAATGTCATTCCAAAATCAAACTATAGAGGATTTATCTTTAAAATGTGTGATAATAATTTTTCAAAGATTGTTGGATGGTTAGTGGGGTGATCACAATTATGTTGAGACTAAACAACTAGTTTATCATTGTAACACTCTTCAATTCATACCAATAAGGTTTTCAAAATATATTGCATAGCATGTTGATAAGTCGATCTATCATTATTCATGCTAAGGGGAATGGTTTTGTAGAAAAATATTCCTTAAGATTATCTGAAGGAAGTGATTTCCACATATACATGGGCCATCTTTATCAAATTATTACTTGAATATACATCTATAATGGAATGTCTTGGAAGCTAAATGTCTCATCAATCCAAAGTTTTGGGATCATTATTGGGGAATTATACTTTAAGAAATATTGATTAAATTCCCTAAAATCATTAAAAACCCTGATCTACCAATTATTCTTCTTGATAGGGATAATCCTAAAAATCCATTTTGGGTACTGCACCTCTCAAAAAATGTAGTCTATTATCAATTTTTCAAATTCAGATTCTATGATGGTAGAATGAGAGCGAGGCATTCTTCTAGCTACATACTTAAATACTTGAGGGTTATTGGGAAAGAATGGGAGATGAATATACACATCTATTTTCATCCCTATCATCTCTATATAATTCCAACAGAATACATATCGACGATGCTTTGAAAATGAAATGTATATCAAATGTTCTTCAAGGGGAATAGAAGAAGTATTAAACATAGTACTTGGGTAATCTCTATAGCACACCCAGAATGTGTTATGCATCATTTGTTATGCATTTTTATGTGTTTAATTTTCTTGGGATGATTTGGATGAGTTTGGGAGAGTTTTGAATGGTTTTGAAAACATTTGGAGGCCTTTTTAAGGTTTCTTGGTTTGAGAAAAGTTAATGAAAACCTTTAAAAAATACCAATAAAACCATGAAACTCAATGCAGTGGGGTCCCACATGGTTTCAACACGGTTTTCTAATCATGAGGGTAGGCCATGAGTGATTCATTCTAGGTAGTAGCATCCACTCAGTTAGAGAACAGTTTTTCAAACTATGTGGACCATTAAATTTGGGTTTTCTTAAAAAATGGGGTTATTCAGGATTTACCCTAACTCACCCATTTATTATCCCATATGAACCCTAAGCAATATTTCCTCTTCTCAAGGGATAGGGGTTCTCTCCCACTCATTTTGGAAGCAATTCGATGGGGTTTCAAGGTGGTTTGAAGGTATTTTCTCATAGGTAAGTCTCTTCTCTTAGGTTCTCTTTGGTTTTATCTAGATCTAATCTCTCCTCTCTCTCAGTTTTCTAGATCTACATCTATTACATGTAGATCTAGGTTTTTGGTTTCCTAAAGTGTTGATTTTTGGTATTTGTTGGGATAGGGATGGAGAACCTAGAGTGGTTTTGGTGGATTGTTTGTCCAGATTTGTGGTGCGGTTTCTTGTGGGTCGATTTTTTCAGAAAACTAAATGTAGGTGGATTCCCTCTCAAATAAACTTGGTTAGAACTAGTAGATGTGGTTTAATTTAATTTTTTTACTTGATATTAATTGTGAATATGTTTTGTGAATGTTGGCGGAAACCCATTGGTTGAATATTTGGGGATTTTTTTGGTGAATTGGGATACTGTTGAAAGAAGGGTTTGTTGTGTGATTTTAAAATGTATAATTTAAAATTGGTTGCATGGTTTAGATTTTGGAAATGGTTTATGAAAATGGTATTTAATAAACTGATGGGTTTTCAAGGAAAATGGAAGAATGTGTCTTCAAGAAATGGGTGATTTATTAACATGAATTGGCTTCTTTTGGAAATGGTTGTGTGCCCATTGGGTGACCTTGGTACTTTATTCTTGTTGCTTGAGTAAATAGTATGGATTGTATTGATTTTGTGGATGTTGGAGGGAAGTATCACTATAATATTTGATGGATAGTGAACAAAAGATCCACCATTATAGATAGTGGTCGGGAAGCACCGCTAGTTGGAAATCTAGTGAATGGGTTGGTAGGAAAATCCACCATTTTGGATTCTTGGTTGTGTGTCACATTACAAGATGGAATTTGTTGTGCTAATGTCAAATTGTGAAGTGGATTATGGAATAGTTGTGGTTTTTTGTTTTTTTTAAATGGCTTGGTAAGGGTATGTTTGGTTGTTGGTAATATTTCCAATATTTAATATCTTATAAAAATCTGTTTTATATAAATGTGATAACGGTTTTAATATAGTGACATGTGAAGGGAAGTCATTTGGGGAAATCTTACTATGTATTATTAATCACCCATACTTTGGACCTCGATTGCGTTTACAAAATATGTATTTTGGGACATAGGTAAGGGTAATTCAACTCATTTTTCTAGCAGTTGATCATGATGATTTGGTGATGTTGTTGTTCTTGGAGAGTGTATCTTGGTGTGAAGCTATGGATGGTGTTCTAGTAATTTGGGGTCTTGTTGGGTAGTCTTTCACTTAGTACACTGATTTTTGGTTTAGTTGTATTTGAATTTTTGAATTTTTATGGAAAAACATGGTTGTATTTTGGAAATGTATGGCTTGGGTTACAATATCATCATGCATCTTGTAGTTTTTTTGAGTAGTGGCTTCTTTGGTTGGTTCTTCAATTCAAAAGGTAAAACCATTCCCCAATTATTCTTGAATCCCTTAGCATTTATTTCCATCCTTTGGTGCCTTGTCAACATTTCTAAAATCCATGTAGCATTCCTCCACCCACTAAAACCAATGGGATGAGGTGAGATGTTACAAGTGGAATCAGTTTGTTCGGTCCTTGGATTTCAAGTGAGAGCATTTGTTCAGTCCGTTGGCATTGATTGTTGGTATTGTTGATGACATTCGTTATGGGACTATTTCATGATTTGGGTTGGTATAAAGGCTTATGATTATCAGAACATGTAATGTATAACATAAAAGGATGTAGCAATGCCTTTTATTTGGAACATCATGTTACTAATAAGTTGGGTACATAAGTGTTTTCTAGAAACTTATAGGTAATGGAAATCTCATTGTCATGGGTGTATCCAATTAGATGAGAATGACATGCATAGTAGAAATTAATTCCCAATAGGATACATATTTTATTAGGGAATAATGATTTATGGGGTGATATGAATGTGTGGATTTTGGAAATTTTGAATTGGGTTTTAAAATGGAAGGATTTAAAGCATGGAAACTTGTAGTATTTTGACAATGGGCCAATTTTCAAAACATGGTGGATTTTTATAAATAGTGAAACATGAGAAATGTGAACTTGTGGAAAGCCTAGTTGTGATAGTTTTCATGTGATTGAATTTGGAAAGTGTATACCCATTCCTTTTAAGTATGTTAGACTTATAGTTGTTTTTGTATTAATATAAATAGAACCGAGTAGGCATCGTAGAGACCAACTAGAGGAAGCTACTGACAATGTGGTTTCACATGAGCCTCAGGTGAACCAAAATCTAGTGTAGAGTATAGTGAAAGATTTCCAAGATAGGGAAGGTGAGAATAAAGCTGATGAACCGAAGCATGGGGATCATGCGGTTTAGTTTTAAAGGCAGAATCCACCCATCTTTAGGGGTGATTTAGATCCAAAAAGGTTTCAGGCATGGCTGAACAGAATTAATAGGATATTTGTCTTCATGGGAACAAAAGAAGAGTTGAAAGTGATGTTAGACACATATATGTTGGATGATCTTTCCCTTCAGTGGTGGGAGCTTGCAGTCCAAGCTGGGATGAACCAAGGTGTGACATTGGAGGGATTTGATGTGTTGTTTAATAAAAAATTATACCATCATACTTATAAGATTAATTTTCCAACAGATTTATTCCATTTGAAGCAAGGGAACATGTTAGTAATAGAATATGCAGCTAAGTTTATGATGTTAGTGTGGTTTTCACCCATGGTGGCAGGTAGAACATCTTTGAATGCATGAATTTTTTATGGTGGGTTGAACCCAGAAATACGTTCCATGATATCAGTGCTGTGTATAAATTATTACATGTTAATGGTGAATATAGCTAGGATGACTGAGTGGGATATTTTATGGGATATAGGTTGGGGATGTATGTTGGTACCCATGATGAATAGTGAGAACTCGAGCACTGTATTCAAGAGGAAGAGTGATACTTATTTCTAGGGTGGGAGTATGACTAAGAATCCGATGACATGATCTATGAATATTCCTACAAAGCCTCAGAGTAAGCCGGGATGTTTACAGTGTGTCTCTATGGGGCACATCCTGTGGGATTGTTCAACACAACCTCAAACATGTCATAACTGTAAAAATATGGGTCATCTGCAGCTATATTGTTAGAATACTATGAGGTCGGGTTTCCATGACACTCCTTAGGGGTCACATGCATCTTATGCCTCAATAGGATGGGTGAAGTTTCCTACCCCTTAGAAATAGATTAAATTTGTCCATGGTGATTCTCAAAATACCATGACACCTCAGCAGGGTAATAAATAGAAGAGTGTAGCAAGATAGCCATTGTTTGGGGGTGAACAGATTGTAATGGATGATCAGTTGGGACCATCCATAGTGTGAGGTACCTTTCTTCTCAATTCTACATTAATGAAATATTTGTTTGATACGAGTGATTCACATTTTTTTCTTGCTTTCCATACTGTTAGATTATTGGGTTTACATGTGGAAATGATGCCTTCTATTTTGAAAATCCAAACTCTTCAATGTCAAAGAGAGTGTTGTGCCTTCCTATGTAAAGCACGTTGTTTAGTTGTGGATGAAATTTAATTGATGTGGGATTTATTAGTAATTTACATGTATTTTTATGATATAATCATGGGAATGGATTTTTTGGTGGCAATTAATGCCCATATCTATTACTTTGCATAACTGTTAGCTTTACGATGGAGGATGACATTGAAAATATATTTAGAGGGGAGAAGAACGAAAAACTGGGCGTAACAGATTTGTTGGCATGAGCTACTGGAACGATATCATATTAGTTAACATATTTTTCATTGTAATTAGTTGAATGTGTTGAGAAGGGTCTTCTTCCTGTAGTTGTGGATCAGTTTATGGATGTTTTCCCCGAATAATTCTTAGGGTTTCCACTTGTGAGAGCAGTGAGTTTATGATTGATCTCATTCCCGGGACCAATCCTATCTCACCTCAGTATAACCATATAGAACCAAAAGAATTGGGGGAATTTAAAGTGGATTTGGAAGATATAGAAAATAATGGGCTCATTCGGCCTAGGATGACTCTATGGGAAGTGTTGAGTTTGTCTATTAAAAAAGTGGATGGAACTATGTGGCTCTGTGTTGATTATCGTAGAATTAATCAGGTTATGAAAAAGTACCACCATTCACATCCATTCATTGATGATTTGTTTGAATATTTGATGGGAGATCAGTGGTTCTCCCAGATTGAATTGAGCTCAGGATATCATCAGTTTCAGGTGAGTAAGGAGGATATCCCAAAAACATATTTCAGAAGTAGATATGGCCATTATGAGTATGTGGTTATTCCATTTTGACTAGCGAATGCACCGGTGGTGTTTATGGAATTGATGAATCATGTATTTCAGAGATATCTGAATTTTTTTGTGGTGGTATCTTTGGATGATACATTGGTATATTATTGTACAAGGTGAGATCATGAGAAACAATTTCCAATAGTTTTGGGGATCTTGAGGGATCATCGGTTTTATGAAGATTTTTAAAAATGTGACTTTTGGATACATAAGGTTCATTTCTTTAGCCATGTTATTTTTGAGAGAGGTGTTATAGATGATTCAGAAAAGATAGAGGCTGTTATCTCATAGAAACCACTAAATAATGTTTTCAAGATATGAATCTTTCTTGGTCTAGCTAGGTATATTGAGATTTTGTTAATTATTTCTCACTATTAGCTTTGAAGATGACATCTTTGACAAAGAAGAATATCCCATTTCAATTAGATGAGCAGTGTTGTAAATTATTTTAAAAGCTAAAGGTTCGCCTTATATCAGCACCAATCATGGTTTTTCCTGATCCAGGGAAAGGGTATGTGGTGTATTCTGACACTTCTGGATTAGGGTATGGGTGTGTTCTCATGAAATGGGATCATGTTGTTGTATATGAATCAGGGCAGTTGTGGTTTCATGAGAATAACTACCCCACAAGTGATTTTTAGTTGGTGGAAGTGGTTAATGCCTTGAAAATGTGGCACCATTATATATTTGGTGAGAAATTCATAGTGTTTACTGATCACAAGATATTAAATATTATTTTCTCTTGGAGAGCATTGAATTTTAGGCATTGAAAATGGATTTAATACTTTCAGATGTTTGATTTCGACTTAATGCACAACTTGGGTAATGGAAATTCAGTGGTGGATGAATTAAGTAGAAAATCATATGCTCAAGTTGTGGAACATGCATAAAATCAGTGGCAGATGATGTCAGTCATAGTAAACATGTGGTTAGAATGTGAGGACCAGGGTAATAGAGTGGTCTTCTTTCCGATTTCCTTGGATACTGACATGGCTGGTTAGGTTAAAGAGGTATACGAATATGATTCCAAATGTGTGGTGATGATGTCGAAACTCAATGTTGGGGAGACCATTGAGGACTGAGAACTGAATGTGAATTTAGTCTTGTGGTTTCAAGATCAGATGGTGGTACCGGTGGATTTTCAGGAGGAACTTCTCAAGGATTATGTAAAGACCCATAAAATTCAATGGAAATTTTTTCTTAATTTTCTTTGGAATTTTACAAGAACGCAGTTTTTGACGGCACCTGATTCCGAGGCCCGGAGTGCCCGGAATCAATTTCCGAAGTTTGGCTCGGGTATGTTCAGTGAACGAATGAGCGGGAATTTCTATCTTTTGAACCGGTGCCCGGAATCAAATTCTGAGGGCACCGATGAACTTGCAGCGCCGATATTCTCTTAAGGAGACCTTTTCCGAGGTTGCGTTTATTGCGTGTTGATAGTTAGTTTTTGGGTTTTTTAAATAAAGTTAAATAAAATGTGGAAACATATTTTATTTCTTTTTTTGTTAGTTATAACTTCCCAAAGGGAGTTAGGGGTGGGACCCACATCCACTTAACCTCCCATGGGAGGATTAATGTGGTGGGGCCCACACGAACCCCAACTCCTCATCTTCTCTCAAAACTCTCCTATAACCCCTTTAATTAATGTTTGACAACTTGGTTTAATTAATTAAGGTGGGTTGATTTGAATTTCAATCCTTTGAAATTCAAGTTGATGTTTGTGTAAGTAAAATAAGTCTTAGCTTATTTTATTTTGTTTAGCCATCTTGAGAGGATTTGGGAGCTCCTTCTTCTTCTTCAAACATTGACGAAGAACACGAAGAACCATCGAGCTCCGACGAAGAACGCCGCTCCTCTCTTCTACGTAGCCGGTTGTTTCCGAAGATCGACGACGCCTTCCGTGTCAACGAAAGGGAACGCTGCTTCCTCCTCGGACTTCCTTCGTCGGCTTACGAAGATTCACCAACGACGTACCTCTTCGGACGTACCTCTTCGTCAACAGAATTGACGAACGATTACCGTGACGCCCGACCTCCGCGACGTTGTCTTCCGCGGTTCGTTGATGAACATCGTACTTGAAACCAAGGTAGGGGTTTATTTATTACTTTTGTTCATGATTTATACCTGAGAATATTTCTTCGTGAAATTTATCCAATTGTTAGCAATTAATGCGAGGGGGCCGGACCGTACGAACACGGCCGACCCTCATCCTTTTCATATTGATTTTGTTGTGGATTGAGACGGGTGAGGCGCGGTGCCGTCGCACCGCGCAGGATCTTACGACAAGAAATGCGCAGCGCCGTCGCGCCGCGTTGTAAAATAATGCAAGGACGTGACGCCGTCGCGCCGCGTCGAAGAGAGTTGAACGTGCCGCGGCCGGAGCGGGGCCGCGGCAGTGGGGCACGGTGCCGGCGCACCGCGCCGAACGACGAAGGCCGCGGCTGGTTCCGGGACGCGGTGGGACGAGAGGACCGGCGGCTAGCCGGGCCGCCGGTGTCGGAAGCCGGAAGGGGACCGACTTTGCCGGTCCCGTTGAAGAAGAACCGGCCGGCCAAGTCAGGGCCGGCCAGAAGGGGAAAAACTGGGGGAATTTAATTACCCCGACCACCTTGAATGCCCCCCCCATTAAGAGGGGGGGGGGAGGTTTCATAAAGGGGGGCAGGCGGCCCCCCGTTTTCCTCAAGGCAGGCCCCCACGAGGGGGGCCAGTTTTCTCCAAAGGCGCGGCTTCAGCCGCGCTGCCAGCAAGGAGGGGCGGGGGCCTTGCCCCCCGCACATGGCCCCGAGCGGCGCCCAGGCCATGCCGCCGGCCGGGCCTGGTCGGACCCGGGTCGGGTCGACCCGGTTCGGGCCGACCCAGGGGGGGTCGGGCGGGGTCGGCCCGGACCCGGACCCCCCGTTTTCGAAATGACTTCTGTCTTTTGGCCATAACATGAGCCACGGACCTCCGATTGACAAACCGTCAGCGGCGATGCGATCCTTGGATCGAGATGGTCGATTCTCTATATCGCACTCAAAGTTTCAGAATACTTTGAGTTCGGCCGGGTTGGTTCGTTCACGAAACCAACTGGGCCTTCGGAGCGGAAACGCTCATATCTTGAGCTACAGACGTCCTATTGACGTGCCGTCAGCTTTGTTGTGTTCCTCTTAGTGAGACTGAGCTTTTGGCATACTCTGCCCGAGGTTTGGATGCAAGTGGAGTACGGTCGGGTTGGTTTTGCCTTAAAAACCAACCAGGCCCCTGGGACGAAAAAGCCAATAACTCTCAGACCGGGCGTCCGATCGACGCGCCGTCTGTTGCATTGTGTTCCTGTTGACGATACGGAACTTTTGGATACATCAACTCTAGACATTATGACAGTTGATGTATCAGCCTCTCGGCTCGTGGAGCGGACCCTCCTGAACGAGCTTGCTGTGTGCGGGAACCCTAGTGCTGGCTGCGACTGTGACTGCTACTGCTACTGCTACTGCTTCTGTGACTGCGAAGACGACAGTACAGAGATCCTTGGTGGATTCGACGATGACTACAACACTCAGCGATCCTATGTGGATCAGTGCTACAGGTCATGTGTGGGCCCGATCCTGTGTGGGTCTAATCCTGTGTGGGTCCTTGCGCTCAGCGGTCCTGTGTGAACCAGCGCCTACAGGTCCTGTGTGTGCCCGATCCTGTGTGGGTCTTTGCGGGGGTTAGTTACCTATCGATTCTTCGTGGGTCCGATGACTTAGATGGATCAGAGATCATCTTTATCGTCTTTCGAAGAAGTATACCAGTGTGAGCTGATTCCTGTTGCTTTCCTGTGTGGATAGAGTTGTGCTATCCTGTGTGGGTGTGGATTTCGTTTTTCTTTCCTGTGTGCAATACGTTTACTTTCCTGTGTGGACTGAGTTGTACTTGGGCTCGGAGGTTGGAGCGTATTGGAATTGATGACTTAGGTATATGTATGGTCATATACCTAAGCCATGTCAGATGTTAATTCGTAATTGTATCTTTCCTTTTTGGATTATCCTTTGTGTATTTCGGGAGACCTTCGGGGGTCTCTGGGTCCCTACTGAGTAGCTTATACTCACCCCTGCACGGGCTATGCACGCACTATGTTGTGTTGGTTGCAGACGATGGATAGCGTTGATCGTGGCTGAGGCTTGCAGAGCAGAACGGTACCTGGAGGTGGAACACTGGGCGGAACGTGTTCGGAGCGGACGGCGGGACCCGTGGAGTAGTGGAGCTACCTCTACCCACCTTTCAGGTGGGATCTCCAGTGGACAGCTCGGAGTAGCGGCTTTTACTTTACAGTTGCTGTTTTCCCTTTCGAGTTGTACTTTATTTTCAGTTTGGGTTTGTATTCTGGCCCATTTACTATTCTGCACTTTCAGTTGTACTCTGTTTTTACTTAGTGTTTACTTCTCCGCTTGCTTACTCTGTGGTGTTTGTTTACTTACAAAGGCAATGCCTTCCCTTTTTACCGGGATTTACTCCTTGGTGCTAGTCGCCAGCCCTTGGCCTATGGAAGGCGGGCTTGGGGTAGTCACGACATGGACCCCGAGGGCGGGTCGTGACAAATTGGTATCAAAGGAGTTCGGTTCTACCGCGAACTCTGATCTTTTTTATGTGAAGAAATAGTGTTTAGCGTATTGAGTGTGGTTATCAGTCCAGGGAGTCCAGTGTTGGTGCGGCGGCCGACGTATCCGTAGACCAGGACCCTGAATACTGATTTCCGACTTAATGCACGAAAACATTGATTGCGTGTGTGTTTCAAAGTTTTCTTTGTGATTACTTTATATCATCTCACCAGGTATACTGTTCTGACCATGGCGCACCTGTTTCCTTTTCAGGATGGCCCCACGACGGCAGCCAGCTAGGGTTCCGAGAGTCGAGTGTGACGACAGCCCACCGTGCGACGAGGCCTCGGTGTAGGGCCCTTTGTCAGTAGTGGCACCGGCGGTAGCTCTACCCACCGAGCCACCGATGATTCCAGTACCAGCCGCTGACGATGCACGTCGCCTCAGCGCACTACATGAGTTTCAGCGCCAGCGACCACCCAGGTTTCGCGGGGAGACGGATCCCCAGGCAGCCGAGGACTGGCTGGAGGCAGTGGTACGTGTGTTTAGGCTAGTGAGGACTCCAGCAGACCTCATGGTGATCCTCGCTGCGAGCTTACTACACGCAGCAGCAGGACGATGGTCGGGCTTGATGCTCCAGGTACACGATGAGGCATCTCTTCTTTCGAAGGACTTTGAGAGCCTCTTCCGCTCGGAGTTCGTCCCATCCACCCTTCGTGCGGTGCGTATCCAGGAGCTTCTCCAGCTGCGGCAGGGCAGCATGACGGTCGCTCAGTACTCGGCGAGATTTACTGATCTCTCGTGCTACTCGACCGACATGGTACGAGACCCATTCTTCCGGGCCCGGACCTTCGAGCAGGGATTGAGACATGAGATCAGGGCATCGCTGATCTCCCTCAGCATACCGACTCAGACAGGAGTACAAGAGTGAGCCCTTTTGATCGATAGCTTCCTTGCTGAGTCTGCACCAGCGTCAAGACCCACCGCAGGGCGGCACGTGGCAGAGTCATCTGCAGCAGGCAGTCGACGGATGACTCAGGGGTCCAGGCAGACCAGACCTTCAGGCAGACGACCTCAGGACACTGGTTCAGCAGTGCGGGGCACACAACGAGGAGCCAGTCTTTCGAGAGGCAGACAGTTCTACTCGTGCGGCGGGCAGGGCCATATGGCTCGTGACTGCCCGACCTGCCATGCCGAGGAGCAGCAGACGGTTGAGGGACCACCGAGGCAGAGGCAGAGGGTCGACCGTGGCGGTCCGCAGGGAGGAGGCGGACGAGGCATAGGAGCTGGCCGAGCAGCAGGTGGTGGGCGAAGCTTTGAGGCTCTGCCACCACCACCACCAGGAGGTCCACCCCGACCACAGGGAGCAGGTGAAGGCAGAGCATCAGGTACCAGCAGGCTTGGTACAGCCCTTGGAGGTCCCGGAGTGTAAGTGGGACGACACATCTATGGGATTCTTGACTGGACTTCCACGCACTTCCAGAGGTCAGGACTCCATCTGGGTGATTGTTGACCGACTCACCAAGTCGGCACACTTCTTACCCATCAGAGAGAAGAGCTCAGTGGAGAGCTTGGGACGTCTCTACGTTCAGGAGATTGTGAGACTCCACGGTGTGCCATCATCTATCGTCTCCGATCGAGATGCTCTCTTTACTTCCCGGCTTTGGAAGGGGTTACAGGAGGCGTTCGGGACACAGCTACGTCTGAGCACAACTTTTCACCCTCAGACGGATGGTCAGACGGAGAGGACCATCCAGACTCTCGAGGACATGCTCCGTGCATGTGTCCTCGACTTTGGTCGTAGCTGGGAGGACCACCTACCCTTGGTGGAGTTTGCGTACAACAACAGCTACCACTCCACCATCGGGATGGCACCGTACAAGGCGTTGTACGACCGACCTTGTAGATCTCCTTTGTGCTGGACAGACCCAGGGGAGTCAGCACTTGTGGGACCGGAGATGGTCCAGGCCACGACAGAGAAGGTCCAGGTCATCCAGGAGCGGATAAGGACAACTCAGAGCCGACAGAAGTCATACGCTGACAGGAGGCGTAGGCCACTAGAGTTCGAGGATGGCGACCATGTCTTCTTGCGGGTCTCACCTCGACGTGGTATATAGATATTTGGCCGTGGCAGCAAGTTATCTCCGCGCTTCATCGGACCCTTCCAGGTCCTCAGCAGGATTGGCGAGGTGGCTTATCGCTTGGCTCTACCACCTCAGTTACACCGGGTGCACGACGTCTTCCACGTATCTCAGCTGAGGAGATACATGCACGACCCTACGCACATCATTGACTATGGGGAGCTAGACGTGGATGATGGGGCGACTTTTGCGGAGGTCCTAGTGGAGATAGAGGATCGACAGGAGCGGGTCCTACGTGGGCGATCGATTCCTCTTGTGCGCATCAGATGACAGCACGAGAACCTCCAGGAGAGCACTTGGGAGCGGGAGGCTCAGATGCGTGCTCAGTACCCACATTTTTTTCCCTAGTTTTTGATGTATCTTTACGGGGACGTAAAGCCATGAGGTGGGAGTAATGTAAAGACCCGAAAAATTCAAGGGAATTTTTTTATTAATTTTCTTTGGAATTTTACAAGAACGCGGTTTCTGACGGCACCTGATTCCGAGGCCCGGAGTGCCCGGAATAAATTTCCGAAGTTTGGCTCGGGTACGTTCAGTGAACGAATGAGCGGGAATTTCTAACTTTTGAACCGGTGCCCAGAATCAAATTCTGAGGGCACCGATGAACTCGCAGCGCCGATATTCGCTTAAGGGGACCTTTTCCGAGGTTGCGTTTATTGCGGGTTGAGAGTTAGTTTTTTGGGTTTTTAAAATAAAGATAAATAAAATGTGGAAACACATTTTATTTCTTTTTTTGTTAGTTATAACCTCCCAAAGGGAGTTAGGGGTGGGACCCACATCCACTTAACCTCCCTTGGGAGGATTAATGTGGTGGGGCCCACACGAACCCCAACTCCTCATCTTCTCTCAAAACTCCCCTATAACCCCTTTAATTAATGTTTGACAACTTGGTTTAATTAATTAAGGTGGGTTGATTTGAATTTCAATCCTTTGAAATTCAAGTTGATGTTTGTGTAAATAAAATAAGTCTTAGCTTATTTTATTTTGTTTAGCCATCTTGAGAGGATTTGGGAGCTCCTTCTTCTTCTTCAAACTTTGATGAAGAACGCGAAGAACCTACGAGCTCCGACGAAGAACGCCACTCCTCTCTTCTTCGTAGCCGGTTGTTTCTGAAGATCGACGACGCCTTCCGTGTCAACGAAAGGGAACGCCGCTTCCTCCTCGGACTTCCTTTGTTGTCTTACGAAGATTCATCAACAACGTACCTCTTCGGACGTACCTCTTCATCAACAGAATTGACGAACGATTACCGCGACGCCCGACCTCCGCGACGTTGTCTTCCGCGGGTTGTTGACGAACATCGTACTTGAAACCGAGGTAGGGGTTTATTTATTACTTTTGTTCATGATTTATACCCGAGAATATTTCTTCGTGAAATTTATCCAATTGTTAGCAATTAACACGAGGGGGCCGGACCGTACGAACACGGCCGACCCTCCTCCTTTTCATATTGATTTTGTTGTGGATTAAGACGGGTGAGGCGCGGTGCCGTCGCACCGCGCAGGATCTTAGGACAAGAAATGCGCGGTGCCGTCGCGCCTCGTTGTAAAATAATGCAAGGATGCGACGCCGTTGCGCAACGTCGAAGAGAGTTGAAGGTGCCGCGGCCGGAGCGGGGCCGCGGCGGTGGGGCACGGTGCCGTCGCACTGCGCCGAACGACGAAGGCCGCGGCCGGTTCCGGGCCGCGGCGGGACGAGAGGACCGGCGGCTAGCCGGGCCGCCGGTGTCGGAAGCCGGAAGGGGACTGGCTTTTCCGATCCCATTGAAGAAGAACCGGCCGGCCAAGTCAGGGCCGGTTGGAAGGGGAAAAACTGGGGGAATTTAATTCCCCCGGCCACCTTGAATGCCCCCCTCATTAAGAGGGGGGGGGGGTCATAAAGGGGGGCAGGCGGCCCCCCGTTTTCCTCGAGGCAGGACCCCACGAGGGGGGCTGGTTTTGTCCAAAGGCGCGGCTTCAGCCGCGCCGCCAGTAAAGAGGGGCGGGGGCTTGCCCCCCGCACGTGGCCCCGAGCGGCGCCCAGGGCGCGCCGCCGCCGGCCGGGCCGCGCCGCCGCGCCGGGCCACGCCGCCGCGCCAGGCCGCGCCGCCGGCCGGGCCGGGTCGGACCCAGGTCGGGTCGACCCGGTTCCGGTCGACCCGGTTTGGGCCGACCCAGGTGGGTGTCGGGCCGGGTCGGCCCGGACCTGGACCCACCGTTTTTTAAACGACTTCGGTCTTTTGGCCATAACATGAGCCACGGACCTCCGATTGACGAACCGTCAGCGGTTATGCGATCCTTGGATCAAGACGGTCGATTCGGTATATCGCACTCAATGTTTCGGAATACTTTGAGTTCGTCCGGGTTGGTTCGTTCACGAAACCAACCGGGCCTTCGGAGCGGAAACGCTCATATCTTGAGCTACGGACGTCCGATTGACGTGCCGTCAGCTTTGTTGTGTTCCTCTTAGTGAGATGGAGCTTTTGGCATACTTCTCCTGAGGTTTGGACGCAGGTGGAGTACGGTTGGGTTTGTTTTTCCTTAAAAACCAACCGGGCCCCTGGGACGAAAAAGCCAATAACTCTCAGACCGGGCGTCCGATCGACGCGCCGTCTGTTGCGTTGTGTTCCTGTTGATGATACAAAACTTTTGGATACATCAACTCTGGACTTTGTGACAGTTGATGTATCAGCCTCTCGGCTCGTGGAGCGGACCCTTCTGAACGAGCTTGCTGTGTGCGGGAACCCTAGTGCTGGCTGCGACTGTGACTGCTATTGCGACTGCTACTGCTACTGTGACTGTGACGACGACAGTACAGAGATCCTTGGTGGATTCGACGACGAATACAACACTCAGCGATCCTACGTGGATCAGTGCTACAGGTCCTGTGTGGGCCCGATCCTGTGTGGGTCCGATCCTGTGTGGGTCCTTGCGCTCAGCAGTCCTGTGTGAACCAAAGCCTACAAGTCCTGTGTGGGCCCGATCCTGTGTGGGTCTTTGCGAGGGTTAGTTACCTATCGATCCTTCGTGGGTCCGACGACTTAGATGGATCAGAGATCATCTTTATCGTCTTTCTAAGAAGTATACCTGTGTGAGCTGATTCCTGTTGCTTTCCTGTGTGGATAGAGTTGTGCTATCTTGTGTGGATTTCGTTTTTCTTTCCTGTGTGGAATATGTTTACTTTCCTGTGTGGACTGAGTTGTACTTGGGCTCGGAGGTTGGAGTGTATTAGAATTGATGACTTAGGTATATTTATGGTCATATACCTAAGCCATGTCAGATGTTACTTCGTGATTGTATCTTTCCTTTGTGGATTATCCTTTGTGGATTTCGGGAGACCTTCGGGGGTCTCGGGGTCCCTACTGAGTAGCTTATACTCACCCCTGCACGGGCTATGACCGCACTACGTTGTGTTGGTTGCTGACGATGGACAGCGTTGATCGTGGCTGAGGCTTGAAGAGCAGAATGGTACCTGGAGGTGGACCACTGGGCGGAACGTGTTCGGAGCGGACGGCGGGACCCGTGGAGCAGTGGAGCTATCTGTACCCACCCTTCAGGTGGGATCTCTAGTGGACAGCTCGGAGTAGTGGCTTTTACTTTACAATTGCTATTTTCCATTTCGAGTTGTACTTTACTTTCAGTTTGGGTTTGTATTCTGGCCCATTTACTATTCCGCACTTTCAGTTGTACTCTGTTTTTACTTAGTGTTTACTTCTCCACTTTCTTACTCTGTGGTGTTTGTTTACTTACAAAGGCAATGCCTTCCCTTTTTACCGGGATTTACGCCTTGGTGCTAGTCGCCAGCCCCTGGCCTATGGAAGGCGGGCTTGGGGTAGTCACGGCACGGACCCCGAGGGCGGGTCATGACAGATTATCATCATTCTAGATGGGCTCTACATCCTGAAATTCAGAAGATATATAAGGTGTTGAAAGGGATGTTTTGTTTGGATGGTATGAAAAGGGATGTGGCCATGTTTTTTTCAAGATGCCTGACTTGTCAGCAAGTCAAGGAAGAGCATCAAAAGATAGTAGACTTGTTGCAGTCTTTAACTACAACAATGTGGAAATGGAAGAAAATAGAAGTGGATTTTTTGATAGGTATCCTATGAATGGTTAGGTGTGGATTGAATCCCAAAGTCAGCCCACTGCATCCTAGTTTGTGAATCTCATATTGTGGAGGATCTATCCAAATTCTATACCCAAGAAGTGGTAAAGAGGCATGGTTTTCAAGTTTCAATTGTTTCAGATAGAGATCTAAGGTTCACATCTCGTTTTTAGAAATACTTACAGCATGACCGTGGGACATAGTTGGCGATGTGTACGGTGTATCATCCTTAGACACATGTCAAATATGAGAGGATTATACAAACATTAGAAGATATTTTACAGGCTTTTGTGATGGATTTTGGTTGTTCCTCGGAGGATCACTTACCATTGGTGGAGTTCTCCTATTATAACAGTTATCATGCCTCAATACATATGGCTTTGTTTGAGGCCTTGTGTGGGCATCCGTGTCATTCTCCTCTATGTTAGGTAGAAATGGGTGAGACTTAGATGATTAAACCAAGCCTGGTCCAAGATATTACGGAGAAAATAATGTTGATCAGAAAGAGGATGGGGATAACTTAAAGTCATCAGAAATCGTATGTAGACCATTTTCAATGACCATTGTCATTTGAGGTGGGAGATCATGGGTTTCTGAAGATCTCTCCTTGGGGGTGAAATCATCAGGTCGAAAATAAGGGTAAGTTATCTCCAAGTTATTTTGGGGCTTTTGAGATACTTTTATGGATTGGAGAGGTGGATTATCGATTGGATTTTCCACCACAGTTTAGTGTGGTGCAGAATGTGTTTCACATGACATAGATGAGAATTTATTATCCATATCATAACCATGTTATTCGTTGGGATCATGTTGAGATAGAACCAGATGCTTCCTTGGTGCACATTCCAGTGTGAATTGTGGATAGGCAAGAGAAATTTTTTCTTTGTAAAATCATCGGTTTAGTTCAGGTTTTTTAGTAGCATAGTCAGATTTAGGTGGAAATGTGGGAGTAGGAGAATGAGATGGATGAGTAATGGCCCATGCTCTATCGACAACAAGATGGTGACATAATTTATAAGGATGGAACGTCTAATTGTGGGGAGAAAGTAGCACCCCTTGATTGATGTATGTAGCCTTTTTATGCCTTTTTTATGTATTTAATGTTCTTGGGATGAGTTTGGGAGAGTTTGGACTGGTTTTGTAAATGTTTAAAAGGCCTTTTTAATGGTGCATGGTTTGGGCATGGTAAGGGAAAACCGTGCGCGAATCCTAGGAAAATAATGAAACTCAAAGAAGTGGGTCCCACATGGGTTGCGCACGGTTTATCTAAACATACGGGTAGGCCGTGTGAGATTCCTTCAAGATAGTAGAATCCACATAATTTTTCAAACCGTGCGAGCTAACTTTTGGACCATTAAAGTTGGGTTTTTTTAAAACGGGGTTAATTGGGATTTACCCTAACTCACACATTTCTGCTCCCATAAAAACCCTACATGGTATTTCCACTTTTCAGGGGCTAGGGGTTCTCTCCCACTCATTTTGGAAGTGATTCAAAGGGGTTTTAAGGTTGTTTGATGGTAGTTTCTCTCCTATCAGTTTCTCATTGGTTTTCTCTAGATATACTTTTCCATCTCTCTCGGTTTCCTATATCTACATCATTTTAATCTATATATTGGGATTTGGTTGCCTAAAATGTTGATTTTAAGGCCTATTAGTGATAGGTAAGGAGAACCTAGAGTGGTTTTTTTGGAGAATTTGTGCCGATTTGTGGTGCGGTTTCTTATTGATCGATTTTACAGGAACCCTAAATGTAGGTGGATTCTCTATCAACTCCACTTGGTTAGAAATAGTGGATTTAGTTTCAATTAATTTGATTAACTTGAAATTAATTGTGAATATGTTGTGAAAATCTTTGTGTAAACCAATTGGGTGGAGATTTTTGGATTTTTGGGTGAATTGGGATATTGTTGAAAGAGGGATTTTGTTGTGTGTTTTTAAAATGTAGATTCTAAAATGTGTTTCTTGGTTTGGATTATGAAAATGGTTTATGAAAATGGTTTTCAATATAATGTGGTTTTATTGTTATGTGGGTTGGAATGGAAAATGGTAGAAGGTGTCTTCAATAAATGGTTGATTTATGGAATTGAATTGGTATGTGTTAGAAATGGTTGTGTGATCATTGTGTGGACTTAGTGCTTTATGATTTTTGGTTGATTAAGTGTTATGGATTCAGTTTATTGTGTAGAAGTGGGAAGGAATTATCACTTTAAAAGGTTATGGATAGTGTACGGATGAACCATAATTATGGATAGTGGTCGGGAAGCACCACTAGATGGAAATGTAGTGAACGGGTTGGACAAAACCTCCAACATTTTGGTTTCCTGGTTGTGTGTTTCTTTACAAGATGGTATTTGATGTGAAAATGTGAAATTATGAAGTTTCTTGTGGCATAGTTGTAAATTTTTTTTTACATGGCTTGGTAAGGGTATGTTTGATTTTTGGTAATAGTTTCACTATTTAAGTTTTTATAAAGATTTGTTTTATATAAATGTGATAACAATTTTATCCTAGTAGAGTGTGTTGGGTAGCCATTTGGGGAAATTATAATGAGTATTATTACTCACCCATTATTTGGCACTTGGGTGATTTTGTAGATGTTGTATTCTAGGGCACATGTAAGTGTAAAGCATCTCATTTTGCTCGCAGTGCGGCATGATGCTTTGGGGATGTTGTGGTGCTTGGAACAAGGATCCTGGTGTGGATATATGGATGGTATCCTAGTCTTTTGGGGTCTTGTTGGGTTATCTTCCACTTGGTACTTTGATTTTTGGTTTGTTGTATTAGAATTTGGGAATTGTTATGAAACAACTGGGTTGTATTTTAGCGATGTATGGTTTGGGTTGCTTTATCAGCATTCATCTTGTAGTTTGGTGATTAGTGGCTATTTTGGTTGGTTGGTTGTTCAATTAAAAAGGTAAAATAATTTCACAAGTATTCTTGAATACCTCAGCATTTATTTCCTACCTTTGGTTCCCTAGGAACATCACTTAAGTCCAAGTAGAATTCCTCTGCCCTCTCAAGCCAATGGAATGGGGTGGGATGTTACAATCTCCTATTCCTAGATTCACCTTCTTGATCTCATTGGTGGTGGTGAAGAAACCTTCCTCAAATGTGAGAGGATCATTCTAGTGGACTTCTTCAATTTCTTCTGTCTTTATGTATGTGAATGAATATTCCGGAATGGTGGATAATTTAGGAGCACCTTTTTCCCAATTGAGATAAGAGAATCCATGAGAAGAGACATTGAAATCTTAAATTTCTAGAGTCATTGGGTAGCGATTTTATAGATTTTTGTATACCTTTAAATTTCTATCATTTTCATGAGAGGTATGGAAACCCCAATATATAATTGATATACTGGAGATATTTTCAATTTTTTTAATGGAGAAAGGGAATACTTGGATCCTGAAAGGGAATTAGTATAAAATCCATTTGATGAAACCAATTTAGATAAAACAATTACTATCAAGTAGAAATGGGATAGAGAAGTGTGTGGTTCATAAATTTTTTTTATAATTGAGTATTATACTTTTATTAAGTTTATATGTAGAATAAAATCAACACAAAGAATACTCTAGGGATTTTAGTGGTAGTTCACAAGCCACTAGTAGAAGTAATTTTCATGTCACCAACCAAAATTTGTTGTTTTCCACCCCTCTTATAGAAACTTTCCTTAGTGTACGAGGATTATTAAGATTAAAAGGGGGTTTTATCACCATGTATCTTGCATACCTTCCCATTGATAGGACGTTTCAAACATTGAAGGTATGTTGAAAGCAATTCTATGTGGCTATGAAGGAAAAGTATTCTAAGAAGGTCATTATATGCTGTGTCCTTATAGAAAACCATGAAATCATCATTGGATATGAGGTCCCAGAATCATGTCTTTATTGTGATCTTCTTGAGGGTCCATTTCTCATTTTTTTTCATAACCATGGTTGGTTAGATTCGTTTGAGACAAATCATCCACACTATATACGAAATGTTGGAGATTCCAAACTAGGACGAGGTTGATCATAAAACCATTTCCAACTATAGACATTCACATTTTGACATTTTCTAGACTTCTTGAAACATACATGGGTTTGATATTCCCCTGAATAGCTTCTTCCTAATCTTTCTCTTTGAATAAGATGGTATTATGACATTATACTAGCATGGTCTAATCTTAGTAAACATAAATGGAGATGAACTATGTCTTAAAATTCATGGGCCAATTGTGTGCCTCATTGAATGCCTCTCTAATTTATTTTTAGATATGGATAGGATGAAGGCTTTGAATTTTGGATGGGATAGCCACTAATAATTATAGAATGTCATATTTTTATGATAAAGGTATGTGATTCCCAAGGAAGGGTTTCTCCTTATCATTTGGATTAGGATATGAGGTGATTGAGGTATATAAACATGGTTATTAGGTATAGGTTGAGGGGGTATTTGTTATAGGTGGCATATGCTACACTATCTGGCCACATTTTTTAGGTTGTTCAAATAATCATAATCTTACTAGGAAATCATTTAAAATGCTTGGTTTGGTACGAATGTTTAAGGATGGTATGGGATCTACATGTTTCTATTGGGATTCAAGAGATCTCGCCCATGGGTATCTTCTACATATATGTATTCTATATGTATTTGAAGAGAATATTGGGATCTTTCACAACTAAACCACCCCTTATACTCTCAGATACCAGAACCTTATCCTCTGAATCCTTGGTCAGTTTTGGGGAAATAATTTCCATTATAATATTCATCATGAGAGAAGGGATCAATTATATGTCTAGAATTAATATAAATGATGGTTAGCTCTTCCTCCCATTATTATTCTTTTTGGTGGGGTGATGCTCATTATCTGGATTCTAAAATAAGAAATCTGAAAGAGTTAGAGTCTATATGGGTGTAAGATATGACTCTTTCTCTTATATCATTTCTAGTATCTGACGATTCTGTCTGCATCTAAGAGGAAGATTCAAATACATCTCCCTGGGTGCTGGGATTGTCATTGGATTTTGAAGTTGTGCTCTCAAGGTGGCATGAGCTCATTCAATTTTTTTTTGTGTCATCCAATTTTAAAACATCTATTTGTTTCTATCTGGGACTTCTTTCTAGTCACCATATTCTTCCAGTTTGGTGGTGGTCACACATGTCACTATTGTCTATGTTTTTTGAAGTATCACTTAGCCATAATTAACCATACATTAGAATATTTATTTAAATACATTGAAAACCTGGATTGTGTGACCTATCCTCCTATGTAAAAATTATTAGTCTGGGCAGTCAATGAGGTTGACCTCATTGGGTTTCTTAGGATCCCATAGATTGAGGAGGTTATTTAACATTGCTATTAGGAAATAAAAATGGGACTACTCATTATAGAAGTAATATAAATTTTTTAATCTATTATACAAATCATGGACCACCATGGTCTCCTTTTACCATTGTTTTTGGGTAGTTTTTTTTGCTGTTAATACTAGTCGGTAAGAGGAATCGGGTGATTTTGGGCCTACTTGGTCACTCTAATGGGCACTATTAATAGTTTGAGGGTGAAGTCATCAATCCATTATCTTATATGATTTTCCCCATGTCATAGGTGTGGATCTTGATCTGGCTCGAGTTCATATAATGAAATATTCTATATTATATGATGTGTTTGAAAACTCATGGAATACACCTAGGTATTTCATCAAGATCAAAGGTATTAGTAACTCATATCATTGGTTCTCAACACTGTATTCTAGTAATTTATTGTGTGAGAGTAAGATAATGAAGGAGAAGATCATAAGCTTCTATTTTGTGGAAAAGTCAAAGAACCTATCATTTTAATAATACTTCCTATTAGCGAGTTCAAAAATTTTCATTCTTCTTTTTATAGAGATAGATTGATAAATTATTGGACAATGGAGGTTTTCCAAGCCCGAGGTGGATCCAATTGGAATGATACTATTCCAAATGAGGAATGGACCTACCAAATTCTATACAAAGAATATCATTTTTATTACGAATTCTTGGTTCCAAGGGCCCTTCACAGGGTCCTATATGGATATTAAGTGCTTGAGATTCTATTTTGGGTCTCCCATGAAATCAAAGGATGATGATATTGGGTTACCAAATTTTGATGAAGGAAAAGTGTTGTCCCCCCATTCAGGATATGGATTTACTTTGGGCTACACCGGAGTATTCCGACCCTCTATTACATCCATCCAAGCATCTAGTGACATGATGATGGTGTGTAATTAGGAAGGTGTCACTATCTAGGTCACCTCCCAAGCATGAAAAGTGGGTGAGGCTTGAAATAGTGGCCCCACTTTTATATCAACTTGATTTTAAATCCTTGATAAGGCCGAATTATTTCCCCAATAAAGAGGAGGATGTCGCTATAATTGAGATAATTAACAGTAATCCTCAACTATATCATTTAAAAAGACCAATTACCAAGATCCATTGCTAGCATGATGATCAAATTACACTATTTAAGGCATATCTCTCCTCTCTAGATTGTTGGGAGGTGGTATTTACATTTTTTCTTATGGATGATTCCAAGTGGGAATGATTTCTCTGAGTAATTATTCATTGAGCTATCCAAGGGATTGTATATCATTCTTGTATTAATCTAATAGTTATTATATATAGGGGATTCAATCATTATAGGTTTTTAGTGGGATATAGACAATCATTTCCCTTTATCTATTGTAGAATTCCATTATGGAAGGGGTAAATCATCATTCATAGGTACTGGGTTCTGGATTCATATCTAATTTCTTGTATTTAAAACCTCTATTTGTGTATCTATATAACATACATGTTGAGGTACCATATTTGGATTAAACCACTATGAATTTTCTCCATAGTATCTATAATTTTCCATATTGTTAATGATGACATTTACTGAGGTGTACCATGCAACAGTAATCTCCCCATCACTCTAAATGTAATAGAGTAGTGTTGTACAATTCACTCACACTTTAATGGTTTCATATGATTTATTCCTCTATCCCCTAGTCCTGTTAGTCCATGTTTTCTTACCTCAAATACATGATTTGATTATCATTACCTGATTTCCCCCTAGTTTGGCGTGTGAATAGAGACCTCAGGAGAGTTTTCGATTGTGATTGTCTATTGGGCCCCAAATGAAAGGGGTGAGTCTCACTATTGGAGGAATAGATGAGATTTTGGTAATAAATACTTACTTTGTAGCCTTGAGAAGACCTATTTCTATTAAGATGATAATAAAAATTCCCCAAATCATGTGGATTGGGAGTGACTTATAACCATCATTGGAACTCTATGATTATGTTTTTGAGGATCCGATGATTCATGGGGTGGAATTTGAGATAAATATTTACATAAACCTATGGTACGAGGTTGATTTTGAGCTACCATTGATTTCTTATGGACCCATTTGGGGTATAATTACCATGGTGGGGTGATTGGGATAGAAATTTCCCCATTTTGAAGTGATGGGTTAACTACTATACAACTTTAATTGTGGGAATTATCTTGATATACCTGATTTTGTGAAATTTATTTTTCATATGAGATGGGTGAAATAGTTTCTTGTGATTGGAGTAACATACTATGAGGAACCATCATGTATTTCTTGGATTCAGATTCCATGTTTGAGATTTATTCAAATTTTTTTGAGAGGACAATATTAGAAGTAATTTGGAGGATCTCTCTATATCTCTCTCCATTCACAACATCTTGGAATCCTCAATGTTTAGGAGCGTAATTTTTTTGGCCAACTAGAGAATGAGTTACCTAGTCCCATGATCCCTCCTGTGGATATGAAATTATAGGATACTGTATCCTAGGATATTTGTTATCTTTAAGGCTGGGTAAAGTGACATGCACCAAACTTTCCCCATCATTTTATACAAATGCTTCTGAGATATTTAGAAATCAGTCGCCAAATAGTTGTTATGTTTTGGAGGAAAACATTTCACAAATGTTTTTATGATCTTATGACTATACGTCCCATTCCACAGATTACATGATCATTCCATGATGATAGAATATTATATTTATTATCTGAAGGTGACCCTCATATACTTGATAAGGGAGGGGTCCAAACTTCATCTGTTGATAGGTTAACCACATATTTTTACATAATTAAGGAATGAAATACTCTTCTATATCATCCAATATTTTTTAGTTAATATTAAAGATGGGGCATAACATTTTTGTGAAATTTTTTCTGGATAAATACTTCCATATACACATCACTATCTTCTTTAGCAAGGTCATATTCCTCTACCTGGTCATACCACTGAGGTTTGTTCTCTGGGTTTCTTTCCATCCAAGGTGACATACTGGTTGTATTTGATGAGGAAAAATATACAGTTAACCTCAATGTTTTGAGAACCTATGTATAATACAATATCTATAAAATAGAAGTATTTCCTTATCAAGTGAGATATCATCATAAGGAGGTTGTAAATGGTATATGCTGTGGGTTGAGTCCCTATTAAATCTTTATATACTATTATGTGGAGTAATATCATGGTAGTTATCACCTTATAATTTAGTTGAATAGTGAAAAATCCTTCAAGGTGTTTCAGATATGCATTTTATCGCCTTGAGGACACTATCATTTAACAGATCAGGGACTTGATTCTTATCCAGCATCATGGCCAGAATATGCCAACCCTCCTTATAGGGTTGATCATAGATATTAGTCTATTGGGTGATGATTTAAAAAATATATTTACGACCCTATATTTATAAGGGAATATTATCCCACTACCAAGAAGCCACTAGAATTTGCTAACACGATTCTATATCATTGAAGGGGATATGAGGAAGCCTCTATGGGGTTACCAAAATATTTCAGTAAAAACCGATTGAAATGGGAGTACAAGAATGGTTCAAATATTCATCCCTCTAAAAAATATACTAACATTCCTCCATAATGGTAGAAGTGACATGGGCCTCCGCCAATATAGCCTATGAAGGATGTTGGTGGAGTCTTCTTTTGGAGGAAGTATGGATATGATCCTCGCCCTGATGATCTTTTAGAATATGTCAATTAAAATCATTGAATGGGTTAGAGTCCTTCCATGAGGTGATTTCCAAATTGTGATGACAGACTCTATTGGAGTGGGGATATATTCCTCATCATGTTTTTTTTGAATACACCGTTGAATTTCTTTGATAAGAATTTACACCGATCCCAAGGATATTTAAAAACTAGATTGAGGTGACCCAGTTCGAATGAGAATTTGATCCCAGTCTTGTGCCATGTCGTTTACTAAAATATGATAATAATACTCTTGGGTGGGAGAAATAATATGCGATTTATCTAGATTAGTCATCTACTCATGTTGATCATAGTTATATACTATTATGGTTATTGGTATAATAAAATTTGTTTCTCCATAAATCTACTCCAGTTCTAGAATATGCTGATGGAGTTCTTCAATTGTGGCTAGGATATAGTTTCAAATCAATAGAGTATGTATAGGAATATAGGACTATACATTATGGGCCTACAAAATATTCTGTAATATTTCCTCTATTGAAGAGGGGATATATTCCCACTCCTTTCATCCTTGTTCCATCTGAATATACTGATGGGATTCATGCATGGGTGCCAAGATATGTGGCTCAGCCATGATTTCTACTAGAATATGGGGGAATACTTGATCTGGGTGAGAAAATATATGATCTTTCTCACTGGAAGCTATTAGTATATGCCGCTTCACTTTATCAGTGGATGTAGTAATATGGACCCACTCCCTTTGATCTGCAGCTTTCCATACTCGGTGAGATCTCATTGCTTCCTAGGATTGAGTGTCCAAGGTGGTGACTTATCGAATATTTCCCTCAACAAGAAACTGAGGGGATCTAGTGGGATGATGTTGGTGATGGAAGTTGATCATATCCACCATGGTTTCTTCTAATCAAGGATGTGTTTTTTTGACTCCTTGATCCAGATTCCTAAGGTAATCATGTGGTTGATTGGTAATCTCCAGTGATTGAATCTTAAGTGGTTGGTCATGGTGATAGCTATCACTAGTTTCACCACACCCTGTCTTGGGAATGGTGGGACTAATAGAATTAGTTCCTAGAGAACTCTATATGTGGCCTCAAGGGTTGGGAACATTACATGTCAGTGGTATTCCATGTCCATATCATTTTCCACATGATGCTGAATGTGTCATGTGGGTGATGTTTATTTGTGATCCTCGGAGTTTGATGTCACTATTGTGGTTATAGAATGATTTCTTGATGATTCCATGACATCAAAATAGGGAGAATTTTGTGAGTACATTAACTGTAATGATGAAGAAAACAGTAGACAAGGTCACCGATCAGTACATCATTGCATGTAAGTCTCATTTTTAATCATTTATGCATAGTGAATCTTTTTGTTTATTTTTATTTCCATTCAATACATTTCCTTATGTTGAATATATATAATGGACCACCCATGGAAAACCCTATTATATTTAATTATTAAAATATTCACATCTGGTTCACCATTTTTTCTTTAGTCAAAGGTAGAGAAAAATGGCCCAACATGCATAAACTAGATTTCATTTGTTTTTTTTACAATTTTTACTTTTTAATTCTTAGAAAATGGTATTGTATGAGATATCTCGGTTTACCATTTAAATCTATCTTGGAAACTCCAAAAATCTCCCACATATGTAATGAACACGAGTCGGCTTTGGAATGGTTGGATTTCATTTGGGGATTCAAGCCCAATGACACTTAGAAACTCACATTAGTCAGTAGGTTGGGTGGTGTGTCTCATCACATAATTTTTGGGAGAAATTATTTCATACTTAGCGACTTTCATATAGATTTAATAAATGTTTTTGAATCTTTCCGAAATACTAATATGGGATTGGTTACACTAATAAAATGACCAGGCATTAAATATATTTACATGTAAGAGGGTATTCTATTAGTGACTCTATCTGTATGTTTCAAATGTTCTCTATCAATTTTCTATCATCACATAATAGTGTGTAATTGGTGGTGATTTGAAGACATATGACCTGTCAATATATAGTTTTTTACCAGCCTAGAAGGAGATTCGTATTTTTTTTATTGAGATCGAACCTCCAAGAGGAATCCTGCATACCCAATGAGAATAAGAATAAAATTCCACATAGTATGTTTAGGTATAGTTCATGCAATTTATATTAATATATATGGGATATATATTTATGCATTTAAGAATTGGGTATGTATCTTTGGTATTCAGAATGTATTCTATATATTCCACTAAAAACAAGAATTACAGAACACATAGTTCAGTTTGACCTAAATTCAATGATTGGTGATGATTATTTCCAAATAGTTTAACAATATTGGAATTACTTAAGGATTTAATCTATGATGGATTCCCATGTATGGATGAAATGATATATTATCACCGAGCCTAGACTACACACTGTTGTTTCCCTTGATGGGGGAAATTTTATGATATTAGTGACATGATCATAACAAATACATAAGATTGTGTGAGTCATTCTTGGTGTGATAAATTAGAGATATCATGTGATAAAATTAACTATATATAGATGCGGGGCATACATATAGAAGAATCCCTGATGTATTATTCTATATAGAGATCGAGACATTGGGAGACATCATATATATCCTACTAACAATAGGAATCAGAGTTCTCATTGTTGAGTGTGGTTCCTATTCCACTGAAGAATGATGATAGACGATAGACCCATAAGAGGTGGGTATTATGGATTAGATTAAATGAATTTTCAAAGGACTTACACAAAAGTATATAACCATTTGACATGTCTGTCGATTTTATTTTTTGGCAAGAGAGTGATGACTATGAGAGGTATATTAAACAAGTTTGTAAGGATGAGAGAACATTTCAAAAGCATGGTATGAATTGAGATGAATGAGTACACAACCCTAGTAAATTAAAAACACTCTATATGTAAGTATTAATCATTAAAAATTAAATATTCTAGTAAATTTATACTATACTTCATCTTTTAACTTTTCCAAATATCTTTTTGGTTTAGAGTTTTAGAGAGATAGGTCATAAATCATACATAAAAAACCTTTTTTATAGTGGACACTTATAATCAGTATCTATGTTTCCCACAATATAAAACTTTTAAAAAAAATATTTATTTTGAATAATAATATTCATGAATTTTGACTTGATTTTGTCCTTATTTTTACCCATATTTAATCTCAATGAAAAACATTTTAAAATGTTTGATGATTATAAAAATATCAGTACGGGTCATAAAAAGAATAAATATATTATTCGAGTGGAATAAATGAAAACCCATTTAATAATTAACTTTATCATGAAATTTTATTGACTATGTGAGATAAAAATTTCCTCATGAAAAACACACCGACACTTTTTTCTCAACGAAAATATTTAAAACCCATAGAATGAAAATAAATGCCTCTTTTGAAAACATAGAGAATTATATTCTTAAAACCATTTCAAAAACCTTGATATTGGAATAACCATATGCTGACTTCTAATATAATTCACAATAGAAAATAATATTTACCCCATGCATTAGAGAGCTGTAATGATGATAACCCTTAATATAAGTTATATCGGGAAAACCCATTTTTCATGAGCTATAATAGAGATCAACCCTACGTATAAGCTATATCAAGTTCATTTATGTGTTTTAATGTGGATAAAACCATCATATATGATGTATCAGGCTCAACCATTTTTCATATAATGGTTAGGTACCATATCATGAATACAACATTATATTATTGCCCCTTTTCATCATAGAACCCTTGAAAAAAAACCTTTGAAACCATATGAAAATCAATTTTTAGATATTGAAATACCATTAAAAAAGCCATTTCCCACCCCAAAATTCCCAAAAAAGGGAAATATGGGTTTCATTTTATAAAATGAAATTGTATAAAAGAATAAAAATATAAAATAATGGTTAGAGCGGTGTGAAAATTAATGGTTGTTGTATATGTTAAAAAAGAAAATTCCATGTTTTTCATTTTTTAATGAAATTAAAACATTATGTAAAAATATACTTTTTGAAAAACCTTTTAAATATAGTCATGTAAAGTCATTTATTATAATCTAAAAACTTCTCACACAATTAATAAATAATTATCTTTGAAATTAACTATGGAAACTTATAAAGGAAACAAAAAAGTTTAAAGAAATAATGATGGGGGGAAATTATTTTCATTCCTTATATTTAAAAATATACTCTCCCTTTAACCTTTGTAAATTTTTTTTAAAGGGGAACATTAATTTTTTTTGAAAGAAAGTCCCTTACAACTTTGGAAACATTTGAATCATAGTTTCATCTTTAAATATCATGAGAATAGATAAATTCATAATTTCAATTGTCAAAGGGTCAGTATATACACCTTATAAAATAATATAGTTTCATAGAATCAAAATATTCATCAAAAAAGGGAAATGAGATTAAGTCCCTTACCTTGAGTCAAACTTGTCACATGAGTTCTTTACCTTCCCCTTCTTCGAACAACCTCCCTTTCTTAACACATTAATACCATTAAGGTTGGTGATATCCACTAACCAAAACATATATAACGGGGATTAGTATTATAGGAATGGATTCTATCATGTATTGGACAAACCAAATTAGGTTTTATGTGTGAAGAAATGAAATGAAGTGGCACCATTTTATAAGATAGGGGAGGGGAACTCTTGAAATTACTAAAAATATTAAATTAATATAAATTAATTTTCATTTCTAAATAGATCCAAACTAGTTTATTTTGAACATACCATGAGTATAGGTATATATAATATTATTTAATTATTTTTTTACATGTTTAGGCCACATTGATACCCTTATCATTTGGTCGTGACCCCTTGTTAACCCCTTTCACTCTTACCATGAAAACATGGGTTTTTACTCTTTGAGGGTTAAAGTAGTTACTATAAATGAAAAAAACGTTAAATAAATGGACCATGGTTTATATTTTAAATCATATATACATCAATTGGATGAATATAATATTTTTTTTGAATTTTATAACATTTAATAAAATTTTATTACTTACAATATATCATTAATGTCAATTTTTAGAACTATTCATTACATTAATTTTTACTACATTGAGACAATAAGTAAAATTAGATATTAATACTTTATTATATCCCTAATATTTAATGTTAATATATAAAAATCTTGTTTCACACTAACTATCTCAAATTATATTATTTTTAATAGCATTTGTTTAATTTTTTCCATTAACAAAAACAATTCTACACCAATGTTGTGTAAATATGTAAGGTAATTATAACTAAAATTTAAAAATAAAATACCAAGATAAAGATAAATATTTTATATTTTAAGTGAATATTTATAAAATAACATATCACCTAGTTAATTCCATTCTCTAAATATTATATTTATCAAAAAATTGTGTGATATTATGGACTTTTCTCTAAATAAAATATTATAAAGGCTATAATGACAACCAAATGGAAAAAAGGTCATATAACGGAATCAAGGATGATTATGGATGAAATGTAAAATCCAATAAACTTAGGAAAAGTGGTAGGGATAATTTATAATCTTTATCAATTTATTTTTAACATTTACTACACAATTTACCCTTTCCGTGGTAATAAAAATTATTATAGTTACTATTCATATTTAAAAAGTATCATATTTACGAAATTCAGAACTAATAATTCCAAATAAGTGATCTATTTTTTCAAATTTAAAACCCAGAAACTGTAGAATTTAATTTAAAATCAAAATGAGAAAATGCGATGAAAAACCGTTTGTCAAAATAATGACCTTGTAAGATATAAAATGTTTCCATAAAAATTAATGTATAAAATACATTTAAAAATAAAATAACTATATTTTAAAAATTATTTAATTATAAATTTAAAAATAATAAAAATTTTAATTTTAAATTTTATATACTTTAAAATTAAATACTTGTTTCAATAAAAATCAATCTTTTTCACTATTCAACGAGAAGTCAATATTTTCTAAAAATTCAAAAAAATTCATCTTAAGATAATTTAAAAATGTAAATATATTTTTTCAATTAAATTTTCTAAAACTACCAAATTAAAATTATAATATTCACTCATAAAATGATATAAAATCTGTTTTTAAAGAAAAAATATTGTTGAAGAATAAAATAAATTTACAAAAAAACAAAATCTTATTTGCAATTCATTAATTAATGAATTAGAAATTTTAATGGACATTATTAATATTTAATAATTTTGGGTATACTATTCATTACCACCAACTTAATGACTAGGTTATGATAATCATATTTAAATAATAAAAATTCATTATTTGTTTAATATTAATGTTTAGTATCTTGTATTCTATCAAACATAGTATTTCATTTTAAAAAAATTTAGTATATTAAAACGTCAAACATTAAGAAAATTCATCCTCAAAATTTTAATTCATGATCAGTAAATATGTTTTTTATTCTTGAAATACCTCTATTGAATACCAACATTGTAAAAAGGGTCAATGAAACATTGTCTTGGAAAGAGAAAAAGGTAAGTACCGAGGTAAAATAGTAGGTTTCCAAGTATGAGAATATAAGTGGAAGTGAAAACATGGATATGGAAGAAAACAATAACGTCAAAGGGTTGTTAGATAGTTATATAAAACATGGTCCTGATAAAGTTATCCATCACAAAACTATAAATCTATAATGGGTTACCTGTCCATTAATTTCATGGAAAGAAAAGAAAACATATAATTTTTTTCAAAATAATTTTCCAAATGTTGAGTAATTATTTTAATTACTAGGATTAGAACATAAAAAAAATATAATTACTTGACAAGTATAATTTCATCCATTAGTCAATTCGCACTAAAATATCATCATTTTCACCAAATAGTGAGTATTTAAGATGAATTTTTCTTGCTTGTAGAATTATGGATCAAAAAAATACAAAAAAATAATATCAATTTATTCCTATTATATTTAAAAATTCCAAAACCAACATGGTTTGAAGAATTTAAGATATAATTATCAAAAATATTAAAACGTCATATGAATAAAAACTATTTTAATTTAAAAAAAATTACCTATAATACCCAAAGGTCACCATAGATCATTCAAAAAAAATACTTAAAATTCATCAAAAATATTACAGACTAATATTAAAGTAGGAAAAAATGATTTGACCACATAGTCCCCTAAGATACATTTAGTATTTATCTTCCAAAACAACATCAATCACTCATAATTTTTCATACCAAAAATGTGATTGACCAAATCACATAATTTAGAAGATGTTATAGTGATTTCAATAAGTATCCCTAATGACCATAAGCCACAATAAAATTATATATTCTTATAATAAGTTAATTCAACCATTATTTCTTAACAAAATCCTATAATATTATATTTACCTCAATATGATAATGCTTGCCAAAATTATAGGGATATTCTTCTGAAATAACTTTAATCACATAATCACAAAATCAATTTTCAATACCATGGTTATCTATTAAATAAATAATATGTTCTAGAAATTTACATAACATACGTATTTTAGATCATTTAAATAAAAAAATGTCATACTAACCATGATATCACACAGGACAATGACATGTGATGCACTATTATCTCACTTCAGTTGTGGGTTCAAGCATCGTGACCTTGAAGGATTTGAGGGGTTGTCACTCGGTCTATATGTTTTACTTTTTATAAAATAAAATCCTTATGAAATTATAAGAAATTTGACAAACATACTAAAAAATAAACATAATATATTAAATATTAAATAAATGTTTTATCATCAAAGGTTATCTATTACCTTAAATTTTACATCCCTAAAAAATAATAACCCATAATTACCTTCAAAATCAAAGATCATATAATCCCTAAAGGTTATCCATATCTATAAACTTATGTCTATGAAATTAAAATACCATTATTACTCAAATAATTTTTTCACATGATAAAATCAAGTTTTATTTAAAGACCCAAAATTTTTCCATGTAATTTTTTTTAAATATATGGGATTTATAAAAGTCCATGAAAATTGTTGGCGCGTGATTCTGAGGTTCGAAGTGCCAGGAATGGATTTTTAAACTTTTCTTTAGGTACGTTCAGTAATAGTACGAGCGGGTTTTTATAACATTTGAACCGGTGCTCAGAATTAAAATCTAAGGGCAATGTTGAACTCGCAACGCTGTTATTCGCTTAAAGAGACTTTCACCTCAACGTGAGTTGGTCGAGGTTGTAAGTTAGTTTTTGGGTTTTTTCGTGAAAGAATAAAGTAAAAATAAAATTATGTAACAATTTATTTTTATTTGAAACAACCATGTGGATGTTGGGAGGTGGGGACCACCAGAATAAAACCACCCTTTGAAAGCTAAGAGGTGGGGTGCACAAAAACTAAACTACCCTTGTGAGGTTATGGTGGTGGGGACCACCCGAGCCTAAACCCCCTATTTGAATTTTATAGTTGGGGACCACCCGACCCCTCTTAATGAAGAGAAACCCCCCAACTCCCAAATATTCCACCCCTCACAATTAGATTGAGCCATTAAATTGGGAAAATTAATTGAGCCAATTTAATTGTGCCAACGCGGTAAATTAAATATTCCAACTTGGTTGTGGCAACATAATTAATCCTTTAAGTTCATCATATTGGCACATTTTTCTTTTTTGGGTGGAATTGTGAGAGCACATGGAGGATTACACTTCATCCATGAAGAATGCTCATCCAACGAAGAACGCTGACTTTGACTTCTTCCTCAGGACACCCTCCAATGAGCTACGTCTATAACTACGTTGAACCGACGCACGAGCCTGGGATTGGAGGTGTGTGGCGGACGAGACGACTGACGATAACTTCAACTTCTTATTGCGCCAACGTCAATGAACAATCCAAGGTAGGGGTTTACTACAATATGATTATCACTTTCCATGTTCTCAACTTCTAATTATTTTGTGGGATTTGGGAATAGTGATAGATGAGGATTGTAGGAAGGGTGTTTGATTATTGTTTTCTTTACCTGTTCTTGATAATCTTGTCCTTGTTGAGCCACTTGCTACCTCTCTAATGCAGAGAGTGTGGGAAAAACAAAACATGGTCCATACTCTCTGTAATTCTTGTGATGAATTGTGGTCACTACCACAAAACTTGGCAAGGCATGCACTTGCCTTTATCAGCGCTAACGGAAAAGCGCTGATAAAGGGGCGGGCCTTTATCAGCACTAAAAAAAGAACTGATAAAGGTCAACTTTATCAGTGCTTTTTTAGCGCTGATAAAGGGATTATTTATCAGCGCTAAAAAATCACTGATAAAAGTTGTATTTATCAGTGCTTTTCATTTTAGCGCTGATTAATACACCCTTTATCAGTGATTTTTACTAGCACTGATAAAGGCTCATGCGGGATTGTTTAAAACCCTAGGGTACTCTTCTTCCTCCCCACACCCTGTCAAGTTCTCGCGAAAGCCCTCCTCTACGCCGCTGCCACCGCTGCCGCCGCTGCCGCTGCCTCCTCCTCCTCCGCCGCCGCGGCCGCCGCCGCCGCCTCCTGCTCCTTCTCCTCCTCCTCTGGCCGCTGCCTCCTCCTCCTCCGGTCGCCGCCTCCTCCTCCTCCACCTTGGCCTCGTCCTCCTCCTCCTCCGCCGTAGCCTCGTCCTCCTCCTCCTCCACCGGCGCCTCCTCCTCCTCCTCCTCCTCCACCTAGTCCACGACCTCTTCCTCCTGCTCCTCCACCAGCGCCTCCTCCTCCTCCTCCTCCTCCTCCTATTACTACTCCACTGCCTCCTCCACCACGGCCTCCTCCTCCTCCACCTCCGCTGCCTCCGCCCTGCCTCCACCCTGTCTCCGCGCTGCCTCTGTTGCCTCCGCTGTCGATGCCTCCTTCTCCTCCGCCATCGGGTCTTCCTCCTTAAGGTAATTCAAATTGAATTTGGGTGAATTAATTATGTTTGCATTATGGTGACCCCTTTCACCCTATCCCAATTTATGAATATTGATTTTTTGGATTTTACGAGTGTTGTTATTGTGGGTAATTTTTATGTTTGGATTGTGATCACATGATGTTATGTGTTATATTATATACTCATGATAATATGACATTACAACTTGAATGATTCACCTCGTATGTGTGTTATCATGCATGGTGTTTATATGTTGTACATCAAATAAGTGGACCATCATGAAATTAATATCCCTTAGTAGGGTACTACACTTGATATGTGATGATGAAGACAGAGAACCTAAGCATAGGGTGGAGGTACAACATATCCCTGGTGTCGTGTCTTGGGTGTGCTTGAGGTACCCAGTATTTTCTAGGCCCCATTCACTATGAGATGCATAATTGTTTTCAATAACCAGATGGATCTATCTCATACATAGAAAGAGGGTAATAAGGTCACTAATTTCCTGGATACTTAGGTCTCTCTAGGTAACCTATGTACCATATTTAACATCATAGGATCCCTCCCCCCAAGATTTTTAGTTTATTTAAAGAAGATTACCTTGGGGAATACTAATTTATACCTCCTTTGACTGTTTTTAACCTTGTACCCTTCTTGAAATAAAATATATCATCATTGGTTGTGTTGAAATAAAGTTCATGACTGAGTTATTTAAGCTATAACCTTGGGTTTGTTGTGCCCCCCCCTCCACTACTCCCTCTTCTCCCCACCTCATCCATGCCTTCCCTCCTCCATCATCTCCCTCTCCTCTAACTAAACCTCCTCCCCTTCCTCCACCCATACTCACTTCCCTCCTAGCACCATGATTTGAACTAAGGGTAGGTGCCTTCCCCCATCCAAACACATAGCTTATGGATCCTGGCCTATTGCGGCTAAGCACTAGACCCAAACTCTAACTCCAACATCTCTTTCTCCCTCTTCTTTTCCACCACCATTGGAAGATTCCATCTCGTTGGGTTTTGATTTTCCTTTTTCATCCCACCACTCACAAGATGTGGTTCCACCTACCAATGTCCATCCATATTTTCACTTTGAGGAAATGCAACACTATATGTGCATGGACCATTTTCAATCCAAGTCAATTTTCACCAACAAATCCATGGATTTGTCATAATACACAAGGTCCTCATTGACAAGGTTTTTATGGTAGCCCTTCGCATCAATGAAATACTCCCAAATTATTGATGTTCCTGAGGAGATGTTTTAGGAGCTCTTTTTAGAGTTCCTTAAAAATTTCAAGATAGAATTAATCTGTATCACATTCAAACTAGGTGGTAGGGATTGAGATTTGACACTGGTTGAGTTCAGAGTTATCTTGGGGTTTATTCTTCTGACTTTTCTACATCCACTACATATGTTTCTTTGTGTCTTGATCTGAACAAGAAATATACGCTAAAGAGTTGGGTGTTGATCATCATGATCCCACGAGCATCCATGATCCTCCCACATCCAATAGCACCCAGATGAAGGGTTATTATCTAATTATTAGTCATTGTGCCTTAGATCATGCCTGGATAGCATGGGGAGACTCCCACATAACCATCATATAGACTAAGGTGGCCATTATGGCCACTTCTATGGGAGCCCTTTTGGAAAACATATACTGCTTCTTACTTATTCATTTGGTCCCATGTGTTTCAATCAACTCTTTACAATTTTACTTTTGATGCACATGTTAGGATACCTATTGGCCTTACCCGTGAGGTATTTCCTTGTACGGACACCCTATAAGAACCGCCCTATGAGATTGATCCACAAGTTGCATTGATTATCCTACATCCTCACAAAAGGTATGGTTAACCCATGTCTATAGTGGTGAACCCCACTAACACACTATAAAAAACTCCCAAGAATCACCCCTCATCAGGGGTGATCGAAGAGAGGAAAAGATTGGATGAATCCCAAGAACCACCCAATATTTGCTATTAATGAGCACGCCCCTACCATTTTTAAAGTATCTTGTTTTTTTATCGAAAATATACTCATATTACTTCTCTTCTATCCTATATACTCATCCTATGGATATCAAATAGGATGAATATAAATAAAGAATGGATGAATGCCAATCGGTTGACAAAAGAGTATGAAGAAGGTGTGAAAGAGTTTATAAAGTTTGCAAAAGATCATTCATGTGAATCTTCTCAAATCATTTGTCCGTGTTTATGATTTTTTTATTCAAAACAAATTAGTCTAGATGAGTTGGAAGAAAAATTTATCTGTCACGGAATAGATCAGTGTTATACATGTTGGAATAAACATGGGGAAACAATGAATTTTGGTAGTGACTAGGGTGACACTGTGTTTTATGGATCATCTGATATGATTACAAACATGAACAATGAAGATTACCGTATGGATAATGTGATTATAGATGTGAATGATGATGAATATCGTATTGAGGAAATGACAAGGACCTTCGAAGATGAACTTCGTGATTGCCCAAAATTCTTTGAGAAGTTAAAAAGTTGTGCAAAGAAGCCATTGTATGCTCGTTGCACTAAATATACATCATTGTCATCTGTACTGAAGTTGTATAATTTGAAATCAGACAATGGGTGGAGTGACGACAGTTTTACGAAACTACTTTCCCTCATGAATGACATGCTCCCAGAAGAAAATGAGCTCCCAAGCCGAACATACGATGCCAAACGAATGCTATGATCTATGGGTATGATCTCTGAAAGAATACACACCTGCCCGAATGACTGTATACTGTTTCGCAAAGACCACAAATAACTTAAAGAATTCCCAAAGTGTGGTGCTTCTCGATACAAGAAAGATGAATCCAGTCCTACTAATGTTGTATGGTACTTTCCAATCATTCCAAGGTTTAGACGCCTATATGGAAGTGAGGAGACTGTAGAACAATTAACATGGTATGTAGATAAAAGAATTAAAGATGGGATACTACATCACCCGGAAGACTCTCCTCAGTGGAAGAGAATAGATCATGAGTATCCTGAATTTGGAAACAAGTCGAGAAACCTTCGTCTTGCGTTATCTACAGATGGAGTGAATCCTTTTGGTCTTCAAAGAAACAGTCACAGTACATGGCTGGTTACGTTGATAAATTATAACTTACCACCGTGGTTATGCATGAAACGAAAGTACATCATGTTATCTATGCTTATATCCGGACCAAAACAACTAGGTAATGATATTGATGTTTATTTATCTCCATTGATCAAAGATTTGAAATTATTGTGGGATTCAGGTGTTACATTGTATGATGCTTACAGAAAGGAAGATTTCACTTTGAGAGTCATGTTGTATTGGATGATAAATGACTTCCCTACTTATTGAAATTTGTCCGGATATAGTATTAATGGAACTCAAGGCTGTCCCATTTGCGAATAAGGTACACAATCAATTAGGTTGAAACATTCATCGAAAACCGTGTTTCTAGGACATCGCAGATTTCTACCATGACGAAAAAAGTACCGTTCTTGGACGATATCATTCGATGGAAGTTCAGAAGAATGTACAACACCGTCTCCACTAACAGGCGATCAATTTTTTGAGAAAGTTAAAAATGTGGACACTACTTTTGGTAAACCGTCTTCGAAAAACCTTAGGAAAATCGGTTGGAAAAAGAGATCAGTTTTTTTGAATTACAATACTGGAATTGTATGTATGTAAGACATTTTACTGATGTTATGCATGTATAAAAAATGTATTTTATAGTGTTATTTGCACGTTTCTAAATACATCTGGAAAAAAACGATGGAATTAAGGCTAGGTTGGACATGGTTGAGATGGGAATACGAGAAGAGTTGTCACCAGTGAAGGGTGAAAAATGAACATTTCTTCCTCCTGCTGCTTACACTCTTTCCAGGCAGGAGAGATATCAGTTATGCAACTTCTTAAATCACGTAAAGGTTTCAGAGGGGTATTCGTCAAATATCAGAAACCTTGTGTTAATGAGCGACTTGAAGTTGAAAGGTCTGAAATCACATGACTGGCATGTTTTGATGAAAAATCTCATTCCAATTGCTTTACATTGCATTTTTCCCAAGAATTTCCACCATACATTAATGAAACTGTGTTTCTTCATTAATGATATATGCAGCAAAGTTATAGACCTGGCGAAATTTACAGCTATGGAAAAAGAAATTGTCGTCATATTATGTGAATTAGAAATGTCCTTACCGCCTTCATTTTTTGATATGATGGTTCATTTGATGTTCCACTTGGTGAGAGAGATTCGACTATTCGGTCATATACATTACAGATAGATGTACCCCATTGAACGGTATATGAAGATTTTGAAAGAGTATGTCAAAAATCGAAGTCGGCCAGAGGGTTGTATTGCAGAGTGATATATTGTTGAGGAAGCCATTGAATTCTGTTCCTAATACTTGTCTGGTGTGGAAAGCATTGGCTTACCGAAATCTCGTCACACTGGGAGGCTTGAGGGTGAAGGAATTTCTGGAAGAAAGGTTGTCACAATCAATATTACAGACCGGGAGCAGGCCCACCTTTATGTTTTTCATAACAGTTTCGACGTTGACCCATATGTTGAAATCCACAAAGAAATTCTTAGGAATTTGAATCCATCTAGGGCTGAAAAATGGATATTACATACACATAATTGACAGTTTATAGGATGGTTTTGAGATCATATTTTTAAGAAGTCAGATTAAAATCCAGAGTCAATTTTGGAATGACTTTGATGGCTAGCCGGAGGACCAAGTGTGTATGCATTATCTTACAATGCTTATGTAGTTAATGGTTATAAATTTTATACTAATGAACATGATGAAGACAGTACCATGCAGAATAGTGTGGTTACAGTTGTGGCTGAAGCGATGCATGTTTCCGGTGCTAAGGATAGAAATCCAATTTATGCAAATATGTCATACTTTGGCATCATCAAACAAATATGGGAGTTGGATTATACAGAATTTCAAGTTCTGATATTTCAATGCAAGTGGGTTGATAACAGGAGTTCTATTAAAATTGATGATTTGGGATTCGTGAAAGTTGATTTCAGTAAGGTGAGAAAGAAGAACCGTTTATAATGGCATCACAGGAAGTGCAAGTATTTTATGTTCTAGATCCCGCAAACCGAAACTGGTCAATCGTTATGTTATCGACAAAAATAGCTGAAGGGTCAGATGAAAATTCAATGGAAGATGACCCTTTCATTGGGACTTCTCAATCATTTCACAGTGGTCCCAATGTAGATAAAGTTTTTTATGTTAGAGGTGACCACAATGAAAGGATATGGATAGTTGATAGAGCGGTCAAATCCCTCCAGCCTTTAAAAAAAGAGAGTTCAATAACCAGGTTATTGATTTTTATTGTAATATAGATTGTGTTACATTATGTTATTATCTGTTCGCTGCTGCTTTTATGTGATCTAAATTAAATTTTAAACCAGTTCTGCAGATAATGACTTCTTCACCTGCTAATGCACCCAATCCTAAGACACAACATGTCTCTCAACCTGTTGCAGCTGGTCCCACTACTGAGAGAAAACAGGTCTCTCAACCTGTTGCAGCTAATCCCACTACTAATGTACAACAGGTCTCTCAACCTGTTGTAGCTGGTGCTAGTGCCGATGCTAGCGCTTCAGAGAAACATAATGATGATGCAGAAACTTTGGAAATGGTAGGCGATGAAACCCCAATGACAAAAAAAACAGGTGCGCCGTAGTTTGACAGTTTTAGCCAAAATCCTTAAGGAAAAAAGCAAAAGGCATCAAATATGAGGTGGGATGGAATAAACTAGGCCGACATGTACACCCCAACTAAGCCATGTTTAGTAGATACATTGGAATCGTCACTCGACAACGCATGTCGATTGATGTAGAGTAGTGGCACCATGTTTTTAGTGGGTTGAAAACATTAATATGGGAAGAGATTACGGTAACATTATGATATCATCTATTTAATTTATTAAAATAAAATAAAATACTGAAATATTGACTAACTCTTCATCATCTCTTGCAGAGTGAATTTATAGTAATGTTTCGCACAAAGAATATGTTTTAAGACTGGTAAGAAGGATTCATAGAGGCTATCACACCATTTTAACGAAACATCATCTAAGAGATGCCGAAGGGAAAATCAAGCCGCACCCGCCTCCTCTTTATGCACAATTGATATCCCAAGGAACATGGGATGCGTTTTGCAACCGTCGCGCGGAACAGAATTTTCAAGTACATTTTGTTTGGTTACACGTTGTGTAATGTTGTTTGTATTCATCACGTTGATGGATAGGTTTTTATTTATGAAACAACAACTGAGTGCTGAAAATAAAGAACGGGCAGAAAAACCAGCGTACCCCTACCGTAAAGCAAGGCTGGGGTATACTTCAATTGAAAAACAATTGGTACGTATTTTAAATGTACTGTAATAATTTTATGTGACATAAAACAACACTGTAACCATGTTTCTTTGTTTATATGCAGATTGATGAAAAAAATTCTCAAGTCACTTCTATTCCACACCATGTGCTATGGAAGGAGGCTTGTGTTAATAAATAGGGGAAACTGATAGATGAAAACACACAAAAAGTGTGGGAAACATGTGTAAGTATGACATAATATAAACTTGTTTTGCTTTAAATCACTATTACATAACGATGCTTATTTATTTTTCCATATTTTCTATTTGACATAGTCACAGGAATCAACAACACCAGCACCGGATGCAGACATACTTTCAACGGCCTTGATACAGCCAGAACAGTATGGCCGCATCAGAGCTGTGGGTTTTGTGGTGTCACCCAGGCATATTTTCAGGAAAAAAACAAGAGGATGAACAAACTAAATAATTTCATGTAATGAGAGATAGATTAGCTACCCTTGAAGAACTATTCAAAAGTCAGGGAGAGATGCTAAAGTGTTTTTTGGAGGAGAGGCAAAGAGAACAAACAACTCAAGAATAATCCGCGTGAGAAGATCCACCCCTCACCAGCTTTGAGGCGAGCCATTCCCCTCAAAGACCTGACTTAACCGAGGTAATCAATGTTCTAATATTAGTTTTTGTGAAATTTTAATCACATAGGCACTGATAACTTTCATGTAATGATATTCTACAGGGTCAAAATGATAATTATTTATATCTGTCAACTCCCATCCATCGCCTTGTAGCGAGTGCTACGGTGTTCAATATGCAGAATGAAACGCTACACACCAGACCACTTCCAACCGGTCATGTCAAAGTGTCAATTAACGTAGCTCATGAGCCGAGCGCCGATCTACCCATGCCAAATGACGATGACGACATTAATACGGTGGAAAAAGCTGTTGGAAGATTCGTTGAAAGGCCACCGAATCTTGTAAAAAAACATGTCGACTAGGAGGTATTCATTTCAAATCCATTTTTGAAGCAGAACCTTTAACATTAAATTAGAAAATGGATGAACTGATGAATGTTATTACAGAAGTACAAAATGGAGAAGCTAAAACGAAAGAGCGGCTCCAACATTGGATCAACCAACCGATCAAAACGATCTACTGAGAGCGCGTTCACCCCGCCCGTTCTATATCCACATTTAATATCATTGCAAGCTCATGTGGATACGAAAATGAAAGACGAAAAGAGTCATACAATTTTTTGTGAAAAAGATATGTACAGAGAGGAAACATTAGATTTCGTTAGTGCAGATGCTATTTATTAGATCATCACATACAACTGGCTAGGCGCCTCAGTTATAAATGTATACATGAGGTATGTTTTCATGATTTGATTTTATAGAAGCTGATATACTTTGATAATAACGGCTAAATACATCTCATATTTTTCACAGGCGTATATATGAGAAACAATTGAAGGTATTTTCCCATGAATACAAATTTGGACTCGTTAGTCCTCACACCATTTCTACACAATGATAAGAAATAGATTTTAATTTTCTGGCTGAATTAATGTCAAATCTGCTCAAAACGTTTCAAAGTAGAATTACGACTGACCGACTCTTTTTAATACAAACGTTGCAGGGGTAAAACTATAAATTTTAATCATATCAATTATATTTTCATTTCTATCAGTACTTATTTCTTTTTGTGTTTTTAGGGAACATTGGATGCTCACTGCAGTCAATTTGGATACTCCAAAGATTTATTTTCTGGATTCACTGCATGGATATCCAACAAACCGACTACACATGATGGCGATTTTCAATTTTTAATACACTAGATCCAACATTTTATAACTAAATATCTAGTTATATAATTTATATTATCATTTAATGAGGATTTTGTTATGATAGGGGGGTGTATGAATATCGTCTAAAGGCTAGAATGAATCCAGGGCATAAGGACGACAATGCCCACAAGATCTAAAAATGGATAAGTATCTGGGTATATATAATTATATTTCACTATCCAAATACATATCAATACAAATTACTTATTTTTCTCGTTGTTTCTGCAGTGTCCGAAACAAACAAATGACAAGGACTGCAGTTATTATGTTTATAAATTTATGAAAGAGATCATATTTCATGAACAAACTAACATCACTGAAGAGGTATTTTTGAAAATAATTACTACTTTATTTAAAATAATTATTAATACTTTGTGTATTTATATTTTTTCAGTACTACTATGACTGTCGCAAAAACTCCTATTCAGAAGATGATATAAATGTCTTTAGAAATGAATGAGCAGCGTATCTGATGGAATAATGTAAACAAATAGGAAAATGATGCTGAATTCCTGATACTTATGTTATCTTTATGTGGTAATTGATATCTCCCTTTACACTTATTGAGCATCTATGATCTCCCTTTGTTATGTTTCATATCCTTGGATTAGTGAATTCCGACTACTCAGTTTGAAAATGACATAAACTTTAGAAAACAGCACTACTGACATACGGAATACTGAGAAAACGCATTCGGATTGTTTTGAAACTTCAGGAAAATGATCCACGAGTAATTTTTGATGTGTATGAATCGACTGCACCTCAATCTGACGCATAGTGTGACCGGTATGGCTAAACATGCCTGATATTAGTTTGAAAATGACATAAACTTTAGAAAACAACACTACTGACATACGGAATACTGAGCGAACGCGTTCGGATTCTTTTGAAACTTTAGGACAACGATCCATGTGTCATTTGTGGTGTGTAAGAATCAAACTCACCTCAATCCGACACATGGTGTGACCGGTATGGATAAAAGTTTCTGATATCAGTTTGAAAATGAAATAAACTTTAGAAAACAACACTACTGACATACGGAATAATGAGTAAACGCGTTCGTATTGTTTTGATAATTTATTACAACGATCCAAAACTCATTTGTGACGTGTACGAATCGACCTCACCTCAATCTCATGCACGGTGTGACCGGTATGGCTAAAAGTGTCTGATATCAGTTTCAAATTGAGATAAAATTTGGAAAACAACACTACTGACATACGGAATACTAAGCAATCACGTTCGGATTGTTTTGAAAATTTATGACAACAATCCATGAGTCATTTGTGACATGTAAGAATCGACCGCACCTCAATCCGACACACGATGTAATCGGTATGGCTAAAAGTGTCTGATATCAGTTTCAAATTGAGATAAACTTTGGAAAACAACACTACTGACATACGGAATACCTAGAAAATGCGTTCGGATTGTTTTGAAACTTTTGGAAAATGATCCATGAGTCATTTGTGATGTGTACAAATCGACCCCACCTCAATCCGATGCACGGTGTGACCGGTATGGCTAAAAGTGTCTGATATCAGTTTCAAATTGAGATAAACTTTGGAAGATAACACTAATGACATACGGAATACCGAGAAAATGCATTCAGATTGTTTTTGATACTTTAGTAAAACGATCCACGAGTCATTTTTGATGTGTACGAATTGCCCGAACCTCCATCCAACACACGATGTGACCAGTATGGATAAAAGTGTCTGTTATCCGTTTGAAAATGACATAAACTTTAGAAAACAACACTACTGTTATACGGAATACCGAGAAAACACGTTCGGATTGTTTTGAAACTTTAGGACAACGATCCACGAGTCATTTGTGACTTGTAAGAATTGACCGCACCTCAATCCGACACACGGTGTGACCGGTATGGCTAAAACTGTCTGATATCAGTTTTAAAATGACATAAAATTTAGAAAAAAACACTACTGACATACGGAATACTAAGAAAACACGTTCGGATTGTTTTGAAACTTTAGGAAAATGATCCATGAGTCATTTATGATGTGTAAAAATTGACCGCACCTCAATCTGACGCACAATGTGACCGGTATGGCTAAAAGTGTCTGATATCAGTTTCAAATTGAGATAAACTTTGGTAAAAAACACTAATGACATACGTAATACTGAGAAAACACGTTAGGATTGTTTTGATACTTTAGCAAAACGATCCTAGAGTCATTTTTGATGTGTACAAATCGACCGCACCTCAATCTGACGCACGATGTGACTGGTATGGCTAAAAGTGTCTGATATCAGTTTCAAATTGAGATAAACTTTGGAAAACAACACTACTAACATACGGAATACTGAGCAAACGCATTCGGATTGTTTTGAAACTTTAGGAAAATGACCCATGAGTCATTTTTGATGTTTATGAATCGACCACACCTCAATCTGATGCACGGTGTGACCGGAATGGCTAAAAGTGTCTGATATCAGTTTCAAATTGAGATAAACTTTGGAAAACAACACTAATGACATACGAAATACCGATCAAATGCATTTGGATTGTTTTCATACTTTAGGAAAATGATCCACGAGTCATTTGTGACATGTACAAATCGACCGAACCTCAATCCGACACATGGTCTACTGACATACGGAAAACCGATCAAACAACTTCGGATTGTTTTTATACTTTTAGAAAACGATCCACGAGTCATTTTTGACGTGTATGAATTGACTGCACCTCAATCCGATGCACGGTGTGACCAGTATGGCTAAAAGTGTCTGATATCAGTTTCAAATTGAGATAAAATTTGGAAAACAACACTACTGACATACGGAATACCGAGAAAACACATTCAGATTGTTTTGAAACTTTAGGAAAATGATCTATGAGTCATTTTTGATGTGTACAAATCGATTGCAGCACAATCCGACGCACACTGTGACCAGTATGGCTAAAAGTGTCTGATATCAGTTTCAAATTGAGATAAAATTTGGAAAAAAAACTAATGACATACGAAATACTGTGAAAACGCATTCGGATTGATTTGAGACTTTAGGACAACGATCCACAAGTCATTTTTGGCGTGTATTAATCAACCACACCTCAATACGACGCACGGTGTGACCATTATGGCTAAAAGTGTCTGATATCAGTTTGAAAATGACATAAACTTTAGAAAACAACACTACTGACATACAGAATACCGAGAAAATGTGTTCGGATTGTTTTTAAACATTACGAAAACGATCCACGAGTCATTTGTGACGTGTACAAATCGACCGCACCTCAATCTGACGCACGTTGTGACTGGTATGGACAAAAGTGTCTGATATCAGTTTGAAAATGACATAAACTTTATAAAACAACAATACTGACATACAGAATACAGAGAAAACATGTTCGGATTGTTTTGAAACTTTAGTAAAATGATCAATCAGACATTTATGACGTGTACGAATTGACCGCACCTCAATCCGACACACGATGTGACCGGTATGGATAAAAGTGTCTGATATCAGTTTCAATCTGAGATAAACATTGGAAAAAAACACTAATGACATACTGAATACTGAGAAAACGCGTTCGGATTGTTTTTATACTTTACTAAAACTATACACGAGTCATTTTTGATGTGTACGAATCGACTACACCTCAATCCGACGCACGGTGTGACAGGTATGGCTAAAAGTGTCTGATATCAGTTTCAAATTGAGATAAACTTTGGGAAACAACACTAATGACATATGGAATACCAATAAAATGCATGCATATTGTTTTAAAAATTTTGGAAAACGGTCCATGAGTCATTTGTGACGTGTACGAATCGACCAAATCTAAATCCGACACACGGTGTGACCGGTATGGCTAAAAGTGTCTGATATCAGTTTCAAATTGAGATAAACTTTGGAAAACAACACTAATGACATACATAATACCGAGAAAAAGAGTTCGGATTGTTTTGATAATTTATGACAATGATCTAAGAGTCATTTGTGACGTGTACGAATCGACCGTATCTCAATCCGATGCATGGTGTGACCGATATGGATAAAAGTGTCTGATATCAGTTTGAAAATGACATAAACTTTAGAAAACAACACTACTGACATACAGAATACCGAGAAAATGTGTTCGGATTGTTTTTAAACATTACTAAAACGATCCAAGAGTCATTTGTGACGTGTACAAATCGACCGCACCTCAATCTGACGTACGATGTGACTGGTATGGACAAAATGTCTGATATCAGTTTGAAAATGACATAAACTTTAGAAAACAACAATACTGACATACAGAATACAGAGAAAACATATTCGGATTGTTTTGAAACTTTAGTAAAATGATCAATGAGACATTTATGACGTGTACAAATTGACCGCACCTCAATCCGACGCACGGTGTGACCGGTATGGATAAAAGTGTCTGATATCAGTTTCAATCTGAGATAAACATTGGAAAAAAACACTAATGACATACTGAATACTGAGAAAACGCGTTCGGATTGTTTTTATACTTTACTAAAACTATCCACGAGTCATTTTTGATGTGTACGAATCGACTACACCTCAATCCGACGCACGGTGTGATAGGTATGGCTAAAAGTGTCTGATATCAGTTTCAAATTGAGATAAACTTTGGGAAACAACACTAATTACATATGGAATACCAATAAAATGCATTCAGATTGTTTTAAAACTTTTGGAAAACGGTCCATGAGTCATTTGTGACGTGTACGAATCGACCGAATCTCAATCCGACACACGGTGTGACCGGTATGGCTAAAAGTGTCTGATATCAGTTTCAAATTGAGATAAACTATGGAAAACAACACTAATGAAATATGGAATACTGAGAAAAAGAGTTCGGATTGTTTTGATAATTTATGACAATGATCTAAGAGTCATTTTTGACGTGTACGAATCGACCGCATCTCAATCCGATGCATGGTGTGACCGGTATGGACAAAAGTGTCTGATATCAGTTTGAAAATGACATAAACTTTAGAAAACAACACTACTGACATATGGAAAACTGAGAAAATGAGTTCGTATTGCTTTGATAATTTAGGACAACGATCCATGAGTCATTTGTGACATGTACGCATTGACTGCACCTCAATCCGACGCACGGTGTGACTGATATGGCTAAAAGTGTCTGATATCAGTTTCAAATTGAGATAAACTTTGGAAAACAACACTAATGCCATACGGAATACCAAGAAAACGCATTCGGATTGTTTTGAAACTTGAAGAAAATGATCCAGGAGTCATTTGTGACATGTATGAATCGGCCACACCTCAATCCGATGCACGGTGTAACTGTTATGGCTAAAAGTGTCTGATATCAGTTTCAAATTGAGATAAACTTTGGAAAACAACACTACTGACATACATAATACAGGGCAAGCATGTTCGGATTGTTTTGAAACTTTAAGAAAGAGATCCATGAGTCATTTGTGATGTGTACGAATCGACCTCACCTCAATCGGACGCACGGTGTGACCGGTAAAGCTTTTCATTAGATAAAGAATCAATATTTATTAAATGAGATAAATCAATGGAAACCATATTGATTTTACATTATTCCCTTTCATTGTTATAAAAATGAAAACATTTGAGTTTAAAATTTCATATTTTAGTTTCAAATTTCCATATTAATGTATTCTTTCATGTTACTGTTTTAATTTATTTCATTATTGCATTACTAACATAGTATTTGTTTTCTTATATAGGTGAATTTTTTTCCTTGAGTTTGGATGCTTTGTTCGGCAACAAATACTGTCGAGAGCGGATCACGGATATCAAAGGATGAAACATGAATGTTTATAACTGTTAATGAATAATTGTAATTGTAACTATGTAAAAAAATGTTTGAAATGTATATAGCAAGGTGTTTTTTTATATTCAAGATGTTAAGTAAATGTATATACCATTGTCGGTCAAAATATTGTGTGCGGGTGCTATGGTGTGCATGTGCTACATTGTGCAGGTATTCTGGTGTGAAGGTTCTATTTTTTGGTGCAGGTGATGGTGTCTTTATCAGCGCTACTTTGAGCGCTGATAAAGGAAACCTTTAACAGCGCTAGAGGAGCGCTGATATAGGAGACCTTGATCAGCGCTAAAAAAGCGCTGATGAAGGACACCCTTTATCAGTGCTTTTTAGCACTGATAAAGGTCTCCTAGATCAGCGCTTCTCAGAGCGCTGATAAAGGGGACTCCCTTTATCTACACTGGCATTAACAACGCTTTTCTAGCACTGTTAATGCCAGTTTTTAGCACTGATAAAGGGCCAAGTTGTAGTAGTGGGTGTTCTTCGCGATGGAGGAGGACGGTGACCCACCATTAAGGGGCATGAGAACGGCGGCCAGCACCGCCGTCGGCCGCGACGAAGGTGACGACGCAACACCACTATTACGCGAACACCGCCATCGCGATCTCGCCGCGCCGCCCCGGTGGAACCGCCCCCACAACCTCGCCCAGCCGCCCCGGCCGAACCGCTGTCACGGCATCACCGCGCCGCCCTGGCCGAAAATCCTCCCCAACCTTGTCGTGCCGCCTCGGCTGAACCGTTTCTGCGACCTCATCATGCCCCCAGGAGGAACCGCCGCTACGGGCTCGCCGCGCCGCCCTGGCCGAACTGCCCCTAGGGCCTTGCAGCACTGCCCTAGACGAACCGCCGATGCGGCCTCGCCACGCTGCCCCACCCGGACCGCCGAAAACACCAAGCCAAGCCACCGCTACATTGCCGAGCCATCGCCGCCGCCCGAGCCATCGCCGCCGTCCGAGCCGCCTCCACCTTCCGGTCCGAGCTTCCGCCCGAGCCGCCACTGTAACGACCCAAAATTTTGAATAAATCTTGTTTCCTAATTTTTTGTTTTTTATTATTATACTCAAAAAAACTATTTTATTTGATAACATGGGTATAATTAAAATGAGACAGTTGGGTTTCAACTGTTATATGTACATTGGTCAATATGACAATTGGAAACTAAATTTTGCGATTTGTATCTAAATACAAGTGATATTGGTTAATTAATATAGAAAGAAGTTTCGATGGCCTTATCCAGTAGTCTCGGGCCAATCGAAGCTCATCTAACAGAACTTGGAAATGAGGTAGCACCACTGGGCTTTGCTCTGGACCAAAACCAAGCCGAACTTCATCGTGTGAAACTAGAACGGAATCGCCTTTGCGAGAAGTTCAAACTGATAGAAATTACTACTCGTGCGATGTTGGCCGAGCCACCCTCAGATTCTCTTACCTTAGCTCACCTTACACTTAGATCCTATGCTGGTGTTATAAGGGGCTATGTAACGAGACCTTAGAAGCCTTATGTAATTCTCTGATAAATAAAAATTTTGATTTCATCTTATGGTGAAGTTTGTGAATTTTCAGATGTCCAGATAAATTTAGGATGTATATTATTGATGAATTTTGGAAAAAAGGATATTTTAAAAATATTTATGTAAACCTTAAATAACTAATAATGTGTAATGATTTTCAAAAAAATGGTCTTCTACAATTATGTTAAGTTATAATTTTAGAGTCTAATAAGATCAACTTAATTTTTGGTGAATAGTAATTTATAAATAGTGATTTTATGCTTAGGATTAGTAATGTGACCAAATGGATATGTAATCTCATTTAAAGAATGTATTAATATAATATAGGAGCCTTGAGTAAGTAATGGTATTTAATAAAATATGTAAATAACTATTTCAGAAATTATTATTCAAGTATTAGTTTTTTCAGGTGAATAGTTTTTTTAATGAAAAATTAAATTAAAAATATTTTGAAAATTATTTTAAAAAAATGGACTTTATTTTTGAACTCAGAACATCGAGATTATGTTAATGTAATTTTTGTTGATTTTTCTGAAAAAAATGAATTTTCGATGAATAGTTTTTTTATTTAAAAATTAAATTAAATTATTTAGAAAATTATTTTTATAAAATAGAGTTTATTTTTGAAATCATTGCATTGATATTATGTTAAGGTAAATTTTTGGGAGTTTTCTGAAAAAGTTGAATTTTTAGTGAATAGTAAAAATACAGTTTTAGGGTTTCAGGTATGTTTAATGACATCATAACATCATCATGATGATGTCATGAGATATTTTAAGGTATGGGTGACTAAAGGGGATGAATTACTGTATGAGATGTCCTAAGTGTCCAATACCATGAGGAAAAACCATTGTTTTTCCAATACAACCAATGAGGTGTCCCTTGGCCATTAATGCATTGTCCCCTCACTTCCCCTATAAATACCAAGCCATTATATAATCCTTTCCATTCCAAAATCATCCTCAATGAAGTTATGGTCTCCTTACTTCCCAAGCAGTCCTCCCAAGGTGCCGTCAAGCCCCTCAATGTCCCATCCTTCGAGTTTTAAGAGTTACATTTTAAGGTAAAGGATCATACCTCTCTCTTTCTTTCCAAGTACTCTCTTTTATGTCATTTCTTTTATTCTCCATGTTCTTATGTTGCAGAATGTTATTTTATATTAATCATAATATCCTTTTCATGTTCATATGATGATAGACCCCCTCTTACTCTCATCAATTAATTTTATTAAAGTTTAAGTGGCGTCGTTAGGCTGCTGAATTTTTAAGGGATTCTTTCACCTTTCTCGTTTTCAAGATCTATTTTCATGTCATGTCTTTTATGTTCCTTTTTATTATGTTGGGTAATGATATATATATCTATCATAATGATCTTATATGTTCATATTATAAGAGACCCTATTTTATCTCATCAATTCAGTATTTTGATGTTTTAAGTGACGTCGTTACGCTACCAAATTTTTAAGAGATTCTTTCACCCTTCTCGTTTTCAAGATCTATTTTCATGTCAAGTATTTCATGTAACTTTTTATTATGTTGGGGTATAATATATATATATATCATACTTATATTTTATGTTCATATTATGAGAGACCCATTTGATCTCGTTAATTCAGTATTTTTATGTTTTAAGTGACGTCGTTAGGCTGATGAATTTTTCATAAGAGAAATCTTATTTTTGTATTTCTTTCAAGATTTTCATTTCATATTGCATGTCCTTAAAATTTTATTACCATGTTATTATATTCTTCATATTCTGTAAGGGAAATCTTATTTTTGTATTCCTTTTAAGTTTTTCATTTCATATTTCATGTCCTTAACATTTCATTACCATGTTCCTGTATCCTTTATATTCTGTTCTCCTACTGTGTTATGGATCATTTATGAGTGGGTGACCCATTTATCCTCTCTTTTAAATGTTTTCTAAAACCCTGTAAAATAGATGTTATGCTGCAGAATTTTTGTCTCAAAATGTCTCTCTCTTTTTTCTCAAATTCTTTTATTTTATTAAGTGAATACTCAAAGATCTTTCTTCTATAGGGGTATTCACCTATGTATCAAAATTTTCTATTTTAAATTCTAGGATTTATATACACAAAACTCTCTTTCCTTTTTCATGGGTTTAAAGTGACATAAAGATCACGTCTTTAAATCAGTTTTTAAAATGTGATGACTATGAAATGAAACCCATTTCTTTTATGCTATATGGGTTGTCTATGAAATGATTGATGATGATATATGTGGCTAACATGATAATAAAGTAATATTTAAGGGTGTGCTCTGATAGCTCTCCAATGCATTGGGTAAAGACTTAATCTCTAGAGATGACCATTTTTAACGACAACTTGGTTAATAACGTTAGTAATTTTTAATGACACCTTGGGGTTGGAACTTGGTGAAACAGAAATGATTTTCTATGTTAAAGGTTGTATCCACATCATCAAGTAATGAAACACGTTGTTTTTATTATGATATGCCTCATGATCTCTTTATCATGCCTTAATGTTATTTTTCATGACTTTTGATTTATCTCAAGTTCGCATGTAAAATGTTTCCCTTATTTCCCTTACTCGGCCTTCTAGTCACCCTTTCCTTTGATGTATGCTCCCAAGTTATGAGATTCTATAATGAACATAGGATGAAAAAATTAATAAGCCTTTCAAATGTATAAAAATAATGTTTTATGTTGTCATGTATTAAGTTCTTGGTTTCCAAGACACTAAACCTTAAAGATCCTCGGTTTTGTATAATGTAATGAAAGTTTATGTGATAAAAAGGCGGGATGTCATATTTGGTATCAAAGTATGGATTATTTATTTGTGGAAATTAGGATATGAAAACAATATAAATAACCCTATAGAAATGTTTAAATATAGGAAATCTTCCTTGTATTTTGGTGATTATTGAGTAATTGGCTTATCAAGAAAATGATTCCATGTCTGGATACGAGAAGGTAGAGGTGGATCTAGCATAGATGTACATAAGGGTAAAACCCGAAAACACCGCTTGAGCTAGAATCGAATGGGAACTGGTACACGACAAGGGGCTTTGCTGCACTCTTGGTTACGACACTCCCGAGGGATATGCTTTGGTAAATTAATAAGCTTTGTATGAACCATTATAAAAGGGACAAAGATAAAATAAAATAAATAATCTCGTAAGAATATACGATCATGGATAACCTAGATTGGAACCTAGGGATTACAAGTTAGGATATACTTTTCTTCTACATGTTTATACTTCTATGCTTAATGTTTCCTTTTCATAATTATTGGCTATGTATTTAAAATCCAAATTATACTTTCTTTTCTTAGTTAATGGTAGGAAATAGAAGAACATTTCCCAACAATCAATGTGATAGGAAATGTGACGATTTCTCTATTAATGTGACAAAGATGACGAGAGATCAAGTTGAACATATTGTAATTATGACAAACCGGCTATCAAACATCACAATTATTAATTGTTACCTAATTGAATTCCCAAATTCATCAATGAAGAAGAAGACGAAGTCTCAAGGATGTTCATCTGATAAAGTTGATAAGGGAAAGAAGACCCAATTTCCTTTGTGCAAAAATTGTGCAAAGGGGCACCAAAGAGAATGTCACAAAAGAACCGGGAGATGTTTAAAGTGTGGGGTGATAGGGAATAAAGTATCCTATTGCTTCAAAAAATGGATAATGTGATGAATAGAGATAAGGTTTGATCTAATGTACCTTATACTTTTCAATGTCGTAAATGTGGAGAAGTTGGAAATTATCCAAGGCAATGCTCTCTTTGAAGGGATGAGAAGCATGATGAGCATGAACAATCTTCAAGGACAAGGGAACAATTCAAGTCTTATACTGATATGGATCATGATGACTAAAGTACATGTAACTTCTTCCCAATAATTGTCTTTGTCAGGTTGTATTTTAGTTCGTACTCTATGAGCATATCTTTAATGTTTTCAATGAACATTGTGTCACTACCTAAGATGAGTTTATATCATTAAGGAAAAAATCTATTGTTATGTATCACAAGTTGATGTATTGAAGTTGTTCTTCTTGAATAAAAAATGATTAGGGGATTAAAAGATGATTATTATTTTGGAAGACGTTCACTATTTTGGGAACCCTATATGATCGAGGTAAATAGATTACTACGGTATTTTCTTTGAGGAGTAAGGGTTGACTTATATTTTTAAGAATCGATGAATTTATGGTGAACTTATAGTAATTTAGGTTACTTATGGAAATGATTAACCTATCTCGGGGAAAATATGTTTAGGTTAGTTACTTTTGTTATAAGATGTTAGGAGCAGTTGATGTTGTTTGGAGGTGAACGATAAAGTTTCTATTGGAAGACTATGTTATCCAATGCTTCTTGTATTTGGGTTTCAATATTAGTTTGGTTTATTTTGAAGAATTTTAAGGACAGTTATATATGGAATGGTCTATGATAAACTTTGTATAGTACCGTGGAACTTTTATAATTTAAAATAGTTTCCCTTCCTATGGGGTTCTTTATTTTTACAGAGTTGTTTTATCTTACGCTTTATGTTTTTCGGTTAAATGATTAATGATAGATAGTTATTCTTTCGTGGATTACGTGATTCTCTAGAAGATGATTCTTGTACATTGATGAGACCAAGTAGTTTTGAATGCTCTTTGTTTGGAGAAAAGATTAGTCTTGGTGGAAACTTATTAAGGGAGGAAACTCTACTTGAAGGTAAATATATTTCCTTGTGTTTTTATTATATGTAGTAAATGAATTCCTCAAAATTATTAGAAGGAACGTAAAACAAAAACGTTTTTGGTTTAAGTTTCCTACTAGGTAATCAATATCCATTTAACCCATCACAAGTTTGTGATTTTCTGGTGGTTAACTTCCTCTTAGAGATGTTTTCTATTGCTCTCCCTTAGAACTTGACCCTTTGTTTTCTCCTTAATATCCATGTTTTCCTACATGGAATCCTAGTATGGGTTTACTCGGGTGACCTTTGTACTTATTTTTCATTCTTTTAAAGTAATAGTGTTACTAACTCTTTTTCCTATGTGGGACTTTCAATGAAATTTCCAAGCACAATTTCAAAAATTGCGAGGACACAATTTCTTAAGGGGGGAAGATTGTAACAAACCGATATTTTGAATAAATCTTGTTTCCTAATTTTGTGTGTTTTATTTTTATACTCAACAAAACTACTTCATTTGATAACAGGAGTATAATTAAAATGAGACCACTGGGATTCAACTATTATATGTCCATTGGTCAATATGACCATTGGAAACTAAATGTTGCGATTTGTCTCTAAATAGAAGTGATCTTGGTTAATTAATATAAAAATAAGTTTCGATGGCCTCATCCAGTAGTCTCGGGCCAATGGAAGCCCATCCAAAAGAACTTGGGAAGGAGGTAGCATGACTGGGCTTTGCTCTCGACCAAACCGAAGATGAAATTCATCATGTGAAGCTAGAACGGAATCTCCTTCGCGAGAAGTTCAAACTGATAGAAATTAATACTCATGCAATGTTGGCCAAGCCGCCCTCAGATTCTCTAACCTTAGCTCACCTTATATGTAGATACTATGCTGGTGTTATAAGGGGATATGTAACAAGACCTTAGTTTCCTTATGTAATCCTTTGATAAATAAAAATTACGATTTCTTCTTATGGTGAAGTTTGTGAATTTTCAAATGTCTAGATAAATTTTGGATGTATATTATTGATGGATTTTGGAAAAAGGATATTTTAAAAATATTTATGGAAAACTTAAATAATTAATAATGAGTAATGATATTTAAAAAATGGACTTCTTCAATTATATTAAGTAAGAAATTTAGAGTCTAATAAGATCAACATAATTTTTGGTGAATAGTAATTTATGAATAGTGATTTTACACTTAGGATTAGAAATGTGACCAGATGGATTAGTAATCTCACTTAAAGAATTTATTAATATAATATAGGCACTTTGATTAAGTAATGCGATTTAATAAAATAGGTAAATAACTGTATCAGAAATTATTATTCAAGTATAAGTTTTTTCAAGTGAATAGTGTTTTTAATTAAAAATTAAATTAAAAATATTTAGAAAATTATTTTTAAAAAATGGACTTTATTTTTGAATTGGGAACATTGATATTATGTTAAGGTAATTTTTGGTGATATTTTTGAAAAAAATGAATTTTCTGTGAATACTGTTTTTATTTAAAAATTAAATTAAAAATATTTAGAAAAATATTTATATAAAATGGTGTTTATTTTTTAATTCTTTTCATTGATATTATGTTAAGGTAAATTTCAGGGAGTTTTCTGAAAAAGCTGAATTTTCAGTGAATAATAAAAATACAGTTTTAGGGTTTCAGGTATGTTTAATGTCATCATAACTGCATCATGATAATTTCATGAGATATTTTAAGGGATGACTGACTAAAGGGGATGAATTATTGTATGAGGTGTCCCAAGTGGCCAATAAAATGAGGAAATACCACTTGTCTTTCCAATACCACAAATGAGGTGTCCCTTGGCCATTAATGCCTTGTCCCCTCACAGCCCCTATAAATACCAAGCCATTATCTCATCCTTTCCATTCCAAAATCATACTCAATGAAGTTAGGGTCTCCTTACCTCCCAAGGAGTCCTCCCAATGTGCCCTCCATCCCCTCAAGGTCCAAACCTTCGAGTTTTAAGAGTTACGTTTTAAGGCAAGGGATCCAACCTCTCTCTTTCTCTCCAAGTACTCTCTTTTGTGTCATTTATTTTATGCTCCATGTTCTTATGTTGGAGGATGTTATTTTATATTCATCCTACTTTCCTTTTCATGTTCATATTATGAGATACCCCCTCTTGATCTCATTATTTCATTTTATGAATGTTTAAGTGGCGCCGTTAGGCTGCCAAATTTTTAAGGGATTCTTTCACCCTTATCATATTCAAGATCTATTTTCATGTCAAGTCTTTCATGTTACTTTTTATTATGTTGGTTTATGATCTATATATCTATCATACTGATATTTTATGTTCATATGATGAGAGACCCTATTTGATCTCATCAATTCAGTATTTTGTTGTTTTAAGTGACGTCATTAGGCTGCCGAATTTTTAAGGGATTGTTTCACCCTTCTCATTTTCAAGATCTATTTTCATGTCAAGACTTTATTGTTACTTTTTATTATGTTTGGGTATGATATATATATATCTATCATACTGATATTTTATTTTCATATGATGAGAGACCCATTTTATCTTGTCAATTCAGTATTTTGAAGTTTTAAGTGACGTAGTTAGGCTGCTGAATTATTCAAAAGAGAAATCTTATTTTTGTATTCCTTTCATGTTTTTCATTTCATATGGTATGTCCTTCAAATTTTATTACCATGTTCTTATATCCATTATATTCTGTTCCCCTACTGTGTTATGGATCATTTATGAGTGAGTGACCCATTTTCCCTCTCTTTTCAATGTTTTCTAAAACCCTGTAACATAGCCGTTATGCTGTAGAATTTTTGTCTCAAAATGTCTCTCTCTTTTTTCTCAAATTAGTTTATTTTATTAAGTGAATACTCAAAGATAGTTCTTCTATAGGGGTATTCACATATATATCAAAATGTTCTATTTTAAATTCTGGGATTTACATACACAAAACCCGCTTTCCTTTTTCGTGGGATTAAAGTGACATAAAGATCACGTCTTTAAAGCAGTTTTTAAAATGTGGTGACTATGAAATGAAACCCATTTCTTTTATTCTATATGGGTTGTTTATGAAATTATTTATGATTATATATGTGGATAAAATGATAATAAAGTCAAATTTAAGGGTGTTCCCTAATAGCGCTCCAATACATTGGGTAAAGACTTAATATCTAGAGATGACCATTTTTATCGACACCTTGGTGAATAACCTTGGTAATTTTTAATGACTCCTTGGGGATGGACCTTGGTGAAAGAGAAATGATTGTCTTTGTTAAATGTTGTATCCACATCTTCATGTAATGAAACACGTTATTTTTATTATGATATGCCTCATGATCTCTTTATCATGCCTTATTGTTATTTTTCATGACTTTGATGTATCTCAAGTTCACTTGTAAAATGTTTTCCTTGTTGCCCTTACTAGGCCTTATGCTCACCCTTTCCTTTGATATATGCTCCCAGGTTATGAGATGCTGTAATGAAATTAGGATGAAAAAACTGAATAATCCTTCCAAGTGTTTAACAAGAATGTTTTATGTTGTCTTGAATTAAGTTCTTGGTTTCCAAGACACTAAACCTTAAAGATCCTCGGTTTTGTATAATGTAATGAATGTTTATGTGATAAAAGGCGGGATGTCATAGCCACTGCCATCTGGGTCAAGCTTCCACTACCCTTCCTACCGAGCCACCCCGCGGCCTCATGCCCTTTGTGACCCTCTACGGCCTCGCAGCCACCCATGGCCTCGCGGCCCCCCCGCGGCCCCGTGACCCCCCACGACCTCCCTACCTCACGCCCCCCATGACCACCCGACCACTGGCGGCCTCACGGCCTCAAAACCACCCTAGGCCCTCTATGTCCCCACGCGGCCTTCCGAGCTAGAAAAAGCAGGCCTGGCCGCCCAGCAGGCTGGGCCGAACCCAATGGGCTGGGCCGCCCAGCGGGCCGGACCCGGGACCACTACGAGCTATTTACGATTTTTTGGATTCAACATTGGCACTAGACGTTTGTTTGAAAAACTGTCAGTGAAACTAAAATTCTTGGAGCAAGGTAGTCTCTTTGAGTATAATCCACTGGATTTTTGGGTGATGTTGAAGTACAATTGGGTTGGATCTAGCATGAATCCAACCGGGCCCCTAGGACAAAAGGATAATAACTTACAGACCAGGCATCCGACAGACGCGCCCTCTATTGCGTTGAGACCAATATGACATGGAGAACCTTTGAGATACTTCATCGTTGGACATCATGGTAGTTGGAGAATCAACCAGTGGCTTGTGATGCGGACTCTCCTAGATACGAGCAAGCATTGTGCGAAAACCCAGTAGCTGGATGTGACAAGAAGGATGTTCCTAGCTATCCTGTGGGGATCAGCTCATTGTGATCCTATTTGGGTTAGATCCTAGAAATCTTGTGTGGGTCAGCTGCTAGTGATCCTGTGTGGGTCAGCTCCTAGCGATCCTCTGTGGGTCAGCTCCAGTGATTCTGTGTGGGTCAGCTCCTAGCGATCCTATGTGGTTCAGCTCCTAGCGATCCTGTGGGGGTCAGATCTAGGGATCATGTGTGGGTCATCTCCTAGGGATCATGTCTGGGTTAGCTCCTAGAAATCTTGTGTGGGTCAACTCTTAGCTATAAAATATGGGTCAACTCCAAGAGATCCTAAGTGGGTCAGTTCCAGCGATCCAGCGTGGGTCAGCTTCAAGCGATTCTGTGCAGGTTAGTAGCAGGGTCTCTTAATAAAGTAAGATGATTTAGTAGTTACATCTAATCACCTAAAATACTATACATAAAGATATACCTAGTGTGAGATGAGTCATAACCTCTGTGTTCCTTCATGATTGAGATGGATTACTTGATAACTTAGGTATATGTATGAGCATGTACCTAAGTAGGGTTATCTGTTGATTTCATACTTTGTGGTTTATACTTGGGGGATTTTGTGAGACATTGAGGGTCTCAGGGTCATTACTAAGTATCGTTATACTCACCCCTATATGGGATATTCCCTCACCTTGTTGTGTTGCATGTAGATGATGAATAATGCTGACTGAGGATGAGGGTACCAGGACTGGAGGTAGCTCGATGGTGAACCTAGATGAGGCGTACCATAGATACGACCGATCGAGAGCTGTACCTACCCTTCAGGTAGGATCCTTGGTGGATGATAATAGGAGCTGTTCCAGTTACATGTACCTTCAGAAATCTTGTACTTTTCATTTTTCATTGTACTTTCTAGTTGGGATTGTATTCTGACCCCTTTTTACTTATTGTACTCACTCTGTTTTTTATTCAGTTTACTTGAGTTCATATCTAGATGTGTGCTTGGTTGTGTGTGTTAAAGTTTATAAAGGAAATGCCTTCCCAATTTTAGAGATTACGCCTTCGGTGCTAGTTGTCAGCCCCTGAATTATGGAAGGCGGGCTTGGGGAAGTCACGACACGAGCCCCAGGGGATGGGTCATGACAAATTAGTATCAAAGGAGTCGGTTCTATCACATAACATAGGACTGTAAACTTTATTTTAACAACAATTGTGTTAAGTGTAATGAGTGTGGTTATCAGTTTAGGGAATCCATTGTTGGTGCGGTGGCCGATGTAACCATACACCCGGACCCTGACTTATGATTTCCGACTCAGTGCATGAAAACACTAACTGTGTTGGTGTTTTCAAGATTATTCTTTGTGAAATACTTGTTTCATCTTCCCAGGTAAAAATTATTTACCATGGCGCACCGGTTTCTATTCAGGATGCCTCCATGAAGACATCCATCTAGGGTTCCGAGAGTTGTACGCATTGATAACCCACCAAGCGATGAGGCCTCACTGCATAGACCCTTTCTAGTAGAGGCACCAGCGGAGGCACCAGCAGTACCTTAACTATCGAGCCATCGATGCCACCAGCCCTTGTAGTAGATGGTGCACATTGATTGAGCGCGTTGCATGAGTTCTAGTGCCAGAGGCCACCTAGGTTCAGGAGAAAGATAGACCCACAGGCAGCTGAGGATTGGATGGAGGCTGTGGTGAGAGTCCTATGACTCGTAGGGACACCAGCCGTTCTCAAGGAGATCCTTGCCGCCAGCCTTCTACATGAAACAACAAGAAGATGGTGGAGCTTGATGCTCCATTTTCATGACGAGGAAACACTTCTCTGGGCAGACTTCGAGAGCCTGTTTTGGGTAGAGTTTTTTCCAGCAACACTACGCAATGTGCACATACAGAAGCTACTTCATCTGCAGCAGAGCAGCATGAAAATGGATCAGTACTCAGCGAGGTTCACTGACCTCTCACGCTACTCCCCAAATATGGTTCGAGACCCATTCTTCAGGGCCCGAACCTTCGAGCAGGGGTTCAGGTGAGAGATCAGAGATTCGATGATTTCACTCAGCAGCCTAACATAGGTGGGGGTGTTAGAGAGAGCCCTCTTAGTGGAGAGTTTCCCTGTTGAGCAGTCACCAGTCGCGAGACCCACTACCATTCATCACGTAGTGGAGTCTTCTTTAGCTGGCAGAAGAAAGATTTCAAAGAGGTCCAAGAGGACCTGACCTACCTGTGGACGACCGCATTACTCAGGATTGGTTGTGTGGGGCACCCGAGGCTGAGATAGTCATTCTTGGAGGAGGCATATCCACATGGCTCATGATTGTCCGACCCACCATACATATGATCAGTAGGTAGTCGAAGGACCTACTAGGCAGAGACAGAGGTTCGACCAAGGAGGTCCGTAGGAAGAAGGTGGACGTGGCAGAGGAGCTGGTCATGCAGCTGGCGGTGGGCGACAAATCTAGATGTTACTGCCACCACCACAAGGAGGTTCACCCTGACCGCAAGGATCAGGTGGACATGGGTGAGATTAGCTCAAGGAAGCAGAGGCCTATGACCACGACAATCTAGATATGATATGATGTATGATATGCGTCTACTCCACCTTAGCTGCAATACTTACAGACACAGGTTCCAGTCATTCATTTTTTTCCACAGGCCTCGTTTAGAGCTTAGAGATTCCGATGGAGTCGTTGGATCGATCATTATGGCTAGAGACTCATATGGGATTGGATTCAATGATTAAACAATGGTGACAACAGTGTGAGATTACTCTAGGAGGTGAGAGCATCAGCCAGGATCTCTTAGGAGCATCATCGAGACCTTATGATGTCATCTTGGGTATGGACTTATTTTCTACATTCCGTGCTCAGATTGACTACATTAGGCGCAATGTGCGGAGTATATGCATAGATGGGACTAGATTTACCTTCACTGGCGAGAAGGGAGCCTTTGCAGCACAAGATGGACTTACCTGGAGGAGGGAGAAACCTATTACACATCAGTTGGCTAGCCATACCCTCAGAGCGATTGGTGTGGAGAGTCCGAATTATCCTGTAGTGGTGGACTAGTACATGGATGATTTCCCGGATGATGTTCCAGGTCTGCCTCCTCGCAGTGAGGTGGACTTTTACAAAGAATTGTACAACGGGACGACACTGATATCTACACCAGCGTATCGGATGTCTCCCGCGGAGCATCGCGAGCTACGTGTACAGCTAGAGGATTTACAAAGGAAGTGATTCATTTGGCCCAGTGTTTCTCCCTAGGCTGCCCTGATTTTGTTCATCAAGAAGGCGGATGGGAGCTTGAGACTTTGTGTCGACTATTGTCACCTGCGCCAGGTGATCATGAAGAACAAGTACCCACATTCGAGGATTGATAACCTCTTTTATCAGCTGAAGGGAGCACGATGGTTGTCAAAGATAGACCTCAGATCTGGCTATCACTAGCCCAAAGTGCGAGATGAGGATGTGTAAAAGATGACTTTCAGATGGTGATATGTCCATTAAGAGTTATTGGTTATTCCATTATGTATAACCAATGCTCTATTGGTGTTCATGGGACTCATGAACATGACCTTTCAGCCATACCTTGATCGCTTTGTAGTAGTCTTCATCGATGACATTCTGATCTACTCAGCTACAGATTTGGAGCATGCTTATCATTTGAAGGAAGTACTGTACAAACTCCGAGAGCACCATATTTATGGTAAAATCTCGAAGTTCCAGTTTTAGATCCGATAGGTTCACTTTCTGGGACATGTCATATCGGAGGCTGGAGTTGCAGTGGATCTAGTAAAGATTGAGGCGATACATGCTTGGGAGCCACCTAGGATTGTGATTAATGTACATGGTTTCCTGGGTTTGGATGGATACTACCAGAGATTTGTGCCAAATTTTTCCACAGTTGTTTCACCACTATCATCATTGGAGAAGAAGGGGAAACCCTTTGTGTGGTCGGAGAGATACCAACAGTGTTTTCAGGAGATGAGGCTGAGGCTAAGTAGTGCCCCTAACTTGAGGCTTCCAGAATAGGTCATAGGGTATGTAGTCTACTATGATGCATTAGGGACCGAAATAAGATGTGTCCTGATGTAGGAGCGAGTGGTGATCGCATATGGTTCTCAATAGCTAAGATAACATTAGCCGAACAATGCTACCTATAACCTAGAGTTCGTTGTAGTGGTCTTAACCTTGAAGATGTGACGACACTATCTGATAGGATATCTCTTTACAGTCTACTCAGATCATAAGAGTATCAGTTATATCTTCTCTCAGAAGGACCTGAACCAGAGACAATGACGTTGGCTTGAGTTCCTCTAGGACAATGACATCGAGATAGTCTATACTCCCAAGAAGGGGAACATTGTTGCAGATGCACTCACTAGGATATCTAGTATATGACTACTAGTCCAAGCGACAGAGAAGCTAGCTGCTTTTTAAATATCCTACACTTAATATGATAGAGTGGCTTTTCTTTAGTCTCTTACAGTCACCCCCCTCTTCTTTAGTGAGTTAGAGAGGTGCAGCTTAGGGATGCTGACTACATGGATGGACGTGCTCAAATATTTGTAGGGTAGGCATATGATGGATTTTCTAAAGGTGGGGAGCATGTATTGTTCTTTATAGGATGTACCATGGTACCAGTATCAGTTCAAGAGGAATTATTGAGGGAGTTCCACACATCCCCTCTAGCGGTACATCCAGGAGTGGTGAAGATGTATCAGGACCTCCAATGACAGCACTGGTGGGAGGGAATAAAGAAGTAAGTAGCGGAGTTTGTCTTTCGGTGCCTCACTTTTCAGAAAGTGAAGGCGGAGCATCAGGTACCATCAAGCTTAGTTCTGACTTTAGAGGTCCTAGAGTGGAAGTGGGATGAGATATCCATGGACTTCGTGACAGGACATTCACATATATTTAGAGGCGATGACCTTATTTGGGTGATGATCGACCGACTCACCAAGTCAGCCCACTTTCTATTGATCAGATAACAGGGTTCAATAGAGAGCTTGAGACTCCTCTATGTGCAAGATATTTTGTGGCTACATAGATTACCATCAATGATTGTCTCCCATCATGATGCACGTTTTACATCCTGATTATGGATGGGGTTACAGGAGGATTTAGGGAGACAACTTCGTTTGAGAAACGACTTCCATCCTCAAAAAGATGGTCAGACTGAGCAGACCATTCAGAACCTCGAGGAAATACTGCATGCTTGTGTCCTCAACTTTAGTTTTAGCTAGGAGGATCACTTTCCTTTTGTAGATTTTTCATAAAACAACAGCTATCACTCCACCATTGGGATGGAACCTTTCGATGCATTGTACAAGTGACCTTGCAGACTACCCTTATGCTGGACTGACATAGGGGAGTCAGCACTCGTGGGACCATAGATGGTACGGGATACCACGGAGAAGGTGCAGATAATCCCGGAGGGGATGAAGACTACACAAAGTAGGAGGAATTATTATTCTGACAGGAGACAGAGACCTCTGGAGTTCGAGGATGGTGACCACATCAATCTACGAGTCTCACCATGATGAGGTTTATCGAGATTTGGCCGAGGAGGAAAGTTATCTCCAAGATTCATCAAAACTTTTCAGGTTCTCAGTAGAGTTGGCGAGGTGGCATACCACTTAGCTCTTCCACCTCAGTTGCACTGGGTGCACGACATCTTCCACGTATCCCAACTGAGGAGATACGTGCACGACCCTTGTCACATCATTGACCATGGTGAGTTGGACGTCGACAATGGGGATACTTTTATGGAGATTCAAGTAGAGATTTAGGATCAACAAGAGCATGTCCTTTTTGGATGTTCGATACCTCTGGTGCATGTTTTCTAGCAACATAGGGACCTCCAAGAGAGCACATGGGAGCGGGAGGCTCAGATGCATGCTCAGTACCCCCACTTGTTTACCTTGTTTGAGTTGTGGATTATGGGGACGTAGAGCCCTGAGGTGGGTAGAATGTAAAGAAATGGAATTTTCCATGTAATTTTTTTCTAAAATATATGGGATTTTTATGAGTCCTCAAAAAATTGATGGTGCATGATTATGAGGCCCGGAGTGCCTGGAATGGATTTCTGAGTTTTTCATCGGTTATGTTTAGTAAATGTATGAGTGGGTTTTTATAACTTTTGAATCAGTGCTCGGAATTGAAATCTAAGGGCACCGTTGAACTCACAGGGCTAATATTCTCTTAAGGAGACTTTCACCTCAATGACAGTTGGTCAATTGTGAAAGTTAGTTTTTGGGTTTTTTTGTGAAAGAATAAAATAAAAATAAAATTGTGTAACAGTTTATTTTTATTTGAAATACCCATGTGGATGTTTGGAGGTGAGGACCACCCGAACTAAACCACCCTTTGAATGTTAAGAGGTGGGGACCACTAGAAATAATCCCCCCTTATGAGGTTATGGTGGTGGGGACCACCCGAGCCTAAACCCCCAATTTGAATTTTAGAGGTGGGGACCACCCAACCCCTCTTAATGGGGAGAAACCTCCTAAGTCCCCATACATTCCACCCCTCATAATTAAATTGAGCCATTAAATTGGGCCAATTAATTGAGATAATTTAATTGTGCCAACGCAATACACTAATTATGCCAACTTGGTTGTGCTAACATAATTAATCCTTTAAGTTAATCATATTTGAACCATTTTATTTTTTGGGTGGAATTGTGGGAACCCTTTGAGGATTACACTTCTTCCATGAAGAACACTCTTCCAATGAAGAACGACGACTTCGAATTCTTCCTTAGGACACCCTCCAATGAAGAATTTCTTCGACTACGATGAACCAATGTACGAGCCTGAGATTGGAGGTGTGTGGTGGACGAGACGAACGATGATAACTTCAACTTCTTCTCACTCCAATGTTAATGAACAATCCAAGGTTGGGGTTTACTATAATATGATTACCACTTTCTAGGTTCTCCGCATCTAAATCTTTTGTGAGATTTGGGAATAGTGATTGATGAGGATTGTAGGGAGGGTGTTTGATTATTGTTTTCTTTACCTTTTCTTGATACTCTTGTTCTTGTTGTGCCACTTGCTACTACTCTAATATAGAGAGTGCGGGCCAAACTAACCAGGCCCATCATCTTTGTAATTCTTGTGATGAATTGGGGTGTTCTTCACAATGGAGGAGGACAATGACCAACCCTGATGGGGCACAAGAATGGTGGCTGGCACCACCACCAGACACGATGAAGGCGATGGCGCAATGAGGCCTTTTCACGATCACCACCGCTGCGACCTCTCCACACCGCCCTGGCCAAACCGTCGTCATGACCTCATCGCGCCGCCCCCGAAGGACCGCCGCCATGACCTCACCACACTTCCTCTACCTCGCTGCCCCGCCCTGCTAGAGCCGTCGCAGCCATCCAATCTGCGACCACCATTCGGTCCGAGCCGCCGCCCGAGCCGAGCTTCCGAGCTAGGCTTCCGCCGCCTTTCCATGCCAAGGCGACGACCGAGCTGTCGCTGCTATCCGAGCTATCACTACTGTCATGGCTGTGCCGCTGCCTGAGATGCCACCACCGTCCGGTTCAATCCGCCGCCTCCCTTCCGGCCGACCCGCCCCGACCGAGCCGCCTCGTGGCCTCGCACCCTCCGCAACCCTCTGCGGCCTCGCGGCCGCCCGCGACCCTCCGTGGCCCCTTGTGGCCTATTGGGCTGGACCCTGCAAGCCAGTCGGAACCCAACGAGCCGGGATTCCCTACAGGTTAGGTTGGGCCTGGTCAGTCCGACTGGGTCGGACTAGAACTAGGCGCACTATGACCCATTTACGCTATTTTGGCCATAACATTGACATTGGATGTCCGTTTCACGAACTGTCAGCGGTTCTGGAGATCATGGAGAGAGATAGTACCATTGATTATACCCCACTGGTGTTTTGGGTTAGGTTGAGGTATAGTCCGGTTGGATCGAGTACGAATCCAATCAGGCCCCCGGGACTAAAAGACTAATAATTCACAGAACATGAGTCCAATTGATGCACCGTCTATTGCATTGAGACCCCTATAACATGGAGAACTATTGAGATAATTCTTTGTGGGACATCATGGAATTTAGAGAATAGACCAGTGACATGGGTAGAAGACTCTTCCAGAGACAAGAAATCCTAGTGCAGAAACCCAGTAGCAGGTTGTGACGAGAAGAGTGCTCCTAGGTATCCTGTGCTGGTCAGCTCCTAGCGATCCTGTCTGGGTTAGATATTAGCGATTCTGTGTGGTTCAGCTCCTAGCTACACTCTGTGGGTCAGCTCGACTAATCCTGTGTGGGTCAGCTCCAACGATCCTGTGTGGGTCAGCTCTTAGAGATCCTGTGTGGTTCAGCTCCAGCGATCCTGTGTGGGTCAGATTCAGCGATCCTATGTGGGTCAGCTCTAGCTATCCTGTGTGAGTCATCTCTTAGCGATATTGTGTGGGATAGCTCCAAGTGATCCTCTGTGGGTCAGCTCCCAGCGATCCTCGGTTGGTCAGTTCCTAGCGATCCTCTGTGGGTCAGCTCCAACGATCCTGCATGGGTCGGTTCCTAGCGATTCTGTGGAGGTTTGCAGCGGAGCCTCTTAATGGAATAAGATAATTTAGTAGTTACATATAATCATCTCGACTACTATACCTAAAGATATACCTATAGTGAGATGAGTTAGAACCTCTTTGTTCCTTCATGATTGAGATGGATTACTTAATATCTTAGGTATATGTATGAGCATATACCAAAGTAGGGTTATCTATTGATTTAATACTTTGTGGTTTGTCCTTCGTGGATCTTGTGAGACCTTGAGGGTCTCGAGGTCCCTTCTGAGTATCATTATAATCATGCCTGCACAGGATAGGCTCGCACCTTGTTGTGTTGGATGCAGATGATGGACAATGAAGACTAAGGACGAGGGTACCAGGACTGGAGGTAGCTCAGAGGAGGACCTAGATGAGGCGTATCGTAGATATGACCAATTGAGAGCTGTACCAACCTTTTAGGTAGGTTCCTTGGCAGGTGATCACAGGAGATGATACAGTTACTTGTACTTTAAGCTGTCTTGTACTTTCCAGTTTTCCTTGTACTTTTGAGTTGGACATATATTCTGGCCCCTTTTTACATTTTGTACTCACTCTATTTATTGTTCTGCTTACTTGAGTTCATATCATGTTGTGTGCTTGGATGTGTGTGTTATAGGTTATAAAGGCAATGCCTTCCCAGTGTTAGGGATTAAGCTTTTGGTGCTAGTCGCCAGCCCTTGGCCTATGGAAGGCGGGCTTGGGGTAGCCACGACACGGGCCCCAGGGGACGAGTCGTGAAATGTTATATAAACCTAAAAACATATCAAATCTCAATAAAATTCTCCCAAAGTAATCCAATCATCGAAAGAGTATTAATGCTTTGAAACCTATGATCATCATTTAATCTACCACTAAATCATAACTCTCAAATTTAGAAACCCTAATTATTAAATGTTCTTTATAATATTTTAACCATAATTTGCTATCATATTCCTTAATACTTATATCCTATACACAAAAATATAAATCATTTCATAAGATTGAAAAAGGTCAAAGCCAAAGATAAGAAATAATCCATGACTTTCAGATGTTATTTTCAGCTTCCTAATCGTCAACTATAATGGAATAATGTATTTTCATATAGTTATATATATAAGATATTTATGATCTCATTCATTATCCATATGTAATATCATTATATTTTTAAATGAATGTATATAACGTACAAGATACAAACCATCAAACTTAAACGAACCACAAAATATTATTTTGTGACCGCTATATCCTTAACATTAAATTGGTGGTTATTATTTAGAATAATTTATTTGTGAAATATATAATGGTCATAAAAAATTATTATTTATTAATTAATTATTTTAAAATAAGATCTTGGTTTTCAGTTAGTTCAAAAAATTTATTTTCTTTAAAAATGTTTTTTATTAATTTTTATGATAAAATAATATTAATAAATTTTATAGATTTTATAAAATTTATTTTAAAAATTAAATTTATTTTTGAAATTATCATGTCAAAATTACCTTTGCATGAATTTTTTATAATTTTGTGAAAAGTTTTATTTTTCAATGAATAATTAAAAATAGGGGTTTCTTTGTTGAAATCTGTATTTTATTTAAGATTTTTAAAAATTAAAATTATTTTTTGGATTAGTTTAAAATTTTAATTAGTTTTATTTTATTAAAATTATTTATTTGGAATTTATTTTATACCAAAATTTATCATAAATATATATTTTAAATGTGCATGTTTTTGAAAAGCTGTTTTTCGTTGGGTTTTTCCAGTTTTATTTTAAATTAAATTCTTAAAATTCTGATATTTTAATTTTGAATAATGGAGATGATATTTATAATATAGATTTAAATATTTATTAAATATGTGTCTTTTAATGTTGGATATAATGAATATTAACCTTAATAGTTTTTATTACCTTGGTAATGAGTAAATCTTGTAATTTAGGTCACAAAAAAAAAGATAAAAACCATTAATTAACACAAAAACTTTACAAAATCATATTTTATAAGTTTATCAAGACCATAATAATCTATGAGGTATATTTTATTAACTTTTTGTTCCACTTGGATGAGATTATGACCTTTATAATATTATATTTAATGAATAGTCAAACATGTAACTGTCTTGTTTTTAATAATTAAAATATTTTTAACTTGGGGTTAATTAGAGGAAATTCTCAACTAAAAATATTTTTTTGATATATAATGAATTTATTTTAATCATGGAAATTTAATTTTATCTTTTAGTGAAGAAATATTTACGTTAAATTCTTTTAAAAAATAGATATAATAATTATTTAATTAATGGAATAATAAATTAAATTATATTAGAAATACTAAAATAAATATAATTTGAAAATATGCGATAATTGAATTTTATATATTTCCAATAAAGTTTTGGTAAATAATAAAATATGTTTTTATTATTTTATATTTATATTGATATTTTTAAAGGCAATGTAATGAATAGATCTAAAAATTGACATTATGGGTATTTTATAGTAAATAATATTTTATTATTTGTAAGAACCCGGTTGTTATTCTTGAGGTATGAGTTTCTTATTTTCCTTTTTCCTTAAGAGTTTTTGAGAAAATAAGGAAAATGGGAAAAAATCCCAAAATTTGTGGGCACATGCCGTGTACTTTTCCACACATCGTGTACTTTGGCGGTGTGGGATAAGTATACAGGGTGTGTAGGCTTGTCGGTGATGAAGGGTGTAAAAACTAACTACTCGCCAATTACGTAGTAATACACGCTGTGTAATCAGTCGATATTTGAACAGTAAGATGGTAGAGAGTAGCCACCAGATGAATAGTAAAAAGGATATTACATGTCGTGTACTTGGTAAAACACACCGTGTAGTCAGTCGGCAGATGAACAGTATGGTGGTGGAGAGTTGCACTAGTGAATAGTTAAAAATAATGTACATACCGTGTTCTTGAGATTACACGCCGTGTAGTTATGTTATTTGTTAAAAATAGGCAGTAACCTCCTCTTTTAGCAGAGGAAGCTTAGGAATTGATGAGAGTCATGGGAGAGAAGGCCGTAACATGGAAGAACACCCAATCGCACACCGAGACTCCGATTCCTTCGCCGTCTATCTCGTTTGAACCGCACGAGTGAGTTATTCTTTCTCCTTTATTCTTTCGTTGCAATTATTTCATGTGCAGAATTTATTTACGTTGGAATGGGTGTACATTTATCCTAGATCTATGCTGTTCACGGTTGATTCAGGAGGCATTATTCACGTATATCTATTAGAAGAGATCAAGGTAGGCGGTCTGGTTTTTATTTCAAACTGTCGAGTTTTTTTTGTGTACTCTTGTGCTACGCACCCATGTTTGGGGTTTCATATGGCTAAGGCCTTAGAAGACAAAATATCTATAATGACATAGATAATCTAATGATAAATATATACTGCTGTTTGAGATCGTTGCTTGGATCCAGGGCCAACCCGTGGGTGGGTTTCCTTTGTTTAGCTGTTTGTCCAGGATACCCATGGGTATGCTATAATGATAGCATGTTTTGGGTTTTCTTGAGAGGAAACATATTTATTAATTTCTTATGCATTGGGATCGATCTAGTTATTTTCTTAGCCTGAGTGTAGTGTTTTCTTAGCCTGAGGGTGGTGTTTCATTTATCCCGAGGGCAACGTTTCTCATGCCTTTGGGCAGTAGCTTCTGTTCCTGAGGGAGAAATCTCATATACCTAAGGGTGATATTCATTATTCCTATGGGTATTCATCTTTTATTTTTGATTATGTTTGCCTGAGGGTAATGATTTGAATGTCTCAAGATAATGGTTACTTTGAATATTCATTGTGGTGATTTCTTATGTTGGACCAGCCAAGCTAAAGAACAATCATGTAATTGAAAAATAATTATTAAAATGGAAATGTAACTGGTAGAGATAGTTAATTTTGAGTACTGCCTAGTTTACTGCATTTTATTATTGCACACTACTTTTTCACATTTTCACTAAAAGTTGGGCATGAGAATTTGGGGGTTTCCTAGAGGGATTTATTTCTCACACCCTGTTTGGGCCATGTATTGGGACCAAACAGATTATATTGCTGTAAGTGTCGACAAGGGAAAGGGACCCTATACAGGTAATTGATTGTCGTAGAGGAGTAAGAGAGCATGAGACCGAGCTCAGGTTCGCGATGCTTCTGTTTTCCTATTGCACTATTTTAGTTATGTTTTTCTATACAGGTAGCTTGTACTATATTTTATTTTATGGCAGTGTATCATGTTTTTACTTCCTTTTTAGAAATAAAACATATTGCATCATCATATATATATATATATATGAATATTGGTTATCTTTTGCTTCAGTACTGTTGTCCTTTTAGCTTTTTATTGTTTAATGCTTCCACTTTTAGTATGTTTACATTTTTCCACTACACTACACTTTGAGAAACGTTGGCATAGTTTCCCCATAATCTGACCTAGGCCCTTGCTACTAGTCAGAAGCCTCTGGAAATAGGGGAAATTCACTTGAGGTCATGTGACTAACTGGGTTCGGGGAACCCGTTGAGTGGCACTCGGATATGTGACATTACAAAGTGGTATCAAAGGAATTATTTTCTTCTTGAAATACTGTTTGGATCCTATAGCCAGGGATAGGATGGAATAGGTACTTGGTAATAAGCTGCACCCGAGATTAGCTAACCTGTGTACCGGGAAAAGCCAATTTACCTAGTGTTGTAATTTTATTCATTTTGCACTTTACAGTTGATCTGATTTTCACCGTTGGGTGACACACTTATGGTGTGCTATTTATATTTTTATAATAGGTTCTATTTTATTCGCAACCTAATGAGATGAGGGTATTCCATCTCATGAATAATTTAGGAACATGTTAAAATTACATGCCATGCATAGTTTCCATGCCATGTAGGTGCATTAGAAATTTCATGTTGTTGTGATTGATGTGGTGATAGACAATGCATGTTGTTGCGATATGTGCCTTAATAGATACACCTACTATTAATAGGGTATCGGTACATGTTATGGTTGGGTTATTGGATGCTAAAATTTTGATCCTAAGAAGTATGTTCTCTCTTGGACAGAAATTTAGCAGACCATGATCCAGCTTTTTGTGGCATTTTGTACTGTAATGTGAATGTTCGGGTGCTAAACTTTGTTTTGCGGGGTGTATGGGCCCCCACAAATGGAATTTGGCATATTGACACATGATATTAAAGAAAAAAGGGTTCTAGAGTTATTTCAGAGGTGTAATGTTCAGAAACCCAGACAACATGGTGTGTGGTTCTATGAACACACACCATGTACTCTTCTATTCAGGAAGAAATGAAAAAACCTTTTAAGTACAGGATGTGTACTGAAAGTACAATCTATTTAGTCTCTAACTGTGTCATCGGCCGGGTAAGAAGAAATGTAATGACCCAATGTTTTTAATGGAAATTCACATCTTATAAATATGCCAAAAATTCACAAAATAATGAATTACTAAGTGATAAGTGACCTTTAAACATAATTTTGTCACTTCTGTGTTTGGAATTTTGAAAATCTTACATACACGGTTGTGTTCAAGATGTTTTTTGAAGTCTAATAAAACAAAAATAAGTTTTGGTGAATAGTAACATACCCTAATAAATAGTAACATACCCTTATGAATGGTGATATACCATAATGAATATTAACCTCACCTATAGTGGTATAAAAATAATATTCATGTTGGTAGTACGATATACCTATAGTTTAGAATGAGTGAATAAATGTTTTAAAACAGGTTTTGATAATAAATTATTATTTTAATTAAATATTAAAATAATAATATTTAGAAAATTATTTTTGAATAATGGACTTCATTTTTGGATTCTACTCGTCGATAAATTGTTAGGGAGAATTTTTTGGATTTTTCTGAAATACTTGAATTTTTTATGAATAGTAGAATCTGATAATTCACAATAAATGCTAAATAATTGATTAATTGAGTCATCAATGATGTTATGCTGATGTAAGACCACTTGGTTCGGGATCACATGATAAAATAACTATTCTTGGTCAAGGAATACTTACTATTCCTTGTCTTGGGAATAAATAATAAATGAATGAATATAATATTACGAAATCCCTCCTCTCCTCCACTATAAAAACCCCTTTCACTCCCTCTTCTCACCAATCCTTTCATGCTCCAAGAATTCTCTAAATTCTGCCAAAATCTCTCTCTAGGCTCCTCCCCCACACCCAAAAGCTCTCAGACTCTTCAAAATACCAAAACCTCTTCCCTTAATAGGTTCTCAAAGGAGGAAGTCTCAAGAGGTAAATTTTTCTTCCCAAATTTCTTCTTTTCTTTTATGTTCTTTTCTTTTTAATTTATTTACTCACCTCCCTTAACCATAATACTATGAAAAATCCAGTAAAATAAATTTAATAGAATTTATTCATAATAGTGGTATATTTCATTATCTTCTCCCCTTCCCCACCCTTTTATTTGAAAGAAATGAAAGCACCGTTTGAGATGAGCTAATTTAGCACATTCAAGGACAAAGGTTTATCAATTTATATTATTATCTTTAATTATGGTCATGGAACCATTTGTGTTATGGTTGAACCAGATTATTATATATGTAATATATCCTATTTTTGGTTATGTAATTCAATGGTACAAATGGAATTAAGTTATAAATCAAAACACATTCTTTGTAATCAAATCCACCGATATACAAAAATGGTTATCACTATGGTTATATACAAATAATAATTCAAATTCACGCTAAATAAATTTATCAAAACTAAACCCATGTAATATTTTGGATATGAACTAAATAATATAACTTCAATTCTAGACAACTACTTTTGTCTTTCATATAATCCAAACTTGAATATAAGTGAACCGATCTTTTAAAGCCAAGTAAACAAACGAGCCAAACAATGAAATTGAACCTTATAACTAATCAAAAAGGCATTGAATGAACTAAAAAAGGTCATAATAAATAAATTACATATATAAGAGGTTCTAGACTTATTAATTAATAAGCCTAATTTGTTTATTCAGGTCATTAATAACATGTGGAGAACACCACCATATTTAAGGTAAGGGATCCTATCCTTTTCTCTCTTAATCAAGATTGTCCTCTATACTATGCCTTTATATGTGTACTAGAAAATTATAGGGTATTTTTAAGAACCTCACCCATAATCCCTTCTGGATTTATATGTGATGAGAAACCCCATTTATCCCTCATCAATCCCTCTTGGTCATACCCGACACCATGCCAATAAAATCATAACGAATTCTACCTGCACCTTCTTTGTTCTTTTAGGTTTCCTTATATTTCATTAAAAATGGTGTTATATTATCTATCTATATGAGTCTTATGACTTCTGGTTATTTGTACAAGATTCATATATCAATACCCTTCCATTACATTCTTTCAGGGATATACATGATTTTGAAAGATTCTCTCCTTAGAACATTCTGATAAGCAAACCTGTTTTAAGGGGACTTCCCAAATGTTTACCCAAATTTCAATCGCACTCTATCCTATTTTTTAAAATACCATTGTATATATAAAATCACTATTTTTATTATGAAAACCTTCCTGGTTCAATTCTGGTTTTATATAGAAGAATATCCTCCTTTCTATTTGAAAAGATCTAGAGTGTTTTTCTTAAAACCGCACAAAAATGTTTTAATGCAAATGTTTATAAAATAATTTTTTTATATGTCCTCACTTATATATGAAACCACTTACCATGTTATAGGCCTATTTTACCCTATGAATGTCCATGTATGTTATAATCCCTTCCTTTCATTGACACTTTCGTGATACGCCCATTGGATATGTTCTATGTCAGGATTGTGGTACCCAATTCTTTCCATGGGTACCCTAATGTTGATGTATGGTTTGTAACAACCCAAGCTTCCACGGTACGCTTCTAACTGAATAATACTGTAGCATGTGTTTTACGCAACTTTACGTTCTAACACAGACCACAACTAATAAAACTAGCTATTATGAATAGTAATACCCACTTTTTGAAATTTTATACATTTTATCTTTAAAAATTGAATTCATTTTTGGATTTGGAATATCGAAATTAGAATAGGGTGAAATTTTTGTACTTTTTGGATAACTTTCATATTTTGATGAATAGTGAAAATTACTAAATTTTAATTAAAAACATCTTTTTTAATCAAAATAATTAATAGTGATAAATTATGAATTTGATTGGATTTAATGTATATTTGGAATATATTTTTACTATTTAATACAATTTTGATCATTGGACATAATTTCACAATTAAACCGGACATAAACAAGTAACAATCTTTTGATATTTATTATATCTTAAAAACATGTTTTTTGGTTTGACAACGGGAATTAATTTTAAATTAATTTCTGCCACTTCTGTGTTTTGAATTTGAAAAAATGGAATCCATATTTGGAATCAGGATGTCCAAATTGTGTAAATAGGTAACTTTTATTTTTAGAAATTTTGAATAATTACTTCGGTAAATATTTTATTTACCATGGTTAAAGGGTAAATCTGGTAAATAAAGGTTTAAAAATAATATTATAATAATAATAAATTACCCTAAAATGTGTCGTAACCTTATTTTTGGATACATGTCCGACCATGGGCATCTTGGGGTCGATTTTGGGACCCCATGGAGACACTTGTAGGAGATAGGGACACTTTATTTTAATTAAGTTAAAATAAATACAAAAATTACATAAGCATTTATCCTTTAGGAAAACAATTTTTACATAGGGTTATATATGTTGTATTTTCAAATATAAATATTAATTATAAATATAAAAATATTTCCTACATAATGGTATTTTATTTATAATTTTTGGACATTATATAAATTAATTTATTTATGATACAATGGTGATGGAGTAATTACCTAATTAATGAAAAAATAGAATAATTGAATTTATAAATACCCAAATAAATGTAATTCGATACTTTTTATAAATAAAAATAATTTTCGTGGATAATATGACATTTTAGGATTTATTTAATTAACTTTTTTTGAAGTAATCATTCTTTTATGTGTTTTACAAAAATCAATTATTGCATAGTGTCAAAATTGACAGAAAATAGTTTTTTAAAAAAATATTATATTATTAAGTGATATTAAATTCCTAAAAATCTGAGGTTAGTCCAAGAGACTTATATCATGATAGGTGTATCATTAACGGACCACTTGGGGGTCGCTTGGATGTATATAGTAAGTTTATTAACCATATAATATAAAAAACAAAGAGACATTGAACAAGTGAAACTAATTAACTAAGAGTTAATATTTAAATATAAGTTTAATATAGTAACCCAAACCTGTCGAAATATTATTTTTTGAGTGGTTTTTGACCTATACCCACCTTAACCTTTAAATAATCTAATTTTGGGCCATTAGAAACAGAATATGAATTTATTATAAAATAATATTTCTAGCTTTTCCAAAGGTGCCCCTCACTACTCTTATAAAAGGGAACTCATACTTCTTATTAATTAACACCTTAAAAGCCTTTTTGTTCGGCCAAAAACTGACCAAATAATCTCTCAACTTCCCTCAATACAACCTAGAGGCCTTATTTTGATCAGAAAGAAAAATTAAGGATCCCTTTTGATCAAGTCAAAAGGAAGAACCAGAAGAAGAGGTAATGTTTTCACCACCCTCTTTCAAGTTCTTTTCTTCTTCAACTTCTTCTTTCTTTGTTATTTCTATTCTAAAATAATAACTCCAGTTTCTTCTATATACTGTGATGTTATTATAAATATGGTACAACAATATTCAGTATTCTATCCATCCTTTGAATGGCATGTCAGCATACGTGCGTACGTACGGCTTACCGTCTCCACGTCGTGGTGTTATTGTTATTCAATAAATTATTATTTGGATGGGTACAATAATGATGTGTAATTCATGTAAATAATAAATATAAAATTATAATATTTCTGTATATATGATATAACATCGAATTATATATTATTTTAACATCAAAAGAATGATATTGTCGCTCGTGCGTACGTACGGACTAATGTCTCCACGAACGCGATGAGATTCATTGTCCATAGTATACATTCAAGTAAAATTCTCATTTTGTGATTAAAAATAATGTTTATGGACTTGATATAATTCTGGATATGAATAAGATACAACCTATCTATAACAAACATGACTTATGTAACAAATAATATAAAGGAAAATGAGTAAGTTAACACCTGAAATGACGATAATACTAAGATATTATTAACAAATCAATGTTAAAGGATCATATATGATATCATATTAATGTAAATGATAATTTTATAATTCAATAAAAATTATTTCACCATTATAAAGGAGGTTAACCAACCGCCGACCAAGGAAAAAGTACAATGTAAGGGGTTTCTTATCACACTTTTAATTCCATGAGAATTTTATTGTTCACCACTTATTTATTTCATGTGCTGTGTGTACTGCCCATGATTGTATTCATTATGTAATATAATTTAATTCATGGATATTTAAATCATCATTTTATGATCCTTTTTTCATGGGTGTATGTTTCTTAATTTACCTAATCAATAAGGGAATTTGAAATTTCAATGTCCACTCATTCGGATTTACGCATACTTCATTGAATATTTTACTCCAAGATTATGTATGGAATCACTATTCATTTGCTTATGTCATAATTTCCACTCCCCTTTCCATGGATATAATTTTGATACACATAATCACTCCATTGATGAATAATCAAGTGATCGGTATGAACTTGATAAGAGTAATTTTTAACTCAATCTCTATTTGTTGAGTTAAATATCCAATTCATTGGTGTTGTTTTTACAAGAATACGTGTGAATGTCCTCTGATTGAGTTACACTAAATATCCAAGCATATTGAGTGTATTTATATTTATCACACATAATTAGGTCGTTGAGTTATCCTTAACCTAAGGATACAGTCTTTATAAGAGATTTCATCTCAATTTACATTCCGTTGACACTTCTTTGTTGTTATACACAAATTCACTTTTATATGGTGTATATATTGTACTTTGACATAGTATATCATGAATACCTATATTTTCATAATATTGCAATATTTTTATTACCTCAATTATTTGTATTCAAGTGTCTCTCTTTTGGTTAGGAACTCTAACTAAAATATCATTTTAAATGTTTTAAAGTTATTATTCCAAATCTTTCTCGTTATTGTCCATGTTTTAAAAATAGTTTTAAGGATTTCTTTATATGGACATTAATGTTTTCAAACCAAAGTTCCTTTTAAATGTTTCATAGTGGTATGGGACACTTTGATTCAAAAATCTATTTTTAAATGGCTACTTGACAAATAGTGTGACTTTTAAATGATTTAAAAAAAGGGGGGTATTTCTCTCTAATAGTTTTGATGATTATTTTCATCTATGTAAATATCCATCATTATTCTCGATTGAGGTTAATCCGATATAATACCATCTTCCATATTGTATCGAATGAGTTATGTTTGACTGTGGATGTGATATTTTTATACCATTCATGGTTTATGGATCAAATATTGACATTTCGTATGCAATTTTTAATACGAATGTATATGTTATATTTCAAACTTTTCATATGAGGAATGCATTGGACTTAGTATGTTATGGGTGGAGCCCGCTATAGCTCCTCGATGCATTGGTAGGTCTCATGATACAAACTAGTGTCTTGGAACAAGGCCTTATCAAAATCGTATTTGTAGTCTTGGCACGAGGCCTTGGCTATGTGGTTATGATAGTATGGAATTATGCATTCCATCATTATGAAAGTGGTTATTGATATTTCATGTGATTATTAGATTAGTAGAATATCCATGTGAATAAGTAAATTGAATTATTTCATTTTATTTATACCATATTATGTTTATGTTCAAGTTTAAAAGGCTTTTGTTTTAGTTATACATTGCCTTAAATGTTTATGCTTATTTATGAAAGATTTCGCTATATTGTTATCCTTATTGGGCATTTGAGATCACCCCTTTCAATGTTTTATTCTTTCCAGGATGTGAAGAAGTATTTTATGAATGACCTACAGGGATTGTATGAGGGGATATGAAGACAATATGTTGTTGTAGTTTTTAACTTATTGATATAATGTAAACTTTATGAATATATCTAGTGTTTCCAAGGCTGCTAAACTAATCGGTCTTTCGGGACATGATCTTTCTTGTGATCATGCCAATGTTATGTAATAATGCATTGAATCTGGGTATCTAGGGTCGGGGAATTACATTTGGTATCCGAGGAAGTTTAGTACAAACCTTGGAAGCTAGATTTATATAAACTCTGATTAGAGCACATAGACCTAAGATGAACTTTGAGGATTAGTATAGAAGAACATCCTAGAATTTTGGTATTTAGAGATTTTGTGAGTTTTCCGAGAAATACATCCCTGTCTAGATACGAGCAGGTAGAGGTCGATCTGGCACAGATGTACATAGGGGTAAAACCAGAAAACACCACTTTGAGCTAGATTCTAATGGGAACTGGTGCACGACAATGGGCCTTGCTGCACTCTTGGTTACGAAACTCCAAGGGATATACTTAGGATAATTTAAATTTTCTTAACAAACTGATTTGAGGTATTATATATATAATATGAGATTAAATGACCTTGGTTAATCCTAATTTGTTTAATATTGAGAATATGGTGACATGTTAATCTCTAAATGATTTTATGACTACTGTTACTCACACAGTGCTTTCTGGTTTTAGTCAATGGCTGGATTCCAAGGAAGTCATAGTGACTTTGAGAATGATGTACAAGGTGGGAACGGTGGTGGCAATTAGCAAAAAATGGAATGTTGATAGGTGTAAAATATATCGTCTTTATGCCAAATCAATTTTCCAAAAATATGATCAACAATATATATATTAACCAATTCCTAGACTCAACAAAGAAGAGAAAGTTGATGAATGATAAGAGCTCCAGCAGTGGAGACCATGGAGAAAGGAATCCTCAATTTCCATAATGCAGGAAATGTGGAATGAGACACCTAGGAAAGTGTCTCAGTGGTACAAAGAAATGATTTACGTGCGGGAAGGAAGGACATAAAGTGAAGAATTTCCGAAGAAAAATGAAGAGTACTATGGAAGAAGATAAATATGGTCCGAAGAATATATTTACAGTCATTTTTCGTAAATGTAGGGGACCTGACCATTACCCATGTGAATGACCTATTCTATAGAATATTTTATTGGTCAAAGAAGAAGCTATGTGGAAATAAATGGTTGGATAAATGTTTAAAAGTATTAGTTCTCCATGTTGGTGGGATTAATTTGGAATAATTTTCTCTTATATTTATAACCCTGTAGTTATTCATCTGAGAATGATATTTGAGGAATTCTTATCTTTTCCCTTGTGGATATAGTTTTAAATAACCATTTGGTTTTATATGATCATTGGTTTTGAGGAAATTACATGTTATTATATTTTGGGATGAAAATGCAAGGTATGAGATAACATTTCTGGTTAAAATTAAGTTATGGTTATTTTGAGGAATTTATATCAATTTGGTAATGTTATAAAATACAGTTTTTGAAAAAGGACAACACGCAGACCGTGTGACAACCCGTCGTGTCAGAAAAAGCTGTGGGAATCGAACCCACAACCAAATTGTGATTGAGATTTATCACCTTGCACAGGACTACGTGAAGTCCCTTGTTAGTGTGACTATTATTTTTAGTTAAATGATTTTATTGATCAATAATAATTCGATTTGGGATCTTATGTCTTATGAAAGGAATACCCTTAGTATAGTAAAATGATTTGGTGATTAAGTGATAAATGTTATTTTGGAATTTGTTCTCTTTGTTGTGAACACTATATGCCAATGGAAAATAGAGTAGTATGGGATTTCATTTGAGGAGTAGTGGTGAATTTTTATCTATGTTTTTATTGTGGATTTATAGTGATTTTGGTTATTTATGGAAATGATTAAGCTATAATAGAGAATATGTGATTAGGTTAATTACTTTTAAGTATGTTAATTTAAGAGTAGTTGATTTCATTTGGAGATAAAATTTAACATGGAAGACTACATAACCAAATTATTCTATGTTTTGGGGTTCAATATTAGTTTGGATTATATTGAATGATTTTAAGGACAATTGTTTATTGAATGGTATTTATTTATCGTTGGGGTATTGTTGGTTTAATTTTTGAAATTAAGATTAGTGTTTCTTCAATGTAATATCCTTTTGGGGGTTCATCAGATCATATAGTAACCATATTGGTTTTGATTAATCTCTAATGTCAAGGTAAATATATTGTTTATCCTTCCTGGATCATGTGATTCTATAAGAAGTTTATTCTATCTCTTTCAGTGTGACCAAGTCTTCTTGAATACTCATCATTTAAAAAGGAGTTAGTAGTAGTAATTTATTAAAGAATGAAACTTTACAAAAAAATTAAGTATATCTCTTTATGTTCTTAGTCAATCTCAGAAATTAATTCCTCATCTTTATGTAATGTATCAAATGAAAATTATAAAAATTTTGTCTGTTTACTTTTCCTACGGGGAAACTAATGACCGTTTGTCCAATCAAAAGTTTGAGGTTTCTTATTGTTAAATTTCTCCTGATCATGTTTTCTATCCCTCTCCATCCGAACTTGACACTTATTTTATCATCCATATCCATATTTTTCTACATGGAAGTCTAGTATATGTTATCTCGGGTGACCTTTGTACTTCTCTTTCTTTTTTTAAGTGATAGTTTTATTGACTCTTTTTCTGATGTGGAACTTTCCATTACATTCCAAATCCTAATTTTAAAAATTTCGAGGATGCAATTTATTGAATTAAGGGAGAATTCAACACCACAAGATTCCACAGTATGCTTCTTGCTGAATAATACAGTAGCCTGTGTTGTACGCAACTTTAAGTTATAACACACACCGCAACTTATAAAACTAGCTGTTATGAATAGTAATACCCATCTTCTGAAATTTTATACATTTTATCTTTTAAAATTAACTTCATTTTTGGATTCAAAATATCGAAATTAGCCTAGGGTGAAATTTTGGTACTTTTCAGATAACTTTCATATTTTGATGAATAGTAAAAATTACTAAATTTTAATTAAAAACAACTTTTTTAATAAAAATAATTAATAGTGATAAATTATGAATTTGAGTGGGTTTAAAGTATGTTTAGAATATATTTTTTACATTTAATACAATGTTTCTCATTGGACATAATTTCACAATTATACCGGACATAAACAAGTATCAATATTTTGATAGTGATTATATCTTAATAACCCGCTTTTTGTTTTGACAGTGGGAATTAATTTTAAATTAATTTTTGCCACTTCTGTGTTTTGAATTTGGAAAAATGGATTCCATATTTGAAATCAGGATGTCCAAATTGTGTAAATAGGTAACTTTTATTTTTAGAGATTTTGAATAATTACTTCGGTAAATATTTTATTTACCATGGTTAAAGGGTAAATCTGGTAAATAAAGGTTAAATAATAATATTATAATAAAACTAAATTATCCTAAAACGTGTCCTAACATTACTCGTGGATACATGTTTGACCATGGGCATATGTGGGTTGATTTTGGGACCCCATGGAGCCACTTGTAGGTGATTGGGACACTTTATTTTAATTAAGTTAAAATAAATACAAAAATGAAATAAGCATATATCTTTTAGAAAAACAATTTTTAAATAGGGTTATATATTTTTTATTTTAGACTATAAATATTAATTAGAAATCGAAAAAGATTTCCTACATAATGTAATTTTATTTATAATTTTTAGACATTATATATGTTAATTTATTTATGACACAATGGTGATGCAGTAATTACCTAATTAATGAAAAATTAGAATAATTTATTTTATAAATACCCAAATAAATTTAATTTGATACTTTTTATAAATAAAAATAATTATCTAGGATAATATAAAATGTTAGGATTTATTTAATGATATTTTTTCGGAGTAATCATTCTGTTATGAGTTTTACAAAAATCAATTATTGAATAGTGTCAAAATTGACATAAAATAGTTTTTAAAACAAATATTATATTATTAATTGATATTAAATTCCTAAAAATATAAGGTTCGGCCAAGAGACTAATATCATGATAGGTTTATCATTAATGGACCACTTTGGGGTCTCTTAGATGTATATATTAAGATTATTAACCATATAATATAAAAATACAAATAGAGGTTGTAAAATTGAAACTAATTTACTAAGAGTTAATACTTATAGATAAGGTTAATATAGTAACCCAAACCTGTCTAAATCCTATTGGTTCAGTGTTTTTGACCTATATCCACCTTAAATTTTAATTAATGCACTTTTTAGCCATTAGAAACCGAATATGAATTTATTATAAAATAATATTTCTAGCTTTTCCAAAGGTTCCCCTCACCCCTCTTATAAAAGAGCACTCCTCCTTATCATTAACTCACACCTTAAATTCATTTTTGTTCGGCCTAAACCTACCCAAATAATCTCTATACTTACCTCATTACAACCTAGAGGCCTTATTTGGATTAGAAATCCAACCTATGGATCCCTTTTGATCAAATCAAAAGGAAGAACCTGAAGAAGAGTGAATGTTTTCACCACCCTCTTTCAAGTTCCTTTCTTCTTCAACTTATTCTTTCATTGTTTTTTATATTAAAAAATAATAACTATAGTATATTCTATATAATTTTATGTTATTATAAATATGTTACAACCATATTCAGTATTCTATCCATCCTTTTAATTACATGTCACCATACGTGCGTACGTACGGCTTACCGTCTCCACGTCGTGGTATAATTGTCATTCAATAAATTATTATTTGTATGGGTATAATAATGATGTTTAATTCATGTAAATAATAAATAAAACATTATAATAATTCTTTCAATATGATATACCATCCAATTGTATATTATTTTAACATCAAAATAATGATATTGTCAGTCGTGTGTACGTACGGACTAGCGTCTCCACGAATGCCATGAGATTAATTCTCCATCGTATCCATTCAAGTATAATTCTCATTTGATTATTAAAAATAATTTTTAAGGACTTTATATAATTCTGGATATGAATAAGACACAACCTATCCAAAACAAACACAACTTACGTAACAATGAATATAAAGGAAAACGAGTAAGTCAACACACGAAATGACGATAATACTAAGATATTATTAAAAAATCAATATTAAAAGATCATATATGATATCATATTAATTTAAATGATTGTTTTATAATTCAATAACAATTATTTCACCATTATACTGAAGTTTAACCAACCACCGACCAAGGAAAAAGTACAATGTAAGGGGTTTCTTATCTCACTTTTAATTCCAAGAGAATTCCATTGTTCACCACGTATATTTTGCATGTGGTGTGTGTACTGCCCATGATTGTATTAATTGTGTAATATAATTTAATTCATGGATATTTAAATCATCGTTGCATGATCCTTCTTTCATGGGTGTATGTTTCGTAAGTTACCAAATCAATAAGGGAATTTGAAATTTCAATTTCCTCTCATTCAGCTTTACGCATACATCATTGATTATTTTACTCCAAGATTATGTGTGGAATCAATATTCATTTGCTTATATCATAATTTCCACTCCCCTTTCCGTGGATATAATTTTGATACACATAATCACTCCATTGATAAATTCTCAAGTGATCGGTATGAACTTTATAGGAGTAATTTTTAACTCAATCTCTATTTGTTGAGTTAAATATCCAATTCATTGGTGTTGTTTTTACAAGAATATATGTGAATGTCCTCTTATTGATTTACACTAAATATCCAATCATATTGAGTTTATATATATTAGTCACACATAATTATGTCGTTGATTTATCCTTAACCTAAAGATACTGTCTTTATAAGAGATTTCATCTCAATTTACATTCCATTGAGACTTCTTTGTTGTTATACAACAATTCACTTTTATATGGTATATGTATTTTACTTTGACATAGTATATCATGAATCCCTGTATTCGCATGATATTACGATGTTTTTATTACCTCAATTATTTGTATTCAAGTGTCCCTCTTTTGGTTAGGAACTGTAACTAAAATATCATTTTAAATGTTTTAAAGATTTATTATTCCAAATCATTCTCGTTAATGTCCATGTTTTAAAAATAGTTTTAAGGATTTCTTTATATGGACATTAAAGTTTTCAAACCAAAGTTCCTTTTAAATGTTTCAAAGTGGTATGGGAAACTTTGATTCAAAAATCTATTTTTAAATGGCTTCTTGACAAATAGCATGACTTTTAAATGATTTAAAAAATGGGGATATTTCTCTCTAATAGTTTTGATGATTATTTTCATCTATGTCAATATCCTTCATTATTATCGATTGAGGTTAATCCTATACAATACAATCTTCCATATTGTATCGAATGAGTTATGTTTGACTGTGGATGTGATACTTTTATACCATTCATGGTTTATGGATCAAATATTGACATTTCGTATGCAAGTTTTAATACGAATGTTTATGTTATATTTAAAACTTTTCATATGAGGATTGCATTGGACATAGTATGTTACGGGTGGAGCCCGCTATAGCTCCTCGATGCATCAGTAGGTCTCATGAGACAAACTAGTGTCTTGGAACAAGGCCTTGTCAAAATATTATTTGTAGTCTTGGCACGAGGCCTTTGCTATGTGGTTATGATAGTCTGGAATTATGCATTCTATCATTATGAAAGTGGTAATAGATATTTCATGTGATTATTCGATTAGAAGAATATCCATGTGAATAAGTAAATGGAATTATTTCATTTTATTTCTGCCATATTATGTTTAAGTTCAAGTTTAAAAGGCTTTTGTTTTAGTTATACATTGCCTTAAATGTTTTTTCTTATTTATGAAAGTTTTCGATATATTGTTATCCTTACTGGGCATTTGAGATCACCCCTTTCAATGTTTTATTCTTTCCAGGATGTGAAGAAGTATTTTATGAATGAACTACAGGGATAGTATGAGGGGATATGAAGACAATATATTGTTGTATTTTTTAACTTATTGATGTAATGTAAACTTTATGAATATATCTTGTGTTTCCGAGGCTACTAACTAATCGGTCTTTCAGGACATGATCTTTTTTGTGATTATGCCAATGTTATGTAATAATGCACTGACTCTGGGTATCTAGGGTCGGGGCATTACATTTGGTATCAGAGAAAATTTAGTACAAACCTTGGAATCTAGATTTAGATAAACTCTGATTAGAGCACTTAGACCTAAGATGAACTTTGAGGATTAGTATAGAAGAACTTCCTAAAATTTTGGTATTTAGAGATTTTGTGGGTTTTCTGAGAAATACATACCTATCTAGATATGAGCAGGTAGAGGTTGATCTGGCACAGATATACCTAGGGGTAAAACCCAAAAACACCAATTTGAGCTAGATTCGAATAGGAACTGGTGCACGACAACGGGCCTTGCTGCACTCTTGGTTACAACACTCCCAGGGGATATGCTTAGGATAATTTACATTTTCTTTACAAACCGATTTGATGTATTATATATATAAGATGAGATTAAATGACCATGGTTAATCCTAATTTGTTTAAAATTGAGAATATGGTGACATGTTAATCTCTAAATGATTTTATGACTACTGTTACTCACACAGTGCTTTCTGGTTTTAGTCAATGGCTTGATTCCCAGGAAGTCATAGTGACTTTGAGAATGATGTACAAGGTGGGAACAATGGTGGAAATGAGAAACAAAATGGAATGTTGATAGGCGTAAAATATATCATCTTTATCCCAAATCAATTTTCCAAAAATATGATCAAAAATATATATATTAACCAATTCCCAGACTCAAAAAAGAAGAGAAAGTTAATGAATGATAAGAGCTCCAACAGTGGAGACCATGGAGAAAGGAATCCTTAATTTCCATAATGCAAGAAATGTTGAAGGAGACACCCAGGAAAGTGTCTCAGTGGTACAAAGAAATGATTTACGTGTGGTAAGGAAGGACATAAAGTGAAGAATTTCTGAAGAAAAATGAAGAGTACTATGGAAGAAGATAAAGATGGTCCCAAGAATCTATTTACAATCATTTTTCATAAATGTAGGGGTCTTGAACAGTAACCATGTGAATGACCTATTCTATAGAATAATTTCTTGGTCAAAGAAGAAGCTCTGTGGAAATTAATGGTTGGATAAATGTTTAAAAGTATTAGTTCTCCCTGTTGATGGGATTACTTTGGAATAATTTTCTCTTATATTTGTAACCCTGTAGTTATCCATGTGAGAATTATATTTGATGAATTCTTATCTTTTCCCTTGTGGATATAGTTATAAATAACCATTTGGTTTTATATGATCATTGGTTTTGAGGCAATTACATGTTGTTATATTTTGGGATGAAAATGCAAGGTATGAGATAACATTTCTGGTTAAAATTATGTTATGGTTATTTTGAGGAATTTATATCATTTTGGTAATGTTATAAATTATAGTTTTTGAAAAAGGACAACACGCAGACCGTGTGACAACCTGTCATGTCGGACAAAGCTGTGGGAATCGAACCCACAACCAAAGTGCGATTGGGATTTATCACCTTCCACGGGACTACGTGAAGTCCCTAGTTAGTGTGACTATTATTTTTAGTTAAATGATTCTATTGATCAATAATAATTTGATTTGGGATCTTATGTCTTATCAAATGAATACCCTTAGTATAGGAAAATTATTTGGTGATTAAGTGATAAATGTTATTTTGGAATTTGTTCTCTTTGTTGTGAACACTATATGCCAAAGCAAAATAGAGTAGTATGGGATTTCATTTGAGGAGTAATGGTGGATTTTTATCTATGTTTTTATTGTTGATTTATAGTGATTTGGGTTATTTATGGAAATGATTAACCTATAATAGAGAATATGTGATTAGGTTAATTACTTTTAAGTATGTGAATTTAAGAGTAGTTGATGTCATTTGGAGATAAAATTTAACATGGAAGACTACATAACCAAATTCATCTATGTTTTGGGTTTCAATATTAGTTTGGATTATATTGAAGGATTTTAAGGACAATTGTTTATTGAATGGTATTTATTTATCTTTGGGGTATTGTTGGTTTAATTTTAGAAATTAAGAATAGTGTTTCTTTAATGTAATATCCTTTTGGGGGATTATCAGATCTTATAGTAACCATTTTTGTTTTGATTAATCTCTAATGTCAAGGTAAATTTATATTTTATCCTTCGTGGATCATGTGATTCTATAAGAAGTTCATTCTATCTCTTCCAGTGTGACCAAGTCTTCTTGAATACTCAGCATTTAAAAAGGAGTTAGTAGTAGGAATTTATTAAAGAATGAAACTTTACAAAAAAATTAAGTATATCTCTTTATGTTCTTAGTCAATCTCAGAAATTTATTCCTCATCTTTATGTAATTTATCAAAAGAAAATTATAAAAATTTTGTCTATTTACTTTTCGTACTGGGAAACTAATGACCGTTTGTCCAATCACAAGTTTGAGGTTTCTTATTGTTAAATTTATCCTGATCATGTTTTCTATACCTCTCCATCCGAACTTGACACTTATTTTATCATCAATATCCATATTTTTCTATATGGAAGTCTAGTATATGTTATCTCGGGTGACCTTTGTACTTCTCTTTCTTTTTTTAAGTGATAGTTTTATTGAGTCTTTTTCTGATGTGGAAATTTCCATTACATTCCCAATCCCAATTTTAAAAATTGCGAGGATGCAATTTATTGAAGGAGGGGAGAATGTAACACCCCAAGCTTCCACGGTACGATTCTCGCTGAATAATACAGTAGCGTGTGTTGTATGCAACTTTAAGTTCTAACACACACCACAACTTATAAAACTAGCTGTTATGAATAGTAATACCAACCTTTTGAAATTTTATACATTTTATCTTTTAAAATGGACTTCATTTTTGGATTTGAAATATCGAAATTAGCCTAGGGTGAAATTTTGGTACTTTTCAGATAACTTTCATATTTTGATGAATAGTAAAAATTACTAAATTTTAATTAAAAACAACTTTTTTATTCAAAATAATTAATAGTGATAAATTATGAATTTGAGTGGTTTTAAAGTATATTTAGAATATATTTTTACCATTTAATAAAATTTTGCTCATTGGACATAATTTCGCAATTAAACTGGACATAAACAAGTATCAATCTTTTGATAGTTATTATATCTTAAAAACACGCTTTTTGTTTTGACAACGGGAATTAATTTTAAATTAATTTTTTCCACTTCTGTGTGTTGAATTTGGAAAAATGGATTCCATATTTGAAATCAGTATGTCCAAATTGTGTAAATAGGTAACTTTTATTTTTAGACATTTTGAATAATTATTTCGGTGAATATTTTATTTACCATGGTTAAAGGGTAAATCTGGTAAATAAAGGGTAAAAAATAATATTATAATAAAACTAAATTACCCAAAAACGTGTCCTAACATTATTGGTGGATACATGTTTGACCATGGGCATATTTGGGTCGATTTTGGGACCCCATGGAGCCACTTGTAGGTGATAGGGACACATTGTTTTAATTAAGTTAAAATAAATACAAAAATGACATAAGAATATATCTTTTAGAAAAACAAATTTTACATAGGGTTATATATGTTGTATTTTAGATTATAAATATTAACTAGAAATCTAAAATGATTTCCTATGTAATTGTATTTTATTTATAATTTTTAGACATTATATATTTTAATTTATTTATGACACAATGGTGATGCAGTAATTACCTAATTAATGAAAAATTAGAATAATTGATTTTATAAACACCAAAATAAATGTAATTTGATACTTTTTATAAAAAAAATAATTATATAGGGTAATATGACATGATAGTATTGATTTAATTAACTTTTTTCTAATTAATCATTCTGTTATGAGTTTTACAAAAATCAATTATTGAATCGTGTCAAAATTGACATAAAATAGTTTTTAAAACAAATATTATATTATGAATTGATATTAAATTCCTAAAAATCGAAGGTTCGGCCAAGAGACTTATACAATGATAGGTGTATCATTAATGGACCACTTTGGGGTCTCTTGGATGTATATAGTAAGTCTATTAACCATATAATATAAAAATACAAAGAGACGTTGTAAAAGTCAAACTAATTAAATAAGAGTTAATACATAAAGATAAGGTTAATATAGTAACCCAAACCCGTCTAAATCCTATTGGTTAAGTAATATTTGACCTATATCCACCTTAAATTTTAATTAATCTACTTTGGAGCCATTAGAAACCGAATATGAATTTATTATAAAATAATATTTCTAGCTTTTCCAAAGGTGCCCCTCACCCCTCTTATAAAAGAGCACTCCTCCTTATCATTAACACACACCTTCAAAGCCTTTTGGTTTGGCCAAACCCTGCCCAAATACTCTCTATACTTCCATCACTAAAACCTAGAGGCCTTATTTTGATTATAAAGCCAACCTATGGAGCCCTTTTGATCAAATCCATAGGAAGAACCCAAAGAAGATGTAATGTTTTCACCACCCTCTTTCAAGTAACTTTTTCTTCAACTTATTCTTTCATTGTTATTTATATTCTAAAATAATAACTCCAGTATATTCTATATACTGTGATGTTATTATAAATATGTTACAACCATATTCAGTATTCTATCCATCCTTTTAATTGCATGTCACCATACGTGTGTACGTACGACTTACCGTCTCCACGTCGTGGTGTAATTGTCATTCAATAAATTATTATTTGGATGGGTATAATAATGATTCCTATTTCATTTAAATAATAAATATAACATTATAATAATTCTGCCTATGTGATATAACATCCAATTATATATTATTTTAACATTAAAATAATGATATCGTCGCTCGTGTGTACGTACGAACTACCGTCTCCACGAACGCCATGAGATTCATTCTCCATCGTATCCATTCAAGTATAATTCTCATTTGATTATTAAAAATAAATTTTAAGGACTTTATATAATTCTGGATATGAATAAGAAACAACCTATCCATAACAAACACGACTTACGTAACAAAGAATATAAAGGAAGACGAGTAAGTTAACACCCGAAATGACGATAATACTAAGATATTATTAAAAAATCGATGTTAAAAGATCATATATGGTATCATATTAATGTAAATGACTGTTGTATAATTTAATAACAATTATTTCACCATTATACAGGAGTTTAACCAACCACCAACCAAGGAAAAAGTACAATGTAAGGGGTTTCTGATCTCACTTTTAATTCCAAGAGAATTCCATTGTTCACCGCGTATATATTGCATGTGGTGTGTGTACTGACCATGATTGTATTCATTGTGTAATATAATTTAATTCATGGATATTTAAATCATCGTTGCATGATCCTTCTTTCATGGGTGTATGTTTCGTAAGTTACCAAATCAATAAGGGAATTTGAAATTTCAATTTCCTCTCATTCGGCTTTACGCATACTTCATTGATTATTTTAGTCCAAGATATGTGTGGAATCAATATTCATTTTCTTATGTCATAATTTCCACTCCCCTTTCTGTGGATATAATTTTGATACACATAATCACTCCATTGATAAATTCTCAAGTGATCGGTATGAACTTTATAAGAGTAATTTTTAACTCAATCTCTATTTGTTGAGTTAAATATCCAATTCATTGGTGTTGTTTTTACAAGAATATATGTGAATGTACTATGATTGATTTACACTAAATATCCAATAATATTGAGTTTATTTATATTAGTCACACATAAATATGTCATTGATTTATCCTTAACCTAAGGATACGGTCTTTATAAGATATTTCATCTCAATTTACATTCCATTGAGACTTCTTTGTTGTTATACACCAATTAACTTTTATATGGTGTATATATTGTACTTTGACATAGTATATCATGAATCCCTGTATTCACATGATACTACAAGGTTTTTATTACCTCAATTATTTGTATTAAAGTGTCTCTCTTTTGGTTAGTAACTCTCACTAAAATATCATTTTAAATGTTTTAAAGATTTATTTTTCCAAATCTTTCTCATTAATGTCAATGTTTTAAAAATAATTTTAAGGATTTCTTTATATGGACATTAATGTTTTCAAATAAAAGTTCCTTTTAAATGTTTCAAAGTTGTATGGGACACTTTGATTCAAAAATCTATTTTTAAATGGCTTCTTGACAAATAGTGTGACTTTTAAATGATTTCAAGAAAAAAGGCGATATATTTCTCTAATAGTTTTGATGATTATTTTCATCTATGTCAATATCCTTCATTATTCTCGATTGAGATTAATCTGATAAAATAAAATCTTCCATATTGTATCGAATGAGTTATGTTTGACTGTGGATGCGATATTTTTATACCAGTCAGGGTTTATGGATCAAGTATTTGCATTCCATATGCAAGTTTTAATATGAATGTTTATGTTATATTTCAAACTTTTCATATGAGGAATGCATTGGACTGAGTAAGTGATGGGTGGAGCCCGATATAGCTCCTCGATGCATCGGTAGGTCTCATGAGACAAACTGGTGTCTTGGCACAAGGCCTTGAAAAAATCTTATTTGTAGTCTTGGCACGAGGCCTTGGCTATGTGGTTAGGATAGTCTGACATTATGCATTCCATCATTATAAAAGTGATTATTGATATTGTATGTGATTATTTGATTAGTATAATATCAATGTGAATAAGTAAATGGAATAATTTCATTTTATTTCTTCCATATTATGTTGAAGATCATGTTTAAAAGGCTTTTGTTTTAGTTATACATTGCCTTAAATGTTTATCCTTATTTATGAAAGTTTTCGCTATATTGTTATCCTTACTGGGAATTTGAGCTCACCCCTTTCAATGTTTCATTTTTCCCAAGATGTGAAGAAGTATTTTATGAATGACGTATAGGGATAGTATGAGGGGATATGAAGACAATATGTTGTTGGAGTTTTACACTTATTGATGTAATGTAAACTTTATGAATAAATCTAGTGTTTCCAAGGGTACTAAACTAATCGGTCTTTAGAGACTTGATCTTTCTTGTGATCATTCCAATGTTATGTAATAATGCACCGACTCTAGGTATCTAGGGTCGGGGCATTACAAGGTTGATTATGTATGATTATTTATGTGCCAAGATTATTTATGTGGCAACAATATTCATGAATATGTTGAGATGGGTGTGCCAGGATAGTGCTCCAATGCCTTGGGTAAGGTTAAGTCTCATGAGATGTGATGTGAAACGAGATTAGTGGTTATCCTTGACCTATACTGAAATGGGAAATAGGTTTGGCGGTTAGCCCTGACCCGTACTAAAGATATGATTTATGATTCTGACACATTTATATGATTCCATGTTTATGTGATACCATTCTTATATTAAATGATTTTATAAGTTTCATGCTTTGGATATCTTTATGTCATGCCTCCTAACTCATGTTCTTGAGATCTATCCTTATGTTTATTCCCTTACTGGGCATTTTCATCTCATCCATTTGTTCATGTGTTCCCCAGGGTACCCTATTCAGATGTAAGTGCTCAAAGGAAGTTAGAAGCTCTTTATGGAGATTAAATAAAGATTTTTTTTGTCCCATGATTTACGTTATATGTACCTAGTATTCCATGACACTAGACATAACAATCCTTGGATTGTACTTTTATGGTTAATTATGCTTAAAATGATGAAATGTTTTATGTAAAAGGCTTGGGTCGCTATAGTTCGTATCAGAGTATGGTCTAGTTATTTTTGGAGATTAGGAATACAGAACCGTAGTGAGAACCTTAAGGATAATACTAAGTATAAGAAAATAGTCCTAAATTTTGGTGAGTATAGAGTAAGTGGTTTATCAAGAAAATATATCCCTGTTTGGATACGAGTAGGTAGAGGCAGCTCTGGCACAGATTTGTGTAGGGGTAAAACCTGAAAACACCACTTTGATCTAGACTCAAACGGGAACTAGTGCATGATAACGGGCCTTACTGCACTCTTGGTTACGATACTCCCAGGGGATATGCTTTGGTAGATTCACGAGCCTAGTACAAACCATTATTAAGGAGAAAAAATCCCATCAGAATATAAGTTAAGAAATAGATCGAGGATAACCTATATATATACCTAAGGAATAACAAGTTAGGATGTACTTCTTCTTTATTAGTTTAGCCTTTAATGTTCAATGTTTCCTTTTTATGCTCAATAGCTATGTATTCAAGACCTTTAATTATACGTTCTTTTACTTAGTTAATGGTGGGATATAGAAGAACACGTTCCAACAACCAATGTGATAGGCAATGTGATGATTGTCCTAATAAAATGCCTGATGTGATGGAATCAGGTGATCAAAAATTCATGGTAGTACTTGCTCAGGTGGCTCGAGTTATGAATAATAACTTGAATCAGGTGGAACGTCCCCCTCCTCCAAGGAAAGAGAATGTTGCCATAGAATCCTTAATGCGAAAAAGGCCTCCCATGTTTAGCGGGTATTCTGATCCCCTCCTCGTAGAACAATGGATTAACTCCATTGAAAAGATTTTATCTATCCTCCAGTGCTCGGAAGAAGAGAAAGTTGTACTGGATGTCTATCGTTTTGATAGGGAAGCTGATCAGTGGTGGACACTGATCAAGAATACAAATTCCCAAGAGGAAATGGATTCTATAGATTGGGAAGAATTCAAGAGGATGTTTTTCAACAAATATTTTCGTCAAACCCTCCATCTCAGGATGTAAAGAGAGTTCCTTGGACTGAAGCAGAAGGAAGATGAGTCCATCGGGGTGTATGAAGATAACATTACAAGGCTTTCAAGGTATGCCTCTGGCTTTTTCATGAATACCGAAAGCAAGGTGGATCGCTTCTGTAGGGGACTAAAGCCGAGTCTATGAAATGTTTTGGCAATTCAAGGCTTTGACAGCTATGAGGAGATTGTCCGTTGTTCCCTATGGGTTGAAATGTAGATTAGATACTCTCAGTGGTCTCATGGGCCTAGTGACAAGAAGAGGAAAACGAAGAACAACATGGGTGGTTCATCAAAAAATTCCCATGATGAAAAGAGTCCTCACTTTCGCCATTGCAAGAATTGTGGGAAGTAGCATCTTGGTGACTATCTCAAGGGAATCAATAATTTCTTCAAATGTAGAATGTTTGGTCATCTAGACAAGAACTACAGAAGGGATATGAAAAATCCAATTAATGTTGAAGAAAAATTGTCGCACCCCAAACATTTTATGGTATGTTTCTCTTAAATACACTCTATTTATTAGGTAGAATATATTTCATGAACCACTAAGCCCCCATGGAAAAAAACATGGTTACTTATAGGAGAGATCCATAACTTATCCACTAAAATTAAATTTACCAGCTCTATGATTTGAATTTTAAAAATCTGACACTCTGTTGTGTTCAAGATGTTTTTTCAAGTCTAATAAAACAGAAATAATTTTTGGTGAATAGTAACCTACCCTAATAAATATTAACTTTCCCTTATGAATAGTGATATACCCTAATGAATATTAACCTACCCTATTGTGGTGTGAAAATAATATTCAAGTTGGAAGCATGATATACCTATATTTTAGAATCAGTTAATGAATGTTTTAAAACTGGTTTTGATAATATATTATTATTTTAATTAAATATTAAAATAATCATATTTAGAAAATTATTTTTGAAAAAATACTTCATTTTTGGATTCTACATGTCGAAAAATGGTTAGGGTGAATTTTTGGGATTTTTATGAAATACTTGAATTTTTGATGAATAGTAGAATTCGATAATTTACAATAAATGCTAAATAATGGATTAATTGAGTCATCGATGATGATCTACTAATGTAACCACAATTGGTTATAATTCACATGACCAGTTTACTATTCTTTGTCATGGAATACTCACTATTCCTTTTTTTTTGATGAGAAATAATAAATTAATGAGTTTTATATTAAGAAATCCCCTCTCTCCTCCACTATAAAACCCCCTTCTCACCCCTTCCACTCACTCCTCTCAAGCATTGTTCCTTCTACAAATTCTGTCCAAATACCTTCCCAACCTCCTCTTCCATGTCCAGAAAGCTTTGGTCTCACCAAAAGACCAAAACCAAAGCCCTTAAGAAGGATATCAAGGAGAAGAGATCAAGAGGTAAACAACCTCATTTACTTTAATTCTTTACTTTCATTTTATGTTATTCTCTTCATTTACCTTTGGCATGTGTTGGAATATTCCATTAAATATTCCCCCTTACTGTCCATATTATGTATAAATTATGAGATATTCCATTTCTCTTATCAAACTATTTTTATGAAATTTTAATTGACGTCGTTAGGCTGCCGAATTTTCGTGAGAAATTTATCATGTTTTCATTCATTTTAAGATTCCTTTAATTTCATCTTCTTTCCTCAACTCATCTTAACCAAGAGGAATGTATGATCTAGATTCTTGTATTTTATAGATATTCTAATGTTTATGGAAAATTCTTCATCACTATTCTTCTCCTCTCCCACTTATTTGAGGAATAAAAACATTGCCCGCGATGTGTCGAATTACCGACATCGTGAATGATGCAATTTCAATTTCAATTATTTCTTTCAAGTATGGTCATGAAACCAAATATATTTTTGAACCAGGTCATAATATATGTATTTTATCTTTATTAACATTCTGGAATCTTTATACGTTCATAATATGGAATAAAAATACAAAACAAGTTTATTGAGCACAAAACAGCCAAGCCAAATTCAAGCGTTTATTTTAAACTCATCGAATGAGTCACCCTCATGGTATATAACCAGAATCATTATAAGATCATTTATATCTCTTTAATGTCACTAGTAATGTATATTAACAATTCTGGAAGTTTTAACTATATTTAAAACCAAGTTCCATTCATGAATACAAGTAAACAAATCATGAAACCATATAAGAAAATGCTTCTAAAAACAATAATATTTTATCTCTTAAAACCATAAAATAGGACATTAATGAACTTAATAAGGTCATACCATATCAATTAAATACATAATAGGTTCTGTATTTAGGAATTAATAATCATAATTTGTTTATTCAGGTCTTTAAAAACAAGACAAGAACATCTTCAAGCATAAGGTAAGGGATCCTCTCTCTCACTTATGTTCATGAATATCCCCATTGTTGTGACTAACTTTGTATTGTGCACCTAATAATCCTTATGTGGTGTACCTACTGCTCATTTGATATCACTTTCCATTTGAAATTGTATTTCTATTAAATATTCATAATCTCATGTAATGGATATGTTTATTGTCTAAACTGTATACTATTTCACATACGGTGTATATTTGGGATGTTATTGATGAATCCATATTCTATAATCTATATGGATATTGAAAAGGAATATTTCTCTTGTATTGAATAATTTTATAAATAATGCTTTGGATGTCGAGTTTTTTGGGTCCCACCACATCCCCTCGATGCATCGGTAGGTTTCATGAGACAAAACAGTTTGGTGACAGACCCTTCAAGTCTATTTCGAAAAAATCAGACGGGTTTCTACCTATAGAACTAAACCGTTTTTATGGTATTTTGGTTCATGTTCCAGATACATAACGTCCAATTAATAAGAATTATTTTTATTCTTTGTCAGTTATTAATATTATTCATGATATTTTCACTTTGAAAAAATCTATGGATAATGTTTCATTCTCAGTTTATATATGGCATTAGTTTGTCATTTAATCACTATTCCATGTTGTTTATGTCAGATTGATTATGATTCACTTATGATTGTACTCATGCTTCCGCTATTTGTAACCATTACTGAGTGTTTTAGCTAACCCCTTTCGTTGTTTTCCTTCAACAGGTTATGAAGAGGAGGTCATTTATTGAGTGCTAGTGGATGCAGTTTTTGTTTTTCATTATGGATTGTATCTGGTAACCTTATCCAATCTAATTTATGTTAAATTAATGTATCTAGTTTTTTTTCAAGACTAATAAACTAATCATTCCTTCAGGATTTTCATTCCTTCTATCCATTCCAATATCACATGTAATGCATCGGCTCAAGCCTAGTGGGGTCGGGGTGTCACAGTTGGTATCAGAGGAAGTTTAGTAGGAAATTTGGAAACATGAGTAGGAACTATACAGTAGGGAACAAAGCCCAAAGGTAGCATTTGAGTATAAACTTACATGAACGTCCTGGTATTTTGGTAAGGAATAGATAATGTTAATCTTTCAAGAAATACATCCCTGTCTGGATACGATCAGGTAGAGGCGGCTCTGGCACAAATGTATATCGGGGTAAAACTCAAAAACACCGCTTTGAGATCGACTCGAACGAGAACTAGTGCACGACAATGGGCCATGCTGCACTCTTGGTTATGACACTCTCGAGGGATATGCTTAGGATAATTCGTGTTTTCTTTACAATCCATTATGAAGGATTTAATGTAAAGTTTTCCTTAGAGGAACCATATTTATAAGATTAGCTATGCATATAATTTCAATCTATGTTAAGTGATTTTCTATTTGAGATTCATAAACTAATCTAGTGTATCCCATTATTTATAAATGGAGTCTAATGGAAGAAGGGGAATCAATACTCGTGGGAAATGTAGGGATATCCCTACTGAGAAAGTCAATACAGTCAATGTTGGAGCAGATCCGATCATGACTATATTGGGACAAAATACTCAATTTGTAACGAATAACCATTTCACACATCTGTTGGATCATTTAATGTGGCAGAAGCCCCCATCTTTCAGTGGGACTACTAATCTAGTGGTAGCTGAGCAGTGGATCAAGTCACTTGGGAATATATTCTTGGCATTAAGATTCAATGAGAATGAGAAGGTGGTACTGGAAATATATTGTCTCAAGGGTGACACTGACTAATGGTGGTCTCTGATTCAGAACACCATGGAGGAAGAAAAAATAGAAGATATGGAGTGGAGGACATTTAAGGAAATATTATTTGAGAAATATTTCTCTCGTGAGCAACAAAATAGAATGAAGCAGAAATTCATTAGGATGAAATAAAATAAAAGAGGACAGTTTTGCAGAGTATGAGGCTACTTTTACAAGGCTGTCCAGGTATGCCGTAGATTATATATGTGACTCGGCAGACAACATTGATCTTTTCTTTGAAGGCCTTATGCCATGTCTTCGGAGGGCACTGGCTTCTAAAACATTTTCATCATATGATGGAATTGTATCAAGTGCCATCAAAACAGAGAGGGAATTTGCTAGATCAAATATTTTCAAATGAAACCAAGATAAGAAGCGGTACTCGGATAACAACGGAAACAGAGAAGAACCAAAGAAGAGCAAGGGAACGAAAAGTTTCCCATCATGTGAAAACTGTGGAAATAATCATCTTTGGAAATGCTTGAATGGAATGGGAGTATGCTATAAATGCGGAGAAAAGGGTCATCAATCCGATGAATGAAAGGGGAAGAAAAAATTCAATGATGTTCAATGCTACAATTGTAGAGAGACGGGACACCATGCAAATGAGTGTCTTAAACGCCAAAAAAAAACTTGACTCAGAAAAGGCCAAGAGATCAAGGGAGAGCTTATACGATTACAACTGCGTAGATCAAAGTCCCTAATGATGTGGTGGAAGGAACTTTAATTGTTTCCTCAAACATAGATAAAACCTTATTTGATTCTGGATCATCACATTCATTTATATCTTATATGTTTTCCAAGAAAATTAGATATTTTAAATTTGACATAATAAAGGAGTTGTCAGTCAAAACTCCCAGGGGATGTATCATTGCAACAAAGGAATGTCGACTAGTCCCCCTCCAGTCACCAAAACGTGCTTTAGTTTCTAACATTGAAATAATACCAATTATTGAATTTGATATAATTCTCAGCATGGATTGGCTATCAAATAATGATTCGGCAATTTATTGTAAGAAGAAGGAAGTTACAATTTTTTAATATGGTGTAGAATACCTTGTCTTTATGGAAGAAACATCACCACTTGATTCTTATCAAGAACCATCCCTAGTTTCTCTACTAAACGAAAAACATGGAGAGGAAGATAAACCAACATCTATGGGTGAGGAAATAAATATTCAAATTGAAGATGTGCACATAGTGCAAGGGTACATTGATGTATTTTGAGAGGATTTACCTGGACATCCTCCAGAGTGGGAAGTTGAGTTCTCTATTGATTTAATTCATGATGCAAGACCTATATCGAAGACCCCATATAGAATGGCCACTGTGGAGTTAGTGGAGCTGAAGAAACAACAATAAGAGTTGAGTGACAAAGGATTTATTCGACCTAGTGTTTCTTCATGGGGAGCCCTAGTCTTGTTTGTAAAGATGATAGATGGATCCATGAGGCTTTGCATTGATTATCGGTAAATCAATGATATTACAATAAAGAATAAGTATCCTTCTCCCTAGATTGATGATTTATTTGACCAACATCATGGAGCTCAATACTTTTCGAAGATTGTCCTCCGATCTGGATATCATCAACTATTTGTGAGGAAGGAAGATATTCCGAAGACAGCATTTCGAACAAGGTATGGGCATTAAGAGTTTACAATGATTCCTTTTGGATTGAAAAATGCACCCTCTATTTTCATGGATTTAATGAATAGAGTCTTCAAGGAATATCTTGATAACTTTGTTGTGGTATTCATCGATGATATCATGGTATACTAAAAAAGCTATGAAGACCATGGGGATCATTTGCGAACTATTCTAAAAACTATGAGAAGAAATAAATTATATGGGAAGTTTATAAAGTGCGAATTCTGGCTTCAGTCAGTTTCTTTTTTAGGACATATTGTCTCTAAGGATGGAATCATAGTTGATCCTACAAAGACAAAGGAAATCATAGAATGGCCCACGCCAACAAACATAAATGAGGTACGCAGTTTTATTGTATTAACAGGTTACTACTGGCGTTTCGTTCATAATTTCACCCGACTGGCTAACCCACTAACCTAGATCACATGAAAAGGAGTTAAGTTTTTTTTGGAATAAAGAGTGTATAGAATGCTTCGATGAATTGAAAAGAAGGTTGGTCAATGCTCCAATTTTGACTATTCCATCTCGAAGTGATGGGTTTTTGATATACAGCGATGCATCAAAGAATGGAATGGGTTGCGTCCTTATGTAAAATGATAAATTTATTGCTTATGCATCAAGACAGCTGAAGACTCATGAGAAATATTATACAACTCATTATCTTGAGTTAGCTGCCATAATCTTTTCTCTGAAAATATGGAGTCATTATCTATATGGAGAGAGATGTGAGATTTATATAGACCACAGTAGTTTGAAATATATTTTCACTCAAAAAGAACTCAATATGAGGCAAAGAAGATGGCTCGAGTTACTCAAAGATTACGATTGTTCAATATACTACCACCCTGGAAAGGTGAATAAGGTGGCAGATGCATTAAATAGGGAATATCATGGCCTTATGACACAAATGAGGATTGAAAGAGAACATGTGTTTATGGATCTACTAAAGATGGATATGGGAATTTTTAAGGAATGGTTAAATCACTCCTCTTTCAAATTTTTACTAAACCATCTTTACTATAAAAGATAAAAATTTCTCAATCTGATGATGAGAATCTATAAAAGAAAATTAATGCAGTTAAGGATGGAAGACTAGATGACTTCATGTATGAAGAAGGAGTTCTGAATTTGGGAAAAGGTTATGTGTTCCATCAGTACTTAAGATAATAAGGGAACTATTAGATGATTCCCATAGCTCAAATTTCTCTATACACCCGGGTAGCACCAAGATGTACAGACATATGAAGGAATATTTCTGGTGGGATAATAAGAAGTGGGAAATTGCTGACTATGTGTCAAAGTGTCTAGTTTGTCAACAAGTGAAGGAAGAGAGACAACATACCAAATGAGTTATGAAACCTCTACCTATTCTTATGTGGAAGTGGGATAACATTACGATGGATTTTATCACTAGACTTCTGAGGACACCTAGAAGGAACGATGCAATATAGGTATTTGTTGACCGTTTCACAAAATCAGCACATTTCCTTCCTATACGAGAGGATTTTACACTCGAGCTCCAGGCAAGACTGTATATTGATGAAGTTATAAGACTTCATGGTGCACCTCTATCAATTGTATCCGATCGAGATCCCCAGTTTACATCAACGTTATGGAAAAGTCTCGAGAAAGGTTTTAATACTATGCTTCGTATGAGTATTGCTTATCACCCCCAAACCGATGGACAGTCTAAAAGGACTATTCAAACTTTAGAATATATGCGGAGGTCATTCTCTCTTGACTTCCAAGGTATGTGGGATCAATACTTACCTTTAGTGGAATTTTCCTACAATAATAGTTTCTATTCTAGTATTCAAATGGCTCTGTATGAAGAATTATATGGAAAGAGGTGTCGAAATCCAACTTGTTGGAATGAAGTTGGTGGGAGGAAACTTATAAGACCAGAACTTATTGAAGAGATCACGAAAAAGGTGAAGAAAATTCAAGCCCATATTAAGGTAGCCCAAAGTAGGCAGAAGAGTTATGATGACAATTAGAGAAAGTATTTGGAATTCCAGGTGGCAGATCATGTATTTCTAAAAGTATCTCCATGGAAGGGTGTCCTAAGGTTCAGTAAGAAAGGGAAACTGAGCCCCAGGTACATTGGGCCATTTGAAATTCTGGAATGAATAAGAGCTGTAGCTTACCGTCTAGCGTTTCCGGCAAATCCCTCTAGAGTTCATGATGTGTTCCATGTGTCACTGTTAAAGAAATACATGCCAGACAGAATGCATGTTCTCATATATGAAGAAATTTAACTGGAACATGATTTATCATATTGTGAAAAGCCTATTGGAATTCTTGACACAATGGAACATGTACTGAGAAATCGGACAAATCGCCTAGTGAAGGTTATTTGGAGAAACCAGAATATGGAGGAAAAAACAAGGGAACCTGAGGATGTTATGAAAAATAATCACCCACATCTTTTTGTGGGCTTTATACATAAAAATTTCGAGGATGAAATTTATGAAGGAGGGAATAATGTATCACCCCAAACATTTTATGGTATGTTTCTCTTAAATACACTCTATTCATTAGGTAGAATATATTTCCTTAATCATTGATCCCATATGGAACAAAACATGGTTACTTATAGGATATAGCCATAACTTTTCCACTAAACTTAAATTTACTAGCTCTGTGATTTGAATTTTAAAAATCCGGCATACACGGTTGCGTTCAAGATTTTTTTTGGAGTCTAATAAAAAAAAATAATTTTTTAATGAATAGTAACCTACCCTATGAATAGTGAATTACCCTTATGAATAATGATATACCCTAATGAATAGTAACCTACCCTCTTGTGGTATAAAAATAATATTCATGTTGGAAGCACGATATACCTATATTTTAGAATGAGTTAATGAATGTTTTAAAACTGGTTTTGATAATAAATTATTATTTTAATTAAATATTAAAATAATCATATTTAGAAAATTATTTGGGAAAATGGACTTCATTTTTGGATTCTACATGTCGACAAATGGTTAGGGTGAATTTTTGGGATTTTTCTAAAATACTTGAATTTTTGATGAATAGTAGAATTCGATAATTTACAATAAATGCTAAATAATAGATTAATTGAGTCATTGATGATGCTCTGCTGATGTATGCCCACTTGGTTCGAATTCACAAGACCCATTTACTATTCTTGTTCATGGAATACTCACTATTCCTTTTCTTAAGGAGAAATAATAAATTAATGAGTTTTATATTAAGAAATCCCCTCTCTCCTCCACTATAAAAACCCCCTCTCACCCACTTCCATTCACTCCTCTCAAGCCTTTTTCCATCTCCAAATTCTATCCAAATACTTTACCAACCTCCTCCCCCACTTCCAGCAAGCTTTGGTCTCACTAAAAGACCAAAACCAAAGCCCTTAAAAAGGATGTCAAGGAGAAGAGATCAAGAGGTAAACAACCTCTTTTATTTTCATTTTTTTCTTTCATTTTATGTTATTCTCTTCCTTTACCTTTGGCTTGTTTTTGGATATTTCATTAAATATTCCCCCTTACTATCCATATTATGTATGAATGATGAGATATTCCATTCCTCTCATCAAAATATTTTTATTAAATTTTAAGAGACGTCGTTAGGCTGCTGAATTTTCATGAGAAATTTATCAAGTTTTCATTAATTTTAATATTCATTTCTTTTCTTCTTATTTCCTCACCTCATCATAACCAAGAGGCATGTATTATCCATAATATTTTATTTTCTAGATTTTATAATTTCAATGTAAAATTATTCATCATTATTCTTCTCCTCTCCCACTTATTTAAGGAATATAAACGTTGTTCGTGATGTGTCAAATTACCGACATCCTGGACGATGTAATTTCAATTTCCATTAATTCATTCAATTCTGGTCATGAAACCAAATATATGGTTTAACTAGGTCATAATATTTTTTTTATCTTGATTAACATTCTGGAATCTTTATATGTTCATAATATGGACTAATAATACAAAACAATTTTATTGAGCACAAAAATGCCAAGCCAAATTCAAGCGTTTATTTTTAACTCATTGAATGAGTCGCCCTCATGGTTTATAAACAAAATAATTAAAAGATCATTTATATCTATTTAATTTCACTAGTAATTTATATTGACAATTCTGGATGTTTAACCATATTTCAAACAAACTCCCATTCATGAATACAAGTAAACAAATCATCAAACCAAGTAAGAAAATGCTTCCAAAAACAATAAGATTTAATCTATTAAACCAATCAAAGAGGCCATTAATAAACTTAATAAGGTTATCCCATATCAATTAAATATAAAATAGCTTCTGGATTTATGAATTAATAATCCTAATTTTTTTATTCAGGTCTTGAAAAACAAGACAAGAAAAACTTCAAGCATAAGGTAAGCAATCCTCTCTCTCAATTTTGTTCAATAATATCCCCTTTGTTGTGACTAACTTCATATTGTGCACCTAATAATCCTTATGTGGTGTACCTACTTCCAATTTGATATCACTTTCCATTTGAATTTATATTTCTGATAAATATCCATAATCTCATGTCACATATATGTTTATTGTCTAAACCGTATACCATTTCACAAACGGTGTATATTTGGGATGTTATTGATGAATCCATATTCTATAATCTATACGGATATTGAAAAGGAATATTTATCTTGTATTGAATCATTATATAAATAATTATTTGAATGTAGAGGTGGTTGGGGCCCACTACAGTCCCTCGATGCATCGGTAGGTCTCATGAGACAAAATAGTTTGGCGATAGACCCTTCGAGTTGGTTTCCAAAAAATCAGATGGGTTTATACCCATAAAACTAAACCATTTTTACGGTATTATGGTTCATGTTCCAGATACATGATGTCCAATTAATAAGAATTCTCTTTATTCATTGTCAATTATTATTATTATCCATGAGATTTTCACTATGACAAAATCTATGGATGCAGTTTAATTCTCAGTTTATATATAGAATTTGTTTGTCATTTATTCACTATGACATGTTGTTTATGTCAGATTGATTATGATTCACCTATTATTATACTCATTATTCTACTATATGTTACCCTTACTGAGCATTTGAGCTCACCCATTTCATTGTTTACCTTCAACAGGTTATAAAGAGGAAGTCATTTATTGAGGGCCAGTGGATGCAGTTTTTGTTTTTCATTAGGGATTGTATCCTGTAACCTTATTCAATGTAATTTATGTTAAATCAATGTATCTAGTTTTTTAAGACTATTAAACTAATCTTTCCTTCGGGATTTTCATTCCTTATAACCATGCCAATATCACAAGTAATGCACCGGCTCTAGCCTAGTGGGGTCGGGGTGTTACAAGAACAAAGGTTTAGATCAAGGATCATCCTACAGTGCAGTGTTTTAACGTCAAAGAGCTTGGGAATTATGTGAAAAATTGACCTAAGCCATGGTTTGTCGGAGGCAATCAACAACAACCTCCAAGGAAACATGTGACAACAGGTTATGAAGAGGAAGTCATTTATTGAGGGCCAGTGGATGCAGTTTTTGTTTTTCATTATGGATTGTATCCTGTAACATTATTCAATGTAATTTATGTTAAATCAATGTATCTAGTTTTTTTAAGACTACTAAACTGATCTTTCCTTCGGGATTTTCATTCCTTATAACCATGCCAATATCAGAAGTAATGCACCGGCTCTAGCCTAGTGGGGTCGGGGTGTTACAAGAATGGAAGGTTCATATCAAGGATCATCCTACAGTGCAGTGTTTTAACATCAAGGAGCTTGGGAATTATGTGAACAATTTCCCTAAGCCATGGTTTGTCAGAGTCAATCAACAACAACCTCCAAGGAAACATGTGACAACCGAGCCCCAGTGACAGCACAACCACCCCGCCTTAACATGGTCGTCGGGTCTTTGCCCACCAGGTACCACCAGTTGCCCCGCAGACACGTGGGGCCCACCCCAGGGTCCACCCACATGCCTGAACGGGTCATCTGACTAATGACTACCCCCACAGGCCAACACATGTCCTTTCCAGTGTGCTTTTTCCTCACTCACACACACCTTGGGTAACTTCCCAGAGGGTCACCCATCCTGATCACTACTCCAAGCCAAGCATGCTTAACTGTGGAGTTCTATTCTGACAGGCTCCTGAAAAGGAAGGTGCACCTTGTTGACATGAGTCATATCATTTAATCATTTAACCCTTTATCATTTGGGGATGTTACAATCACCCCCCTTTAGAGCACAACACCCTCGTTGTGGGCCCTACATCTCAACCTAGGCAGTGCACCGCACTGAAGGCTGGGTACCACCTCTGATACCAAATGTGACAATCGGGCCCCAGTGACAGCACAACCACCCCGACTTAACATGGACATCGGGTCTTGGCACACCAGGTACCACCAGTTGCCCCGCAGACACATGGGGCCCACCCCAGGGTCCACCCACGTGCCTGAATGAGTCGGTGGTTGTGCTGTCACTGGGGCCCGATTGTCACATTTGGTATCAGTTTCCCCTCAGACACGTGGGGCCAACCCCAGGGTCCACCAACGTGCTTGAATGAGTCATCTGACTAATGACTACCCCCACAGGACAACACATGTCCTTTCCAATGTGCTTTGTCCTCACTCACACACACCCTGGGTAACTTCCCAGAGGGCCACCCATCCTGATCATTACTCCAAGCCAAGCATGCTTAACTGTGGAGTTCTATTCTGACAGGCTCCTGAAAAGGAAGGTGCACCTTGTTGACATGAGTCATATCATTTAGTCATTTAAACCTTTATCATTTGGGGATGTTACAATCACCCCCCCTTTAGAGCACAATGCCCTCGTTGTGGGCCCTACATCTCAACCTAGGCAGTGCACCACACTGAAGGCTGGGTACCACCTCTGATACCAAATGTGACAACCGGGCCACAGTGATAGCACAACCACCCTGCCTTAACATGGCCGTCGGGTCTTGGCACACCAGGTACCACCAGTTGCCCCGTAGACACGTGGGGCCCACCCCAGGGTCCACCCACGTGCCTGAACGGGTCATCTGACTAATGACTATCCCCATAGGCCAACACATGTCCTTTCCAGTGTGCTTTGTCCTCACTCACACACACCCTGGGTAACTTCCCAGAGGGTCAACCATCCTAATCACTACTCCAAGCCAAGAACGCTTAACTGTGGAGTTCTAATCTGACAGACTCCCGAAAAGGAAGGTGCACCTTGTTGACATGAGTCATATCATTTAGTCATTTAACCCTTTATCATTTGGGGATGTTACAAAACAAGGAAGGTCTTATGCTATCACTACTACTGGGGTGGAGCTGAAAACGATGTGGTGAGAGGTACACTTGTTATTCATTCAAGAATAGTGAACATACTATTTGATTCTAGTTCTACACATTCTTTCATATCTTGAAAGTTTAGTATAACTATTCAAACACCCCCTCAAAATTTGGAGGAAAAGTTATCTGTGAGAAAAGAAAATGAGACAGTTATTTCATCCCTAGTTTATAACTCCTCCCTGATTAATGTTTGTGGACTAAACCTCCCATAAAATCTTGTCATAATTCCTTTAGTGGAGTTCAATGCTATCTTTGGCATGGATTGGATGTCTTTGAACAAGGACAACATCAATTTTCGGGAAAGGGATATTACTCTTCACATCCTGAAGCATCCTCAGATTATTTACAAGTTCAAGGAGGAAGATGAGTCTCCTTTGGAATCTTCGTCTCAAGTTTGGATATTGATTACATATGAGCATGCATACATAGCTCAAATGGTTGAGACAAAGGAGAGAATGATGCTTGAAGACATGCCCATCGTGAGGGACTACATTGATTTATTCCCCGAAGAGTTTCCTGGTCTTCCTCCTGACCAAGAGGTTGAGTTCTCAATTGAACTTATCCCTGGATCTCTACCAATCTCAAAGACACCTTAAAGAATGGCCACTGTAGATCCAGGAGAGCTGAAGAAGCAGTTACAAGTGAATATGGAGAAGGGTTTTATACACCTGAGTGCTTCACTGTGGGGTGCTCTAGTCCTCTTCATCAAGAATAAGGATGGATCAATGCGCCTCAGTATTGATTATCATGAGGTCAATAAAATCACTATAAATAACAAGTATCCACTTCCATAGATTGATGACTTATTCGATCATCTTCGTGGGTCCAGTTATTTCTGTATGGTGGACCTTTGGTTTGGATATCACCAACTAAAGGTGAGGATGGAAGATATTCCCAAGACTTCCTTTAGAACGAGGTATGGACACTATGAGTTCACAGTGATGCCCTTCATACTCATTAATGATCCAACAATTTTCATGGATTTAATGAATAGAGTCTTTAGAGATTACCTTGACAAATTTGTGATGGTCTTTATTGATGATATTATGATATAATCCAAGAGCAAGGAGGAACTTGAGTAGAATTTGGAAACCGTGTTAAATAATTTGTGAAGGGATAAGTTGTATACAAATTACATTAAATCTGAGTTCTGGATGGAGGAAGTATCATTCTTGGGGTATGTTATCACCAAGAAAGGGATATCTGTGGACCATTCCAAGATGAAGTCAATTGAAGAGTGGTTGAGGCCAACATTCGTAACGAAGATCCATAGCTTTTTAGGTCTAGCTGAGTATTATCGATGATTCGTGAAGAATTATTCATTATTTCCAAACCCAATGACCAAGCTGACACGAAAGGGAGTGAAGTTTGTATGGAAACAATAATGTGAAGACTGTTTCAAGGAGTTGAAAAAGAGGCTTATCACTACACCGGTACTCACACTCCTTCAAGTGGATAAATCTTTGTGGTGTATAGTGATACCTCTAAGAAAGGCTCAGGCTGTGTGCTAATGCAAAATGATAAAGTGATAGCCTATCCCTCAAGGCATCTGAAAATCCATGAGAAAAACTATCCCACACATGATTTGGAGTTGGTGGCTATGATCTTTTCCATGAAAAGCTAGAGGCATTATCTCTACTGGAAAAAATGTGAGATATATACTCACCACAAGAGTCTCAAATATATATTCACATGGAAAGAGCATAATATGCGCCAATGAAGATGGATATAGCTCATCAAATATTATAACTGCTCAATCCACTACCATCCCGGTAAGGAAAATAAGGTGGCAGATGCTCTAAGTAGAAAGGATCCTGCATCTCTATCAATGATGAGAATTGAAAAGGATCCGGCCTTCTTAGATTTGAAAAGGATGGACATGGGAATCATTTAGGGAGGAACATCATCAATCCTTTCTCAAATGATTACTCAACCATCCCTCATGGAGAAAATTAAGGTTACTCAAAGACAGGATGTGGAAATTCAGAAAAGGGTGGAAGGTGTTAAAAATGGGAAATCCTACAATTTAAAAATTGATGAGGAAGGATTTGTAAGAGTTGGGTCACTATTATGTATACCATCTGATCCAAAGATAAAGAAGGAGCTATTGAATGATGCACATAACTCGACCTTCTCTATCCATCCTGGGAGTACCAAAATGTACCGTGATCTATGAGAACACTTCTGGTGGGATAACATGATGAAGGAGATTGTAGAATATATATCAAGGTGCTTGGTATGTAAGCAAGTTAAAGTTGAGTGAAAAAAGTCCAAAGGTATGATGCAACCATTTCCTATACCCATGTGGAAATGGGAAAATGTTACTATGGACTTTGTCATGGGTATCCTGAAGACATCGAAGGGAAATAATGGGATATGGGTTGTGGTTGACCAACTCACCAAGACATCCCATTTCATCGCTATTCGGGAATATCTCTCTCTTGAACAACTTGAAAAGTTATATGTGAAGGAAGTGGTGAAACTGCACGGTGTTCAACTATCAATTGTCTTTGACCGTGATCCAAGGTTCACATCTAAATTCTGGAGGAACCTTCAATATTCTTTGAGTACTGAATTAAATTTCATCACGACCTATAACCCCTAAACTGATGGCCAGTCTGAAAGAACTATTCAGATTCTTGAAGATATGCTTAGAGACTTTTCTCTAGAATTCAAAGGTGGATGGGATCAACATATCCCATTGGTTTAGTTCTCATACAATAATATCTTCCACTCGAGTATTCATATGGCTCCATATGAAGATCTGTATGGAAAGCGATGTAGAACTCCAACATGTTGGGATGAAGTTGGAGAAAGAAAGCTACTTGGACCTGATGTTCTTCAAGAGATGACAGAGAAGGTTCAAGTCATCCAGAAACACATCAAAGCTGCTCAAAGTCAGAAAAAGAGCTATGCTGGCAACCGTCGAAGGGACATGGAGTTCGACGTTGGAGATAAAGTCTTCCTTTGAATATCTCCATGGAAGAGAGTCATGCGATTTGGGAAGAAAGGGAAGCTAAGCCCAAGGTATATTGGCCCATTTGAGATCCTTGACCACATAGGAGTCGCGGCCTATCGGCTTTCACTTCCACCAAATATGGCTAGAGTTCATGATGTTTTCCACGTATCAGTCTTGAGGAAGTACATACCTGATCCCTCACATGTACTAAACTCAGAGGTGGTGCAGCTAGAAGACGATCTCTCCTATGAGGAGCATATAGTAAAGATTCTGGATCGGAGAGATAAGGTTCTATGCAACAAGACAACCCATCTTTTCAAAGTGTTGTGGAGGAACCATAAGTTTGAGGAAGCAACATGGGAAGTGGAGGAATCAATGAAGGAAAAGTACCCACATCTGTTTTTTTCCAAGGATGTAAAATGAAATTTCGAGGGAGAAATTTCTTAAGTGGGGAAGAATGTAACGACCTAATGATTTTTATGGAAATTGTCTTCTTATAAATATGGCATAAAATCACATATTAATGAACTACTAAGTGATAAGTGACCTTTAGACATAAGTTTGTCACTTCTGTGTTTGGAATTTTGAAAATTCGATATACACGGTTGTGTTCAAGATGTTTTTTTGAAGTCTAATAAAACAAAAATAATTTTTGGTGAATAGTAATGTACCCTAATGAATAGTAACATACCCTTATGAATAGTGATATACACTAATGATTAGTAACCTCACCTATGGTGGTATAAAAATAATATTCATGTTGGAAGTACGATATACCTATAGTGTAGAATGAGTTAATGAATGTTTTAAAAGTATTTTTGATAATAAATTATTATTTTAATTAAATATTAAAATAATCATATTTATAAAATTATTTTTGAAAAACGTTATTCATTTTTGGATTCTACTCATCAATAAATGGTTAGGGTAAATTTTTTGGATTTTTCTGAAATACATGAATTTTTGATGAATAATAGAATCCGATAATTCACAATAAATGCAAAATAATGGATTAATTGAGTCATCGGTGATGTTCTGCTGATGTAAGACCACTTGGTTCCATATGACATGATAAAATACCTATTCTCAGTCATGTAATACTCACAATTCCTTGTCTTGTGAAGAAATAATAAATTAATGAATATAATATTATGAAATCTCTCCTCTCCTCCACTATAAAACCCCCCTACACTCCCTCTTCTCTCCACTCCTATCAATATCCAATAATTCTCTAAATTCTGCCCAAATATCTCCCTAAGGTCCTCAACCATGTATAAAAGCTCCCAGATTCATCAAAATACCAAAACCTCTCCCCTTAATAGGTTCTCAATGGAGGAAGTCTGAAGAGGTAAATTCCTCTTCCCAAATTTATTCTTTTCTTTTTTATTTCTTTCCTCACCTCCCTTCAGCATAATAGTATGACAAATCCAGTAAAACAATTTAATGGAATTTATTCATTCTAATGGCATATTTTATTATCTTCTCCCCTTTCCCCACCCTTTTATTTGAAATAAATGAAATCACTGTTTGAGATGTGCTAATTTAGCAAATTCAAGGACAACAGTTTATCAATTTCTATTATTATCATTAATTCCGGTCATGAACCCATTTGTGTTATGGTTGAACTGAATTATTATATATGTAATATATGATATTTTTGGTTCTGTAATCTTTTGATAAAAATGGAATTAAGTTATAAATCAAAACACATTATTTGTAATCGAATCCACCAATCTACAAAAATGGTTATCACTATGGTTATATATATATATAATAATTCAACATCACTCTAAGTAACCTAATTAAAACTAAAACCATGTAATCTCCTAGATATGAACTAAATAAAATAACTTTAATTCTAGAAAACCAATTTCATCTTTCATATAATCCAAACATGAATATAAGTGAACCGATATTTTAAATCCAAGTAAACAAACGTGCCGAACAATGAAATTGAACCTTATAACTAATCAAAAAGGCTTTGAATGAACTAAAAAGGGTCATAATAAAAAAATTAAATATATAATAGGTTATGGAATTATTAATTTAAAAGCCTAATTTGTTTATTATGTTCATTAATTACAAGTAGAGAACACCACCAGATTTAAGGTAAGGGATCCTCTCTTTTTCTCTCTTAGTCAATATTGTCCTCTATACTATGCCTTTATATGTGTACTAGAAAATGATGGGGTATTATTAAGAACCTCCCCCATACTTCCTTCTAGATGTATAATTAATGAGAAACCCCAATTATCTATCATCAATCCCTCTTGGTCACACCCAACACCATGCCGATAAAATCATAACGAATTCTACCCAAACCTTCTTTGTTCTTTCGGGTTGCCTTATCTTTCTTTAAATATGGTGTTATCTTATCTGTCTATGTGAGCCTTATGAATTCTGGTTAGTTTTACAAAATTCGTATATCAAGACCCTTCCATGACATACTTTCGGGGATATACATGATTTTGAAAGATTCCCTCCTTAGAACTTTCCAATAAGAAAACATGTTTTAAGGGGACTTCCCAATTATTTACCCAAATTTCAAGTTCACTCTATCATATGTTTTAAAATACAATTGTATTTATAAAATCAGTATTTCTATTATGAAAACTTTCATGTTTCAATTCTCTTTTTATATACAAGAATTTCCTCTTTTCTATTTGAGAAGCTCCAGAGTGTTTTCCTTAAAACCTCATAAAAATGTTTAAATGCTAATGTTTCTAAAATACATTTTTTATATGATGTCACTTATATTTGACACCACCTACCATTTTATTTGCCCATTTTACCCTATTAATGTCCATATATGTTCTAATCCCTTCCTTTCTTGGACACTTTTGTGACATGCCCATTGGATATGTTTTATGTCATGATTGTGGTACCCAATTCGTTCCATGGGTTCCATTATGTTTATGTACCGTTGATTATGTATTATTATTTATGTGCCAAGATTATTTATGTGGTAAGAATATTCACGAATATGTTGAGATGGGTGCACCCAGATAGCGCTCCAATGAATTGGGTAATGTTAAGTCTCATGAGATGCGATGTGAACCGGGATTGGTGGTTAGCCTTGACCTGTACTAAAATGAGAAACAGGACTGGCAGTTAGCCTTAAACCATACTAAAGATATGATTTATGATTCTTCCAAATTTATATGATTCCATGTTTATGTGATACCATGTTTATATTAAATGATTTTATAAGTTTCATGCTTTGTATATCTTTATTTCGTACCTCCTAACTCATGTTCTTGAGATGTATCCTCATGTTTATTCCCTTAGTGGGCATTTTAGATCATCCCATTGTTCATGTGTTCCCCAGGGTACCCTATGAAGATGTAAGAGCACAAAGGAAGTTAGAAGCTCTTTATGGAGATTAAATAAAGATGTTTTTTAGCCCCATGTTTTATGTTATATGTACTTAGTCTTCTAAGACACTAGACATAATGATCCTTGTCTTGTACTATGATGATTAATTATGCTTAAAATCATTAAATGATTTATTTAAAAGGCTCGGGTCTCTATAAGAAACATGGGATTTGAAAAATATTGAGGGAACACGCCATGTGCCAGTGATACACAACATGTATTCTTGACCCTGTGCCAGCTCATGTGACTAAAAATACAGACATAGAAAACTTTTCTTAAACACCCCGTGTCAATGCCGAACACGCCGCGTAGTTTAACATGGGGAACCAGACGTGTAACTAACAACACAGGTCAGTTATACCTCTTTTAGTACACGCCTTTTCCATCTGGAACACACCGTGTAGTGTGAGACGTGTATCTGGCCCTGTCAGGAACAACACGGGTCAGTGAAGCTTGTCTAGTACATGTCGTGTACCTATGGGACACACAGTGTAGTCTTGAATGAAGAATGAATTTGTGGACTTGGCCGTGTGGCTAGGGAGATGGGGTGGTGTACATGTTGTGCGTGGGTATAACATGCCATGTACCTAGGGTTGAGACATGCCCATGATTGCATCAGAACACAACCATGTAAGGGCTTAAGGGTACACACTAGGTTGACCTTATACACACCGTGTAGTTTCTTTTTGTCAGTTCTTGTGGTTTTTGTTTCTTTTCATTGGCACTTGTAAACTTCCAATAGAAACCTCGACAGTAAAGTAAACTAAGGCATGTGTTTTACCTTGTAGAATCATGTGACCGAGATGAACATCAGTTGTTCACCAAGAGAGCGACAACGATTATACTCTAGATATGGTAGGCCATGGGATACCGATAGATCCTCCAGTAGTGCTAGATGCGGCTCTAGCCATTATACCGGATGCAGGTGCGGATTCGAAGTTTTGTGAAGGATTCATGAGGTTCATGGAGACCTTCCAGGGAGTACCGCCGACTGCCACATCTATGGTAGAGCATACATGTATATTCCAGCTGCAGTATCTGCCTACATTTTGAGGGGATGGTGGACCACAGGCTGCGGAGTCATGGCTGGTTTCTATACAGACTATCTATGAGCATCGTGATATTCCTCAAGGGAGGAGGGTCAAGTGCCCTAAGTACATGCTGCATGATTCCACCAAGATATGGTGGGTTGTTACCACCCAGACTGAGCATCACCGAGACATGGTGTGGGAATACTTTTAGGTGGTTTTCTATGACTTCTTCTTTCCAGAGACACTAAGGGAATATCGTGCTTGAGAGTTCATGAATATTCACCAGGGAACCATGTTAGTGATGGATTATTCTGCTCGCTTCACCGAGCTAGAGTGTTTTTCACCTGTTCTGGTGGGTGATGAGACGCCGAGGGCTAGACGCTTTGAGGATGGTCTTCGATATGACATCTGAGAACTGGGGATTTTTTTCAGGTTTCTTATAGTGCATGCTATTGTGAACCAAGCTTTGATTTATGAGCGGAACCTGCGAGAAGCAAGTGGTGCAGGCCAGGGCAGTTCGACACCAATTTGTGGTACTATTTCTACCTGTAAGAGGAAAAGGCATATGGATTTCTATCATAGTGGTAGTACTATCCAGATGAATTCTTTCAGTTTTTAGGTCATGTGCTAATAGTGTGGTAAAGTGGGGAACAAGATACCTTAGTGTCCATGTGACCCAGTGGAGTGTCGAGACTGTGGTAAGATGGGTCATCATCAGTGTTTTTGCAGGGTGTTTCCACCAGTGACTAGTGAGAGATGTTCTGTGCAGACTCCGCGTGCAGGAGCAGTGTGAGCATCTTCTTAATAGTCAAAAAATTGGAATTTGTCAGGATGTTCAGGATGAGGTGGTGGTTATGGTTGTGGTAGCCAGACACCAGTATCTCAGGGACAATAGGGCGGGTCATCTCAGGGTAGCCATGCTGGGTTGGAGGGCCATGACACGGAGAAGGAATATGCTGTGTAATAGACCCATCATGGGCAAGATCCCGGACCTTCCACTATTAGAAGTAATATTTTAGTTTGTTATGTTTTACCTTCAAGACTTTTCGATACTACTGCTACACATAGTTTTATATCTATTCTCATTGTATAGATCCTTCGGCTCTATGTTTCATCTTATTTTTCTAATATCATGATGCTAGACACTCCGTTTGGAATTTGAACGGTATGTTTGCATCAGTGTAAGGAGTTACCCCTAGATGTTTGTGGGTGTCACATTCTATGAGACCTCTATGTCTTAGAGATGATGAGCTAGGATGTCATTCTCAGGATGGACTGGTTGGTACCCTTTCGAACCATTGTAGATTTCTATCATCGTAGGGTGAGTTTCACGTCACCAGAGGGAGAAGAGTTTCTATTCAAGGGTGAATGGGATGTTCTGGAGAGCTGAGCTGGACCCGAGCATCGTGGGTGAGGTGGAGTGACAGCCTAGATTACGAGTTTATATCAGGATGACCATGGAACTTGTCAGAAAGAATTCACTACAGTAGTAAATTGTTTCACAGATGTCTTCTCGGATGAATTTTCATGTATACCTCCTAAGTGAGAGGATGATTTCTCTATTGATCTTGTTCCAGGAGAGGCACCAGTGTCCATTCCTCCTTATTGGATGACCACACTAGAATTGCATGAGCTCGAGAGGCAGTTAGGGGATTTACAAGCTAAGGGTTTCATCCGACCCAATACTTCTCTGTGGGGTTCACCTGTCTTATTTGTGAAGAAGGTGGACGATACCCTCAGAATCTGCATGGATTATCAAAAACTGAACTATTTGACGGTTAAGAACTAATATCCTTTACCGAGGATTTTTGATCTTTTTTATCAACATCGGGGAGCACAAGTGTTATCAAAGATTTATTGGAGGTCCAGATGTCATCAGTTGCGTGTTAGACCATCAGACATAATGTTTATAGCCTTTTAGAGCAGATATGGTCTATACGAGTACTTGGTCAGGTCGTTTGGACTCACAAACGTGCTAGCAATTTTCATGGATCGGATGAATCATGTGTTCCATCCATATCTATATTCTTTTGTGGTAGTCTTTGTGGACAATACCCTGGTGTACTCTCATACTTGACACGACCATTCCACCCATCATGAGATCATGCCGAGTGTATTGAGAGAATATCAGTTATATGCTAAGCTTTCAAAGTGCCACTTTTGGATGGATCAGAATCACTTCCTGGGTCATATTATCTCAGAGGCATGAGTTGTAGTAGACCCAGAGAAAGTGGGGGAAGTAGTTTTCTAGGACCAGCATAAGAACGTGCTTGAAATATAGAATTTCTTGGGGGGATGGATGGTTACTACAGTGATTTATATAAGACTTCTCCCACTTAGCAGTGTTGTTGACTGGTTTAACTAAGAAGGGTATGAATTTTTTTTGGTCAGAAGCTTGCGAGATAGACTTTCAGAAGTTGAAGGGAAGGTTGATATCAGCACTAGTCCTGCTACTTCCAGAGCCAAGGAAGAACTATATAATTTACTATGATGCATTAGGCATTGGGATGTGAGCAGTGTTGATGCAGGGAGACCGAGTAGTTACGTACGAGTCTTGGTAGTTCAAGACACATGAGAGGAATTACCCGACGCATGATCTTGAGTTGGCTGCAGTTGTACATGCATTACGCTGTTGGAGACATTATCTCTAAGGAGAACATTTTGTGGTGTTTACTTACCACAAATGTAATAAATAAATCTTTACCCAAAGTGACTATAATTTGAGACAATGAATGTGGGTTGAATACCTTTAGTCCTTCTACATTGAGCTTGCCTATACAACTGGTAAAGGTAATCCAGTAGTTGATTCACTGAGTAGAAGGACTCAGATACAGGCAGTGTAGGAGGCCAGTGGTGAGTGGTAGCTCATGGATTTGTTATCTGAGATGCATTTAGAGGTGCACTATAGTAAGGGGGACCCTATCTTTCATCCTTATCTATGAATACTACCATCCTAGATAGAGTGAAGATGAGATACCTATCAAATTTATAAGGCCCAGTTCTATAGGAGTAGGTGGAAAGTGAGGGACCTCCTCCCAGTTGGACGATAGGAATTGATGATGTACTATGTATCTATGGATGAGTGTGGGTTCCAAGGGATATACGCAAGGAGTTGATGCAGGAATTCCATGCTTCATCTTGTGCAGTACATCCCAGAGTTACCAAAATGTACAGTGACTTGAGACATCAGTATTGGTGGTCAGGTATGAAAGGAGAGGTAGGTGGTTATGTTATGAGATTTCCACCTCTCAGAAGGTTAAGGCGGAGCATTAGAGGACAGATAGACTATTATAACTGTTACCCATTCCGGAGTGGAAATGGGATGATGTCGTGATAGACTTCATGACTGGGTTACCAAGGTCCCCTCGAAGCAATGATGTTGTGTGGTGTTTGTGGACAGAATTACGAAGGTAGATCACTTTTTCCCAATCAAGGAGACCTTTAGTGTTGAAGATCTTGAGATGTTTTATATATGAGAGGTAGTACGCCTTCTTGGGGCCCCTCGTTCTATTGATTCAGATAGGGAAACCCATTTCACATCTCATTTCTAGAAGAGTTTTTAGTGGGAACTCGGTACACAGAGGATTCTGAGCAAAGCTTACCACCCTCAGACCGATGGCCAGTCAGAGTGTATGATACAGGTACTAGAGGACATATTTCATGCTTGCATCCTAGACATTGGGGGCTCTTGGGAGAAGCACATACCCCTCGTCGAGTTTGCCTAAAATAATAGTTTTCAGGGAACTATTAAGATAGAACCATACGAGGCTTTATATGGAAGGCCATTCCGACTACCTTTATGATGGTTAGAGGTAGGTGTGGTATCTTTACTGGGACCAACTCTTGTATTGGGGACTTTAGAGTAGGTCCAGTTGATACAGAAGTGGATGTCTACTACACAGTCTAATAAAAAATCATATGTTGATCGCAGCAGACGACCCTTGGTGTTCGTGGGCAGGGATCATATTTTCTTGCATGTTTCACTGAGGTTGGGTCATAGGAAGATCAGGAGACATGGTAAAATTTCACCGAGGTATGTAGGGCCATTTGAGATTCTGGAGAGAGTCGAGCCAATTGACCATCGATTACAGTTACCACATATGTACCAGGTGATTCATGACGTCTTCCTCGTATCTTAGATGCTCCATTTTCATTCAGACCCGTCTCACATTTTTCAGTCCGAGGAGGTTGAACTATGGGTCAATGTATCCATTGAGGAGCATCTGATTAGTATTGTTGATAGGAGAATGAAGGTTCTCTGTGCCCAATCAGTTCCTCTCGTGCAGGTGCTATGACAACATAACTTAGTGCCGGATGAAACCTGGGAGCAGGAGATCGACGTACGTGCTCATTAGCCAGAGTTCTTGTCAACTTTATCTTCACCACCCTTGGACGAGAAATTCTGGGACACATTGCTTCGGGGGGGGGGGGGGGGGGGCATTTGTAAGAATCCGGTTCTTATTCATGAGGTACATGTTTCTTCTTTTCCTTTTTCCTTAAGTGTTTTTGAGAAAATAAGGAAAATTGGGGAAATATCCCAAATTTTTTGGGTACACACTATGTACTTTTCCACATGCCATGTACTTTGGCTGTGTGGGATGAGTATACAGGGCGTGTAGGCCTTTAGTGATAAAGGGTGTAAAAACTAACTACATGACGTGTACTTTTCAATACATGCCATGTATTCAGTCGACATGTGAACAGTAATGTGGTAGAGAGTAGCCGCCAGATGAGCAATAAAAAGGATAGTACATGCCATGTACTTGGAAAAACACACCGTGTAGTCAGTCGACAAATGAATATTATGGCAGTGGAGAGTTTCTTCCAGTGAACAGTTAAAAATAAAGTACTTGTTGTGTACTTGATAGTACATGCTGTGTAGTTATTGTTTTTTGTTAAAAACAGGGAGTAGCCTCCTCTTTTGTCTGAGGAAGCTTAGGACTCGATGAGAGTCACGAGAGAGAAGGTTGGAACATGGAGAAACTCCCAACTGCACACCGGGACTCCGATTCCTTCACCATTTATCTTGTGTGAACCGTGAAGATGAGTTCCCCCTTCTCCTTGAGTCTTTTCTACCAAATATTTCTTGAGGGGAATTTATTTACGCTTGAACGGGTGAACTTTTATCGTAGATACACTCCATTCTCGGTTTATTTGGGAGGTGTTGTTCACATAGATCGATCAGAGGAGATCGAGGTAGGTGGTTCGGTGTTTATTTCCAACTGCCGAGTGGTTTTTGTGTACCGTTGTGCTAAGCGCCCATGTTTGGGGTGTCGTATGGCTGAGGCCTTAGCTGATAAAATATCTATAATTGCATAGATAATCTAATGATAAATATTAACTCTTTCTTGGGATTTTTTCTTCGATTCAGGGCCACCCCATGGGTGCGTTTCCCTTGTTTAGCCGTTCGGCCAGGATACCCATGGGTATGTTGTAATGATAGCATGTTTTGGGTTTTCTTGAGAAAAAACTTATTTAATACTTGCTTATGCATTGGGCTCAGCCCGGTTTTTTTCTTAGCCTGAGGGAAATTGTTTCTTAGCCGAAGGGTAGTGTTTCATTTATCCCGAGGGAAACATTTCTCATGCCTGTGGGAAGTGGCTTCTATGCCCGAGGGCGACATCTTGTATGCCTGGGGGAAATATTCATTATGCCTATGGTCAGTTACCCACGGGGTTTGATTCTGTTTTCCCGAGGGTAAATATTTGTAGGTCTGAGGACAATGGTTACTTTTAATATTCACTGTGGTGATTTCTTATGTTTTACCTGAAAAGATAATGCACAAGCTTGGAATTGATAAATTATTACTAAAATGGAAATGTAACTGATAGAGATAGTTACTTTTGAGTATTTCCTATTTTTCAACCTTTAATTATTTCACACTGATTTTGCACAGTTTCACTGACAGTTGGGCACAGGCCTTTGGTGGTTACATATTAGGATTTATTTCTCACACCCTATTTGGTTCATGTATTAGGCCCAAACAAATTATATTTATATAGGTGTTGATAAGAGAAAGGGACCATATACAGGTACTTGATTGTTGTAGAGGAGTAGGATATCATGGGACCGAGCATAGGCTCACGATGTTGTTGCATTCCTCTTGCACTATTTTAGTTATGTTTTGTTGTACTCGTATCTTGTACATTATTGTATTTGATTGCAGTGTATCCTGTTTTGACTGATTTCCTAGAAATTGGACATATTGCATCATCATATATATATATATGATTGTTGGTTATCTTTTTCATCAGTACCTTTGTCCATTCAGCTTTTAATTGTTTACTTGTTCAGCTTTTTGTATGTTTATATTTTTTCACTACGCTACACTTTTACAAATGAGGGCATAGTTTCCCCATTATCAGACCTTGGCCCTTACTGCTAGTAAACAGCCTCTACCATTTGGGTTAATGTGCTTGAGGTCATGTGACCAACCGGGTTCGGGGCACCCATTGAGTGGCACCCGGATCCGGGACTTTACATTAATTTATATAAAATCACTAAAAATATTATATTCATAAAATTAATTAGGATATTGATTGTATTGATAAACAGGTTCCATTTATGTGATATTTTTCCATTTATAGTAACCATACTAACCCTAAAATAGTACAAATACTTTTTGTCAGAGTAAGAGTTAATAGGGTAAAATAGGGGTTCATACCAAAATATGAGAATAGAAATATAGTAAAAGGTTACCACTTATTCTTAATCCTTCACTCTTAAAAACCCATTTTTTCAGCTAATATCTTCAAATATAAATTTATAGAATCAATATACTCTTTCTAGTGTCCTTATTTTGGTCATAACAGTAACATTAGAAGGCTTAAGTTGTTAATTAAAGGAGGTTATTCAAATAAGATGTATATTTTTTATCCATAGGTTTTAGTTTTTTTATTCTTGAACCTCTAAAAAATATTATTTAATAATGTTGAAATATTAACACCGATATAATAAATATTCCTATATATGATTATCTTAAATAAAAACCTATATATGTCCCTAACATTTATCAAATGGGAGAAGAACTCACCGTTTATGTGTACAGTGGACTACCACCACACAAACTGATTTAATTCATTTTCCATCACCATCTCTTAAGACTACATGTAATGATGTAATTAAATTCTATATATTATATTAATTAAATATTTATAATTTTTATAATATAATATAACTTTTACCATATTCCCATTGCATGCACTGAAAAATGATAACGTCGTTCGTGCGTATTTGTGGACTACCACCTTCATGAAGCGCTGTGATTAGTTTTTCATCCCAAATCATATCGATGATATATATTTTTATATTTTAAGAAACATTATGAAATTTATGAGATTATTATGATTATAGAATGGTAAAATAAATCCAATCCTTCTTTTTATAATGATTATGGAAAAACTGAAATGTTATTAATAAAAATGTACGACCTACCATCTCCACGATGATAACATATTTTATTTTTCATAACAATATTTAATGGTTGGATATAAGATACAATTTATTTATAAGAATGATAATTATTTCATGATAATTATTATTTATATGTCAAATAAGGACCTATTTGACCATATTCAACATACCGAAGTCATTTTTGGCTTACGAACCAAATAGCACTAAAGGTATGATGTGAACATAAATGATTACATAATTAATTTAACATGGTAGAAGTGAGAAAAAAGGAATAATAAAATTGAAAAATATTTTTATGAAATTAAATAATTAAATTAATTTTATTATTTCAGACGATAAATAAATTATATGATGAGTCACACCAAAGGTATTGAATTTATTTCTCACTTTTATTTCTCTGTGACACATTCCTTATACACAACATGTTTATTTTTTGTGGTGTATATACTTCACATGAATGTATTTCATAATTATTATCATGAAAATTATTATATATATCTATAAATATAAAGTACATCCTTTCATGGTGGTTATTATTCACATGATACTAATGTGGTAAGGGTTTATTTCACAATCTCATCATTATTCCAGATTGCTTATGTTTAAGTCCCCACTGGGGAATAATTTTCATCCATGTATTTATTTTACAAAAAATCTTTCAAAAATGTTCTTAATATTATCCTATTATTGTTTAAAATGATTTTTACCCATTTCATTATTTTTATAAAATTGTTTCAAAAGAATATATTTATCGTCTTCTAAACAAGGATCTTTATTAAATTTCCAAAAAAATAGAAGGAATTTTTTTTAACTTATATAACATGAGAGGATTTTCCTATCATCATGAATCCTAAATTATTTTAAGATTCCTTTAAAATTTTACAATATTATTTTCAATGAAAATTATTTCATTTATGATTGTGATTTTTTTTAAAAGAGAAATTATTTAATGATATAAAAGTTATTTTCCTTCAAAATTATTCCATGTGATATTTCAAAATAACTTTACATATCAGATGCCATCCTTTCATGTTATATAGGATTTAATGGGGATATGATCCAATGAAACCATCGTTATTAATTTTATGGAATGTTTATACATATAATTAAATTATTTTTAGGAAACACATTACATTAACATGAGTTAAATTTTGATGAAAAGATGAAACTTTTTGGAAAACCATTTATTTTTTACAGGTTATGCTATGATAGAATTTTTATATAACCCATTTATTTTAATGGATCATGATTTGATTAATGTCTTATAATCTTGTGGCACACATATGGATGGATTTAATTATGTGATGGGTGTGATCTATATATTCATCCAATGAATTGTGAAAAGATTGATATCTCATGAGATAAACATGACAAGAATGTGGAGGGAACCTTTTTCAGTAATGGTATGTTTCTCATATGATAATCTTGGAAGGGAACCTTGACAACAACGATGGTTTGGGGAGTGAAACCATTCTAATATGATAGTCTTTGAAAATATTCTTGAATACTATATAAATAAGATTCTATTATTATTTGTATGCCACAATTCCATGTTTTATACCAATGTTATTCTATCATAGAATATGTTTCTTTATTATTAATTTCTTATTAAAAACCATGATTTATTCCATGAATTAATATTATGATATAGGATATGGGTATTATAATTTCAGTATGTAAATTTTATGTTTTTATAAACTTATTCTCAAGTTATGATTATGTAACCATTGAGATATCCCTTTTATACCCTTACTGATAATTTTTGCTCACCCTTAACTTATGTTTCGTCTCCCCATGTTATGAAGAGAAGTTTTAAATAGGGTATGTATAATATGGATACTAAACCTTGTGAAATATTGGGATATTATATAGATTTTTGTGAATGAGTTGTTTATTTTTCCATTATATGTAAATGTTTTTCCTAATTATATAGAACTATAAAACAGAATAGTCCTTTAGTATGAAAGTGATCCAATATTTCTTTTGATAATGTAAGTTTCAGTTGATTGAAATTAGGTCATGATTATCAGTATCATATCCCGAAATGTAAATTTTATGTTTTTATCATCGGATTTGGAAGTGTGGGTCTCAATTTATTATAGTTGGTATCATAGATTAGTTCACACAACTCTGGATATTAGGATGTTTTCATGATAATTTATCTCATTAATTTGGATACCATCATGGGTATATAAGTTTGAGGATTATTATAAGTACATATTCTTAGACAACCCCTTTAAGGGTTTATGTTATGGAATTCTTAAAAGGATAAGTGTATTTTGGGATAACTATATATATAACCCATAGGTTTAACATGAATTATTATTTGGGGAATAATGATTTTAAATTTTTCTGTAAATATAATTTTATATTATTTATAAACATCAGGGTTTATAAGATATTTGATTTTGAGGATATTATGGGTTATAACATTTTTGGATATAGAAATGAAATTAATTAGATAACCTTTGAGGTTATAATAGTTTTTTAATGTTGAATATATTAAGGGTATTTTTCAGTATTTTTCTAAAGTTTGTGTAATTTTATATTGATTAAATTAATATAGTAATAGAAAAATGGAAACTCGTAGGATGGGTTACAACCTGTAGGATGAGTGACAACCCATTATATCAGGTAAGTCCATTGGGATTGAAACCACAACCGAATGGTGAAATGGGTTCATCTGCTAACATTAGCCAATGTGATGTCCTGGTTAGTATTAAATTGTTTTTGTTTATTTAAATTACTTGATGGAAAAAGGATATTTCAATTTTTGGAACAAATGTTCTATTATATAGAGAATAATAGTATTGGAATTGGATTTAGTGTTATGAGAATAATGATATTTTGGAAGACATTCACTGTTTTTGGAGCCATATATAATTAAGGTAAATAGAATATTATGGAATTTTCTCTCAGGAATAATGAATAAATTTTCATTTAGAGAAATATATGATTTTATTTTGGATTTTTAGTGATTTTTGTTATTTATAAAAATGGTAACCATATATTAGGGATTATATGATTAGGACATATACATTTTAGGAGATAAATGTTTCATTTATCTTGGAAGATGATATGATCAATTCCTCCAAATTTATGGGTTTCAATTTAGTTGGGAATATTTTGAGGAATTTTATGGATACTAATTTATCAAATAATCTAAGTTGGAATTTGGGTATCACTATTAAAATTTTATGATGAGTGCATTTCTTCTTCCTTTCTAGGTTTATTAATTTTGGGAGATATCTTATTATGTTCTAACCATTTTGGTTTTGGTTAATTATTTAAGGGTATAGAAATATATTTTATTCTTTTGTGGATTTTTGGATCTATTGATGTTTATTCTATTGCATCAGACATGATAAACAAATTAAACTAAATCACCATCATTTGGATAAAAAGTTGATATCTTTGTGGGAATTTTTTAAAGAATAAAATTATTCCCATAAAGAATTTATATTTACTTATATTCATAGATTAGGGAGTAAATTAATTCCCCTACTGTAGGAAAAGGATATTGAAAAAAATGTTATCCATTTATTTTTCTTACTGAGAAATCATGGAAATCTTAACACATCACATATTTACAGTATTTTAATGGTTAAATATATCCTAAACATGTTCTATATCTATCTTTATCAGTCCTTGGGTGTTAGTTTTCTTTTCCATATCTATGTTTTCACTTGCCAGCAATGTTTACTATATAGAAACCTAGTATGTGTTACTCTAGATAACCTTCATAATTCACTTCTATCTTTTTAAATGAATGTTTTATTTACCATTTTTAGGATTTAGGATGTGAAAAAATGTATTTCAAAATGTATAACCTGGTTTACCTTCTTCATTAGGTGTAGCCTAGTGGTTGCATCCTTATTGTGGTGTTTGAGAGTTCTCGATTTCGAGCCTTTTGGTGTGCATTTACAGTTGGTATTGGTTGTTTCTTTTTCACCCCACACTGATCTAATATAACCCCAGCTACTGATACCAAGTTCAAATTGCAAAGACACAATTTTTTAATGGTACAGGGGGGTATTGTAATATCCCGATATTTGTAAAATAAAGTTTATATCAAACAAGATACGTAATACCGAGCATAAAAAAATAGTAAAATATTATGTGACTACTATATCGAAGATGTTAAATTAGTGTTTATGGATATTAATAATAAATTTATTAAATATATAATATTTATACTTATTTCCAAGGTATTAATTAATTATTTATAAATAATCACTCTTTTTTTAGAAATGTCAAAAACACATTTTATTGTAAAATGATTTTATTTCTTTTTGTGAGAAAATAATATTAACCTTAAGAATTTTTTTTGATAAAAATAAATAAATTTATCAAATCATAATTTCGAAATTATCTTATTTTTAATTTTTTATAATTTTCAGAAAAGGCTAATTTTTCAATGAATAGTGAAAATACTGATTTTTATTGAAAATTGAATTTTATTTTAAAGAATTTAAAAAGTATGTTTATATTTTGGATTAGTTTTAAAATTGAGTTATTTCTTTTTCATATAAATTATGGGGATTAAAATGGATTTTATACTTGGATTTAGCATAAATACATTTTATATTTTGGAATGTCATTTTTTATGAAAAACTGTTTTTCATTGTGTTTTGCTGTTATAATTTTAAATATAATTATAAAATTTATGTGATTTAAATTTTGAAAAATGGATTATATTTTTGTAATTATAATATATAAATTTATTAAATATTCCCCTTTTAATTGTGGACAATATGAATAGTAACCATAATTATTTTTATTACCACAGTAAAGAGTGAATCAATTAATTTTGGTTACAAATTGAATGATAAAAACCATTAAATTAATAAAAACCTTGAATAAATCTTACTGGATATATATATTGACTATAATCTTCCATATATTGAATTTACAACCTTTTGGAACTGCTTGGATGGGATCATGACCTTTATAATATTTTAATCAAAGAAAATTCAAACATTTCTTCCTCATGTTTTAATAACTAAAATATTTTTAACCTGGGGTTATCTAGAGGTTAGGATATAATATAAAAAATATGGTGAATAATAATGCATATATATAATTATCATGGTATTTTTTTTAATTTTCAGTGATGAAATAATTACCTTAAATTCCTGAACAACGTTGATATAGTAATTTGCAAATTAATTTAAAAATCAAATAAATGATATTACAAATAATAAAATAAATATAATTGTAGATAAATAATGTGATGAAGGAATTTTGTTAATTCCCAATACATGTTTGGGATATAAAAAACATTTTTTAATTTTATATTTTTTCTTAATATTATTAAAGTCAATGCAATGAATAGATTTAAAAACTGAAATTATGTGTATTTTAAAGTAAATTAAATTTTTTTAAATGATATAATATTCCCAAAAATGATATACTCAGTCAAGTAATTAGGATATGGTTTATAAGGTCAACCATGGCCAATTTATTCACTTTGTTTTATATATATTAATTATATTGACCCTCAAAGATTACAAATACTTGTTGTCACAGTAAGGGTTAAAGAGGTTAAATATGGGTTAATAGCAAAATAATAACATCGTCCTTGCTTATGTATGGACTGCCACCTCCACAAAGGGATAATATTATTTTTTAATCACAGAGGTACATAAATTATATATATATTTATATTTAAATAGTTAATATGAAATTTATGATATTATTATCGTTCTAGAATGACAACATCTTCCCATAATGACTGTTAAAAATCGAAATATTACTCATGCGTACCTTTGGATCACTACCTACATGATTGTAACATAGTACATTTTTCATAATCAAATTTAATGGTTGGATTTGAAATTATCATTGATTTATAAATATGATAATTATAAAATTATTATTATTCTAGAGATGGTGAAATAATGACATCTTTGAAAACATTCAACCTACCGAAGTCATTTTGGACATATAAAAAAAATATCGCTAAAATGTCCAATGTGAACATAATGATTAAGAATTTGTTTTAATATTGTAACAATATAGATAAAACTAACATTAAACTTCAAATATATTCTTAATAAATTAAATAATTTACCTTAATATATTATTCAGAAAGATAAATAATGTATGTGACAAGTCAAACTCAAGGTAATGGATTTTAATTCAATTTTATTTCTACAGGGCACATGACTTATACACTACATGTGTTTTAGTGAGGTTTATATAATTCCCACAAATATATTTAATAATTATAATCCTAGATATTAGGGTATATACATTTCTATTTAATGTTAAATCTTTCATGGGGCTTATGATTAAAAGGAAACCAAATCCGCAAGGGTTTATTTCACAATATCATCATTATTCAGGATTGTTTATGTTAACGTATCCATAGGGGAATATTTCTCATACATGTACATGTTTTATAATTTTCGTCCAAATATCATTTTACTATTATTCTACATTTTTTTATAATCATATTTACCTATGTTTTAATTTTTACAAATTGGTTTCAATAGATTCTTTGTTTTTATTTTCTAAATAACGTTATATGTGAATTTTATAACAATAATACAGAAGGAATGTTTTTAACATGTATGGAATGAGTGGGTTTTACCTCCACCATGATACGTAAATTATTTTATGTTTACTTCAAAAGTTTTCAACTTTATTTTCAATGAAAATGTTATCATTTATAAGTTTAGAACTTTTTTAAAAGATAATTTTTTTCAAAATGGAAATGTTATCTTCCTCAATAATTATTACATGTTATTTTCAAAGTCATTTTGTTAATTTTATGAAATCCTTGGGTGTTACTTAAGCTTTTATGGGTATATGATCCAAGAATACATCTTTATTCATTATATAGATTATTTATTATTATGATAAAAAGGTGTTTATGAAACCCATTAAATATCCATGAGTTATAATTTTATTAAATGATGAAATTTTAAGGAAACCCGATTTCCAAGTGCTATGATATGATGAAATGTTTATAAAAACAATTTATTTTCTTTGGTTCTGATATCATGAATGTTTTATAATCTTATAAAGCAAAAATTTATGGTTTTTATTATGAGATAGGTGGGACCTATATCTCCCTCGACTGCATAGGGTAATGATTAATATCTAATGAGATAAAAAGAACTGGAATGGGGGTGAATATAGTTGAGTAAGTGACCATGTCCATCATGATATTCTTGTAAGTGATACTTGAATACTACAATGATTTGGGGAGTGAACCCATTTCACAGTGATAGTTTTAGTAAAGCGTTTTGACTAATAAGGAAATGATTTTCTATGCTTATGTGTACACCAAAAATTCCATATCTTATGCGAATTATATTATGTCATGGCACATTTTTGTCTGTTATAAATATCTTATGAACTTTAGAGATTAATTTTATAACTCAATATTATGATCTATGATATGTAGATTATAATTTTGATATGTTAAATTCCTATTCTTATAACCTTTTTCTCAAGTTTTGCTTATGTAATCATTGAGATCTACCTTATTTACCTTTACTGAGCAATTGATCTCAACCTTATCATATGTTTCCTTCCCCAGGTTATGAAGAAATGTTTTATGTGGGTTAGTTATAATAAGGGTTATATATAAGAATACATTTTGGGAGATTATATTCATTTAAATAATCAAGTTATTTATTTTTCCCTGATATGCAATTGGTTGACCTAACTCCCTATAACTCTAATCCTAAAAGGTTATTTAGTATGAAAGTGATCCAATACTACTTGTAGTTATATATGTTTTATATTCTTGAAATTTGGTCACATTTATTGGTATCAATTCTAAAAATGTGAAGTTTACTTTTTTAGCAAAGGATTTGAGAGTGCAGGTATTGGGATGTAATAGTTGGTTTCAGTGGCTGGTATAGAAATTGATTTAGATTAGGATATTTTCATGAGAAGTAATATTATGAGTTATGGATACATATATGGGTATATATGTTTTAGGTTTACCATAAGTATAGAGTCTTAGACACCCCTTTTGAGGTTTTAAGTAATGTAATTTTAAAGATGATAATGATTTTTTGGGATATGTATATGTAACCCTTATGATTAACATCAAGTATTATTTAACGAAAAATAATTTAAATTTTTTGACATAAGTTTTAATGATATTTATATACTATATGGTTTATATGATCTTGTATTTCATGTTATGTATCGGGTGTATTATTTTTAGGATTAAAAATGAAAGGTATGAGATAACCTTTGATGTTACAAAATTTCATTAATGTTTAATATATTAATGTTTTTTTGAGGATGTTTCTCATATTTCTAGTATTTTATAAGGAATTTATACATTTATTTTTACAAAAAATACAACATGAATGATAAGTTACAACTTGTGACGTTCTGCAATGATACAAGGGATACTCCCACAACTGAATGGCGATAATGGTCCATCACCTACCACTGGCCTATATGATGTACCAGTTAGTATGAAGTTGGTTCCCATTATTTAACTAATATGATTGATAAAGGTCAATTTCTTTTTGTGAAAATATTTTTTTATAATATAGATAATCATGGGATTGAATATTTATTTGGAGGTATGTGATTAATGTAACTTCAAAAGGCATTCATTATTTTGGGAATTATCTTGTTATGTTCTAAATATTTTGGGTTTTGTTAATTTTTTTAAACTGGAGGAATATATTATTATTATATTATAGATTTTGTGACGTAGATAAGTTTATTATAGAGCATTATACATAAAAAATAATTCATCTAAATATTCATTATTTGGAGAAAAAGTTTAAATTTTGGTGGGAATTGATTAAATAATGAAAAATTATTTTCAAGCAAGTATATTTTATCATTTTCATATAGTAGGTTGTAAATTAATTCCTCATCTCTAGGAAAAAAGTCTTTAAATAAAATTATTATCTGTTTACTTTTCTAATTGAGAAATCAATAGCCCTTTAACCCATCACATATTTACAATGTTGTGATAGGAAAATTTATCAAGACCATGTTCTCAATAATTATATATCATTCCTTGAAAATTATTTTTCTATTTCATATCCATGTTTTCACTTGCTACTAATGTTTTCATACATAGAAATATATTTTGTGTTATTCCTGATGACTGTCATGCTTCCCCCCTTTATTTTTGAGTGGAAGTTTTATTAACCATTTTTACGAAGTGGGATTTCAACAAAGTAATTTTTAAAACTTAAACCATTGTTACTAATACCAATTTCTAATTTTGAGGGTAAAATTTATCAAGGGGGTGGGAATGTAATATCCTTAGAGTTTAAAAAGAAAGTATATTGCGTGCAAGATACGCAACATCAAGCATAAATGGACAAGAGAATATTATTATATTATCATTATATCATAGACATTAAATTGCTGAGTATGAATAGAAATAATTGATTTGTTAAATATAAAATGGTTTTAATCATTTATAATTTATGTATTAGTTCTTTGTAAATAACCACTCTTGTTTTATTGTAGTCAAAAAATACATTTTCCATATAAACTATTTTTATTTCTTTTTATGAGAAAATAAAATATTTAATTTAAATTAATTTTTGAATATTTATTTGATAAAATGAACTTATTGTTTAACATAATCATTTAAAAATTACCTTAGGATAAATTATATAGAATTTTCTAAAAGGATTTATTTTTTAATGAATAGTGAAAAGACAGTTTTTTATTAAAATATGGATTTTATTATACGGAATTTATAAAGTAATATTATTTTTTGGATCATTTTTATATTTTCATTAGTTAATTTTTATTTAAATTAATGTTTTAAATTTTTTTTATAATTTAATTTCTAATAAATTCATTTTATACATAAAAGGCATTATTTTGAAAAACTATTTTTTCATTTAATTTTTCTAGTTTAATTTTAAATTAAATTCTTCAAAATATATGATTTTTATTTTGAAAAAATGATTCCACATTTGTAATCAGTAGATCCATATTTATTAAATATCCATCGTTAAATTTTGGATAATATGAATAGTAACCTTAATAATTTTTATTACCACGATAAAGAGTAAATGTATTAATTTTGGTTACAAATAAAATTATAAGAACTGTTTAATGAACCAAACAATTAAACAAATATTATTGGATAAGTATATGTCGACCATAATAATCCAAGTTTCAAATTTATGATCTTTTGGGGCCACATAGATAATATTATGACCTTCATAAAATTTTATGTAAACTAAATTCAAACATGTCACCCTCTAGTTTTTGAAAACAAAAACATTTTTATCGTGGAAAAAATTATTGGATATTATAGAATATAATTTTTTTTGAAATATAAAGGATTTATAAGCATTTTGGGAATTTATATTTTGTTTTTATAAATGAAATAATTACCGTAACCCTTTATACAACATGGATGTAGTAATTATTTAATCAATTGAAAATTTAAATAAATTATATTAAAAATATTAAGATCAATATAAGTTTAGATAAAAAAATTTGTCAACTAATTTTATATATTAATATGAAATTTTAGGGATATAATAAAATTTACGTTTTAAATTTTAGATGTTTTCTTGATACTATTAATGTCAAAGTAATTAATAGTTCTAAAAATAGACAAGATATGTATTTTATAATAAATAATAATTCTTTTATGGATATAAAATTCATGAAAATATATTATTTGGATAAATAATTAGGATATGTCTTATAATTTCAACCATGGAACATTAGTTTTTTTTCATTTATAGTAACGATACTGGCTCTATGAGAGTAAAAATCCTTATTCTCATGTTAATAGTTAAATGAGTTAAATGGGGGTTAATAATAAAAAATAAGGATATAAATATTTTAAAAACATACCAATTATTTTATAAAATGTGGGTATTTGGAACCTTTTTTATATTATCATAAAAATAGTTTAGTTTTAAGACATTTGGTAGTGAAAATTAATTTATATTAAGTTAATATTTTGAGAAATTCCAAGTGTACCCCTCCCCTCTATTTTAAACTGATAAATTGTCTTATCAATCCTTAAAACATCACCCTTTTGGTTCTGAATATTCATAACCATATAAATTAATAGAATCCATAGGCTCTTTCTAGAGGCCTAATTTTAGGGAAAACACCGTCCTTATTAGATTATGGTGTTAATTAACGGATGTTTTGCAAAGAAGAGGTATAATTTTTATCCTCTTGTTTTTTTTCACCTTCAAAAAATATTCTTAAACATTAATAAAATAATTAAACCAGTATACTACATAAAACAATATTTAATTATTTTTAAATAAAAACTTATATCCATCTCCAACATCAATCCAATGAGAGAATAATACATCATTAGGGTCTATGGAAAACTACCACCTCACGAATCAATGTAATTCATTTTCCATTACTGTCTCTCAAGATTGGTTTTAGTGATGCAATTAATGTTTATATATGGTAATTCATATGTATTTATCATTATTATTAAAAATATTACATTTATATTCTTAAAATTATATGCACTGAAAAATCATAATGTCTGTTATGCATGTGTGTGGACTACCACCTCTACGAAGTGATGAGATTCGTTTTTCATCACCACGTCACATAGATGATATATAAAAGTATTTTTAAAGAATTAATATCACAGTTATTATATTATGATCATTATATAGTATTTAAACAATACATACCTTGTTTCTGTAGTGATCTTTGAAAAAATGGAAATGTTACTCATGCGCACGTACAACCTACCGTCTACATTATTATAACATATTTCATTTTTTATAACTATATTTAATGAACGGATTTAAAAATATAATTAATTTTAGAAAAATATAATTTTTTCATTGTTATTATTATTATAAATATGATGAAATAATTAGCACTTTTACCATATTCAACCTACCAAAGTCATTTTGGGATAATGAACTAAATATCTCTTAAATGACCAACATTAACATAAATGATTAAGTGATTGCTATAACATGGTAATAAGTGAGATATAAGGAATAATAAAATTGAAAAAGGTTCTTATGAAATCAAATAATTAACTTATGTTTATTATTCAGGATGATAAATAATGTACATGATGTGTCAGAATCATGGTAAGTGATTTTTGTTTGACTTTTATTTCCATGAGACACATGACTTATACACTACACGTTTCTTTTGTGTGGTATATATAATATCCATGAATGTATTTTTTGGTTATTATCATGAAAATTATGTTATATAAATATCCATATAAAATTTATTCTTTTATGGGGATTATTATTCAAATGATACTTATGTGGTAAGGTTTTATTTTATAGTCTTATTGTTATTTTGGATTTTTAATGTTTTATTCTCCACTGGGTAATATTTATCTTCCTTTAAATTTTTTTATTTTTTTGAAATGTTTTTCAAGAATCACTAAATGTTTATAAATAATTTTTACCCATGTTTTACTTTTTAAAAAATGGTTTAAAAAGAATATTTTTTCATTTTCTAAATTAGTTTTTTTGTGACTCTTGTAATAGAAATATAGAATGAATGTATTTTAACTTATATAGAATGAGTGGGTTTTATAACTATCATGAAACCTAATTTTTTTAATATTCATTTAAAATTTTACAACATTATTTTCAAATTAAATTCTTTCATTTATTTGTTCCCATGTTTTTGAAAATATTAGTGATTTAAAAATTGAATAGTTATTTTCCTCAATAATTATTCAATGTGTTTTTTCAAAATCATTTTCTATATTAGATAACATCCTTTGATGTTACTTATGATTTTCCAGGGATATGATCCAAGGATACCATAATTTTTCATTCATTAGATGGTTTATTATTAGTACGACATGGTTTTTTTTGAAATAAATTACCTTTATATGGTCTATACTTTAATGAAATGATGAATTTTTTATGAAACACAATTGTTTTCCCTGGGAAATGCTGTGATAAAATGTTTATGAAACACATTTTTCAAGGGTTTTGATTTGATAAATGTTTTATAATCTTGTGGAACAAATATGTTTAAGATTCATTATGTGATGGGTGAAACCTATATATCCCTTTAATGGATTGGGTAACAATTGATATGCTATGAGATAAACAGGACTGGAATGGGGATTGAACCGAGTTCAGTAAGGGACATAGTATAACATTATAGCGTTGGAAGAGAACCTTGACTTCTATAATTGTTAATGGAGTGAACCGATTCTCATATGATAGTATCATAAAATATTCTTTATTACTAAGGAAATGATTGTTTACATATTAGTATGTCACAATTCCATGTCCTATGAAAATGTTATTCTCAAATAGAACCTATTTATTTATTATACATTTTTTAGGAACTTACAATATTTATTCTATGACATATAAATTTTCTAATTATTTGTTGACTATAATTTTGATATGTTATGTTCATGTTCTTATGACCTTATTCTCATGTTATTCTTATATAATCATTGTGATCTCCCTTGTTTACCCTTATTGAGCATCTATGATCACCCTTATCTTATGATTCCCTTCCAAAATTAATGAAGAAAGGTTTTAAGTAGGGAATGTATGACACGGGTGCTATACATGAATAATATCATTGAGATGATATAGTTTATTTGAGACAACAATTTATTTTTCCAATTTATGTATGTTTTTTCCCAAATACTATAAAATTATAAATTTAAATGGTCCTTCAGTTTAAAAGTAGTACAATATTTTCTTTTATTTTTATGTTTTATGTCTTTGAAATCGAGTTACATATATCGATATTAAATATAAAAATATAATGTTTCTATTTTTTATCATTGGATTTGGGAGTGCGGGTCTCAGGATGTTACACCTTCACCATATGACATCGATTTTCATAATGACCATACAACCCTTATTTTAAAAATTCAATTAACACCTTGAGAATAAATTCATTCCCCTTAATGGTGTTAACAGAACACTTCCTTTTTTCCTTAGTATATTATTGATTTATGACCTCATTTACCACATATAAAACATATTCCCGTTATTTTATGTAATTTTATTGGGTTCTTAATTCTTTATTCTTGACATGTAAGCCATTGAATATATTTAACTTTATGAAAATTATCACAAAAAAACCATATAGATTCATTTCCCTTGTATTTTATTCATTAGGAAACTCCCATAGGTTTAAGTTATTAATCATTAATTTCGATAGCTCGTTAATAATAACGAAAATATTTCTCACTAAAGATCCAATTTTTTTAGTTTCTTATTTATACAACCACCACATTTTCCTTCAGATTTATTTTCATTTTGGTTCCCACTATATCTAACCATTTACTAAATCCAAAAAGGCCAGTGTGAGAATATCAATAAAATCATAATATACAATATTATGAGGAATATAAACACTAAGATATCCTAATTCATGTTATCTGTAACTCTATTGATTTATCAAAAATTACTATGATTCTCCCTAAAATACTAACCATTATTGTTATAAAGGCTTTTAACTTATAGTAAAATAAGAAAGTAACATCTGAAGCTATCTGAACCCTACATCTGATACCAACTCAAAGGACTCATCCTTAAACATTACATATTCTAGTGCCTTTAGACTCAAATTTTCGTTCTAATATTCCTAATTATCATTTAGGTTTATATTTTTTGATTGTTAGGTAATAAATCACACATAACAAACCCATATCTATACTATGTGGATAGTTCTAATAATAATCCATTTTCCCAAAATAATAATTATTTAAAATAAAACAAGATATATTTTCCTGAAAAATATTCACCACTTTATTTTTTTTACTCCTTGTTATTACCCATAATTAATCCATGTGGAAAATATTTGAAAATGTGGGATGAGGAAAAAAATATAAATATGGGACAAAAAATGAAATCTATTAGTCAATTACAAAATATGAAAATCTAGGTACTTTGTACCTCTATGTTTAAATTATTTTGAACATATGAAATAAAAAATTTGCACAAGAAAAACACACATACATGTTTTTCTCAAAGAAAACATTCAAGACCCATAGAAAGAAAATAAAAACCCTTTTTGGAAACATAAAGAAGAATATTCATAAAATTCCTTCAAAACTATTGCAATTGGAATAACTAAAAAAGTTAATTCAAATATAATTATCCAGAGAACATAATAATTACACAATGCTTTAGAGTGATATAATGGGTCCCACCCTTCATTTGAGATATATCAAGCTCAACAATTTTTCCTGAGCTATTTTGGGGATCAACCATTTATTCAATCTATATTTGGGTCACTCGTGATTAATAATGGGACTTAAACCATTATATAATATTCATCTCGATCACAAATTTTTCATATAATTCCCAAGTACCATATCATGAATGAAAATTTATGTTTTAACATTTTATTCATAAAACACCTTGAAATTAGATTTGACCCTATATGAAAATTTATTCTTGGATATGATTAAAAACTTTAAAAAAAATGTAACACCAAAATACCCCTAAAAATTGAAAGAGGGTTTTTATATGAATAAAACATTAAACTTTTAAAATAATCCAAGTACCAAATATGGGTTACAGAGGTGAGAGTTTTTTTCTCCATATTCGATAAAATATAACATTTATTTTTTCACTTTTTATAAATAAATTCAAAGATTCCATAATTTTTGTTGAAAATATTTTTAAATAAATTCAATGAAATTATTAATGAAAATCAAAAATTTGTGCACGTAATAAAGAAAACATTTTCTTTAAAAAGAACCATGGAAACTTATAAAGTAAACTTCAAATTATTGAGGCATCCTGATGGTGAGAAATACTATTCGTACTATATATATAAAAATATACATTCTTTTTGACCTTTGTAAAATGTTTTGAAAGAGGAACATTAATTTTTTAAGAGAATGTCTCTTACCACTATAAAAACATTTGAATCATAATCCCCACTTTAAATATTTTTGGAATAGTGATTTTAATGCTATAACCTATCAAATGGGCTGTATATACGCATCATAAAATAATATAGATGCCTAAAATCAAAATATCACTCAATAAATGGAAGTTGAGATAAATTTTAGTACCCTGAGTCTGACTCATGACATGTGTTCTTTATATCCCTCTTCATTTAACAACCTCTTTTTTTAAACACCTCAAGACCACTAAGGTTGGTGTTCTTCCTAAACCAATAACTATAGAATTAGGTGAGGGAAGAAAAGGATTTGGGCAGTGGTTGGCTGAAGAAAATTATTTTTTATGTGTGAATAAATGAGAAGAATTGGTTCCATTTTATAATAGATGGGAGGTGGAATCTTTGAATCCCTTAATGAATTAAATTAATATAAATTAATTTTCTATTCAAAATGGATCCAAACTATTTTATTTTAATGATAGGATGAGCATGTGTTGGAATCATCTTATCCAATAATTTTTGGACAATTATAGTTCAAATTTTTACCATTTTCTTTTTTTAACCCCTAATTAACCCCTATCACTATTTCAATGAGAATAAGGGTTTTTTACTCATTGAAGTTAAATATTGTTAATATAAAAGAAAAAACCACCCATAAATGGACCTTGGTGGATATTATCAACCATATCCTAATCGTAAGACTGAATCTAATATTTATAATAATTTTATACCATTTAATACAATATTTTTGTATTATAATATATCATTATTGTTAATTTTTCAAACGATTCATTACTTTCATTTTAATAACATCAATACAACAATTAAAATTTCAACCAAAATTTTGAATACATCCCTAACATGTCATTTTCATCTATAAAATTCGTAGACGAAACAAATTATCTAAATAATATTAAATTTAATATTTATAATATAATTTATTTGGATTTTTAATTAATAAAAATAAAAAATTCATCCACTTTGTGTAAATATTTGAGTTAATTATCACTAAAATATAAAATAAATTACAAAGATAGAGATAAATATTTTAGATTTAAAATGAATATTTATAACCAAACATATCATATGGATATACATAGGATAAAAATACTATTTTTTATTAAATACAAGAGTTTAATTTTTGATTTTTATTTAAATAATATATTATAAAGGTGATGATCACACCCCAGTAGAAAAAATCCACATAACAGAATCTTGGAAAAATACGAATGAAATGGAATTGTCCAATAATCCTCCAGAGATTGTTTGGTTCATTTTATAATACTTATAATTTTATTGTTTACATTAATTTCCCTATTTACCCTTTATCATGGTAATAAAAATTTCTATGTTTACTATTCATATTGATTAAAAAAGAAGATGTATTTTGTAACACCTTGAGATTTAAAAGGGGAACATTATGTTCGATAAAATATATTATACCCAACAAAAAAATTATAAGAGATCGAAACACCCTGATAATTTTTGGTATATTTATTTTTATATATGTTCTATCTCTATATGGTATTTCAATTCAAGAATCACTGGGTTTAAATGAAACACAATAATTCATTAAAATATTATTACTTTAAGACAAACATTATAAAGTAGCCATTAAGTTGGAATGTATGATTAAGAAAAAAATAATTATAAAAATTATATGGGTTAGATAGGTGTAAAATAAATTAAATAACTATATTTAGTTTTAAAATAAAATAAGAACCATTTAATGGAAAAGAAAATGTTTTCTGAAAATCTATATTATTCTAAAAGGTGATTTAGTCACTAATTTCGCACATAATTTAAAATTAACATTAAAAAATATCTTAATTTTTATTGGAAAATTAAAATTATTTTCTGAATTCAACATATCAAAATAATCCTTCGGTTAATTTTTGAGAATTTTCTGAAATGATTAATTTTTTTAATGAATAGTGAATAATAATTTTTTTATGAAAATTTTATTTTTCGTTTAAATCAATTAAAAATATAAATTAAATTTGATAATATTTTTGAAGTAAAATTTTTTAAATTATATTATAATTTTAATAATTTATTTCATTGGAATAAATTTCATATTTAATTCTAATATATAAACATTTTAAACTTTTGAACATTTTTTTAGAAAAATCTTTTTTTTGATGCTTCTGTCGGTTTAATTTTAAAATTAATTATTAAAATTTGGTGAATTAAATTTCAAAAAATTGATTTAATATTTTTAATTTTCATAATTTATATTATATAATAAGGTGTTCCTAATTTATTACCATAATGAATAGTGAAAATACTAAAAATTAATTTACACGGTTAAGGTGAAACCGAGTGTACGAGGTGGTTAAAATTAAATGATAAGGGTTAAAATGAGATAAACCATTTCCAAAATCTATTTTATGGCTACAATTTTAGATTATAAAGATTATTTTTTGTAATTACTCATTTTTTTTTCTACGTGTCATGTTAAAAATGTTGGTACACATTATTCTTTTTAAAAAACTACCATGTGTATCCTCTCCACAACTTATAAAAGGCCACACCAACACCTATTTTCTTCACACTTCCAATACCATTTGATTAATCCAATAACTACCAAAATAAATTCTCTAATCCTATTTCCAAATCCTACAGTCCTTTTTAACAAAAATTCTACATAATAGGGTTCTTTATGCAAACCTAAAGAGGTCATTCGATGAAGAAGTAATGTTATTAAACAATCATTTTTATTTTATTTATTTTTCCATATCATTAAAATATTAATCAATAACCATAATATATCTACTATATAATATTACATATAATTATATTTTATTATTATACTGTAATAATCAATATCCACCTCCAATCCAATCAAATGGAATATGAAATCATTGATCTTGTGTAGGGTAGACTACCACCACACAACCCGTTATAATTATTTTTCCATCACCACCTTATAAAGTTGGATATAATGATGTATTTTACATGTTTTAATGGTGTTTATGACATTAAAATACTTATTTAATTATAATACCAAATCTTCCTTTTTACCTTAAAACTCGTTGGAAAACAATAACGGCGCTCCTGTGTACGACAAACTAATATCACACAAACTGATGTGTTGTGTTTTTCCCATTTCTATTTTACTAGGACGGTAAAAAAGATAAACTAAATGGTTATATATGATATTTTAAAAAAATCATACCTCTTTAATTATTATTTTACATATTACTTCTTATATTCTATTTTATTTAAAATACTATATGGTCGGTTTTATGTATAGAGGACTAACACCACAAAAAGCGATGTGAATAATTTATCAAAAATGATTTCCATGGAATGAAATAAGGATATATATCATTAATATATGTGATATATAAGAAATAATAAAGACTCTATAAAATGTTATATACTATTTAAATTTATTTCATTCCATCCATCAAGAAAAAAATGGAAACAACATTTATGCATACGTACATCCTATCATCTCCTAAAATAGTGTAATCCATTTTCTTTACTTAAATTTTATTGATTAATCCAATTAAATATATAATTAATATATTTGATATGTATATAATGATTAGTATTTTTTATATCATGTTATCCTAATCAAATAAAAATTCTTAAATTACCGAATTAAAACATACATGAGAAACCAAATAATTATTACCAAAAATAGTGATTTTAACAAAGAATTGTTATTAAAAAGGTGATAAAAGACCATAAATAAATTATATATCATATGAGGTATATGATTAAGGCTATGTAATTGATTTATAATAAAAGTATATTTATTATATTGGAGGTTCAGACAGATATGAATGAATTTGGACCTAAGGTAAGGGTTTCTTTCAAACTTTTACTTCCCTGATACATATGGAATATTAACCACTTATTTATTTTTTTGTGGTGTATATACTTAACCAATTATATTTGTATCATGAATCTATAATTCTTAATTTTATTGAAATTTTACATTTATTTTATTTCTTTTTTGGGGATTATGATTCAAATTTTACCAAAGTGGAAAGGGTGTATTTCACAATCTCATCATTATTTATTCTTAATTATTTCGTGGTTTAATTATTTGTTATTACAATGTTAAAATAAATATATTTTTATCTAATCTATTTATTTAGGAAATTTTCATGTAATACGAGTATTTTTAATTTCTTAGTTTCTTAAAAGGATTGAAAAAATGTTTTTTAAAAAGGAAACATTATTTCTCTTTTCAGTCAAAAATGGGTTTTCTTTCAAATCCATGTTTTTTAAATTAGTTTTTCAAAAATATTTTTAAAATTATAATTTTTTTTATTAGTTATATTTTTATGCAATGTTTTAATTTTTCTAAAAGAATATTCATGTCTTTTTTTCAAAGCATGCATGTTTAGATTTTACTGAAAATTTGAAAGGAATATTTATTTTAACGTGTACAAAATGAAAATAATTTTCCACCTTACTAAACACTAAATATTTTAAAACATACTTTAATCTATTTCAATGTTATATTAAAATAATATTATTTTAAAAAAATTATGTACGCTTTGTTTTAAATAGATTATTTTCAAAGTGCAATGGTTATTTTCCTAAAGAATGTTTTAAATGACATTTTATGGTATTTATATTTAGGAAAGGAATAAAAAAATTATTTAAATTATGATGTAATGAGGATATAATATATTAGTATAATCCTTATAATATATTTTTATGGTTTAATATCTCTTTTTCTAGGTATGAAATTTATTATTACCATTCACTATATTTCTATGGATGGTTTATGATTACGTTTATATATTGGGTTAAGTATCAAAATTTCATATTTTATTTTTTCAATATGAATTTTTATGTTTATAATAATTCCTTATTTTTATATGATTAATGAATTTGATTTGTTATGTTAATGTTGGGTCCTGGTTATAGATATCCCCTTGATGCATCAACAGGTCTAATTAAACATATTAGTTGGCCAAATTAAATAGGTTTTTACCCATAGTTTTAAATTTTCTTGTGAAAGGTATTGAAACCAAGTTTCACATGTCCTAAATTCTGAATCTCCCCATTTTGAGATCAATTTTTTATATCCATGTGATTATTCATTTAGTTCGAATATCCATTGAGATGTTCAAGCTCATGTGATTATTTTATAGATTTATTTGATCAAAATTTATTACTTCCATATTATTCTAAAGTTATTATTTAAATGTAATTTTTTTAGACATTTACCTTTCCATATTTATTATTATTATTTATTCCTGATAGACTTCACTGTATTTATACATTTACATATAATAAGAGATCACCCGTTTATTATTTTTTAGTTTCTTTTAGGATTCGAGGAAGTGTTTTGTGATTTATATATAAATAAATGCTAAGGGGAATAGTGATGTTATAAAAGAAAATACATTTTTTATTTTATGTTTTCATATTTAATGTGAAATTAATATATGTATCTAGTTTACCAAGAGTACAAAACAATTCATTCATTTGGGATGTGATTGATTATTTCTAGTGCCAATGTCGTAAAGTTGACACTGAATCTGGGCTATTGATGTTAGGGTCTTTACATATTTAACAAATTTGGACACATTGATTCTAAATATGCAATCAATTTTTCTATATTTAAAATAGAAAAAATTATATAATTCAATTTACAATAAAACAAAAAAAAAATGTGATGTAAATTGGTTATTCAGAAAAAATAACTATTAAAATATAAAATGTTTTTATACTAAATTCATATGTAAAATAATTACAAAAAATATATATAATTGAATTATCAAAAATAACTAATGAAATTTTAAAGCTAACCAAAAATATAATATTATTTTTTAAATAATATAAAATATAATATGGTTTTTAATAGAAATCAATAGTTTTTACTATTCATTGAAAAATCAATATTTTCATAAAACTCTCCAAAATTCATCCTTAGTTAGTTTTTAAATGATTAATTAAAAAATGAAATTAATTTTTTAAAATAAAAATTCTAAAATTTCAAAAAATGTAATTATAATATTAACTAATAAATATCATGAAATCAATTTTTTGGGGAAAACATATTTTTCAATATTAAAAATACTTTAATAAAAATCAAAATATTACCTACAAAGGATTAATAAAAAATTATTAATGAATTACAATATAATAAATACGTCATAATGTGGTTAATAATAGTCATTACCACCAATTTAATTACTATGTTATAAAGGTCACATTTAAATAATAATAATTCATTGTTCGTTGAAGCTCGATGTTGCGTATCTTGTATGTTGTAGAACATAGTCATTCATTAAAAAATATATCAGCATATTACAGTCCTTAAAAAAAGGGGCAATTAGAAAATGGTGAATGGTTGGGGGTTCACGTATTACATGTCTTAGTGTGCCTACCTGGAATGGATGAAATGTACTAGGGTGTCTACTTGACATGTCCAGAGTGTTTGTCTAACATAGTAGACTTGTCTATGGGTTTTCGTGTGAACAAACTAAAATGTAAGAATTCTATTTCCTGATCAAGATGAAATATCCAAAGTATATTTCATTATCTACCAACATGTATGAGGGAAAATTCATGATCTTACTAACATTCCCAAGGGTCTCTATATGAACTAGGTTGACATGTCCAATGGCATTGCATGATTGAAGATGACATGTTAGTGGACTACCTCATGAAAATGCTGACATGTCAAGGAGACTTTTCATGAATGGTGAGACATTTCTAAGGTATTTAGTTTAATCTTGGATGAAATACTTGAATATTTTCATGTGGTACATGAAAATTTCACATGATAAACATATCCCATTCACTTTAAAATCTGCATATCTATCTTCATATTAACCCACCCTATTTTCATCCCTCATCACGTAAAATTATAATTTTTTTAGGAATCTACCATTGGAAGAAACATATGATCAAGATGACACACCAATGGTCCTTAGCATGATTAAACTGAGATTTGATAGATCCATTTTTCTATATATTTTGATCTCATGATGTCTATAAACATATTGTGTAAAACCTTAAGTTACTCAAGAGAATTTTTTAGGTGAAAAAATCATGATATCGCCTAGTCCTCCACGTAAAAAATTCCTTTTCCATATTTGTAAATGTTTATTTTATGTGTCAAGGGGAAATTTTATAGGCTTCACCCCCATGAATTTATTCCACTTTATACGAGGATTAAATACTGTATTTAGTCTTGATTTACTAGAGGTAGAGTCCACATAACTCATCATGCACTTTGAATGATCCAACCATATGTCATCAATGAAATCACCCATTTTTGTGTGATAAATAGTGATGGAATGATCACTCTATCATTGCATAATTTATTTATCCCACATCTTGTCAAAAGAATTTCATATGATCAATCCATTATTCAAAATAGATTTCAAAGTATCAAATAAACATATTTTAGAGCCCTCACATGATTGAGGTGACATGTTAAAGGGAGTTCATGAGATTCAGTAGAAAAACCTGGAGTTTTTCTCAAAATAAAACCTCATGTCAAATAGACTTCATGAGATCATACTTAAATATAAAAGGGAGTTCATGTGATCAATAATATGACCACACAAAGTGCATTATTCTTCCAAAAATCAAGATAACCCCCATCACATAAGGATCCCATCACTTTGAACTTTTTTAACTTAAAGTATTTGTACGATTGTCTAGTGTCTGTCTAACATGGCATCACATGATCAATGTTATGGGCCTAATGGTCTTCAAATTATTGGTAGGGATTGTATGAAGACCATTCATATGACCATGAGGGTTCATACATAATCAATCTCTAGACCAAAAATATATGCGAAATAGATTTTTTATGATCTAATAGGGATGTTGGATGACTTTTAAATGATTAGCATGTAGATGATTTGAAACACATGACCACTCATGTGATGATATTAAAGTGACAAGATCAGGAGTTCTGTTAAAGGTTATTTTATTTTCATGCTCCAAATGATTGAACTTTAAGTAATCATATACTTTTTTATTTCCTTTGTGGTAAAAATAATACTTTTTCCTGAGGTGTTTCTTAAACCCCAATTTTACTAATGATCATTTGGAATGCATCAATAATGTTTAATATGTATTATTTTTATGTGGTTTCTCCTAATGGTTATTGGATTCTACTATAGTTGTTTGAGAATGACTTGGAAGTCATTGGTACTGGAATGTAATTATTACACATTAGGTAATGGGTTACCAACTCTTCTTGGGAATTTATGATCTATGATTTGGATATTCCTACCACTTATTTTCCAAAATGAATAATAAATTGAAAAATTATAATTATATAATTTATGAACTTTTGGTTTTAAAATGTATTTTAGTATATAATTCTAAATTCATTCTATGGTTTTTTTGGGTGAAAATATTTTTTTTTGTATAAAAATAATGGTTTGATATAGAATTATTACTTGAATTGTTTTTTTGGGTTGGGAAACATAATGTTTCTTTTAAATAATCCCATATTTGTTCCATTTAATGTTTTAATTTTAATTACCTATAATGTCTTTAAACCATTATCTATTTTTTTATTTATATTATTTCAATAAAATAGAACTTATATATATCACCATTAATAAATATCATGCCTCCTTTTATATCAGTCGAATCATAAGAATTTCATAAGATATTATTTGGGTTAAAATAAGTAGATATGGTAATTCAAGTCATTCATGATTATATTAATTATTACAAATAATGTATTACTATAATTTTTAAATATAAAGTCATTTATTCATATTTTATCTTGGGTTAATCTTCTGTGACTTGGAAATGTTTTGAAAAAGAAGTCAAATTTTCCTTCAGTAGCTTTATGATTTTTAATTTAATGATCCAAAAATATCCTATGTTATGATTTTAATTATCAGATAGGTGATAGATGAGGTATCTAGGAGGAATGAAATGATTTTCTTAATTTAAATATTTGATTTTCTATAAAACATTTTAACCTAAAGAATACTTAATGTATAAAAAATAAATGTTTTCTTTCAATTATGTACATATATTTATGTGGATTCATTTCATAAATATAACATAAAATTTTGATTTATGAAACTAAATTTATTTTGGAACACTGAACTCTTCTCTATTTTAAATAATATACTAATTTTGAGTAAAATTATGTGTGAATTAATTTCTATAATAACAGATTAATATGTAAGGTTTTTACCCATTACAAATACACATCTTAAAGGATGGTAAAATTATATAGAAAGGAACATTATTTTTAAATAAATATTTTATTTTAACTTCTCAATCAAACTTTATTCAATGTTTAGGTCAATATAAGGATGTATAGGTTATGTCTAATACTAAACAAAATCCCAAGCCTAATTTTTTAGTTCTGCAATCATTGATTCTCCTCACCATTATTAACTATTTTTTTATGTGAAATAATTAGAACATATGAGGTACCCACTCATCATCATGTATATTTAGATTGATACTAGAACATCGTAATGAAAAATGTAATTCCCTAACATGTTCAATTTTTGTATTGTTTATTATATTATTGGATGGATTCCCATATATAGTCTTATTGAATTTTTTGTGTGCTATGAAATGATAATTATAGTATATATTAATGATATTTTGGTGTGATAACTAGTTAAATTAATCCAAGTATGTTTATATTTTGTAGTATCTAGAAGTACTATTATTTGGAAATGCTAAACATAATATTTAGATACTATATTTAGCAAGTTTATATACATGAGCAATTATTATATATTAAATTCAAAATTATTATGATTTTAGTATAACGGTAAAATACATGGGATGGATGGGATTAAATAACTATGAATACCCTTTTTCTTTATCTAGGGGTCATGATGGTAGTCCATTGACCTATTAAACACCTTCCTATTCCCATGGGACATGATGATTCCATTATACTATTAAATGATAGTTTTAGTTATAATATGTTGAAAGATTTTACTTCCCCATATCATGTTTTAGAACCATGCTAGACCATAAGTAGTTAAGTATAGGTATGCACCCTCTTATTAGAGGGAGTTATTTTAATTAATGCATGTTATTTTTCTCCATAGAATTTTTTGTATATCCAAGATATGTTTGATTGATAATTTCTTGCAGATAATGTTTTCTATATATTTATGTAAATGAGTAGACATGTCTATAAATAAAACAATTTTTTCATTACTTTGTTGATGAATATTGGTGGTTCCCTACTAAGTATGTACATTCTCACACCCTTCAAGGATAATCTATTGTGAAAAAAACATCACTTAATACATTTTAGGTACTATAAGTACATGGTTGATAAATGAGTGTTACATTGGATAACTAGTTCTTGGTGTATGGATATGTGTTCAACATTCATGTGGATTTTGAGTATAAATCAATTTATGGTAGGAGTGAAGGAAACACATTCAATATCATATTTAGTTATGTAAGGTCAATATAATAGAACATTATTTTTTTATTATATGTAAATGTGAGTGAGATCTATGTTATGATTGCAATAATATTATGATATATTTGTTTATTTTATACCATTATTCATTTATAACATCTGTTTTGTTTATCTATTTATGGAACATACAACATATCAATGATTTATGATTTATCCTTTTATAAATACAATGATTACTTATTATTGAAATAAATGTGTATAAATGATTTCCCAAAGATAAATTGATCCCTGAAACACATGTTTCAAGACCTTCATGATTCAGGATGACCCTTAGGTTCTGTAAGAGTACTGACTTGAAACTATTTGGGTATCAGGGTCAAATTCATTACATGAACCCTGAAATAATCTTCTCTTATGTTAATCTTTTATCCTTATATACTTTTAATAAATTAAAATGGCATAAACCTGTCTTATCCAAGTCAACTAACCATAGTATGTTGAGAAATGTAGGTATATTTGTTTTCTCATTAATAAGATAATTTGAAATTAATTATTAAAACTGTACTTATAATGAAAATAAAACGATTTTTTAGATACATAAAACTTTAATGGAGACTTTATTCTCTCCAAATAAATAAAATAGCTAATATTATTGAATATAAGAGTGATTACCAATGTTCTTTCATCCATTTTTTCCAAGATATGCCTTTGAAACTGTCAAGTTTATCATTCTTATGATTATTATATGAATCTTGATCTGTTTATTGAATATTTTAACCTTAATATTCTCATCATGGGTTTTTATTAACACATTTAATTTTATTTATTTCTAAAAAAATTCATAAATTCGTATATGATTATAAAGATTTACTTCAATTAAGATTCTTCATTTCTAAAAATTATTTCAAAATGAATTGTCCTGATGATGCTTCCATATTGTCTAGAAAAATTCATCTATCATATAGGTAAAATGTTTGAAACTAATTTATTAAGGAAATTAATTAAATGTTATCACACTAGAATGATGGACTATTTTATTATGAATCATTTCTAATTTTTTTCTAAGATATATATTTTTTTGATGCATTAAGACCAATTTTGTGATCCTTTAAATCCAAGGATATATATGTATGAAATCATGCCAATTACATCATATATGATTCTTTGATAGTTGAGTGGAAAACTATTTTCAATGATAAATCTTATGGATTATCAACACTCTACTTATCTATTATCCTTAATTTTAATGATTCCCGACTAATTGGGATGAAAATATCACAATAGGATTTGGTTACCTAACTTTATGGATTTACATTACCACTATTCCATACCTAAGATAATCCATGGGGATCCTTATTTGGTATAATCAAAATATTAAATGATCTAGATCTTGAAACATGTTTGATTTTGAAAAAAATATAACTCCTAGCTTTACGGGATTTTTTCATCTCCCCATCTTATCACATGTATTATTTTCGTGTATTAATGACATAAAAAGTTAGTTTATATATCATATAACCTTAGTATAATTAATATGTTCCAAAATATATTAATTAATAACTCTTTATTTTTCTGAATGATTTATGTTACTTACCAAAAAATAACGGCTAATTATATCTACACATATCCAAATGAAAACCTTGTATAATTTATTTGAGACCCTTTCATGTAAAGGAATTAAATCATTTGAAACTAAAATACTGAAAAAAGAACATATGATGTGATAGGTAGATAACACAAAATTTTCTAGATAGAACCTGTTCCCCTAGGTGTCTAAATAGTTCGATAAAAATTCTCACTATACATTTATCAATAGTCAAGGGTGACCTAAATTACATCATAATCATAACACCAAATAGTTATATATTATTATACACCTTTATATTCATGTTCAAAACAAAAAAAACATATTTAAGGTGAAACATAAAAAAATCTTATATCATACCTTCCATATTACTCTCCATATTCATGGCATATATATTATAAGAAGTAATTTAATATTTAAACTAGACCATACATCCGTTTATAATACAAAAATATTATATTCCTGAATAATAATGCATATAATGAATAAAATAAATGAAAAATTCTAAAGATTTAAATATATATAAATATTTAATAAATAATGAAATTATAATAACTTTTAAAAATCCTTAAACATGAACATTTATATGTTAGTTAATTGTTAACTATTTCACATTATTACTCATAATTAATATTAAAATAAAAATCTTTATATTTAAAATATTTTGTATCTATGAATGTTTCTTTTAATCTTATAAACATTTAATATTTTAAGTAAACATTTTCCATAAAAAAATATTGTATATTTCAATAATTTAGACCTTTATTAGTTCCTCAAAACCACTCTTTCATATGCACTAAATAAAGTTTCAAACCTTGTACTTTAGTATGATTATTTCATATTATAATTTATGATTGTTTCATAAATTAATATATTTAGTTTTAAATGATGATTTATTTTAAAATTTATAAAAATTTTAAAACCATATAAATCTACATTGAAAATAGATCTTGTTTTTTTAGATAATCACTTTATACTTGGGTTTCCAAATCATAATAAACTCATGTTTGAATTTCATTTAAATAGTGTTTTCTGATTATGAGTTTCATGTTTTATAGAATGAAATTCCAATGAATTTAATTCTTATCATGATTATATTAATGGAATATAGAGCATTACAGTAGAATAAATTAATTTTTTTGTGCTTGATTGATTTTGATTAATAATGGATAATTCCATTGGAGTAGTTTAACTTCATCCGAATATACATAAAATTATTGAATTCATCAGAAGATAGAGTTTTTACCTATAATTCAATTATAAGTGAACCCAAAATTTTCAAAATCTTATATTTTGTGTTGTTCCTATCAATTAGACTTGTTGTTTTTTAATATAAAAGAAAATGAGATCATGAGTTAAAAATATACATAATCTCTTCTACAAACTTGTTTTAAACAATAAGATCTATTCTTGTGAGATTTTATTTTAGTTTAATTAGTTATTTAATTTCATGTTTCACGAATATCAAGTTAATAGATGATATTCAGGGTTTTGGAATCTATGCTTATTTATATATTCAAGATCACCGGATTTTGAGTTTCTGAAGACATTGATCATTTCTGATAGAATGATAGTTGAAGAATATTATGTGTCTTAAAAATGTTTATATCAATTAGTTTGATAAATGGATTTCATTTCGTGAATGATAGAATACCTACTTAAAAGTTAATAGTTGAAGGTGTTCCAAATAAAAAACAAGTATAGCAAGAGTATGGTTATAAAATCTACTATTTCATTAGAAAATTTTAAGACCCTAAGAAAATAAGGGTGTTTTATCTATAATAACATTTTATTAGTTACTTAGACTTCTATCTGGAACTCCATGCATGGATTCACTTTTTTTTATCACCCTTTTATTTTCCATAGTATTATTTACATTTTCTAGAAAATTTAAATTTTTGATTACTACCTACTATGTTACTAAGAATACATTTTTTATAACTACCATATATTTTATGTTTCATGGTATTATTTTAATTTATATTGTATTTAATTTTAGTATATTATTCCTTATGAAAGTATGAGTTGACTAAAACCTGTTATATTATAACATATAAACTTTTACATGAGTAAAAAATATCTAGTTGTTACTAGACTACAATTTGTCCCTCATTATATTATTTCTATATATTTGAGGCACCCCAAACCCAACCTCCCATTCATGGTACTAAAATTACATACTTTACACATAGTATATACTACCATGTGATATGATCCAAGTTATGCATAACTAAATTTTAAATCATTTCATTATATTAAACACTACATCTCAAAATAATCACAAAAACCCAAGAAAAAGGTTTAGTGTATTTTAGTACTAGATACATAAGTAACATATTTTTCAATAATCAAGAATATTTCTCATTAATTGATCCGCAAAAGAAATCATTCGACAATTATTATAAATTATACTCATCTTTGGAACTTGGTAAATAGAAACATAATATTGGGTTAAGAATAAATGTTTAGTAAGGGGAAATCTCATCAATATGTCATTTTGTTCTAGATCATAATAATAGGAGATACATTTTTATGGAAGAAATATCACATTAATAATAAAATTAAATGGTAAATATTTTCCATATGTCATGAAATAAGAACATGTAATATCAAATGAACTAATATATACCATAGGAAAATAGTATGGAATGATGAGATGATAAACATGATCCATGGTGCATAATCATGGGATTATAGTAAGTACATGAAACATTATATTGAAAAATAGACTAATAAATAACTTTGGAAGAAACATGAGAACATTTTATCATCACCATTGTGAGTCACCACACAAACTCTTGCCTTTATGAGTAACTACTCATGCCAAAACCTTCATAAGTTACTAATCACACCAATTTTTTTCTAGAAAACTAAATTTCACATGCATATACATAACTAATAAGTTTTAAAACTCTAACCAATTCATTGTAAGGAAATATAAAGCCCTACCTATAAATAATCCACACATTTGGGTTCTACTTGAAATCAATCATTCGTAATATCATAAAGAACCCATTTAAATAAAATTCGTTTCAAATCATTTTCAATAGGAATCACATAAATTAGTAATTCATAATTCGATCAGTAATCACAACATTATATAACCATGGAAAATAAATTGGTATCCAATCATTTTAGAAATTTTATAGGTAAATACCCTTTAATTAAGTTGATTATTATAAAGTAATTACACTATATAGACAAAAGTAACACAATTTTCTCAAAACTTTCTCAAATCAATCAATGCGTGACATCTAGTTTAATACCCTATACTAAATATAAATATAGAGTGTTAATATAGGTACATAATTGGGATAAAAACATATTTATAAACAGTTTATTATTATGGAATAAAAAAATAGTAATGTATTTCCACAAGTTTAACCCACCCAAAATAATATAATGATGCTTATAGGGTAATTTAGGAAAATTAATTTCCATGGAAATAAATATTTTTGATATAATGATAAAAATGGGAGAGATATCATAAAACCGTCTTTATATTTTTTATCATTCTCATAGAAAAATTGACGAGTCATTTTCAAAATGATTATGTGAAGAATTGTTAAGAAAAATTTACTTTTAAATACAAATGGAAATAAAATATCTTTGAAATCAAATTTTTTTTCTCAGAAATATGGAGTGTAATCTAAAACACATGATAATGGATGATAATTCATTTTAATAAATTGAAATATATTTATTTAATGACACTTTGTACAATGGTATAACAAAATTTTAATTTGTAAAGTGGAAAAGTGGAATGTGAATGTCATATAAGGTAAGAGAAAATTGGGAATCCAAATACAAATGAGAACATTATATGAAAGGTTAAAACATTGTCATGGTGGATAAATCTTCTTTAAAGAGGCTTTTCTATTTTCCTAACCAAGATATAATTTTTTAGAGAGAAATTAATTATATAAAATAATTCAATTTAAAATTAATTTTTATTAAACTAAAAGATAAATTAATTATAAATTAAATAATATGGTGGTAGAATCCAATAATACAGGAAATATGTCCTTGAAGGGGCAATATAACTCCAGAATGGAGATTTGAGCTATCAAAATCTCTTACGATTTTAGTAACGTAGGAATCAAAATGAAACAGACAAGTGGTCATTAAATTTTCATTTATACGTCATTAAAATGAATATATTTATCATATATGAAATCAATAGGTCAGTGAATGAACCATATGAAATTAAACCGGTTGAAAAATGTGAAACTTTACTCATGGATTTGATAATTATGACAAAGAATCCCTTACATCATTGTTATCTTTTGGATTGAAAACTTGTAATGGTGGGAGATGATATGTATTTGTAAATACCATATATTGCATAAAATATTATGATAAAAAAAATCCATGGAGACTATATATATTATAAAAAAATGAAAAAGTGGTGAATACCCATTATATCTCAATGGAGAAAAATTGAATTGAAAAAAACCCATACATTAGTTCTTAAATTCCTAAAAGTTATTTAACCAAATATATAAAATAATTAATATATAAAAAACCTATTAATTAACCTTATTCATACTTATAAACATTTATGAAATTCATTTAAAACCATTTATTACAAATATATCTGTCAGTTATATTTTATTTTCTTAATGAGATTTTATTTTCATAGATTTGTTTTCAACATAAGTTTCATTATGATAGTGTCAATTATATTTTATAAAATAAAATTTCATCAATAATATATCATTATAGGTATTTTAAAAAATAATTTATAATGATTTATAATTTTTTAATTTAATCTCATATGTATATTAACAAAGAATCATAATGATGAAGTTAGTGAAAGGACTATTTTGTCAATTTTAACGAATGTGGGGTTAAATATTTATAAGAAGTTAGTTGTTACTATCATTATTATAGAATGAAAAAAAATTCTTATTGTTTTCAAATGTCACTAGTAATTATTTTTCCTTACTAATACATGATATAAACTAATATAATTTTTCATTTTGGTGGTTTATAGGATTGAATAAGAACAAATTAAAATCAATGGGTGTGTACATTTAATTAATTGAATCTATTGAAAGAATATAATTAAATAATAATAATAATTATTTTATTTATATATTATTAATGTTTTGAAACATTTTTTAAATATTTTTTTGATGCCCCAATTCCATCATAGTGTGTATTTGTTAATATTTTAAATTTATTCATTCTAATTAATATTTTTAGAGTTATGTAGCTTTAGATTTAAAAATTTTGTGCATTTTTGTGTTGTGTATGAGTTTCAAACAATATGAGTAACCACTCAAAAACTAAATGTGGGGGTCATTTAATGGGATAATGATTTTTGTCATGGTTGTAGCTTGGTTTTTCTAACCATGTGATATCTATGAGAAGCCATGCAGGGAGGGGTTTGGATGGGAAGTTTCTTGTGCACAGTAGCTACATAGTTTGGAAAACAATGTGGCCTAACCATGTGATTTACTAGTTTTTTTAATTTTTTTTATATTTTAGTTCATTTTTAAATTTTGACCCAAAAAACAAAATACCCTCACTCCTTCACCCTTATACACTATGAAACTTCCTAATGTCTATCCCTCCTCCCCCTCACATTATCTCATTCACAAAACCCTCTCTCCATGCCAGCGACCTCCATCACATGACACCCTTTGGGGATGTCATTTTTCATGATTCCCCCACATCCCATTATCCATACTTCACCTATATCTTGGTATTTTATCTTTGATTTTAGTTTGCAAGCCTTTAATTTCCTCCATCAAATTTCTTCTCCCCCATATTTTTACCTTTCATGAACTCTAATCAATTTTTGGTATTAGAAAATGTTAGGGAGAATTTTAAAATTAATTTTTTGGGTGTTTAGTGTCTGGTTTTTTTATTTCTTGTGAGAGCCTTTACCATTTATGGAAATATGTTTTGACTCACCAGACCTTGTTTCTAGATTGATTTCCATTTTTCTGAGGTAGGTGATTCATTTCCATCACATTCAATTACATTGATTTAAATACTAGATTCATGTAAATTATTATTTTTTTCTAAAATTATTCTTATATGTATTAAACCTAAGTAGAAAAGTTTTACAAAAGTGATTTTAAATCTTGGAATGAGATTCAAAATCCATTCCAAGTGTTTGTTAAAATGCTTGATTGTATTTCAAATAATTATTTCTTTCAAGTAGTGGTGAGAATAATCTTGATGTTTAAAAAATTGTCAATGAAATTTAATAAATTTCAAACTGAGTGTTGGTTGTTTTAAATGTGTTTAAAATTTTTAACTTGGTTTGGATGATTTCTAAGAGTTCATTTAACCCATGTGAATTTTATTTTGAAACTCATTTTGGATTTTAATGTTTTTAAAGAGATTTTCAAAGAAGGGAAGAGGGAGTTCCTATTTGAGTTTCAATTTTTTTTATTAAATAGATTGTAATTTGAAGAATGATTTAAATAGATAGAATATTTATAATTTGAGGGATATGAGTTTTCATAGATGGCGTGAGACCCTCCTGAGCCACTTTTTTATTCATTTGGCTTGTAGTACCATATGACCCCCCATATAGGGATATGTATTTTTATATACTATATATGATTCTTATGCATTTATATTTTGGGTTTTTTTCTTGTCAGGGTGTGGGAGGTGAGGCGTAATTTATTTTTGAATATTTTCTGCGAATCATTTAGTTGATTTATTATTATCACCTCCATTTTGACTTACAATTGATTTTTTAGGATATAGTTGATTACCTCAAAGTGTGAAAACCCTCGTATGATAGTAGGTTGTCTGGAAGAATAACCAAGACATAATGAGATGGTTATTATAGATGTATTGGAGAACCCCAATACGAGAGAACTCATTTTTTGTGTTCCTATGGTCAAGGTGACCATAGGTAACAAAATTGTTTTCCCCATGGGTGGGTGTGTCTGTGTAAAAAAACACCCTTCTTCCCATAGATGAATTAGATCCAGGTACATTATCATGACAAAGTTCTATGATACTCCCATTGATTTTTAAAAGGTCAGTAATTGAAGACTAGATTCATTATCATTAGTTAAAGGCTTTTATTAGTTTATCCTAGAGATGATTCCCATGACAATATGATGAATTGGATCATTTCATGGGATTTATAATTTTACTTCTACTGTATGACTTAAAATTCCTATTATTAATTGGAACATATGTTCTTATATTTTTTTCAACTTGTTTTGTGACTTGAGATACTGTTTTCTACTTGTGTGATTTCCTCTATTCTGTGGTTATTTCAAATGTTTCGAAAAGGATAATGATATTATTTTGAGGAAGGAATGAGAAAGAATGGTTTTAATGTGTATTAAACTATTTTTAATAATGATTTTAAAACTTATTCTCAAGTGAGATTAGGAAAATGGATAATTTGAAACTACAAGTGAGCAGGACTTTTTAAATGTGGTTTTAGTCCATTATGCATAGTTTCATTTAATTATTGATTTTCAACATTTTTTTGGAAAGCCATGTGATTAATGGAAGACTCTGGGAGTTTTCAAATGTATTCCAAAAAGAAGTGTTTACAAAGTGGGTTTAAATTTGGAATTTAAAAAATGTTATGGAAAATTAGTTTAGTCTATAGAAAAATTATTTCCATGTGATTTTCTTTATTTAATTAAAATCATATAAAAGTGTTTTTAGTACACTTGTGATACATTTTATTCTCATTTTTATAATTTTAGGTAAAATTTAAATTTTGTATTATATTTCAATCTATAATTTTTAATATATTATATTAAATAGGTTTCCTAGATTTAGTTGGTTGTAGTGGAATAATGAGTGTTTTTGGCTAATTCCACTATTAATATCCTAGTCGATGGTTCTAAGTTAATTTTCAAAGATACTATTGGGAGTGTTTATTTGTTTGAGTATTGTCTTAATTTTAATACATATGTCTAGTGTTCCTATTATTTAATTTTAGTTATACATGATTTTACATTACTAAAATGCTTATAATGTTTCCCTTTATATATTTAACATTGTCCAATTATGATCCTATTATATTTTAGTTAAGATTGAATTATAATATTAGTTACATGTTGATTTTAATATTCCTTCCAACCACTGATGAGGTAGTTTACAAAGAAGATTTGGATTAGGTGGTTATTTTTGCGAAAGAATTTTTGGGTGGAGTTTCAGTTGGTTCCGCAGGTATCTAGGGTGTATCTTCAATCTAGAATAGGAAGATCAATTGTGGTGTTGTTTTCTTTAGGACCATTTTTTGGATTTTAAATAGGGAAGTATTAGGTTATATAATATCATTTTGTATGGAATTTTAATTCCATGTCTAACTATGAGGAGGCTCATAATAATTTTCATTGATCAGTATGCTTTGGTAATCCCAAAAAATTACGACCAGATATCCTAGTGAAGTGAGGGAAAATCCAAATTCACTAAATGTTCCCAGGTTAATGAGGATTCCTCCAAGGGTATTAGGTCATATACTTAGGAAAATGGGGATATTATTATTGAAATGAAATCTCATGGAGGAGCTAGGGAAAGAGTTAATTTTGTATTGGAGTATATGATAGAGGAAAATAAAGTAGGCTGACTACTGTTAGAGGTACAATTCCAATTTGATCTTTTATGGTGCTAGGTTAATTTTATATGGGTTCTAATAATTCATTAATATCTTAAAATTTTGTTTACATGTTGGTTTTTATTCTATTTATATTCCATTCATGTTGTATCTTTCAACGCCATTAGGAAATAGATCTGAATAAGGTTTTATGTGTCCTGAATGTCAGGTGACTATAACCATATTTAAGGTGGTATGAGACTTTTCAGTTCATGATATTGACATCACTGACTAGATTGTCATAATGGATTGAATGATCATTGTTGTGGCCCAGATATACAATTATTGTTATCAAATTTATTTACTACACCCTAATGGGGTCTCACATGTTTTACATGGTTAGTGGGACTCTAGATCGGGAAGGGAAAAGCTAGTGGTTACCTATGATGGGGTAATATCGTAATGGTTTTCATATATATTTCGAGATTTAGTTGAATGTTTTTTGTGTTTTACTTCTAGAAGTGGCATGTGTGTTCCTTGAGTTTCTCACAGATGATTATTATAGTTTGAATCCAAACAGAGAGATCAATTTTACTACTTAACTCCTCCCTATTATTATTCATATTTCAATTGCATGTTATCCAATGGCACCTATTTAGTTGGTGGAACCTAATGTCAAAATTAAGGACATTAGGGCTGAAGTATTTGTTTATCTATGTGCATCACCATGGTATTCTCCGTGAAAATTTTCTTATATGGAAGGCATGAGTCTCATACATTGTATTCAATATCAGAATATGAATTGGGTGAATGTAAAGAACTAAATCCTTTCCTTTGATTGATGAACTTTTGACCGACATCGAAGGGAATTTTGGTTTTCAATGATTGTACCATAATCATGGTACCCCTATTTGAGGGTCAAAGAAAAGGATATACCAAATACAACATTTAAAATAAAATATGATAATAATTAGATTTTGGTTATGAAATTTGGTTTGAATTACCCACTTAAGAGGTTTATATAATGACCTGAATGTTAATAAATAAATCTCTTTATGTGATTGAATTAAATGACTTGTTATGGTTATAGAAATTTCATGAAATTCCTTGGGTTTGTTATATCCTATCGAATATAAAATAATATTAATCATCATAATCATTGATAATATAGTCATTGAACATGGGTCATTTGATTAATATTAATATAGGGTCTTGATAAATATAATGTACATATAGAAAGGAATTGATGGCCTCGAACAGTATGATCATACCCAATGAAGCTCAATTATTAGCGATTCTAAGGGATATATAATCACTTGGATTTTTTTATTGACCAAACCCAATATGATATTCGAAAAATAAATCATCCTAATAACCATTTATGAGAGAACTTAATTTGTATCGAGTTGACATCCAAAACCCTGTATGTTGAACCACCGCAGGAAAATATGACCATCATGGACCTTTCCTATAGGGTGTTTTCTGTTGTAATATAGGTATTTTAACAATTTCAAAATAATATGAAAATGTACATTCTTTATTCAATTGAATAGTGGTTATATTTACTTCTTATTTTTGTTACATTATAAATGATTTTTATTTTGATACGATAGAACAAAAATAGTTTTGGGGTGATATATAATTTCAATTAAGACATTTGTTTTGATGAAATAAAAGTTTTTTGAAAAATAATATTTTTAATAAAGTATTAATATCAAATAACTACTATTAAATATAAATTATAATATAATTTTTGTGATTTAAAATTTACATTTTATAATGGATTGAAAACTGTTTTTCTTAAAAAACCGTGCATTTATCAAAAACTTTTGATTATGTTTCAAAAGTAAAAAATCAAATAATTATAAATTTATTTTGAAAAAATAAATATTTTTTTTGAATCAATAAATGTAAATTATCCAATTTTTAATTTTTCATATTTTTTTTAGATAATGGAATTTTCAGGTAAAAATTAAATACGATACAAATATACAGTGTGTACTATGAAATCATAATGACCCAAAAGTAATGTGATGAATGATATAAAATGTATAAATGGCCAAATATATCCTTTCTTCTTAAAATAATGTAATATTTAGGTAATTTGGTAAATTTTATAAAGCCTTTTATGAATCCTCTAAAACCTATATTATATTTTAAGGTTTTAAATTTATTTCATTAAGAACATGAATCATGTCTACATCCCCATGTGTAATATTTTAATGTTCTAATACTTTGATCATATAATATAATGAAACCAACTCCTCTTCTTTAGAAAACATGGGAAAAACTATAGGGGGGTTTTTTGTTTTGATTACATTATTGTATAGTGTCCATGACCTATGTTTGGGAAATAATTCAGAACCATCCTCTATATTTCTATATAAAACCACAAAATATCCACATTCAATTTTATCAGAAACATTCGATCATGTCCCTAATATTCCTTCCCTTACCAGGAGTCCTCACATGGTACCCCAATCTCTCTAAAAGATACAACCATGCTTTGGGAATCATCCAATCAAGGTAAGGGATCTGTTCCTTCCCCAATTTATTCAAGAACATTCTTCATTTTATGCCTTTTATTTTCAATTTCTAATGCTAGGATGTGTTTTTATACATCCCATTACTAACCATTTGTTGTCTAAATTATGAGACACCCCTTTATCTCTAATCAATAAATTTATTGAATATATAATGTACTGTCTTTATGCTGTCAAAATTTCATTGTGATTTTTCTATGACAAACAATTGTATTGTGAGTACCATCTATATTTCCAATAAAGGGTATTAAAATATACATTATTATACTTGTTCTATTGGATAATTACATTCATTAATTCCAAATTCTTTATTCATTGAATTAAATGTGATGATACGTGATCCGATGTTGAATTATCTATTGTCGCACTTATGTGTGTACATGATTGGAATGCAATGGGTGTTCTAGGAATTATATATTGCTACAATGAATGGGGTAATTTATTATTCTCAAGATACATTATTTAAGGTAATATGATCTAAAACTAATACATCACAATACTTATTACACCATGTTATGATGTTTTTGGGGCCATCCTTGAATATTATTTTTATTTAATTTTTTATTTTTTTGACAAACTATAATGTTATCAATATGTTATCATTCTTTATCATTCATTTTTTTCATGTGTATTATTCTCACCCATTTTATGTCCCTTTTAAATTACTAATATCTAATGTATAATATTTTATTCATGTTATTTATTTTCCCTTATTATGCTATATAGGTCACCCCATTCTTATGTATTTCCCTAGGTTATCTCTATCTGTTTTAAGTATCGTAGAATTTTGTGAGAATTTAAAGAATGCTTTCTATAATTCTTGAGTACCAACTATTTTAAATTGATATGTAATTTTTCTAATAAAATAAAAACACTAAAAATATAGATATTTTGGGTTTTATTATGTGTATTCTTATTTAATAAATCGTGAATTATTTTTTAATAAAGTCAATGGTTTTGAAAGTTGGTATTCGAGGGTGGTTTAGTTATTTTTGGGATTAAGATTATAAAATACTAGCAAAAGCCATAAGGATAATACTAAACATAAAAAATCATCCCTAAGGTTTTTTTAAGTATATAGTATGTGATTTCAATGAATATAAATATCTTTTTGGGTACTACATGTGAATGTGCCTCTTGCACATATGTACATAGGGGAAACAATTGAAAACACTATATTTAGATAGAGTCACATAAGAACCAGTGCATAATAATGATCCTTGATGAACACCAGTTTTTACCCTCTCGAGGGATATGCTTTTTTAAAATTTGAAGCACATTATGAACATATATTAATGGAACCAAAAAATGATCATAATAATATATATTAACAAATAGGTCATGGATAACATATATTGAATCCTTTAAAATCATAAGTTAAAGAAGTATATGTAATTTTTAACTTATCCCTAAAACATTATTAGACTCTTATTTATGGTTTTAATAGTTTAAAGTTAATCATCCGTAATTTTCTTTCTATTCAAGACAATGAATTGAAATAGGAGGACCCGGGGAACCAATAAATGTGAAGGGAAAATTCATGACTACCCAAAAGAGTTACCAAGCCTGATATGAGTAGGAATTATAAATTTTTTAATGACACTCTCATTGTTGACTTAGGCTCAAAATAGAAACCTAAATCTAAATGAACACCCAAATACCCTGAAGAAATAACATGTTCCAATTGAGGCTATTACAATAAAAATGTTTCTGAATTTCAATGGATCATATGATCCCTTATTCACATATCAATGGATCAACAACATTAAGAAGATCTTATCCTTCTTTTAGTGTTTCAAGTAGGACAATTTCATACTAGTTTTTTATCTTATGGTGGAAGGATATGATAAATGGTGGGAATTGATCATGAATATGAAGCTTGAGAATGTGATTTAGATGATGGGTTCGAAAGAATTATGAAAAAAATAAAAAAAATATTTTCCCCACACACTCTTACTAAAAATGGAAACGTATTTCCTTTCCCTTTAAAAAATATTTGATAATCCATTGAGGTGTTTGAGGAAAAAATCACATGAATTTCATGATACACCTCTCTCATTTTTCCCCCTAAATTCATATCTAACCACTTATTTGGTGGTCTAAAACCTAGTATAAAAGTAACCATAGTCATCGAAGACATTGATAAATATGAGGAATTTTTTATGTACCCTAAAATTTTTAACATATACAAATTAATCTCAAGGTTATCTTTAAGAAAAGAATAATAAATTATTGTCTACTTTTGGTGGGGTGATAGTTAAATCTAATGGAGGAATGAAATTTCAAAATCCCACTTGTAAAAATTGTGTATTAGTGAAACTCAGAAAGTTACAAAAGTTGATGAGGAAATTATATAGGTGTGGGAAGGAAGGTCACCTTATTAGAGATTATTTATAAGAGAAATCCACCAATATAATAGAATATAAGATACTCAAGTCCGTACTTATCTTATTTTATAATGGTTCAACATCATGGACGAAGGTAACTTTGTGGACTAATGAACTAAGCCAAGGGTTATTGGAGACAATCAGTGAAAAATCCTCCATGGTTGCAATGGAAAGATTATTCCATCATAACCACTTATTTAGTTCCAAAAAATGAAGTGGTGAATGGTATTCTAGTTATTCATTCCAGAATTGTGATTGTACTTATTGATTATAGTTCTATGCATTCCTTTATTTCAAAAAAGTTTAGTAGATATATTCAAACACCACCCCAAATACTTGAAGTAGATAGGTTGATGAAAATGATAAATAGATAAATTATGAAATCCCAAGTATAATAAACCTCAATTATCAAAATTTATGGTGGTAACATCTTAGTGAAATTTTTCATAATCCATTTGGTGTATTCTTATGAAATTATGGATATATATTGGATTTCCACACATAGAGCCAACATAAATATCCACAAGAATGAAATAACTCTTCATATATCAAATCAACCTATGATTCTGTATAATTTCATGTCGGAGGATTAATCTTATTTAGAACCAAAATCTATCATGGATATTATTTACATATAAGAAAAATTATCTTTATCAAATGAATAATTCTATTGAAAAAATCATCATTGAAGACATGATCATTGTGAGAGAATACACTGAGGTGTTACCCAAATAATATTCTAGTGTTCTTCCAATAAGAGAGGTTGAATTTTCAGTCCATATTATATCTGGGTATTTTAAAATATCCAAGACTTCACATTTAATTTCTATTGTGGAATGTGGGGATTTAAAGAAAAAACTATATACGAATCTAGATAAATGTTTTATATGCCGATGAGCTTCACCATGAGGTGCACAAATCCAATTCTTCAAGAAGAAGAATGGGTAAATGTGTATTTTTACTGATAATAATGACCTCTACTAGAACAAAATAAATAAAAAGTATGATATGACCTAGATTGAGGACCTGTTAGATCATCTACATGGTTACCAATACTTCTCCAAGAAGGATATTCTGTCATGATATTATCATGTAAGGGAGAATATGGAATAAATTCTGAAGAATTATTTTCATACTTGGTATGGCCATTATAAGTTCATAGATATGATATTTAGAAATATTAATGATCTTGAAATCTTTATTGATTTGATTAATAGAGTCTTTAGAGGTTACCTCCAAAAATTCATTATAGTCATTATAGATAATATTCTAATATAATTTAAATTAATGTAGTGGAATGAGGAGCATCTTAGAACTGTTCTATGGACCTTATAAATGGATAATATATATGAAAAGTATAGAAATTTTTATTTCTAGTTAAATGAAGTATACATAAATGGAAAAATCATATTAAGTAATGGGATACCTATGTAAAATTCAATGTCAAATGTAATTAAAGAATGCACAAGTTCAACCACTATGTCATAAGTTTGTAGTTTTCTTCGAATTGCTTGGTATTATCATCAATTTTCAAGAAATTTTTCACAATTTTAAAACTACATAATAGAAATAACTTGAAATGGAGGAAATTATTTTTGGAATAATTATTGTTAAGAGAGTTTTAATGAGTTAAAAAAGATCCTTATCACAACAACGATGCTTATGGTACCAATAAGTGGGGAACTTTTAATGGAATACAAATCCTCTTCAAAGAAGGTATTTGATTGTGTACAAATGAAGAATGAAAATTTAAGTGCCTATGAATCAAGAAAATTGAAATGACATGAATAGAACTACCCAACACAAGATTTGGATTTGGTTACATAGATATTATCATTAAAAATATGGTGTGATTTTCTCATTGGGGAGAAGTTTGAAATATATATAGATCTTAAGAGCCTCATGTATATATTCAAACATAAAAAAGCCGAGTTTGATATATAAAATATGTTTAGAGACAATTAAGGACTATGACTTACTAACCAACTAACATCCTAGGAATGAAAATAAAGCTGCATATTCTCTAAATAAAAAGGTTATAGAAAATTTATCATTGATGAAAATTAAAAAGAATCCAATATTTATAGAATTGAAAACCATGGACAAGGGAATCATAAAAGAAGGGAAATCATATATCATTTCCCAAATGATTCATCAATTTTCCATTATACATAATATGAAGGATGATCAAACAGGTGATGTGGAAATTTTGAAGATGGTAGAAGCTATAAGAAAATAAAAATCCCCATATTTCAAAATTAATGAACAATGAGTTGTAAGATTTGGGTCAGAACATTGTTTATGATAAAATCCCGAGTTAAAGAAGGATGTGTTGGATGATGCATATAGATCGACCTTCTCCATCCATCCAAGATCACAAATATTTATATAGATCTCTAAGAGAACTATTAGTAGGACAATTTGAAAAAGGATATCACAGAATATACATTATTGTTTCTTGTATATGTGTATGTAAATGATGAAAAGAAAAATTAAATGGGGATGATGCAACCATTACCCATACTAATATAGAAATAAAAAAAATAACCATGGAATTTTTCAAAGGTCCTATGAAAAAATTAAGAGGAAATAATGTCATATTAGTTTTCATGGTTAGTCTTACATTGACATCATACTTCTCTGTAATTTGAGAGGACAAATCTCTCGATCAACAAGAAATGATATACATTGGAGAAGTTTTGAGTCTACATAGAAAACCACAATAAAATGTATATGTTTGAGACCAATGATTTACCTCTATGTTTTTAAAGAGTCTCCAACATTCCCTAAATACTAAGTTGATCTTTATCATGTCTTATCACCCTCAAAGCAAAAACCAATCTGATTTGGTTATCCAGAAACCCAAGGACATGTTGGGTGCATGATCAATTGACTTCAATGGAGTGTGTGATCAAGGCATTACTTCTATTTAGTTCTCAAAAATAATAGTTTCCAATAAATCATGAAAATGTATTACTATAAAGGTCTTTATTAGAAGATATGTAGAACACCTGTATGCTAGGATGAAGTTGGTGAACGTAAACTGTTGGTTCCCAAAATTGTTAAGGAAGTGGTTGAAATTGTATAGACCATTCAATAGTAAATATGGGATAATATGAGAGTATATAATAGGTATTATGATAATAATAAATTATACATAGAGTTTGAGGTTTGAGATAAGGTGTTCCTCTATATATCTTTATTTAATAAAGGAATGAGATTTTGGATAAAGAGAAGTCTTAATCCAAAATACATCAGTCCTTTTGATATCTTTGATTTCATCAGTGATGTGGCCTAATGACTAGCACTCCCAACTAACCTATCTCATGTAATTTTTTTCCTTGTATACTTATTGAGGAATTGCATACCAGTGCCCTTGTAAGTATTGAATACTGAGGTGGTATCATTGGAGAATGATTTTTAAAATGAGGTGGAGGAGGAGGTGAAGATCTTATATTAGAAAGACAAAGTTATATGAAATAAGAAAATTCACATTGTTAAATAACTACGGAGAAACATAATGTTTGAATAAACAACATGGAAACCAATGGATGTAATGATATAGAGTTACCCTAATCTATTTTACATTTAGGAATGAAAACTTTAATAGTAAAATTATTTATGGGGAGAATATTGTTATGACTTGTGTATTTATAAATAAAATTCCATTTATGAATGAATTAAATGAATTATTATTGTTATATAAAACTAATTAACATCCTTGGTTTTATAATATCCTATATGATTTAACTAACAGCTATGAATTATAACCATTGGTAATATATTCATTGACAAGTGATCAGATGATTAGTATAAATATTGGGTTTTTAGAAATACAATTCACATAGGCAAAGGATGTCATGGCATCAAATTGTTGGATAATACCCTATAATTACCATTTATTGGTGGTTATGAGGATGTTAATGTTAGTGGCATTATCCGTTGACCAATGGTAAGACACGATTCAACAAATAATGTATGAGAGAAATTTTTTATGTGAGAAGTTCAATCTGTAAAACTCTAATATTTTTTGAGATAGATTATTTTAAATTTATATGATTTATGTTGTTGTAAAATACACAAAGATTAGATTTCATTATACATAACACAGTACTAGCTTGCAGTATATGCAACACTATTCTTGGCTTGTGTTGCACACTATTTCATGTTCTTGTGATAGAATTTATTTCATGCAACAATGAGTAATGAATTTATTCAATGTATAAATGAACTAAGTTTGTATTATGTTATACAGAAAAACAAAGGAAGCTGTCACTACATGAAACACAAACCTGGCTTGTGTTACATTCAAGAGAAACCTTCCTCGATATCTCACATTGTACGCAATACCGAGTTTCACTAAACAATAATATGTTATTAAAATATTACTATTTAATGGGATATAAACAACCCATTATGAATATTAGTAACCATATTTTGAGTTTTATATAACATTTTCATTTATGCAACCCATTTTATAGAACATGAAATGAGAAGAAAATATATTTTTTGAAAAAAAAATATTTTTTAAAAAATACAATTTTCCACCTTTTAAAGGAACACCCATTTTAAATCTTGTTTTGACACATTTATAAGTTAAATTTGACAAAATAAACTTATTATTAGGATTTGGGACATAAAAATTTACCTTTGTTTATTTTTTGGTAATTTTCTAATAAAATTAAAATTTTAATGATAAATGAAAAATACTACATTTTAATTCAAAACATCCTTTTTATCTAATTTATTTATAAAGTATGATTATATTTTTAATTTGATTTAAATTGTAATTAGATAATATTTTTATCATTTAATCCATTTTTTGTAATTAGAAGTAATTTTACTTTTAAATTGGAAATAAACACATGTCAATCATTTAATAGTTATTACTTCTTAAAAACACTCTTTTTGGTTTCGACAACGGGAAATAATTTTAATTTAATTAAAAAACTTTTGTTTATTTAATTTGGAAAAATTTATTCTATATTTATAATCAAAAATAATAAAATTAAAAATAGGTACCTTTTATTTTTTGACAATATCAATAGTAACTACAATAATTATTTTATTTATGACGGTTAAAGGGTAATTCTGGTAAATAAGGGTAAATAAATAATATTATAATAATATTAAAGTAGTCTAAAACATATACTAATAATATTGTATGAGATATTTCAGACCATTCTAATATTTGGGTAGATTGTGGGACCCCATGGATTTAGTTGGATGTGAAAATGACATTTTATAATAATTAATTTAATGTAAAGATAATTATATCCAAAACATATATCTTTTAATAAATCAATTTTAATATAAGGTTATATAAATGATATATATATATATAAATAGTTGTTGGAATGATAATAATATTTCCTATAACCTCATATTTTATTTATAATTTTTAGACATTATATAAATATATTTATTTACGAGGCAATTATGATGTAGTGATTACCAAATTAATGAATGATTCAAATAATTGAATTTATAAATATGGAATTAAATTTAATTAGAAACTTTTAATGCCATACACGAATATTTTTGATAACAATTAGAAATTAGGGACAATTTAACACCAATGGTTTTAAGTAATCAGTATGTTTTGAATTTCATAAAAATTAAAGTATCAATAGGTCGAGGATTGACATAATTCACAACTTAAAAAATAAATTATTTTATTAAATGATATTAAATTCCTAAAAATCTAATATTTGTCCAAATGGTTAATATATGTCCTAATATTTCATAAATAACTTTTTTTCATTTGTTGGACATGATATGGTAATCAAATGAACACATAATTTGTAAATAACGTGATATCATGAAAAGAATAAAAAGGGTAAAATAACGGTTAAACAAAAAACGTAAGGATAAAAAAATATTAAAAACATATATAAAAATTATGGAATGATTGGTATTCGAAAAAAAATATTATATTATAATTAAATATGTTTTGGACCATTTTAATTGAAATTTAATTTTTAATCAATTAATATTTTGAGAGATTCTTAAAGTGCGCCTCTCCTCTCTTATAAAAGGGAACCTCCACCATCTCCTCTTCACTCAATTTTGAGTCTTAAAACTCAGTCAAACCCAGAAAATTTCTCTTATAAAATATACTAGTAACATTATATAGGTTTTAGTCCACTCAAAACACCAACTATCGTACCATAAGAAAAAATTTAAAGGAGGCACAATAAGGAAGAGGTAATCTCTTCTTCTGATTCTTTCAAATTTATTTCTTATTGTACTTCCCATTATTTTGTTGTTTCATTATAATGTAATAAAATTAGTATCAATCATATACTTATATGTTATTATAAATATTAAGCAACCCTATTTCACCTTATATCCATCCTATAAAAAATAGAATCACTACGCGTGCGTACGTACGCCATACCGTCTCTACGCCGTGGTGTAATCTGTTTTTCACCACCACCATAATTGGATGGGTATAGAGGTGGAAATAATAACTATATATGAATTTTATAACATGAAACTAATTATGAGATACTATTCACTATCCAGTACAATACCGTTCAAAAATCATGGGAATGATGTTGTCACTCGAGCGTATGTACAACTTATCATCTCCACTGTGCGAAGTGATTCGTTCTACATAATATTTATTAAACCATGATTATATAAATGAATTGAATCAATAAATATGATATATATTATACTAATACAATGATTTAAACGATATAACTTTTCCTAAAAAATATGAATAAGTACTTAACTGAAAAAAGATACGTAGGAATATAAAGCAGTTAATACCCGAATAATGAGTAACAATGAAATGTTATGAACAGAAGAAAATTAGGTCATAAATTATAAAATAATCATTATTATGATTTTGAAATATAACTATAACAATATTTTTTATGTTCTCCATGAATACCCTTACTGAGTATTTTATCCCCCCATTTTTATCTTTTCTTTTCCCCAGGATTTAAAGAACGTTTTTAGGTAGAAAAACTAAAAGGGAAGATCTTTATAGGAGATGTTGAAGATCTTTCACCATGTTAGAAGATTATGTTCCATGTTTCCAAAGACACTAAAATAATCTGGTCTTCGAGGATCTTTTGGTGTCATGTATTAAGTATTCCAAAAACGTAATGTAATTTCCATTTATGTAAAGCTTGGTTCTCTATAATTGGTATTAGAGTGAAGGTTTAGTTAACCTTGGAAACTAGGATGAAAAAACTTTTATGAGATCTCGAGATATTTTTCTAAGGTTTGTATAGGGATTTTCCCAAGGTAAAGTACAAGTATAGGTTAAGGTCCTAGAATTATGACAACAATCATGAATAACCTAGGATTAAACATAATATGTTAGAGATTTAAAGTATTCCCCCTTTATTATATTGATTTCCTAGTATAATTTTTGATTCTCATACTTTTCCTTTTGGGTTTTAGATAATGGATGTAACCTGGAGGAACCATTTTAATGATCAATGCACCAAGAAGTGAAATTATTGTCCTCTTGAACAACCAAATGTTATTGGACATGGAGTGAAAACTATTACTACTATACTTAGACAATCTATGAATCATTATGGACTTCCAAATGATCAAATAAGGGAACAACATTCTTTTGAGTCCTTCACGAAGAAACGTCCACCTTATTTTAGTGGTTATTCCTAACCAATTGTTGTTTAATAATAGATTAGTACCATTGAAATTATATTTTCCATCGTTCGCCATTCAGAACATGAAAAATTCATTTTGGCTGTCTATCATTTAGATAGTAAAGCAGACCAATGGTGGACTCTAGTTATGAATACAATCCCGCAAGATTAAATTGAATCCATGAAATGGGATGATTTCAAGAACATGTTTTTGAATAAGTACATCCCTCACATTCATTGAACAATGATATAAAATGAGTTCCTTGATCTTATGAAAATGAATGATGAATATGTTGGTACATACGTGTAAAATTTCGCAAGACTTGAAAGGTTTGATTCCAGCATTACCATCCAACCTAAAAGTAATTTTTATCAATTATTAAGTGGCTTAAAACCATGTATTATAAGAGAATTAACTATATGAGACTTCAGTAGCTATGAATAGATTGTGCGTTGTGTTATCATAGTATAATTAGAAGTTGGTGTTGCATATCCATCTCATGGTTTTGATAGAAAAAGATGGATTTAAATGGTAAATATCCAAACAATGGTGAAAAGAAGATCAATGTTTCCTTATGATCAATGTTTGGAAGGAAGAATGGTAGATATTGTATTAAAGGTAATAGAAAAATATCTATGTGTGGAAAAGAAGATCATCGAGCAGTTGAGTGATAAAATAATGAGAAAGAGGTTTCTAATGATGTGAATAGAGAAAAGGATATAGAGAATTCACCACCAACACTTCAATACTACAAGTGCAAGGAAATATGGCATTGTTCTAACAAATTCCCTTATACAAGGGTTAATGATGATAAATGTCAGCAACCACTTATAGAAAAAGACAACGGGGCATCACATGCTATCATTGTTGGTGATGTTGAGTATGACAATGAAGTGGTGGAATTATTAAGACATTATGTAATGGGATTACAAAATTTTGTTGTTGAATATATTTTATAGTGTTATGAAATATTGAAATATCTATGTAATGGTTAATTGTGGTTTTCCATAATTATATGGTTTCTGTAACCATGAAAGGTTATTCAAATATTTTTAGAAGGCACATGATATGCACATAATGAGGGCATAATAAGATAATAATATGTTTGATAGTATTAATGAGATCATGATTGATATAAAGACAAAGTAATATCATGGTTTGAATTTTTTGTATGAGGAAAGAGTTTGTTTTGATATAGAGCATGTTTTCATAATGGTTCTATGTAAATTAATGTTATTATCACGTTTAAAGAGAATAAATGATTAAGGTATTCACATGTTTTGAATGTGACAACCAGGAACTTCCAAATGAGATATTGGAGACAAATGTTAAGTCAATTTAGCTCACCTCCTTGTAAAGTTTTATATTATCACTTTTTGGAAGGTCTAAAATATTATCCATTTATTGATAGTTTAAGTTATATTCCGGTTGAATTTTATTATATAAATGTATTATCTCTTGGTAGGTAGACATATGCATATTTAATAACCTATTCTACCTTTTTTGTTGAGACAGATGTAATGACTTATCAATATATCGCATGATCTGCTAACAATTATAGAAAAAAAAAATTCAAATTCATTTCTTTTTATATGGTATGTTATGGAAATAGTTTAGGGAACAATAAATGGTGAGATTGTACTAAAATCAAGTAATTATTTCTCTTCATACAAAAATTTATCAATTTTAGGAAAATAATCATGAAACTAAAAATGTTATCCTAGTACCTTTGAATATGAGGAATCAGATGGTTCCTTAAATCTTCACATATTTATGGCTTTCTGGTAGTTAAATTTCTCCAAAACTTATTCTCTATCACTATCCATTAGAACATGATGGTCATATTTCTCATCCAAATTCATGTTTTCACTTACCACCTATTTTATCCTATGTGGAAACCCCGTGATGAGTCACTTTGGGTAACCGTTACCTTCCATTTTTAAATTTTTTTTAGTATCCCTTTTTACGATGTGGGATTCCATGAAAAAAACTTTCCAGTAATAAACGATTTATAACCCCATGAAATTTATAGGGTGAAATTCATTTTAAGGGGGATATAATCTAACACCCCAATTATTTATGAGATTGATTATTTGATATCTTGTGTTGTATGCTACACCAAGATTAGCTTGAGTTATACGCAACACCACAGTAGATTTTAGTATACTCAACACAATTCTTAGCTTGTTTTCAACACAATTTCGTTTTCTTGCGATAGAATTCATTTCATGCAACAATGTGTAAATATTTTGTTCAATATATAAATGAACTATGTTTGGATTTTTTATACGCAACAACAAAGGATGCTTGCACTACACCTTACACTGACTTGGTTTTCCATACACGCAAGAGTGACCTACCTCGATAGCTTGCGATGTATGGAATACCAAGTTTCACTAAACAAAGATATATTATTAAAATATAATTATTTAATGGGATATAAACTAGCCTATATGAATAGTATTAACCACATTTTGAATTTTATATCAAATTAGCATTCATCTAAAACATTTTATAGAACATAACATGAGAAAAAAATAAAATTTTTGGATAAAAGAAGTATTTTTCTAAAAAATGTTTTTTTCCAACCTTTTGATGGCGCACAAAATTTAAATCTAGTTTTTGACACTTTTATATGTTAAATTTGATAAAATAACTTTTTTATTTGGAAGAGGGACATAAATGTTGACATTTTTTAATGTAGGGATATATAATTGATATATATGTCTATAAATAGTCTTTAGAAGGAAAAAATAATTTCTTACATCATGGTATTTTATTTATAATTTTTAGAAATTAGATAAATATATTTATTTATGAAAAAATGATGATGCTGTGATTACCTCATTAATGAATGATTGAAGTAAATGAATTTATAAATATTGAAATAAATTTTGTTCGAACATGTTTATGCCATACACTAATTATTAGATGATATTGACATATTAGGGATGAGTTAATTCCTTTAGTTCTGAGGAATTAGTTGTTTATGAATTTTAAAAAAATTAATGTCGAAATAATGTCCAAAATTGACATAATTTATCACTTAAAACATACAATAGTTTATTAAATGATATTAAATTAAAAAAATCTAAGATTCAACCAAATTGTTAATATAAGTCCAAATATTTCATAAATAGTTTTTTTGTCGTTTTACATGATATTGTAATTAAATTAACCCACAATATGTAAATAACATTATATCATAGAATGAATAAAAAAGGTAAAATAAGGGTTAAACCAAAAAGATAATGATAAAAAAATATTCAAAGCATTTCTAAAAATTATTGAATGAAGGTCATTAGAAACAAAAGAATCTTATCTTATAATTAAATATGTTTTAGACAATTTTTAATCGAATGTTAATTTATAATATATTAATATTTTGAGAGTTTTCTAAAGTGTCCCTCTCCTCTCTAATAATAGTGAACCTTATCCCTCTCCTCTTCACTCCATTTTTATTTTTCATGCACGAACAACCCATAAACATTCCTATTAAAAAATTCTCTAGGCACATTATAGAGGTTTTGGTATTCTCAAAAGACCATCTATAGCACCATAAGAGAAAATTTAAAGGAGGCACTTTGATGAAGAGGTAATCTCATCTACCGATTCTTTCGAATTTATTTCTTCTAATAATTCATATTATTTAGTAGTGTCATTATAATGTAATAAAATAAGTATCACTCATCTATAAATATGTTATTATAAATATGAAGCAACCATATTTCACCTTCAATTCATCCTATAAAAAACAAAATCCCCGTGCGTGCGTGCGTACGGCTTATTGTCTTCACACCATGCTGTAATATGTTTTTACCACCACCTTACATGGATAGTTATAATGGTGGAAATAATAAATATATATTATTGTTATAACATCATACCAATTCTGATATACTATACATCATCCACTTTAATACCATTCAATAAATATGGGAATGATATCGTCACTCGTGTGTACGTACGACTTACCGCCTCCATAGTGTGATATGATTCATTATACATAATCATCATTAAAACATGATTATGTAAATTAATTGAATGTATAAATACGATATATATTATAATAATACCATGATTTATATGATATAACTATGACCTAAAAATATGAATAAGAACTTATCTGATAAAATATACATAAGAACATAAAGTAGTTAATACCCGAATAACGAGTAACAATGAAATGTAACTAACAAACAGATAAAAATATGATCATAAATGTTATCATAAAAAATATTATGATTCTAGAATGAATCATTAACATTATTTAAATAATTATTCAATATGTTCATATACGTATGAATCATATTAGACCTAAGGTAAGGGTTAACTTTTCCAATTTCCTTTTTATCTGAGGTAGTGTATTCCTAAGTATTTACTAGGTATATATTTATCATTCATGTCCATGTTTTAGAAAAATATTTTCATAATATTCTTAATATTATTATATATATATATATTTAAAGTCATTTTTACCCCTTTTGGACTTTTACTATGAGTTATGTAAGAAATCTCTATTTTTTTACCATACGAGGATGTTTTTGTATTTTCCAGAAAAAGTACGAGAAGTCTATTTTTATCTTTTATGGCATGAATAGATTTCTACACCTTCATAACACCTTATTTAGATTAATATTTTCTACACATTTTCAAGTGTATTTTCACTTAAATTATTTTCATTGAAAATTTCTCAGCATTTTAAGAAAATAAAATGATTTTGAAAAAGAAAGGATATTTTCCTCAAGAATTTACATCAACATGTTTTATAAAAATAATTTCCCATATAAGATGAAGCAGGTTTATGTTTTTATCACTATTATTACACTTTATTTTATTTTGTTTAATATGGAATTTTTTTTTATGAAATCCATTTATCTTTTATGGATTATGTTATTATGGAATGGTGTTTTAGAAACCCATAATATTTCATGGGTTATGATATAATGAATGATTTATGTTTTTGTGGAACATGAAAAAATGATTTCATAATGAGATGGGTGGGATATCTATCTCCCTCCAATGCATTGGGTAAAGATTTATATCTCATTATATAGAAATTTATAGAATTGAAAGTAAATAAGGTTCAGTAATACATGGCGGGAACAACAAGTTAACTCAGTTTAGCAGTGGACTTTGTCTACTGTGATGGTCTTGGAAACAATGCCTTGGATACTATGGAAATAATATTATGGGATTTTTAGTTTTCCAAAAATACATATTTTATGCCAATGTTATTCTATCATGGTTAATTATCCTTTATGATTCATGACTTACATACTGCAAATATTTTTTTTCATGACTCAAGATTTTATGCCAATGCTATTATATCATGGTTAATTCTTGATGTTTACCATTATTGAGTTTTTTTCCTTTTACCCGAGATATAACAAAAGGTTTTAGGTAGGAAAAAATTAGAAGATATTTATGGGAGATGTTGAAGATATTTCACAATGTTAGAATATTATGGTCCACGTTTCCAAAGACACTAAACTAATATTGTATTTGGGAATCTTTTTGTGTGATGTATTATGTATTTCAAAATGTAATGTAATTTACATGTACAGCAAGATTGGGTTTCTACATATAGTATCAGAGTGAAGGATTAATTAAACTTTTTAAACTAGGATGTTAAAGCATTAGTGAGATACCTATTGATATTTCTGAGGTATATCTAGGGATTCCCCTAAGGTTATGTATAATAATAGGTCACCGTCCAAGAATTAGGAAAACAATCATGAATTACCTAGGATTAAAACTAATGTGTCAGAGATGGAAAGTTATACCCCTTTATTATGGTATTTTCCTAGAATGATTTTTTCTTCTCTCACTATTCTTTTGGTGTTTTAGACAATGGATGGATTTATAAAGAACCATGTTAATGATCAATGCACTAGGTTGTGAAATTATTTTCATCATGAAAAACCAAATTTTATGAAATATAGAATGAAAAATCTTATTCCAATACTTACAGAAGCTATGAATAATTATAGACTTCCAAATGAGTAGAGAAGGGAACACCATACTATTGAGTCCTTCATGAAGAAACATACACCTTAATTTAGTGGGTCTTCTAATTGACTTATTGTTCAAAAATGGATTAATACAATATAAAATATATTTTCCATCCTTCTCAATTCATAAAATGAAAAGTAATTTTGGATGTCTATAATTTTGAAGGTGAAGCAGACTAGTGGCACAATCTAGTTAAGAATACAAAGTAGCAAGATGAAATTAAATACATGGAATGGGAAGAGATCAAGAACATATTTTCCAATAAGTACATCTCTTATATTCTTTGAAAAAATATAAAAAAGGAGTTCCTTGAGATTATGAAAAATGAAGATGAATCTGTTGGTATATATGAGGAAAATTTTCAAGACCTTCAAGGTATGCTTCCAGATTTATCATCCAATGTGAAAGTAAAGCTGATCGATTCATCAGTGGCTTTTAACCAAGTCTTCCAAGGTAATTAGATATTTGACACTTTAGTATCAATAAAAATATTGTGTTTTGTGCTATCAAGGTAGAACTGAAAGTTGGTGTTACATATCCATCTCTTGGTTTTGATAAGATACAAAATATTGTGTTTAAGGGAAAATCTCAAAACAACAGTGAAATGAGGATGCATGATTCCTTATGCTCATAGCGTGGAAAAAAATGGTGGATATTTTCTTAAAGTGACTAGAAAATTTTTCAAGTGTGAAAAATAAGGTCATCAAGGATTTGAGTGCCAAAATAATGGGAAGAAGGTTTCTAAGGATGTGAATAGATAAAAGACGACAAGTAATGCATCACCAACACTTCAATGCTACTAGTGTAAGGAAGTCGGAAATTATGATTACCAATGAACTAATACGAGGGTTAATGATGATCGACGCAAGGAACCTCTTAAAGGAAAAAGACAAATAGAAGTCACATGAGGTTAATATTAGTGATGTTGATCATGGAAAAGAAGTGGTGGAATGGTTATGTGTTTATCTAATGGGATTCCGAAATAGTGTTGAATCTATTTTATAGTGTTATGGAATATTTGAATATCTATGTGTTGGTCAATTTTGATTTTCCATAAGTATATAGTATATGTAACTGTGAATGGTTATTCAAATTTTTTGGAAGGTACATGATATGCACATAATGAAGGGATTACAAGATAATGATATGTTTGATAGTATTAATGAGATCATGATAGATATAAAGAAAATTTCATATCATGGTTTGATTTTTTTGGTATGTGGAAAGAGTTTGTTTTGATAGAATACATGTTTCCACTATGGTTCTATGACAGTTCATTTTTTATCATGTTTAAAGGGAATAAATGATTAAGGCATTCACTTTTTTGGAAAGTGACAACTAAGATCTGAGAAATATTAAATGGGAGACAAATGTTAAGTCGATTCACTTCACATCCATCTAAAGGTTTATATTTTCAGTTTTTGGAAGGATTGTAATGTTATCCATTTATGGATAGTTTAAGTTACATTCTGGTTGGATTTTATTAGATTAATTTATTATCTCACGGTAGGTGGACTTATGCCTATTTGATAACATATTATAACATTTTCTTTGAGAGAGATGGAATGAAATATCATTCTATTACACAATACAATAACACTTTAATAATGAATAATTCAACTTCATTTATTGAAATATGATATGAAGTGGAAATTGTTTAGGGAATGATCAAAGGTGAAATTGTACTGAAGTCAAGTATGTATTTCTCCTCATACAAAAATTCATCAACATTAAGAAAAGGATATTGAAACAAAAAATGTTATACTATTACTTTCTTATCCAATGAATCATATGGCCCATTAAATAACCACATTTTTATGTATTTCTATTAGTTAACTTTCTCCAAACCTTATTCTATATCACTATCCATTAGAACATGATGGTTAGATTTCTCTTCCATATCCATGTTTTCACTTAACACCTATGTTCTCCTACATGGTAACCTAGTAATGAGTTACTTTGGGTAACTGTTATCTTCCCTTTTTTAAATTATATTTTAGAATACTTTTTTGCGATGTGGGTTTCCATGAATGTTGCCTTCAAGTAGTAAATGATTTATAACCGTGACAAATTTCCAAGGGAAAATTAAAATTATGGGGGGTAGAATGTAACACCCCGAGACTTTATGTGAGAGAACATTTTCAATTTATTTTATGTCTTGTGTTTTATTCTACACCAAGATTATCTTTCATTGTATGAAACACCTTATTAGCTTATAGTATAAAAAACACTTTTCTTGGCACGTATTGCATACAATTTCATGTTCTTGTGGTATAATTCATTTCATGCAACACTGAGTATAGAGTTTGTTTAATTTATAAATGAAATAAGTTTGGATAATATTATAAACAACACCAAAGGAATCTTACAGTACACATAACACTAAATTGTCTTTAGTTATATGTAAGAGTGACCATCCTTGATAGCTTGCATTGTACGCAATACAGAGTTTCAAAAAACAATGATATATTATTAAAATATTATTTTTTAATGGTATATAAACTAGGAATTATAAATAAAATTAACCAAAAATTGAATATTATATAACTTTATCAATCATATTACATATTTTGTAGAACATGATATAATAATTTTTTTTTGATTAAAGACATATTTTTTAAAAAATATAGTTTAACCGCCTTTTAATAGAATACAAATGTTAAATATAGTTTTGACACTTTTATAAGATAAATTTGGCAAAATAAATTTATTATTTGTAAGTGGGACATAAAAATTTGCTTTTTTTTAATTTATTGTAATTTTCATATAAAACTAAAATTGTAATGAACATGGAAAAATAATACATTTTAATTCCAAACTTCATTTTTATATAATTTCTTTATAAATTTATATTATATTTTTAATTGAATTTAAAGTGTAATTGGATCTTATTTTTATCATTAAATCTAATTTTTTTTATTTCAAGTAATTTAACTTTTAAATTTATCATAAACACATGTCAATCTTTTGATAGTTATTACTTCTTAAAAACCCCCACTTTGGTTTTGAAAATGGGAATTAATTTTAATTTAATTACAGAAACTTTTGTGTCTTTAATTTAGAGAAATTAATTAAACATTTGGAATCCTAAGGTAAAAATTGTATAAGTAGGAACCTTTTATTTTTGGACAATAGGAATAGTAAATTTAGAAAAAAATTTATTTACCATGGTTGAAGGGTAAATCTTGTAAACAAGGGTAAAAAAAATATAATAACAATATTAAACTACTATAACAAATGTTATAATTCTATTGGATGTGATATTGTAGACCTTTTTCATCCTTGGGTTGATTTTGGGACCCCATGGATTCAATTCGATGTGAAAATGACATTTTATAACAATTAATTTCAAGTAAAGATAGTTATAACATAAACATATATCTTTTAATAAATATATTTTAACATAGGGTTATATAATTTATATATATGTCAATAAATATTCATTAGAAAGATAAAAAATATTTCCTAAATCATGTTATTTTATTAATAAATTTTAGACATTAGATAAATATATTTATTTATATCTCAATTATGATGTTGTGATTACCTCATTAATGAATGATTCTAGTAAATGAATTTATAAATATAGAAATAAATTTTTTTGAACATTTTCATGTCATCCAATAATTTTTATTGGAATAAATTTACATATTAGGTGTGACTTAATTCCTTTGGTTTTAATTAATAAGTTTGTTATAAATTTTTAAAAAAGTAAAGTATGAATAGTGTCCAAAATTTACATAATTCATAACTTAAACAATAAAATAGTTTATTAAATGATATTAAATTTTAAAAAATTTAATATTCATAAAAATAATTTATATATGTCCAAATATGTTATACATAACTTTTTTGGGTCGTTTGAAATGATCTTGTAATTACATTAACCCACGATTTATAAATAACATGATATCACTGTAAGAATAAAAAAGGTAAAAAAATAAAGGTTAAACCAAAAAGATAAGGATAAATAAAAATTAAAATATTGTTTAAAAAATATGGGATAATGGGTATTAGAACCAAATTATCTCATCTTATAACTAAATAAGTTTTAGACAATGTTTAATTGAAATTTAATTTATAATAAATAAATATTTTGACAATTTCATAAAGTGACTCTCTCCTCTCTTATAAAAGGGAACCTCCTCCCTATCATCTACACTCCATTTTGATTCATCAAGCCTGACCAAGAACAGCCCATTACTATTATAAACTTTCCATTTAACATATTAGAGGTGATGGTATTCTGAAAAGACCATCTCTATTAACATAAGAAAAAATTTAAAGAGGCACGTCGAGGAAGAGGTAATCTCTTCTACCAATTCATTAAAATTTCTTTCTTCTTATACATCCTTTTATTAAGTTGTTTAATTATAATTTAATTACATATGTAACTCTAATATACTAATATGTTATTATAAATATGAAACAACCCAGTTTTACTTTCTATTTATACTACAAAAAATGAAATCACCGCGCATGCGTACGTATGTCTTATCGTTTCAACGCCGTGGTGTAATCTGTTTTTCACCACCACATTACATGGATGGGTATAATGAGGGAAATAATAAAAATATATGATTATTATAACTTCATAATAATTATGAGATACTATAAAACATCATCTTTAATACCATTAAATAATTATGGGAACAATATTGTCGCTCGTGCGTACGTACGGTATACCATCTCTATGGTGCGATGTGATTCGTTATACATAATCATTATTAAACCATGATTATATAAATGTATTGAACCAATAAATATAATATATATTATACAAATAAAATTATTTAAATGATATAGCTATGACCTAAAAATTGGAATAAGAACTTATCTAATAAAACATACATAATAACATAAAGCAGTTAATACCCGAATAATGAGTAACAATGAAATGTTAATATCAAATAGATGAAAAAAATGTTCATAAATGTTATCATAAAAATGATTATTGTTATTCAATAAATCATGTAAATTATTTTAATCATTATATAGTTGGTTTGGATACATATTAAGCATATCAGATCTAAGGTAAGGGATAACTTTTCCAATCAGGTTTTTTATCCGAGATTGTTTACTCATGAGTATTTATTGTGTATATACCTATCATCATTTTCATTGTTTTATAATTTTTTTTTCATAAATTTTTTAATATTATTCCTTTTATTTTTAAAGGCATTTTTACCCATATTTTACTTTTACTATGTGGTATGGAAGGAATCTTTATTTTGTTTACCATACGAGAATCCTTTTGACTTTATTGGAAAAAGTAGCTGAGGAATATTTTTTAACATAGACAGAATGAATGGATTTTTATATCTTCTTAAAAAATTATTTCCATTATGTTTACTCTACATTTTTTCAAGTTTTTCTTAAACTAAATTCATTTCTTTGAAAATTTCTTATCATTTAAAGAAAATAAATCTTTTTTGAAGAAGAAGGGATATTTTCCTCAGGAATTAAGTTCAAGTGTTTTACAAAATCTCTTTACCATATTAGATAACATAAGGTTATGTTTATATTCATATTATTACTCTTATTTGATAGTGTTTATGATATAATTGTTTTTATTAAATCCATTTATCTTCTATGGATTATGTTATGATGGAATGGTGTTTTAGAAACCCATAATATTTCATGGGTTATGCTATGATGAATTATTTATGTTTTTTTAGAATATGTAAGAATGATTTAATTATGGGATGGGTGGGAAATATATCTCTCTAAATTGCATTGGTTAAAGATTTATATTACATGAGATAAGCATGGCTCGAACAACAAGAAAATATGGTTTAGTAATACATGTTTGGAACAACATGTTAACCCGGTTTAGTAATGGACTTTTTCCACTATGATGATATTTGAAACAATTCCTTGGGTACTATTGAAATAATATTATGGGATTATTAGTTTTTTTTAAATTACATATATTATTCTAATTCTCTTTTATCATGTTTAATTCTCCTTTATGATCCATGCCTTACGTACTGCCAAGAATTATTTCTTGACTCAAGATTTTGTTGTTTGAACATTATGTTCAACTTTTTACGTTCAAATGTTTATGGTTTATTTTATGTTGTCCATGTTTACCCTTACCGAGATTTTGAGATCACCCATTTTATGTTTTCTTGTCCACATGATATAAAGAAAGGTTTTAGGTAGGAAAAAAAATGGGAAGATCTTTTTGGGAGATATTGAAGATATTTCACAATGTAAGAAGATTATGTTCCAAGTTTCCAAAGACACTAAATTAATATGGTATTTGGGAATATTTTTGTGTCATGTATTATGTATTTTGAAAAAGTAATTTAATTTCATTGGACGTCAAACTTGGGTCTCTGTAGTTGGTATTAGAGTGAAGGATTTGTTATCCTTTTAAAATTAATATGTGAAAACTTTAGTGAGATACATAGAGATATTTCTAAGGTATGTCAAGGGATGTCCCTTAGGTTAAGTATAATTATAGGTAATAGTCCAATAATTATGATAACAATCATGAATAACCTAGTATTAAACCTAATATAATAGATATTGAATGTACTCCCCCTTAATTATGTTGTTTTACTAGTATGTTTTTTCCTCTCACACTATTATTTTTGTATTTTAGATAATGGATGGAAACCAAAGGAACTATGTTAATGATCAATGAACTAGATAGTACAATGATTGTTCTCCCGAACAAACAAATGTTATAGGAGATGGAGTGAAAAATCATATTCCAATAGTTACACAAGCTATGAATAATTCCGAACATCCAAATGAGAGATAAGGGAACAACATTCTATTGAGTCCTTTATGAGGAAATTCCCACCTTCTTTTAGTGGGTATTCTAATACACTTGTTATTGATCAATGTATTGGTAATATTGAAAATATATTTTCCATCCTTCGATGTTCATAATAGGAAAAAGTAATTTTGGATGTCTATCATTTATATGGTGAAGCAGACCAGTGGTGGAATCCATTTAAAAATACAGGTATTCTATATGAAATTGAATCGATGGAATGGGAATAGTTCAAGAACTTATTTTTTAATAAGTACTTCCATAATATTAATTGCACAATGATGGAAATGAGTACCTTGAGATTAAGAAAAAGGATGATGAATCTGTTGGTACATATGAGGAGAATTTTACAATACTTTCAAGGTATGCTTCTGGCATTATCATCCAACCTGAAAGTAATGTTTATCGATTCATCAGTAGATTAAAACCAAATCTTATAAGGGAATTAGAAATTAGAGATATCAGTAGCTATGAAGAGATTGTGCGTTGTGATATCAAAGTAGATCTGGATGTTGGTGTTACATATCCATCTCATGGTTTTGATAAGAAACAAAAGATGCAGTTGAAGGGAAAATCTCACACAAATAGTGAAATGAAGATGAATATTTCTATATGCTCAATGTGTGGAAAGAAGAATGGTGTATATTGACTTAAAGAGAGTAGAAAATGTATCATGTGTGGAAAATAAGGTCATCGAGAAGATGAGTTCCAAAATAATGAGAAGAAGGCTGATAATTAATTGAATAGAGAAAAGACTATAGAGAATTCACCACCAACACTAAAATGATACAAGTGCAAGGAAATGGGGAATTAGGCTAACAAATGACCTAATACAAGGGTTAATAATGATTGACGTAAGGAACCTCTTAAGGGAAAAGACAAAAAAAGTCATATGAGATCACTATTGGTGTTGTTGATGATCAAAACTATGTGGTGGAACGATTAAGTTTTTATATAATGGGATTCCAAAATATTGTTGTTGAATCCATTTTATAGTGATATGGAATATTAGAATATCCATGTATTGGACAATTGTGATTTTCTATAAGTATATGGTATCATTAACCATGAAAGTTTATTCAAATATTTTAGGAAGGCACATGATGTGAACATAATGAAGGGATATTAAGATAATTATATGTTTGATAGTATTAATGAGATCATGAATTATATAAGGAAAAATTTATATCGTGGATCAATTTTTTTGGTATGTTGAAAGATTTTTTTTATATAATACATGTTTTTACTATGGTTATTTTTCAGTTCCTATTATTATAATGTTTAAAGAGAATACATGATTAAAGTATTCACTTGTTTGGAATGTGATTACCAATAACTGCGAAATGAGATATGGGAGACAAATATTATGTTTATTTAGTTAACCTCATAAAGTTTTATATTTTCAGTCTTTGGAAGGTTTCTAATGTTATAAATTTAGGGACAATTTAAGTTACATTCTGGTTGAATTTTGTTAGATTAATTTATTTTCTCATAGTATGTGGGCTTATTCATATTTAATAACATGTTTTAACCTTTTTTTGAGACATATGGAACGACCTATCAATCTATCGCCTAATATTCTAACACTTCAAGAATGAAAAATTCAACTTCATTTATTTAAATAAGAGATGATATGGAATTTTTTTAGGGAATGATCAATGGGGAGATTGTACTGAAATCAAGTAAGTATTTCTCCTCATAAAAAAATCCATCAAATTTAGGTAAAGAGCCATGAAACCAAAAAATTTATCCTAGTACCTTCAGATACATTTAATTATATGGTTCTTTAAATCCTCACATAATTATGGATTTCTGGTAGTTAACGTTCTCAAAATCTTATTCTCTGTCAATATTAATCAGAACATGCTGGTTAGATTTCTCTTCCATATCCATGTTTTCACTTAACACCTTTTTTCTGTTAGGTGGAAACCTAGTGATGTGTTACTTTGGGTAACCATTAGCTTCCTTTTATAATTATATTTTAGTATCCCTTTTTAAAATGTCAGTTTCCATGAAAGAATTATTCAAGTAGTAAATGATTTATAACCCTGAAAAATTTCTAGGGAGAAATTCATTTTAAGAGGGGTAGAATGTGACCCTCAAGGTTTTATAAGATAGATTATTTTCAATTTATTTTATGTCTTGTGTTGTATACTACAACAATATTATCTTTCATTGTACGCAACTCCGTATTAGCTTGTAGTATACAAAATACTATTCATGGCTTCTATTGCACACAATTTCATGTTCTTGTGAGAGAATTTATTTCACGCAACACTATGTATAGATTTTGTTCAATATATAAATTAACTATGTTTGGATTATGTTATAAACAACACCAAAGGAATGTTTCACTAAACACAACACTGACTTGTCTTGCATTACATGTTAGAGAAACCTTCCTCGATAGCTTTCATTGTACACAATACAGAGTTTCACTAAACAATGATATATTATCAAAATATTATTATTTAATGGGATATAAACTAGACATTATGAATATTATTAACCAAATTTTGAATATTATATAGCATTATAATTCATCTTTGATATTTTCTAGATCATCATATCAGAACGAAATCAATATTTTGGATAAAAGATGTATTTTTCAAAAAATGCAGTTTTACTGCCTTTTGATGGTGCACCCATATTAAATATCATTTTGACACTATTATAAGTTAAATTTGACAAAATAAACTTATTATATGTAATCAGAAGATATGAATTTACTTTGTTTGTATTTTTTTGGTAATTTTCTAATAAAATTAAAATTTTAATAGATAGTGAAAATTGCTGCATTTTAATTCCAAACTGCCGTTTTATCTAATTTATTTATAAAGTTATATTTTTATTTTTAATTGGGATTGAAGTCGGTTTGGATTTTATTTTTATCATTTAATAAAAATTTGTTCATTGGAAGTAATTTAAATTTTAAATTGGACAAAAACACATGTCAATCTTTTGATAGCTATTACTTCTTAAAAACCCATTTTAAGGATTTGACAATGAGAACTAATTTTATTTTAATTACTAAAACTTATGTGTCTTGAATTTGGAAAACTATATTACATATTTGGAATCATAAGTCTCAAATTGTGTAAATATATACCTTTTGTTTAAGTAAAGCATGAATAGTAACTTGAGTAATTATTTTATTTACCATGGTTAAAGGGTAAATCTAGTAAATAAGGGTAAAAAAAATAATATTATAATAATAATAAACTGCAGTAACACATGTTATAATCTTATTTTATGAGATATTTACGACCTTGGTCATCCTTGGGTCAATTTTGGGAACCCATGTATTCATATGGATGTGAAAATGACATTTTATAAGAATAAATTTAAAGTAATGATAATTATAACCAGAACATATATCTTTTAATAAATATATTTTAATATAGGGATATATAATTGATATATATGTATATAAATAGTCATTATTAATCTAAAAATATTTCCTACATCATGGTATTTTATTTATAATTTTCATAAATTAGATAAATTTATTTATTTATGACACAATTATGATGTTGTGGTTACCTCATTTATGAACGATTCAAATAAATGAATTTATAAATATTTAAATAAATTTTATTTGAACATTTTTATGCCATAAACAATTTTTTTGGAATAAATTAACATATTAGGGGTGATTTAATTCCTTTCTTTCAAAGGAATCATTTTGTTATGAATTTTTTAAAAAGTAAAGTATGACTATTGTCCAAAATTGACAAAATTAAAAAATTAAAAAATGATTGTTTATTTAATGGTGTTAAATTTATAAAAATATAATATTCATCCAAAGGATAAATATATGCCCAAATATGTCATAAATAACCTTTTTGGGTCATTTTATGGGATCTATTAGTTAAAGTAACCCATAATGTGTAAATAACAAGGTATCACGATAAGGATAAAAAGTGTAAAATAAGGGTTGATCCAAAAAGATACGGATAAAAAAATATTCAAAACCTATCTAAAAATTATTGGAAGATGGGTATTCTAACCAAAATAATATTATGTTCGTATTAAATAAGTTTTAGACCATATTTATTCTAAATTTAGTGTATAATAAATTAATATTTTGAGTTTCTTAAAGTGCCCCTCTTCTCTCTTATAAAAGGGAACCTCCTACCTCTCCTCTATTCTCCATTTTGAGTCTTTAATCTCGACCAAAACCGGACCATTTCTCTTATCAAGATACCTAGTGATATTCTAGAGGTTCTCTTCTTCTCAAAATTTGTAACTCTATTACCATAAAAGGAAATTTAAAGGAGGTACGTCGAGGAAGAGGTAATCTTTTCTATCGATTCTTTCAAATTTCTTTCTTCTTATACTTCTTCTTATTTAGTTTTTTTATAAAGTAATAACATAATTGTCAATAATATACTTATATGGAATTATAAATCTGAAACAACCTTATTTAACATTCTATCTATGCTACGAAAAATGAAATCATCGCGTGTACTTATGTACGACATACTGTCTCCACATCATGGTGTAATCTGTTTTTAACCACCGCCTTACATGGATGGATATGAGAGTGTAAATAAAAACTATATATTATTATTATAACATGAAACTAATTCTTAGAAACTATACACTATCCAATTCAATTCCATTCAATAATTATGGGAATGATATCGTCGCTCGTGCGTACGTACAAATTACCGTCTCTATGGTGTGATGAAATTCGTTCAACATATTATTCATTAAATAATAAATATATAAATTAATTGAATGAATAAATATGATATATATTATACTAATACCATGATTTAAATTATAAAAATATTACCTAAAAATGTAATAATTACTTATCTGAAAAAAATACATATGAACACATAGCTGTTAATACCCGAATGACGAGTAACAATGAAATGTTACTAACAAACGAATGAAAATATGATCATAAATGTTATCATAAAAATAATTATGATTATAGAATAAATAAATAACATTATATAAATAATTATATAGGAGTTTTGGATACATACAAATCAAATAGACCTAAGGTAAGGGATAATGTTTCAAATCTCATTTTTATCTGATATTGTTTATTTGTAAGTATTTACTGGTGATATTTTTATCATCCACATCCATTTTTTCTAAAATTATTTTATAAAATATTTAATGTTGTTATATATATATTTAAATTAATTTTTATCCATTTTTTAATTTTACTATTTTGTATGGAAGGATTATTTATATTGTTTACCATACGAGGAACTTTTTGAATTTTCTGGAAAAGTATGAGAAGAATGTTTTTTAACTTATACAGAATGAATGGAATTTTTCATCTTATTAATGAATTATTTCTATGAATCTTATTCTAAACTTTTACTTCTGTTTTTTCAACTAAATTCTTTTCATTGAATATTTTTCTGTATTTTAAGAAAAAAAACGTTTTTGAAGAAGAAATGATATTTTCATTAGGTATTAAGTTCAAGTGTTTGATCAAAATTATTTCATATATAATATGACATATGGTTATATTTATATAAATATTATTAATTTTATTTTATTGTGTATATTATGTAATTATGTTTATGAAATCCATTTATCTTGTATAGATTGTGTTATGATGGAATGATGATTAAGAAACCATTATAATTTTTTAAGGGGTAAACTATGATGGATGATTTATGTTTTTGTGGAACATGTAAGAATTATTTCATTATAAGATGGGTGAGAAATATATCTACTTCAAACTCATTAAGTAAATATTTATATCTCATGAAATAGACATGGATGAAATTACAAGTAAACGTAGTTCAACAATACATAGTTGGAACAACATGTTAACACTATTCAGTAATGTACCCTTCCCACTATGATTGTATTGGAAAAAATGACTGGGATACTATGGAAATAATATAATGTGATCTTTTGTTTTCAATAATTATATATTTTATTCAAATTATATTCTATCAGGGTTAACTATCATTTATGATCCATGCCTTACATACTGCCAAGATTTATTTCATGACTCAATATTTTGATGTTTGAACTTTATATTCTTGTTTTTTCATTCAAATGTTTATGGTTTGTTTTTTGTTCTCCATGTTTACCCTTATAGAGAATTTTATCTCACCCTTTTTATGTTTTCTTTTCCCCTGGATATAAATAAAGGGTTTAGTTAGAAAAACAAAAGGGGAAGATCTTTATGGGATATTTTGAAGATCTTTCACCATTCAAGAAGATTATGTTCCATGTTTCCAAAAACACTAAACTAACACAATATTTATTAATATTTTTGTGTCATGTATTATGTATTCTACAAAAGTAATATAATTTCCATTTACGTCAACCCTGGCTCTCTACACAACCTCATTGAGATCACCGCCCAAAATGTGTATGCTTAATTACCCCATGAAAATCCCACCACTTCACACCTTACTCATAAGATATTTTATAGTGTAAAAATGTATATGTAAGATGCCACTAATTATATGAATATGATTATTATATTTTCAATAATATAATAAATATATTTATTCTATTTTTTATTAATTTATAAATTATTTTTATTTTTATATGATAAATCAAAAATTTAATTTTAGGGTAATGTAAAATTTCAATTTTGATATTTTTGTTTTTGAATTAATGTGTTTTAGAATAATTTATACTTTTATAAAATATTAATATAAAATAATTTTTATTTTATATAAATCCTAATATAATTTTTATGATTTAAAATGTAATTTTATAAATTTTTTGAATATTCATATTGTCAAAAACACATCGTTTCTTAATAATTGTGGATTTTCATTTAAATGTGAATATTAAGATATTTAGAAAAATAATTTTGAAAAAATAAACGTTATTTTCTGAATCATACCATAGAAATAATCCAATGTTAAATTTATTATAATTTTATGAGATAGTTTAAATTTATGGTAAAATTTATATACAATATAAATATACACTATGTATCATGACATCATAATGTCAAAAAAGTGATGTAATGAATTACCTAAAGTCTATCCATAACTAAATATATTTTTCACATCTAAAATAATGCTATTTTGAGGTTATTTTTATATTTTATAAATCCTCTATAATTCATCAAAAATCAATAATCTATGTTAAGGTATTAAAATAATTTTTTAAGAACATCACCCACTTTGACATCAAAAAGGGAAATATTTTAATGTTTCGTGTCTAGAACATATAATATAATTAATTACACACTTCTTTATTAGAAACCATTGTAAAAATAATTTTATGGTTAGTGGTTTTTATTTCTATATTTTATTGTTTCAAAAACCTATGTTTATGAAATAATAAAGAACTCACCTCTATTTTCCATTATAACCCCACCCACACACCCCTTACAATTCACTCTAAAACCATTGATCACAACCCAAATATTCCCTATTATATATATATATATATATTATTCAATAGGTTCCCAAAATATCTTAAGAAGCTCCTCCAATGCTTTTTTAATTACCCCCTGAAGGTGAGGGATCCTTTCATTCTCCCCTTTATTCAAGAATCTACTTCATTTTATGAGATTTATTTCTTATTATTAATATTGGGATATGTTTTAACACACCCCCATTACTATAAAAGTGATTTAAAAATTATTATTTAACCCTTTATCACCCATTAATCTATATTATTAATCTTTAAGTGACGTCTTTTTGGTTTCAAGTGGTCATTGTTTTTTTTTCCAATTTAAAATATCTATATTGAGAATAATATTTCTATTTACACTTAAGGGTATTCACCTAGACATACCTATACTTATATGACTAGGGAAATCAATGTATTTATTTTAAATTCATTGATTGTGTAATTAAATTTGATGAAATATGATCTTATATTGAGTGATATTTGTGGCACACTTATGCGTGTACAAGTTATTAAAGCTACAGGTATACCCCTAATTATCTAGAGATATAATTAATTCAGAAATGTTTTGGTCTCATCAGACATCTCTAAATGGATTAGGGGGTGAATTTCATCCATAACGGGTCATTTTCACCATGTTCTGTTTTCTTGGATGTTATCCTTGACATGCATTTATGATTTAGTGTTAAAAGTTGTTTCCACATTCCCATGTTGAAATTATGTTATCATAATTTATCATGACTTATTGTTATGTTTATGATTATCCCCAGTTTATATTCCATTGACGTGCCTATTATATAAAATGAAACTTATTATTAATTTTATGAATTTTTATTCCCTTATTGGGCTTTATAGATCACCCCTTTCTTATGTATATACCAGGTTATTTCATGTTGTTTTATGTACGATGGAATATTATGACCATGTTAATGAATAATTCCTTAATATCAGTGTACCCACTATTTTATGTTGTTATTTAATATACCTAATTACTCAAATAAACTAAACTGATTTATCTTCTTGGGGGGGTATTATATGTATTATTATGTAACAAATCATAAATGTGTGAATATTAAAAAGATGGGTTGGCATAGTTTATGGATTTTTGAACCATATCATAGATCCATTCATGGAAACATTTAATTTTTATGTTTGTAAATGATTTTTTGTTGTACACTACAATATATGAAGAGAATAGGGAAATGTTGGATATCATTCTACGTACCTTCATAAAACATCTTCTATATAGTATTCATTCTAAATGTGAGATTTGGATCAGGAAAGTTAAATTTTGATGGGATATAATTTTTGAGAGGGGAATTTCATCAAATCCTGAAAAGATAAAGGCTATTATATAATGGGGCATCCAAATAATTCATTTTAGTTTTTGACATTGTTGGGTTTGGATAATTACTATAGAATGTTTCTTCAGTATTTCGCCAAGATCTCATCTTCAATGACTATTTTAACCTGAAAGGGTATAAATTTTTATTGGAAAGACAATTGTTAGAGATATTTTGCGTAGATTATGATCTTGTTGAATTCATCACCAGTTCTAATTCAAATTGAAATAGTTTCAGGTTGTGATTTTTTTTACAATGCTTCTGGTATGGGTTTGGGATGTTCCTTGATGTTGGCTAAAGATATGGTGGCCTATGTATCATGCCTATCATTTCATCATGAGAGGAAAAACCCCACCCATGTTATTGATTTTGAATAAAATATGCATGCACCCAAAATATAGTGACACTACCTCTTTGTGGAGAGGTTTACAATATATTTTTATCATAAGTACACTGAATATTTTTGTCCATAGATAGATATTAACATGGGAAATATTCATCTGGTGGTACAAAATAATTATTTTTATTTAATATTGGATAAATTCATGAGAAGGGAAATATGGTTTCCAATTCATTGAGCATAAAATTACTGACACAATCCAGGAATAAATATGATTAAAAGTTCTCTATGATTAGTTTGTTCACTAAGATGATCTTGGGAGTAGAATAGGTTGGTGGAAATGTTCATGGATATAAAAAATCACTAATCATCATTTGTTGAGTGATTTAAACTCAATCAGGCGACAAACATTGAGTTCCAATTCTGTATTGAAATACTTTATGGTGGGGAGACCTCATGTGAGTCATCTCGGTCTCCCAGTGGCACTTTGTGCTTCAGTGGTTGGTTGGTTGTTCCATTTTCCCTATGGTATGAGTTAAAGGATGGTGTGAATAGGTCTTGATGGTATGTGTACCTTCGGGATACCATGATGTACCATGATATGAGATATCAGTATTGGTGGAAGGGGATGAGGTGTTCGATTGTGTATTTTGTATCACGTTGTCTTAATTGTCATAGAATTAAGGTGGAACACTAGATACCTACTAGTTTTTTGCTGACCGTACCAATTCAAATATAGAAGTGTAATGAGATTAACATGGATTTCATCATTGGTTTTCCATGGACTTTGAATGGGAATAAGGTGATATGGGTGATCATTGATCAACTTATGAAATTAGTGTATTTCATCCCCATTAAAGAGACAATGGATATTGAATATCATGAGGGATTCTATGTCTGAGATATTATGAGACTTCAGGGGGTAACCTCTATGGTTGTATCTAACTGGGGACTATGGTTCCCATCCAGGTTTGGGAATGGTTTATAAGAGGTGATGGGTTCCCTGATTAGATTAGAAATTGTTATTATTTATACATAGATAGAAGGATAGACATAGCTATCCAGGATCGTGGGGATATGATCTGTGATTTTGTTCTAGATTTTGGTGGATCAAGGGAAACATATCTGACTCAGTTTGAGATTTCTAATATCATTAGTTATCAATCCTCAATCAATATAAAACCCATTGAGGATCTATATTAGAGGACATATTTAGCCCCTTGTATTGTGTAGTGTTGGGATAGATACCCTTGGTTGGTATGAATCATTTTTAAGAGATTAAAGAGATGATGAAGTTGATATTGAGGATATTTATCACAACATAGATTTTTTACAAATCCAATATGGACTATCAACATCAGCCACAAGTGTTTTAATTTGGTGGTCAAGTTTTTAGTTGTGTTTCACCTTGCATGGGAAATTATCATTTGGGAATGAAAGGTATATTGTCACTGAGTTTTGTAGGACTTTACGAGACCATTGTACTGATGAATAAGGTGTCCTATTAGTTGGAAAAGCTGTCTGGATTGACATGGATCACTGAAAAGTTTAATATTTACTTAATTAAGAGGTATATATCGATTACTGAACTTCTGATTGAATTAGAGGATGTTGATATTGAGATTGACCCCACTATGGTTGAGCAACCAATTCAAATTATGGATCCCTGGGAGAAGGTACTAAAACTTAAAAATATATCTCTTGTCCATGTACTATGGAAGTTTTTTTGGGATAACCATGAGATTTGGGAGAGGGAATTTTTGACAAGGCAGTAATGGCCTTCACTTTTTTCAATTAAAGTAATATCAGGGACTTTTAGGGGAAGAAACTGTTTATCGTTTGTAGATTTTAACTCATCATCATTATTTTTTAGGTACACCCTTGTTTATGATTTATTTATCATTCACATTTGGGTGTGTATGCGGGATTCTCAGGCATAGAGATCCATTAATGTAAAAAATTACCCAAATTTCAAGTATTATGTTTATTTTAATGGAATGAGTTTTTGTATAAATATGTTAAATATTTGAGGGGGTCTCTCTCAGTTCAAAGGACATACCATATGATTTGGTGTTTTCTACTAGAAACTATATTATTTTATTTCAACTGGATGATTACACAATGTGTAATGGGATAACATGACATGTTATGGTCATTAGAATGATGTCATGAATCACGCTCAGAGAATGAATGGTTTTCACTCTCTGTACTAATATCATATTCTGTAATGGAATTAATCAGAGGATTATAAAAAGATGACATGTTTTTTAGTGATTCCATCCTTCATTGAAGACGTGACTTATAAAAGGATTACAGACCACGTAAATACCATAAGATGTAGTTTTAAGGTGAAATTCATGTTATTTTTATTCTATTCAACTATGTTGACTCTCTATCTTAACACAAAGATCACCCTATGAGATTTTTGGTGATTCCCTCCCTTCTATATTGCTTCATTCGATGATTTACCAACAAGTTTTTTGTTGTGCGCTATTTTGGTATCATGTAATGTCATTTCATTTGAAGGTTGATATCATGATTTACAATCAATGTTATCAAGTGGGGGGGGGGGGTAGTTTATAAAATATTAAGGAATGTGTTTTTATTGAATTGTCTATTTTGATGAATTTATTAATGTTCTTGATACATTCCATTGGGTAGTTTATTAAATGGACGTGATTTTTGGTTTTAATGGATCTATTGGAAAGGGAAATTATTTTAATGGGGATTTTATTTGAAAATAGATTTATTGACTTGGAAATGGATTTTCAAAAAATGAAGCAGATTGAAATGTATTTTCTTTTTTTTTATATAAAAAGTGTGAATTTGTTTTGAAATTTATTTTGAAAATATTGAATCTTTTTAAACATGTTTGTGTTGGGAAATAGAAATGTGATGCCTTAGTATGTGTGGCACTACAAGGATGTAACTATTTGGATATCAATGGATTGTTGATGGAATTGACATTGGTTGGTTCCAATGGTATGACTATTTATAATGTTTTATCTATAGAATGTATTGTCCCATATTCTATATACTAGATTATTGTGTTCTTGGTCATTTATAAATTTTTATCGCATGACTGTTTTTAGCATGGATTGTTGCCAACACGTTTTTATATTTGGTTGTATAACATGGAATAATATGATAGTATTTCATGAATATATATTTACTTTTATACATTATATTACTTGTAAATTATTTAGTATTTTATCATTTCAACTTTTAATATTGTAGGTTTGATTATATGAATGGATTTTATGACAAACACGGTAAAATAGTTTTATAACTGGATTTTAGATTTATAAAAATTCAATTTAGAAATTTTTTTAAAAAAAATATAGAACTATATAATTATTGATATTACTAATTGTATATACTCTTTGGTGGGATCCTAGAAGGATTTTTTCATAAAATATAATTTTTAACATTTGTGGTTGTAGATGTTTTGTTTTATGAAATTGGTAAAGGGAAGGTCATCTTATAGCGTGATGGCATATCCCTTTTTTCATTTTGTTCAATTTAGGTTGGTTTTGAGGTGACTAATGTTAATATAGAGACTTCTTGATTTTTTTTACTCATACATTCTTGTTTGTATGGTTTTTAGTAGAATTTATGGATCATGATGTAAATTTTTCTTCTACACAGTAGTATTTTTTTAATTCTTGTTTCGTTATATTGGTGAGTTTTTTGTTTTTCTTTCGTAACCACACAATATAAACATCGGCATGGGTGTATGGTTTAGTTTACTTGGGTTGGACTACTAAAAGGTAAATACTAAATAGAAAATAGATAAATTCAATACTGGATGCTCATATTATATTGGATGAAATATACATTTTTTTAGGTTATCCTTATGAAGTCAATACAATTTTATTGGTATCATTATCTTTTATATTGGGTTTTTTTTATATATTTCACATTTTAATTTTTTTTATGAACTGTCTCTGATCTATTTACTATCATATTATGGATATAAAATTAGTTTATTTTTTTACATTACAAAATCATTGAATAAGACAAAAATATTATAAATCATTAATCATGTATAGAATATTAAATAATTAGTAAAAAAAGATATGTAGTAATCCATATATTGATTTGATATAACCGAAAATAATGTCGAGCTAATAAATGTAGCATTAAAGAAATCATTCTTAATATAATAATATGATATATGGGGAAACGTACCTCAATAGTAAATATAAGGGTGATTTAGTTTTAATGTAGTGTCAGCAAGTCAATGTATAATATGTTGATCCATAATGAATTATCAAGTACTTTCATGAGGGTGCAATAAAACATGAACAAACATCTAAGTTATAATGTAGTGATGTATTTTATATCAAACTACATAAAAATCACTAAAAATCAATGAAGGAAAAACAATTTTACAAGATCTACTACAACACTTTAAAATTTGAAAAAAATAATATTAATAATTGAAAATAATTTACGATGATATTTTATCATACGACCAAGTATCAAGAGTGTATGAAATTCATTAAAATTAATCTCCCAACTGTTTTATGGAACTATGCTCAAGAGATATAAAAATATAAAACAATCTCACATGAAATTAATATACCAATGCTCATATTATATATTAGAAAAAATAAATGAAATAACCATAAAATAAAGTTTATTTAAATAAAAAATTTCCATAATTATCATTAAACCAAAATTTTAAAAAACAAAGTGAAGATACTTCACTAAAACAAAATTTTTAAGGATTCATATTATGGGATTCAATCCCTGAAAAATATCACATTTAATTAAACTAATGTTATATGATTTGTATCTTTGGATTTTTCTAAAAGAGAAAATATTTTTGGACTACTGATGAAATTAGTGAACCACTAATAAATAAATATTAATTATTTAATTGGGAAAATCAATAAACTAAGAAATGTTTCAAAATTAAATGAATTTTAATAACCAAAAACCAATAATAGGTCTATAGTTCTTGAGTATATAACAAATTAATATTCAGTAATTAGTTTTCATAATCTGCTACAACAGTTGGGATAACATATTCACTTCTTAACACATTCGTATTTATATTTCATTTATATTTATTTTACTCAATAGATCATGTATTAGAAAAATGATTTGAATAATTAAAAAACAATTAATATTTAGATTTTTCAAGTATGTGTAGGCTATTAGGTGGACTATATTTATCCAATATTGTCTCAATTATACTTTTTGTATTTTAGAAATATATATATATTTAGTGGCCCATTTAACAACATATAGAAAATCATTATATTCTCTTGAGGCTATACACTTGACATATTATGAATATTTTTTCTTGTATTTTGGTAAATTTTCATTCCTTTGTGTGCATTACTGTTTGATTTAATGTAATGTGTATCTTATTTTTATTTTGTGAAAACCAATAAGAATAATTAGAGTATCTAACGTCCATTTTTAAATTATGATCACAATAAAAAATTTCATTATATCTACTGAAGACCTTATATCTAAATCATTTCGAAAACAATGGTTTATGCCAAATATTAAATGATCAATTTTTCTACGGGGATGAATGACAAAAATAGAGGTGTACCTTGAATATAGCGTAATTTTTTATTTAATTAATATAATATGTTCAACCTCCATTTTAATAATTTTATTGGGTTTTATTTTATTTATTTTGTAAGAGTTCAGGGAATGTATTTACTGAAAAATATTGTTGTAAAATTATTTTTTTTAAATGGGGTCTATTTTATATATTTTATTAATTTTATTAAAAAAACTACTTGTGGTCTACATCCTGTTCCCAATGATATAAAATGAAATGTTTCTTTCAATTATTTGAGTAATGATTTTTTTATTTTTTCAATTTAATCCACTAATAAATTATTAATAAATTTTAACCAATACTAAATGATAGTGGTTGGTACTATATTATAGATTTTATATTGATTGTCTCATTCATTAGAATGATTAAGAGCTTCAGATAGTTCAAATTTTTCTCGTAACTTGAGATTGAAAGCCCATGATATTTTTTCAACCCATCTCATATTCCATTTGGTTCGAATAATCATCTCATTTACCATCATAGTTATTGTTCACTATATTCATTATAGTTTAAGTAATTTAATTTAACCAATATTATTATAAATTTTTAATAATATCATATTAAAATTTTATTAAAAAAATTAAAAATCTAAAAAAAACTTAATATTACTTATTATATTTTATATTTGTTTCGTCCTGTAAAGTTTTTTTCTACATTGAATACATTTTTTTTAACCACGTTTTTATTTAGATATATTTTTTATACCAATTAGAAAAATTTACTAAAAACCACTCAGACACCATCTAAGATGACCCAAAAAGAGAATAAATATATATACCACATCATTTTAGGAAATCAAAAAGTATATCTCATTATTTAAACACAATCACATAATCCAATGGTTTAATATTAAATATATTCACTACATATACATCATATGATGAAATTTTTAGTCAATATCTCTATCAAAATTCTGCACACATGATTTTCTCTTTTACATAACACCTTATATAATTTCTAAGGGAAATTAATATACATTATAATTCGGTGAACTGAATTTCTAAAAAAGGGAAAAATAAATTAACGAGTCATAGAGGATTTTTCAATATATCTAAATCTAATGGGAAAACATAAAAAATTGTGATATACATGAATATAAGTATAAAATGTTGAAAAATTATTTTTGATTAGGATGAATTAGACTAATCATATATTATAACATAAAACATTTGAAACTGTAAATGGATTATATTGAGGGAACATTCCATGGAATATGTGTTAAAAATTACATACAATAATCAAGAACTAAATAAATATAGTTGTTGACTATGAGATAATAGTAAAAAATAAAAATAATAACATATATCATGGTTAACCATAAAGGTTATCATAACATTTTGGAGGATAAATTAATACACAATTCCTATAAAAAATAATATTTGGCTCTACTAATCACATACCAAATAAAAATCACTTCATAAAATTAATTGAGTAAGTAATTAAAGGGACATATAAAATCTAGTACCACCGATAAAAAAATGTTAGACCTTGAAAACATTTTCTTCACGGAAGTAATATTACATGGTAGCTTTATTAAATTAAAGAAAAAATCAGTGTCTAATATATTTTCATAAGTTACCGCATAAATAGAAATCAATAATTTCATCATATAATAACCAATATTCAGTTTTCCATATAAAGCATATCATAATAAATTTCGGAGGTATATAAATCAATGAAACGATGTAGTCATATATTATGGATCTTATAGATAAATAAATTTAAAACTAATATAAATTATTTAATCTATATTTATTATAATTTTTTAAAACAAACACAAAAATTATTTTAAAAGTCATATTCAAATTAATTTTCTAAAGGTGAAAAAATAGTTATGTCATTATTTTTTAAATAAATGTTTGAATAATATCTTTTTGAAATGAAACATTGTTAAATAAAGAGAAATGTGGAGTATAATTGATAAAAAAATATTTTCACAGAATGAAATATCATATTATTCTTTTAAAAACATTTCAATAACCCCACATAAAAAAATAAATTCTTAAATTTTGTTTAGAATAAAGAAAAATATAAACATTGAAATTATAAAATAAAAATAAAAATTTAGAATCAAAGATAAGAAATAATCGATTGTGAAATTAACGTATATATTCATGGATAAGAAAAATAAAATATAGACTATGTGAATTATTCATAACAAATTCAAATTTGTATCAAATAAATAATCAATCAACAAAAAATATTTTTATACAAAAATTTAACTTCTAATAAATAAAATAAAATAAAATATGTTTTAATAAAGAATTTAATCATATTAAAATTAAATAAAATTAAAATAAAATGGATAATGACCCATGTAAACCATATTTAGTTAAGAAAAAAAATCCTTATTTGGATTATGCCTTCGTTAAAAGTGCTCAAAACTACTTTAATAATTAATTTAATAATATAATTCAACAATAAGAGAACATTATATTTGTTTATTTTACTCAATACCCTTAATTTTTAGTGTAATATTACCAATATATTAATCATTACTTCATTATATTAATCTTCAGTTTATAATTGTTTTGTTTTCTCCACACTTTCCTCATAATTGATATTTAGGTCTTTTGTATGTGTACATATGTTCAGAACCTCCAAAATGATAATGTTGATGATTTATATTTTTATTAATGGTATTTTTATAAAGGTCATTTATTTTTCATTGAAACTATGGTGATAGTCTAAGTAGAGAACTATACATTTTAGAAATATATTTTACATTATTTTAAATGAAAATTTCATACATTACACAAACCCAGGTTAGGGGACCATAATAGTGTAGTGTTTTTAGAGACTAGTTAGATAGTATTCAAATTGTGTGAATTATATTTAATATCTTCTATATATATGTTCCCATTTATTACTCTTCACAAAAACAACCTATTTAAAATCATTCATCATAACCTAGGGAAGGGAAACATAAGAAAGGGTGAGATCAAATGCTTAATATGGGGAAATAAAGAAGATAAATAATCATAACATGGATATAAGGGTTTGAAAACATGATAATAACATTTGAAAACCATACCCTACATATAAAATATTATAATATTGAGTCATGTAATAAAGGATTTTAGTTCATAAGATGAGAATCATAAGGAAAATAAAGAATATGAGTCATGAGAGAATAACATTTACATAAGACATGGAATTATGGAACATATATATGCATAGAAAATAATTTTCATAGTTGTAAAAGATCTATTAAAATTTTATCATTGTATAATTTGTTCACTATCAAAACCATCATAATAATCAAGGTTCACTCCCAAGACAATCATAGTGGAAAAATTCCCATACAGAACTCGGTTTACTCTATGTTCAGGTCCTATCAATCTCGTGAGATATAAATCATTACCAACTGTATTGGAAAGAGATATAGGTCCCACCTGTCAAGTAATGAAAATAATACATATGTATTCTATAATATCATAATACTTTTATCATATCATAACACGATAAATTAAATGGGTTTCGTAAACATTTCATCATATCATAACCTATGGAAAAGATAAATATTTCACAATCATTTATTTATTTTATCATAGCATAGAATATGAAAAAGAATTGGGTTTCATATTAATTTTATCATACTATAACCAGTGGAAGAGAAATGAGTTCCATAAATATATTGTCATGATAAACCACTCATATAATGGATAATAATGGTATCCTTGGTTCACATCCCCAGTACAATATATGTTACGTCAAAGAATTTCATCTCATATGGATAATTATTCTATTAAATTAGTAGATTAGGATGATTCTTGAAAAAAATAAGTTTTCATTAAAAATCACTTTTTAAAACAAACAATTCACAAAATATTTTTGAAAAAAATTTCAATGTAAATAACCTTGAAAACATGTAAGGGGATATTCAAAAAAAATCTTGAGGAAAGTATCTTTTCCACTTTTTAAAACATCTTTTTAAAAAATGAATAATTTTAAAAACCCTTTCTGTTTAATATATGCTTTGAAAATAATTTAAAAAATTATTAAGTAAAATACCATTTCCAATTTTCAAAACACTTTTTAAAACCTAAAACACTTTCGAAATCATTTTATTAAAAATTAATAATTAATAATTCATTAAAAAATTTCTTCAATGAAATTAATATTCTAATTTGAAACACACGTTTTAAAACAAAAAACACTTTATATTAATTTTTCTTTAAAAATATGCTTTAGAAATCCTTCAAACATCTATCGAGTTAAATATAATTTCCACTTTGAAAACCCATGTTTTAGATATAATGTTTTTCCATGATTATTTGATTTTAATGTAACCTCTTTAACTTATAAAGTATTATTCAGAAATTTGAGTGGTCATGACAGAGAAATATTCCATTCATGACATAAAAAATAAATGAATGATTCCTTCTATATTTTCATTAAACAAAAAATGTGAATTGTTTGGAAAATGAACTGAATATTTATTTAGAAACATTTTTAGAGAAGGAAAACATGAAAAAGAATTAAATAATAAATCATTTTAAGAAGGTTATAAAATATTTATAAACCTTTTTTTAGAAACGATGGGTTTGGAAGAAAAGGATCCTTCGGTCGAAGAGAGAAATAAGACCGATGTCTTTGAAAGACATTATTATAGCCTCTTAAATACAAAAAGAGAGTAAAATTAAGAAAAAATTATATTCTAATTAAATAAACAAAGGACATTTAATTTGATTATTTCTTGAGAGATTGATCATAATATTTCATGATCTAAAATATTATCCTAAACAATCACGATAAATGATACGATTGTACCATAAAATATTTACAACATTGGAAAATTATAATTAATAGAACCATAAAGGACTAAAATTTAAGGATGCATAAAATATCATTTGAATAAAGTAATTCGTGATATTACATGTCAATGGTGCAATGTACACATCTCATAAAAGAAGATATGTTCTTAACTTAACATATGACTCAAGGAAGTAAAGTTAGTACAAAAATCCCTTAGTGATAGGGTTTCTTTTTAACCATAAACCCCATGAAAGATAGATCATAAAATGTATATGTGAATAAAAAAAACTTGAATATAATAATAATAGATTTAATTCATATGAATTATATAGACAACTTAAAATAAATAGGTTTTGAATATGGAATTTATCTCGAAGATGTAAAATGTGAGACATAATTCCCGTACAGATTTAAAAATCGTTTGGTTTGAGAGCCCCAAAAAATAATAAAAAAAATAAAAAAAATTTATCATTAAATTAATTAGATTCATGATATAAAATTTCAACTCAATGGTATGTACATGAACAAAAAATAAATATGTGGCAAATTTTCATATATCTTCCAGAAATAAAACATAGATAAGAAACCCAATATCGTAGGTCTCGACTTCCTTTGTACACGTTCAAACCTTCGGTTACATAAATATAAGTTTATTAAAGAACATTTAAATAACCATAATCATGTATATCATAACATATATTATTTACCTATTACTTATTATGACCATTTTAGTAACAATTCTATTTAAAAGTCATGTTTCGGGAAATAACTATTTTATTTTTCATGTATTTTATGCTTTATTATTTTATTAGTCCTCTAACTGTGTTCATCTTTTGAAAACCTCAAAAATTATAAAAATTATACAATTATAATATATTTTTAGTATGTATGTATTTATATTATTCCATCAAATTTAGATATTGAAATTGAAATACACTGCTTATAGAGACGGTATGCTGTACATATATAGGAATGTTCTTTCAAATTTTTCCGACATAAAAAAATAAATAATGGTTAATAATATATTACCATTCCATAATGTTTTTTTTCATATATGTAACAAATTTTCAATAAACATATCCTTATTAACTTCTAAGTATTACATGAATGAATTATATCACTTCTTGAGATAGAAGTACGTCATACACCCGAACAATGTTTTCATAATCAAATAGAGTGGAATGTAATAATTAATACATTATAAAATGATTATATAAGTATTATAATATCATAAATATCATATAAAGTAAATAAATCCACTATTATTTCAACTATTATAGGTGGGCAGGGATAACTAATATCATCAGTTTGTTAGGTGGTAGTTTATCATACACGTGAATGATAATTTATGAACTCATTTTTTAGAAGAGGAGAATTATTTAGTTATTAGATTAACCTAAATATATCTGAGTATATTTAATATATTTAAGTTTTTATGTAATCATGATTTAATAATATTTAAATGATAAGGATGAAGAAAAAAATAAAATGCTCAGTAGGGAGTGTTGCCTCTTCATTAGGCAACATCTTTTTCATCAAACAAAAAGTCTTACTAGGATATAGTTATAACTAAAATAATTGTTATAGGATAGTCAAGGAAAGTTATAAATTAATTTGGCTAGGTATGTTTCAATCCCACATGTTTTTGAAGTGTGGATAGAATAAGAGGAGGACTGCCCTTTTATAAGTGCAGTGAGTGACACACTAGTAATTTTTTGAAAATAAAAATATATACCGAAACATTTCACATCCCAAAGGCCCCAAAATGAGAAATTATATATTATAGAGTTATAAGATCAAAATATTGAATCAAAATTGGTGTTAGACTTGTTTTTTTTTTCATTTTTAACACATATATTTTCAGTTTAAACCTGCAGCTAAACACATTTTCACCATTATCGCTGTAAATAATTTTTATTTTTTTACTATTAATTATAGTCTAAAATTATATTGAACTTATTTTTATATAAAAATTATTCTAAATAAAAATATGGAATATATTTTTCAAATTCCATTCACATAAGTGGAAAAGTTATTTTAAAAATAATGTCACTGACATAATGAGTAAGATGGGTTTGAAAGAGAAAATAATCACATATTTAAAAAGTTTTAATATCAAAATTCAATATTAAAATGATTAAAATATAAAAAATTGGGTTAATATATTTATAATAATTTATTTTTATTTTATAAAAAACATCAAAAAATTGGATGTTTTGAAAAGAATGAAGGAATATTAAAATTCTCAATAAAAACTAGTATTTTTCACTAATTGTTGAAATATTTATTATATAATATAACTATAATAAATATTACCATAAGATGATTTTGATAGGTATGTTTCAGAAATAATATTTTTTAGAAATAAATTTTATAAAATTATCATAAATTATTGTCAAAGATAAATTTTCAAACGTGACAAAACTACAATTTTGAAAAATAATATTTTAAGCAGAAAATAGGATTTATTTTAATATTTTTTCTGGAAAAAACATACGATAAATGAAAGGAATCAGATTGAATATATAATGTATTCATTTAATTTAAATAATTCAAAAATTATTTCTTTCATTAATTGATGTAAAATACGATTGTGTGCATAGAATACATGTTTTGAAGAATATTTACATTATTTTAAAATACATATTTTTTTAATTTGTAATTGATTGTTCTCCAAAGATAAAATTTTATATACATGTGTAGACCATATATTTTCAAAATTTATTTATCCATATTCATACCAACTATTATGATGTATAGATTATAACTATCATATTAAATAATAATATTTTATTAATTTACTGTGTTTTATTAAAAATCAGTGTTGTGTGTAACAAATGATAAACTTAGAGTTTCATTTGACACAAGATAAAAATTGTGTTTTCTTTAATGGAATATATTTAAATGATTAAATTTATTTTAAAAAATATACATCATAAAAAATTTTGTGGTTACATTCTTCCTCATTAAAACGAATTCACCCCTCCTTAAAATTAATCACTTTGGTAGCAATAAATAAGGATACTTATCCCTCATTACATCCTTAGTTTCCCACATATATTCCATTTTTATCAGTTTCTACACAACAATATTGACTAGGAGAGTGACCTTGTTTCATATACCATTTTCTATTCAATCTATAATCTCTTCCTGATATTATTAATAATAAATATCATGCTCTCACAGTATGACCCCTATGTTTAGTAAATCTGATGTATTAGGAATATAATTCCTTATGAGAGATATATGGAACACTTTATGAACCAAATTGTGGTTTTGTGGATGAATGAATCATTATGAAACAATCCAGACATAATCAATAGTTTTGAAGTTCCTGATATACGCCAGGTTTAACATTCCTCTATATCATAGGCACAATTTATTCTTTTAGTTATTATTTGATCCAATAACACATCCATTAATACTGTAAGAAATTAATATGAATATTCATTATTCATGAAGCACTATCTGATCACAAGATCCATAATATAATGATAACTTTTTCTTTCTATCTCTAGTTATTAAAAAAATTTATCGGTGATTATCCAATATGGATAAATCTTCATATGGTGAATTAATAAAATAGAAACTATATCATAATCCAATGTTCAATTAAAACCATTACATAAGTGGTTAACCTTATTATGCTTTAAAATTATTAAAATAATGAAATTTATAAAGAAGTTAAAAAAATAAATTTATAATTAGTCCCCCTAAAAACATGATGTATCTATTAATCATCACATACCAAACTCATGAATACCTTAATCATATATTCTCTTGAAACATACTAATACCCATAATTAGTAAAAAAATTATTGAAAACATGCATCTTTACTTATTACATTAATAAAAGTTATATTATTGGATAAACTACTTAAATATAAAACGCTATAAACTCTATAAATGATAACATAAACCAACTCTTCAAAAATAATAAATCAGTTATAAGATCTCCAATAATATATAATTTAATTTATTAATATGAATAATATCTTTATCCCAATCATCATTATCTAAACGTAATAAACATGATAAGGGTTTTCGTCCCTTAATCATGTAACATTTCATAAAATGGAACCTTACAATTAAATCACATTTATTGGTCATCAGTTCAATTCGTCATATTATTTAATATCCTTAATAGAAATATTATATTGAAAAAATCTTACAAATTTCTTGATTCATGTAATATAATTATTTAAATATAATATATAGACACATTTATCATTCAACTACATAATTAAACCATTATCCATGATTCATCATCATATTCCTTAGTAATCCTTTCATATAATATGAAATATGAATAATGATTTATGATTCGTAAAAATATAATTAATCTTGAGTCTTAAATTTAACTTTCTCAACAATATTAGAAAATCCTATACCTTTTACATGACATTTAGGGCCTCTACATCATCAGCAGTATGACCACTACTCATACCACATTGCAGATTCTCTTCAGGAACTTTCCCCATAGGAAATTTATTTTCATAATTCCCACACATTCCAAAATTGAAACATTCATTCATGGATTATACATTACGGATTCCTATAATCACATATGTTATAATAAGTGAACATTTTATTTTTATTTGAAAATTACTTACTATTACCCCTTCTTATCCATACAAAAACATATTCTTGTTCCATTAAAATATTCTCCAGAGTGATTATTCACACATTATTTACATATAAGAAACTATGAATTCTTTCTATAATAGTCTCTACTAAGTGATATATTAATAAACTTTATCCTTTAATTAATTGGTGATATTTTTTAAGATGATATTTATCAAAAAAATATTGATATAACTTATATGGAATAATCAAAATAACTTTCAACGAAATCATCACCGCATTTGTTTTCCAATCAAATTTTTTTATCATATTCATTGTAAACCGAGTTCCATATGGATCCTTTATAAAGAAAATATTTTCAATTAAATTGAAATTTAATTTAATTTTTTAAACCCCCAAAAGTGTTTCTTTAAGAATAATCTATACACTTTTTTGATACTGGTGTTATTTTGAGATGAACAGTAAAAATGAACGATTTTGGATTTTTAACGATTTTAAATTATTTCTGTATTTTGGAGGTAACATTTTCTACACTACTTCAAATTGCACAATTCGTTATTTTCAAGATGGTACACATCTAGGGATTTATTTCCTCCTTTTGTACAAATAGCTGAATGAACCATATGGAATCTCAAAAGAAGCTCACAATTTGGAATAAGAAAATAGTTTACTAACCTGCCTAGTTTTGGTGTGGGGTCCATTGGTCGTCCATGGTGGGCCCACATGCTCTGAAATTTAGTGGGTGGACGCACAAAATGTTTTGGAACAAATTTAAGGAAATAAAGGAGGCGTGAATTGGCTGTTTAAGAGGGAATTAAAGAATCGTAATTCAGAGGATTGTGATTTGAAGAGTCTGACTAGATAGAATAAATGATCCACTTAAAACAGGTATAACACTCCGAATACTTGTCCAAATCTACTGAGATATTGGGGTGCAACGCACAAGGTAAATATGAACAACATTCATGAAGGGTGGAACATGTGAAGAGGTCATTTATTGGGGACACAATGCATCAACATTCAGGGAAAAAATTCTAGCTATAAAAGGAGGAGAGCTCCTCCCTCTCAAAGAATCTCTCATACCATCCCATTCCTTCTGGGACACCAAGGAGGAGAAATTTTCATATTTCCATTTTATTTATCTTATTTTCCATAGTTTTTTAATACCTCATTCTTCCCCATTCATCTCTATTACCCTTACCATAGTGGGGTAAACATTTTGAGTGATTGGGGAATGGTTGGTTTTCTGTTGTGTAATTTTGAGTTCTTGGACGTAATTGAATGAAATTTATTTCTTCATAAAAGTGGTTTTCAATTTCATATAGAAACTTTTATTATAAAATTCAATCCTTCTTGAATTTTAATTTTGTTATTGATTTTTTTCTTTGTAAATTACTCATTATCTCCTTCCACAAATTTATGGTTTATATACGATTTAATAAACAAGGGATTAGTGGTGAAGTACTCGATGATCTTCTGTACATGTAAAATGGGTAGTGAATGTTCTTGATTATTTGGGATATACTAGTTCCAATTGGGTATTGCCCATGTTAATTGAGGATATTCAATACAAATATTTTTCACATGGAAGGATAGTTGGCCAAACCGATATCTTGGTATGGTTATCTCTCACCATCACAATTTCACCAATTAAGGGGGTGGAAACGATTGTAGAAATTCACTATAATCAACTAAGAAGAAGTGGTTTGAATTAAATTAATATAATTACAATTGGGGAACCAACCCTAGCCTAATCACCCTTTGAATATAATAGTTTATAATCCATTGAATTTCAAATTTACTTTTAATCATTTTTTGATTAATTTATTTTAAAAAGGCACCATTTTTACCCTCATTTAAAAGTGAGAAACTGTTTTGTGTGAACTCCTCTTTTGGAAACATCATAGGTTAACGAAATTACAACATTTCAACTTTAGAAAAAATTGTTTTTCATGCCCTATGATAGGAAAGCGGTAATCATGGCACTGTTGCCGAGGAGGTTGTGACACAATTTATTTGTAAATATTTGAATTTTTAAAATTTAAAAATATTTTAAAAAAACATTTACCATGTTTTTTTTCAAATAATTAATTTTTTAATTCATGGAACAATTACCCCCATGTTCAATAACTAATTATTGAATAACCATGGTCTATATAGTATATAGTTTTTTTCATGGAAAAAAAAATTTAGGGAGCTAAAATCCAAATCATCATGAAGGATAAATTCAAGGATCTCATTAAAAACATTAAGGGGATCCTCAAATACCCAGTGTTAGAGGGTTTAGAAAGATAATTAATTGAAATTCAGGCGTATTTTCAATAATTTTATCAATAAATGATCAATGTGCAACACCAAGAAGATGAATTTCATAAGGATCTTGAAGCCCAATTTGAAAGAATTAGTCAAACAGATAAAAATCTGGACACCACACTAGAGTGGATAGTGGAACAAGTTTATGCATCCCAAGATCAGAAACTGGAGCTAGAACCAAAACCAAAACTAGAAAAAGTTATGGAAGAAGTATCCCCACAAATTTATTAAGTTAAATAATCCATTTAAGACTTGATAAAATTGATAGAATATCCATTGATCCTAGATCAATAAATTTTGGAGGAGATTAATGAAGAAGATTTAGCTATTGAAATACATATGGGAGATCAAAAAGATATGTATAACTTCTGGAATGATTGTGAGGAACTACTTGATCCAACTATTCCCCATAATATAGTAGATTCAACAACATCGAAGGAAACAACCACTGTACCGACTGAATTTGAAGAGAAAATAGAGGTGTCTAACAACCTACCTCTATTTAGAGAAATTTAACCACAAGTGAAACCTCTAATTGAAGAAGAAATTAAAGAATCATCCAACACTTCTTTCTCCTTGGAGGGAGAATATGCATTTAAAGTGGATCATCTAGATCTCTCTAAACTTGTTGATAATTTATTAGACGTAGTACATGAGAAGATCAAAGTGGATTTTCAAGAGGAAAATGAGACACAAGATGATAACTTTGAGAGGGAAGAATATAATATTTATTCTTCATGCTTTTTTTTTTCAAATAGAATTAAACTTTGACATTCCCTTTGATTATTCCATTAATGCCGCATTCCCTGAGAACACACCGGTGAATGATGAAGATATTGTGAAAGCGAAAACCAAGAAAGAAAAGTTCCCATTCATTATCCTAAACATAACGTGCATGTTGTATCTCATTCTAGTGGGGGTGGACTTGGTATTCCATATCAATGGAGTCCTAAGAAAGGAACTAGTGCATGTTGTAAAGATGATTTTTTGTTGGTTTATGAGCAAGAAACCTCACCCACAATCAGATTGGGGATAACTGTTTACAATTGACCCTCTGGAGGTAGTCAAATCCCTGGGCCCACTTGGGGGATTAAAACAAGATCTATCCTTCTATTCTAAACCTATTTATAAATTTTTTATTTCAATAAAAATATTATGTTTTTTTGTTCTTTTTTTGTATGTTATCTGAGTGAAACACTTAGGATATTAACTCAATGTTGCACTACGAACAAGTAATGTTGTACCTTTCCTTTATATTAATTGTTTGTTGTTAATCAATCAAAAATATTCTTAAATGTTAAATCAATTTGAATTAACATAGGAAACAATCTCATTTAAGTGTGGTGACGGTAACCTTTTTAGTTTAGGATTTTAATTTGACTTTTGTTTTACTTTAAAAAAAATTGTTTGTTTTTCAGATTTTTGTTTGTTTTGTTTGTTTTTACATGATGTAAAATCTTTTGATCTGAAATTATTATCATTTATAATTTTTAAATCCAATTTAATGATTTAACCAATATATTCAATGAATGTGAGCTTAAATGAATGCTGAAATGACTTTGTATCAAATTCAAATCTTTTGTAATTTTATTAAAAGTACTCTGATTTTTAAATTACATGCCAGATCTGACTGTCTTTATCTTATAAATAACATTCCTGTTAGGATTATTAACAATTTTGGTCATATTCTTTGCATTCATTTGATTTCATGAGAGAACCAAACCATGCTTTCTTTAACTATAATTTGATTTATTATTTTCAAAACATGAGGGTTTGAGGTACGTATGTTTTAAATGATTAAAGAATTTATTTAGTTTTAAGCCCCATTTTCAAAATAAACCTTTTTTTATCATGTCCTAACTTATACATTTATATATCATTTTCACTTAGAATTTATTAATTTAATTATAGGTTTAAGCAACTTTACAATCCAATTTTCCATATCCAGAAAGACCTTGAAATGAAATTGCATGATCTAGTTCAACTTAAGTGTTAGGGAAGACGTCTTGTGGTGTACTACCTCATTTGGGTATACTTTGGGTGGAGTGTAATATTTTGAAGTGGTTATGTTTCTATTGAAGATTTTATTTTGTAAAAATCTCATCCTTTTTGGTGATTTCATGATAAAAGAAATTTTGCCTCTCTGGAACTTCCAATGTAAAAAAGAATGTTTTGCCTATCTGGAGCATTCATGAAAAAAATTAATGTTTCAGAAAAAAATTTCCAATGAAATGATAAATGGAATGAAAATTCTTTGAGTTCTCATGATAATGAAACCAATTTTATACAAATGGGAAGAGAAGGAGACCATTCTTGAGTGAAAATTACAATAATGTAATTTTGCATCAAAAAGAGCGAAGCCCTCATTTTTCAGCCTCCGAATTTTTGACACCTAAATCATACCAACCAAATTCCATAGAACAAACATGAAAAGAACTCAAGTAAAACACATGTCCTTGACTCACATAGGGTGTATAATTAGTAATTTATCAATCATATGGTGACTCTTGTGTAAGTTTGGATGAGAAAATCCTTGTTGAACATTTTTATTTGTGAGATGAGAGAAAATTCTTGTTCGGTAGGTGTTTTGTGTGATTGGGATAAACAATGAAGTAAAAATATATAAAATATTATAAAATGGATAATTTTAAGTAATTGTTTTTGATGAGGCATGATATCTTTTAATTTCTTAGTATAGATTTGGTAGATCTCATTGGTGTGTGTTTTGGATTTGATTTCATTTGATTTTGATGTTTACTTGTCCACGAGTCCATGTTCTAAGTGTGGAGGAATTGATAGTTAAAATATTTTACACTTAATTTACATTTAATTTCAATTTTTTAAACCTTAAAAAGTGTTTCTTTATGAATTATTGCAGCATTTTTATGATACTGGTGTTATTTTGAGCTGAATGGTAAAAATGTCCCATTTATAATTTTTAATTATTTTAAATTATTTATGTATTTTGTTCATAATATTTTATACACTAATAAAAATTTCCAAATTCCGTAATTTTAAAGTGTTAAACATCTAGGGCTTCATTTAATCCTTTCGTACCAAAAGCTGAATCAAACATATAGAACCTTAAAAGAAACTCACTATTTGAAACAAGAAAACTGTTTTCTGATTTTCCTAGTTTAGGTGTGGGGTCCATAGGTAGTTAATGGTGGTCTCACATGCTCTGTGATGCGGTGGGTAGATAAAAAAGATGTCTTGGAAAAACTTTTATTAATGAGAGAACCCGTGAATTAGCCGTTTAAGGGGATATTAAACCATCTTAATCCAAAGGTTTGTGATTTGGAGAGTATGACTGGACAGAATAAATAATCTAATTAAAACAGGCATAACTCTTGGAATATTTATCAATATCTGCTGAGAATTTTAGGGGAAACTCCCAAGACAATTTTGAATAACATTTATGAAGGGGTTAAGCTGTGAATATGTAATCTATCAGGGCTAAAAAGAATCAATATTCTGGGGACAAATTATGACTATAATAGGAGGAGCGCTCAGCCCTCTCAAAGCATCCCTCATTCCATCTCAATCCTTCTGAGACACCAATGAGGATAATTTTTCAGCTTTATCTTTAATTATTTTCTTTTCCATAGTTTTGTAATATCTTCTTCTTCCAAATTCATCTCTATTACCCTTACCATGGTGGGGTAAACATTTTGAGTGATTGGGGAATGATTGTTTTTCTAATTTATAATTCTTGAGATCTTGGACGTAATTTAATGAAATTTATTTACTATTCAAAGTTGTTTTCCATTTCATATAGAGGATTTTATTATCAAGTGCGATCGTTTTGGAATTTTAATTTTGTTATTGTTTTTTTCCTTTGTAAATTAATCATTTTTCCCCTCTACTAATTTCTTGTTTATATACGATGGAATAAACCAGGGATTTGTGGTGAAGTACTCGATGATCCCCAATACGTGTAAAAGTGGTAGTGAATGTTCTTTATTGTTAGGGATAAAGAAGACCCAATCGGGTGTTTTCCATGTCAATTGAGGATATTAAATAAAACTATTTTTCAGATGGAATGAGAGTTGTCTGAACTGATAACTTGGTAAGGTTTTCTCTCACCATCATAATTTTACCAAGAAAGTGAGAGAAAGCGATTATGGAAACTCAGTTTAATCAACTAAGAAAAAGTGTTTTGAATTAAATTAAACAAAGATAGAATTAAAATTGGGAAACCAACCTCAACCTAATCACCCTTTTAATATATTAGTTTTTTATCCTTTGAATTTCAAATTTTTATTCAATCATTTTCTTAATAATTTATTCTAAAAAACCTTTTTTACCCTCGTTTAAAAGTGACAAACTATTTTGTGTGCACCCTTCATTAGGATACTTCCTAGGTCAACCACATTAATTCATTTTAACTTTGAAAACAATTTTTTTCCATGCCTTACAATAGGCGTGCACCATTCCTTTTATTGGATAAAACTATAATCCATATTGGGATTACAGACATTCATAGTGGAAAATAAAATAATCATGAAAAATTACATATATGATATCTAAATAATCACACCATAGTTTCCATATATCTTACGTTAGGTTTAAACTAGGTTATCCATGATTATCATCAATTTTAGTATTTCATGATAGTATGTATAGTGTGTTTGAATTTCTTTGAAATATCCCCTAGGAGATTCAAATTAGGTGTCCAACACTGCTAGTGGTCATGCACCAGGTGATGACCAAATCCAACTCAATGCACCATTTTTGGAGTTATTAACCCTATATATATATGTACTACAACCAAATCCACTTTTAGTATCTATATAAGGATTAAATTACTTGGAAACAACATTCTCTATCATTTAAAAAAATTAAAGGATATTTTCTTATACATTGAATCACTATTAGACTTATCCATTGAAAAATCCCTTGATATATCCTGATAAATATCCCAAGGGATCTCACTAATTACTTTACAAACTAGTTTATAATGTATAACTATTCCATTAATTTAATACCCACTATAAATTCCAAGAGTTATTTATAGTGGAATATAATTGATACCTATTAGGGAACTCGTTGGGAAGCTACACTTCCTGGGTGGTATACACCACCATGTCCACTGGTAACCCTTTCCCTAGAAATCCCTTGGGTAGAGAGACTAGCTTTTTCCAATATTTATATGTGAGAGTTCCCAATTATTTGATTCCTTCCTTTTTCACTGATAAAAACAGTAGAGACCTATGATTTTCATTTATAGATACAAAATATTTTTTGATGAATGTATAATACAATACAAAAACAATTCCTAAAAAAGTTAATAGTTTTGTGTGTTGGATACTCAGTAAAATTTAATCTCATTTTTTGAATTATCTTAATCATCTCCCAAAAGGATTTAACCTTTAACAAAAATCAAAATCATACCCAATATAAAAACTATCTTCATAACCAAGGGAACATAAACTGAATAATGGGTTATCTTGAATGACCAGTAATAGTAGACAAGGGATATATGTAAGAGTGATAAGAAAATAATTGTTTGATATCATGGTCATAACATTAAAAAAAAATACCCTAAATATGTAATATCATAATATTGAATCATGGAATAAATATTTTCAATTCATTGGACATGATTCATAAGGATATAGAACTACATCAGCCACAAGAGTATAACAATGGTGTAATACATGGAACTATTGAATATATATAATCATAGAAAATCATTTTTCTATTAGTCTAGGATTTCTGTAAAGGATATTATAGTGGAATTGGTTTACTCATTGAACCATCATTGTTGTCAAGGTTCACTTCTAAGACCACTATAGTTGAAAAAGTTCAATACTAAACCGGATTCAAACCTAATTGAATTCATATTTTTCTCCTGAGATATAAATCATTACCCAATGCATTGGAGAGAGATATACACCCCACATGTCACGTAATGGGAATAAAACATATCTATTCTACAAAATCATAAAATAATCACCATCCTATAACCAACAAAATGAAATGGGTTTCATAATCATTTTATCATATCATTACATATAAAAAAGGGATAGGTTTCATAATCATTTTAGCATTTCATAATTGATTAACCCTTGTAAAAATAATTGGGGTTTTTAAGAAATTTATCGTCGTATTACTTTTTAAAGTGAAATAGGTTTCATAAACATCATGTCATCATAAACAGTTCATATAATGAATAAGAATGGTATCCTTGGTCAATATCACCCGAAAATGATAAGTTATATCATCTGATTTTATTATAGATGGAGAATTATTTTCAAAGATAAATCTCATGAGGAATTTTTTAAGAAAATTAACATTCCATTGAAAATAACTTTATGTAGAAAAAATCCATAAAATATTTTATAAAATATTTTATTTGAAAATAAACTTTATATATAATAAAGGAATAGTAAATATATTTCTTGAATAAATAATCCTTTACAATTTTAAAACCGCATTAAAAAATCACTCTCAAAACCATTTTCATTAAAAATAAACATTAAAATCATTTAAAAAATTTCATTAGGTAAATATCCTTTCCACATTTGACATATAATTTTAAAACATAAAACATATTCAAAATATTTATATTTAATATTATCCCTTGAATATAATTTAATAAATTTCTTTCATAAAATATACTATAAACTAGTAAAAATTGTTTTTAAAACATTAAACACTTTCAAAATAATTTTTAATAAAAAATCCTTTAGAAATCATTTAAAACATTTCTAGAGGAAACATCCTTTCCACTTTGAAAACCCATATATTCAATATAAGATATTAATTAAATAAATTTATATAAAAATAACTTTCGGGACATAAAATTGACATTTTAATGCATTGATTGGTTAGTAAAATAGAAAATATCAACCATTCCATACACTTTAAGATAAATAATCCTTTTATAATTTTATTAAAAGAAAAACATGTGGTTATTTTAGAGTGACATGAATATTCCATTAAAATATTGTTGCAAAAAATTAAACATGTGTATTTTTAAAAAAAAAATCAATTTAATAATGTCAAAATACTTGAAAAAAATAATTTAAGAAATAATGGATTTTAAAGGAAAATGTTTTGTACGAATGAAAAAAATAAAGACCATTTTTTGTAAATATCATCTTCTTACTTATTTTGTTCATAAAGGGAGGAATATGAAGGGGAAAAATGCATTCTCATGACATAAAAATTGTATAATAAATATAATTATTTTCTTAAGATATGGATTTTAATATTTCATTATCTTAACCAAGTTCATAAAAAATATTGAAAAGGGATGATATTTTAACATATAATAATTGCAAATTTGGTAACCTATAATCATAATCTCTATAAATGAATAAAATTTAATGATACATAAATTTTCATGAGAGTAAATAAATTCATGATATTACATATAAAATGGGAGTTTTTTACACCTATAAAACAGGATAGGTTCATAACATAACATATTTCTAATGTAAGGAAAATTGAGAAAAAAATGCATTAACGATTTGAAATTTTTTTAACCATAAACCCCATGAAAGTGAGATAATTAAGTGGATATCTATATCACTATAATTTTTTTATATTAATAATAAAATGAATTAATGTGAATTATATACCTTATATAAATGAAATAAGTGGTGAATATTTCGTGAGTGTCATATAAGTAAAAAAGTGAGACACAAATCCAATACCACATGAGTAAAATTTTGGATCTTTAGCCTCAATAAATAGAAAAAAAAATTACGTATCATTAAAATAATGATATTAATTATATAACATGTTAATGGGTTTGTATACACATAATAGAAAATAAATGGGTGGATAATTTTTATATATCTCCCAAAAATAAAACAGAGATTATAAATCCCTGACTGTAAGTATTGATATCCATTGTACACCTTCAAAATAAATGTATAAAAAATATGAGTTTACTATACAAATTATATAGGAACATAATCGATTATATGATACCATATACTATTTATTTATGACTTTTTATTAAAAATTTATTAATAATTAAATGATTGATACATGTTTTGTGCAATAACTACTTTGTTTTTCATGGACACTATGATTTGTTATTTTTTATACCTATTACATTGATCATGGTTCAAAAATATAAAGAGTTGTATACATGAAAAAATATAATATATATTTAGTATATATTCCTTTAGGTTATTCCATAAATAATAGAGAGATAACAAGAAATACACCGTTCATGGAAACGTTATTGAAAATATATGCACGAACATTATATCAATTTTATTAAAATAATGAATGAATGAATGGTGAATAATATAATATCACTCTATAATAATTTATATTTCATATATAAAACATATTTTTATTAAAACAATATTTATTACCCTCCATGTAACACTTGAATGAATCCAATTGCTTCGTGAGATAGTAGTCTTCCATACACACGAAAGACATTATCATATTCCAATGAAGTCTAATGTAGGGAGGAACATGTCATATAATGATTCAAAAAGAATTATAAAATCATAAAATTGTATTCATTCTTATCTCTTGTATAGAAAACAAATAAGTTGAAGGTCAAGAAATTTATTGAATATATAAGATATTAAATTAATTAAGATGATTCAAAATGACTTATATGTTTGATTTATCAAGTTAAACATGTTTGTGAGAATAAAATATTATTCACAAAGATGATTTCCTTCATTTACATATATATTTTATTTTCATTTATAATTAATTACTCACCAAAAATTTCATTTTATATGCTTATATGGGCCATATATTTACAAAATTTCATTTTTCATTTTCATACCCTTTATTACAATGGCTAGGTCATGAATATCATATTAAATAATAATATTTTAATAGTATGCCCTATATTATGAAAAATCTATTGTTCATGTAACACAAGATAAACATAGTGCTTCATGTAATTCAAGTTAAACACAGTGTTTCATGTAATTAAAAATATTAAAAATATTAAATTTATCTAAAAAAATATTTCATAAAATCTTGGGGAGTTATATTCAACACCCTTTAAATTAATTATCTCTTGAAATTCATCACCTTAGTACAAAAAACTGAGGATAATTATATGTTATTACATCCTTAGGTTCCCACATATATTCCCCATGCTAGTAGTTTTTTCACAAAAAATTGACCAGTTGAGGGTCTATTTTTATAGATGATTCTCTATAAAACCAATAATCTCTATAAATTTTTCATCATATGTAATAACATGCTCTAATGGCATGACCTCTTAGTTCAGCTCATGTCTCAGATCTGGTATCTATTTCCTCATGTGTGATATATATAAGACATCATAAACTGAATAAAGGTTTGGTGTAAGAGAAAATTGATAGCTTACCATCTAGGTATAATAAAGTATTTCAAAGGCAATGATATAAATAGGGATTTAATTTCCTTTTTATAATAAGAAAAATTGCTAATTTTGGGGTTGCCTCTAAAAAATACCTCTTTATATCACAATCTAAGAAAAAAAAGATGGAGTTTCTATATACATGAAGCACTAATATATACCATGATCCATAATATAAGGATAATATATTCCACATATCTCAAGTTATTTCAAAATTCTTAGAAGTTTTTATCCATTATGAATAAATCTTTATATAAGGACTTCATACATTAATATCTAAAATATCATCCCACGTTCAACTAAAACCAAAATATAAATGGTTATCCATATGACCCTTCCAAAATAATAAAATAAAAAAAATTAGAAAGAAGGTCTATATGTTTTCAAAATGAACTTGTCGTTAATCCCACAAAAAATCTAAATTAACTCTTAAAAATCACATATTACAAATGTGAATACCTCTGTAATTTATTATATTAAAACATGTAAATAACATGAATTAACATAAAACCTTATTTAAAACATGCATGTTTCTATATTAAATAAATAAAATACTTATTATTGTATATCTTCAATAAATCCAAAATTGTTGTCAAATCCATAAATGATTACATAATCCACATTACCCAAAAAAAAGTAATCAGTTCGAAGGTCAACAATACTATCTAATTTACTTTTTTCCAATCCATAATCTATTTAACCCTACATCATTATCTCTATATCAGGAATATATTAAGGATTTTCTTCCTGAAATCATGTTTTTTCCATAAATTTACAGTTTTCCACTAAATAAAATTTCATGTTCATCAATATCTTTTATCGTATTCTGGAAATTTTTTAATGAAAATATTCTACAGAAGTTATATATTTCCTAATTCATATGAAATAATTATCGAATTATATCGCTTAAACAATTCAATCATTAAACTTCACTCTTAAAACATTAACTAGGCTTAAAAATTATATTACTAAATACCAATTTTATAAAATATGTTATGTGAATCCTTTCATAAGAATCCTCAATCTCAATTTAATAGTTTTTTATATTTTTAACCTAAATAATACTCTTCGAACAATCCATACCTTTCACTTGTTATAAGTTATCTCTTAATCATGAATAATTTAACTATTACTCATATCAACTTGATGATTATATTTATGATCATTACCTTTAGGACATGAATTTTCATAATGCCCATTCTTTCTACAGTTTAATCATTCAACCATTTATAATTCCTTTGGGAGTACAATATTGACCTCTATTTTATAAAATGTATTTTTAATTTTTTTATGAAAATTTATTACTCTTTTACCTCTGTATCCATACAAAAAACATCATATTGTTCCTCGGAGATATTCCCTAAAGTTATTCTTTCCACATTATTGACATATAAAAAATAGAGTCTTCATTCCTTTATATTCTCCACTATATGATATGTCATCATACACTATCCTTATCTTCATTGGTGGTTTTGAGAGTCTGTTAAAAAGGAAGTTATTAATCAAATATCAAGATAACTGCATAGGCATAGTTAGAATATCCATTATTCTGGACATCACATAATTTGGTTTCCCTTAAACACATTTTAAAACACATTAAATTTTAAAAAAGTTTCCTCTAGTTCCCCCTATTTATTGAAAACAAAAACCATAATGTGATTAAGAATATTTATAGTGGAAAGAAAAATAATCATGAAAAATTTCCCATTTGATGTACAAATCATGGAACCTTATTTTGAATCTATGAAACCATTGGGTTAACCTAGTTAATAAATAATCACAATCTATTTAAATACGACCTAATGGATTGTAAAGAGTTTGCGAATTTCAAAAGCATATCCACTAGAATTATTTAACTTGGTGTGAAATAAGGCAAATTCTTGATCACCAGTTGAAAATAAAATCTAGATCAATTCACCCTTTTTAGAGTTTCTGACCATATGAACCTCAATTCTAGACCCAAATTTTCTTTTATAATCTTGATAGGTATTTAATAACATGGAAAAAAATTGATATATCCTTTAACAAAATTCACTGATATTTTTCTATACTTTTAATCATCCTTAGACATATCATTGGAGGCAACTCTAGAAACATCCTTTTAAATATACCTATGGTTTTGACTATTGATTCCATATTCCAATTACAAATTTTATCTAAAACATCCCTTTGATGCCCAATATAATGGTCTAGGATTATTTCTAGTGGACTATAATTGATACCTTTAAGGGAACTCCATGGGAAGTTACACTTCCTAGGTAGTCTACACCACCATAACCAATGGCATCCCTATCCTTAGGAATCCCTTTGGTGAAGATCCATGATTCATTCAAATATCACATATAAGAGTTCCCATGGATTAGGTTCATTCATTTTCCTTTAATTCCAATCATATAAATGTAATATTTTCATATATTGATATTAAATGATTATAGATGAAAATTTAGTACATTATAAAAACACACAATAGAGGAACACAATAGTTTAGTTTATTTAGAGACTAGGTACAATATATTCCCATTTGGTGAAAGATATTAATCATCTTCAATAAGTATATTCTCCATTACAAAAAAGAAAAAACAAACCCTACATGTAAATATTCTTCATAACTTGGGAAATGGAAATATAAAAATGGGTGAGATCAGATTCTAAATACAGGTAAACAAGGGAGATTCAATATCATAATTTGAAAATGGGTGTATGAGAACATGGGTATTACATTTAAAACCAATAACCTGAATATTAAAGATCCTAATATTGAGTCATGGAATAAATATTTTTCATTCATAAAACATGAATCATAAAGAAATAAAATATCATGATCCATGATTGTATAACAATAGAATAATAAATTTAATTTTTGCATAAAAATAACCATAGAAAATCATTTTAAAACTTTTAAAGGATGAAAAGAAATTATAACATAGTGAAATGGGTTAACTTCCCAAACCATCATAGTAGAAAAGTTTAACTTTGAATAATATCATAAAATAATAAGTTCCATACTAATCCAAGTTGACTCCCCATTATAGTATTTTCTATCTAATGAAATTAAAATCCTTACCCAATTACCTGGAGGGAGATATTGGTCCCATCTATTACACAATAACAATCATATATATGTGAGCAAAAAGATCATAAAACATTCTTCATACCAGGACCCATGAAATAAAATGGGTTTTATATAAATTTCACCATATCATGAATTATGTAGATGAGATAGGTTTCATAATTATTTCATTATTTGGTCATATTTTAACCTATAAAAATTAGAAGGGGGTCTCATAAGTATGTTATCATGGTATAATATGTGGAATATAAATGCGTTTCGTAAAAATATTTTCCTGAAAAAAAATTAATTAAATGAATTATAATGGTATATTTGGATCATTTAAAATAAAAATAATATATTGCATAAAAGTATTACATCATATATGTGGAATGATTTTGAAACATGAATCACTAGGGTTATATGAAGAGGAAAATATCTTTTCTTTAAAAAACATATTAAAAAAAATCATCAAATATTTTTGAAAACAATTTCTTTAAAAATAATATCAATAACATAAAAATAAATCTCTAAATATCATTTAGAGGTTTCATGAAGAAAATATATATTCTTATTTAAAAATATATTTCTAAATGATACAACATTATGAAAATAATTTTTTAAAATTAATCATCGACAATCATATAAATAATTACTTAAGGAAAATATAATTTCCTCATTGATTTTTTTTAAAAACATAAAACAATTCCAATATCCTTTTGTTTAAAAATATAATTTAAAAATAATTATACCATTTCATGACTTATATATACCTTCCTCTTTTAAAAATAATTTTTTATGGCATTGACAATTTCAAAATTATTTTCTATAAAATGTTCTTTAAAAATTATTTCAAAAATTGGATGACAAAAATTCCCTCTCACCTTTAAAAAAACTTTTTCAAACAAGAAATATTTTCAGAATCCTTTTCATTACATATAAATATGTGGTTTTTATGGATTATTTAAAATAAAGAGTGGAAAAGGTGGCAGAAAATATCATTCATTCCTTACACTTTAAAATGAATATTTCTTTCATAATTTCATTTGTAGACAAATTGGAGGTCTTAAGAAAATTAAATGAAAATTAAATTCAATAAAATTAATAAATTAAAACATTGGTAAAAAATTATTTAATAATTAATTGGATTAATGAAATAAACATTTTATAATTTTTTGTATGAAACTTTTTTAACAGAAAAATGATTTTTGAAAAAAGAGAGAAATATTATAGATTTATCGAATTTTTTTTTTGAAATATTCAGCATAAAAAGGAAGGAAAATGAATGGAGAACATATGTTATCATGTAATAACCAAGGGATAATAAATTTCCATATTTAATTGAGACAAAGATTAAAATACATCATAATCAGAAACATAATCTTTAACAATCTTGATAAACCATGTGATTGCAATATAAAATATTTACCAGTTTGGTAACACTAAATTGTAAACCCCACAAAAGAATAAAATTAAAGGAAACATAAAATATAATGAGAATAAATAGATACATTATATTAAATTTAAATGGGATGATTATAAATATCATGGAATATAATTTTTTAATAACATAACATATATCTCATGGAAGGAAAATTGAGAAAAAAATACATTACCTATTTCATAACCTTTGAACCATAAACCCATTAAAAGAGATATCATAAAATGGATATGGGAATACCAATAATATTTTTAGAATAATCATAATATAATTTCATTTGTAGTATATACATCACATAGAATAAATAGATGGTGAATATAGCATGTGTCACTCAAATGTAAAAAGTCAGATGTAATTCTATTTCTTTGTTTGTAATGATTTTGATCATGACCCAATATAAAGATTATATTCAAATAAATAATTATTTATCTTAAATCCATGGATATTAGTTATATAACAAGTTAAAAGTTTAGTATATACTATACACAAAAAAATTGTTGTGAATTTCCACATACCTACCAGAAATAAAGCATAGATTAAAAATCCATTCCTGCAGATTTCATCATCCATTGTACATGATCCAAAATCCTTCATAATAAATATATTTTTATTATAAAACTATTGAGGAACCATTATAATATAAATTAGGGAATATAAAATTTAATTTTAACCTTTTTATCGGTTTATTAACAATTACATTTTATAATTATTTTTCAGGTAATAATAGGTTTTGTTTTATTTATGTTTTTATTTGATTTGATATTTTGTTGGTACTCTTACGATTATCACGGTTAAATTATCTCTGAAATTTTGAAAATTATTTGAATATCATATAAATTCATTATATAGGTATTTTTTTAGTGCATAAAATTTATAAATAGTTAATGAAATACTTAGTTCATTAAGATGGTAGACCATAAATACTCATTAACATAGTTTCCACATTCCCGATGGAAAGAATTAAATAAAGGTAAATAATATATTTCCATTATAGAATCCTTTTTATGTCATATATATCATATGTTTTCTTTTAACCCATTCCAATTACCTATTATTTAAATGTGAATAAATCACATTGCATCATGAGATGATAGTCCACCGTACACACGAAGGTCCTTATAGTATGCTCATATAAAATATACTAAGAAATAACATGTGCTATAATGATTAAATAATAATAATAATATCATAAATATTGTATAGTGATAATAAAATACTCAATATATCTTTCCTTAGGAGGTGGTGATTGAAAATGAATAACATCAGTCATGAGTTGGAAGTCTACCTTACACAAGATGGATGATTTCGTTAACCATATAATTGAAGAAAATAGGGATTTCAAATATTCAATTTATATAATAACATCTCAATATTTGTTAGATAATGAGGTTATTTTGTCAGAGTAGTTTAAAAATAATTTAAGGAGATGGAGGAAGAAATAAAATAAATTTCATGGTTAGAGGTGTTACCTCTTTTTGAGACAACTTCTTTTGGATTTCACCAAAAGGATTCAAATGATTGATTTCTGACCAAAATATGGATTCTAGGAATTTTAGGAGAATTAATTATGTTATTTTGGAAGGTTTTGGTTGAACCAAAGGGATTTTTATGTGTGAAAATGATATGAGAATGAGGTAACTTTTATAACTGACATGCAAGGTACACTAGTAAATTTTTAAAAAGTAAATGGTGTTCCCACAATTCACACATTCTTTAAGGCTCCAAAATTTAAAAGTTTAAATAATATAATATATATGTTCTAAATATTTATTGAAAATAAAATTTTTACATGTTTATGGTAATATTTGTCACATTTACTTTTAATTTATCCTCGGGAAAATACATTTTTACATTAACTGTGGTAATTATTTATTTATTGATTCAAATGTTCATTATAGTCAAAAATTAATTTGAAATGTTTTAGATAATAAATATATATTATTATGATTTTATAAAATTAATGAGTTCATAAAATTTCATTAACATATGAATCACATTTAAATTTAAAATTAATCCTATATATGTGATAATAATGTGGATTTACAATGATAAAATGTTCAAAAAATATAAAATATTTTATTTCGAAATTAAAAATGACGAATATTTTAAAGACCTAAATTGGATTAATATATATATATATAATTTCAACTAATTTTTTTTTCAAACTATTAGAATAAAAATTTTATATTTTTAAATGCTTTAAAAAATAATGAATGTTTATAAAAAAATTAGTACTTATCACTATTCATTACACAATTTAACTTCTCAAATATTTATAAGAAATTAAGAATTAGATAATTTTGAAAATATGATTTTAAAAATAAATTTTTTAACATAAATTTTCTAATAATGTCAAAAATTATTTTTAAAAATAATTTCAACAATGGAAACTAAAACATTTTTCAGAAAAATATAGTTCGTAATTGTAAAATTTTATTTATTCATATCTCTTGTATGATAATCACATAAGATAAATGTTAAAGATTTTATATAAAATATATTATATAAATTTCTTTAAAATTATTCCAAAAAATGTATTTTTTTTGTAAATTTATGAAGGAAAAACATGTTTGGGTTCATAAAAAATAGTTTTCAAGAATAATATTTTTTTTATTTTCAAATTGTTCTTACATTAATATTAATTAACTAGCCCCCAATAAAATAATTTAATAAAAATGCCTAGAAAATATATTTTTATAACTTAGTTAATCCTAATCACATCCTCTATTCCAAATGGGTTATAATTGTTCTATTAAATAATAATATTTTAATAATGTGTAACTTTTCATTTAAACTTAGTGTTGTATTTAAAATAAGCTAAACATAGTGTTCCATATAACCCAAGATAAACTCAATGTTCAATTTGTTGAAAAATATCGTGAATTTTAAATTTATTTGAAAGAAAAAATATTTCCCAAAATCACGAGGTGTATAAAACTATAATAAACAATTAAAAATTATCCTTTTTATTAATATTTAATCAATAAATAGTTTTTTTGTGTTGGTGAATATATAAATACCTATTATGTTTAAAGAATTATTAATACAATTTAAATCATTGATTACTTTGAAAAACATTTATAATTTATGTTTAATTAATCATTATTTATGCAAATGTTATAACATCATTCATGTATATTGTAACACTCCCTCAATAAAAAATATTTTATAAATAATTAATAAAAAAGAATATATCGTATTATTAATATAAAATTAAACATAAATATGAATAAAGATAAACATTAAATATTATTTATGTATTTAATTATAGTATATAAGTGTTTAATGATGAAGTTAGTGAAAAATTATTAAGAAAAATATAATAGTTATGTTGAAGAGTTGAGTCACCTCTTTGATTCCCTCTTAGAGATAAATTATTTGGCAATACTTATGAATCAGTTCTACACATTATGAGAGAAAATAAATAAGAGATGAATTGTGAACATCTATATAAATGAATACCAATTTAATGGTGTATTTAGACATGAGTACAAGTGGGGTATTTTTATAGGCCACTTTGAGTGGAATTTTTAGAAATGGCCATTCATTAATCATTATTAAAGGTGATTTCTCTGGAAACTATCTCAATAATGGAAAATTAATGATGATATGTTACTATTTTATTCTTGAACATATATAAATATATTATTTTTTATTTTTTATAAATTTATCTCTTATTTTTACCCTTTATCCTTAATTTAACATTAATTGGTTAACTCAATTTTTCCTCAATAACATATTTTTTTCCAAATAATAGAACTGAAAATATTATCAAAATTTATCATGATGTCAAAAAACAGAATATCAATTTTATTAAACTCAATTTCAAAAAATGATTTAAATTATTTAAAAATAATAATAAAATATAGTTTTTATAAAAATATCTATTTTACATTTATTTTTAAATTTATTCTATGTCAAAATCAAATACTAATGATTACATGAATACTGAATTCGTTATATTTAAATATATAATCACAAAATTTAATTAAAATATTTCAGTAAAAGTGATCGATTCAATTTATTATGATATAAATAATTAACATTTACCATAAAATCATTGCAAAAATGCATATTTTTAAAATTATTTTATTTTTTTCATTTTTCATAAAATTTATTGATTTATTTAAATATCACTGAATTTATTTAATTCATTTAAATTAAATAACATTATTTTATTCTTACTAATTTTAATAATTTTATGTTTTTAATAATTTAAAAAAAATGAAAACAATATAAAAATATAGATAATTTTAAATATTTTTAAAATATAATTTATTCAAGTAATAATTACATTTTTATTTCATCCCATCCTTTACACAAAATAGAACAATATTATTATATAAATTCATAAGGTTAAGATAATTAATATTTTTATTCATTCATATATAATATTCTACTTTGGATCTGAGTCTCATTTCCATGACCATTATCGTCCCCCAAAGTTGATTTCGTTGAATCCATTCTTGTACATGTTCAATATGGGTGTTGTTACAAGAAATTCATATTGATACACAATAATTTGAAAGATTAGACTACTGGGACACAGATATAATTCCTATTTTAGTTAATTTTATATGTTTTTTCTTTTTATACATAGTGGTAAATAATTTTTATACCCATTATAATGACAACTATATTTAAAATGGACAAATGATATGATTATTTTAATTTATAATCCCATATACTTTTTAATAATAATATTACATTGTCTATGAATTACTCTTATATATATTAATGTTATATGATAATATTTAACATATTCCTAATGACCATATATAACCTATGACCATATTTTCTCAACTATTCTATAATAAACCCCTAGAGTTCTTAAATATTTCCAAACACACTTACCTTAAATAACTGATCATATTCCATTAATTCTTTCTTGAGATGATTATCATAAAACAAAATCATTATATTCTCACTATAGTTATCATTTGTTTAATTTGGGTAATGGGTGATGATGAATATTCCAGTATTATTCTATTCTTTATGTACATATAGTTTTTTCCCATTTTAATTTCCATAATTATGTTTCATTTAATTTTTTTAATTATCAATTAATATAAATATAATACCGTAATGGACTTAATATATATTAATCACAGAAAAATATTTTTCGTAAAACTGTCTATGAAATAAATGAGTATCATGAAATAAAATTTTATACTAAAATACAATGTATGTCAAAATATATACCAGTTGATGGAGTTTCAAATACATGGATGTGTGAAACATTCTTCATCTATTATAGGGGTTTTATAACCTATAATATATATGGGAATCACAATTCATAAATATAATATCAAATTAAAGGATTAACTAAGACCATAATATATCATGTTGACCCCATGACCCTTTATTCATGAGTGTACTAATTACATGAACAAGTTTATGAACATTTCCTTATCATAATAAATAAACCAAGGGATTACCAAATCCATAACACATACTAATCTTGTCCTTGATGTTCCAATTCTAATCTAAACGATCAAGAAGTATTTAGAATTTTTCACTGACCTCCTAATATTTCATAGAAAACTATATTACTAAACTACAAAAATAAATAACATGGGAAAAAAAATTCATCATATTTCTCATGCTAATAAAAAACATATTCTCCAATTTTCGACTAATATTAAGTAAAACAAGAATACATTCCCTAGATTTTCCATATCTTGGACCCTTTTACTAACCATTTATGATCAAATATACTCTTAAAAAAATATACGTGGTAATAGGATTCTGAATTCCTATGTTGGACCTGTCCCATGCCATTTACATGATACCATGGAAGTACATAACATTGTGTATACTCTAGTATTATCACCCAAACCCAGTGTGTAGTCCTATTTAGATAAATAATTAAAAAATTCAAAAATACCTCATTTATTTACACAAACTGAATAAATAATAAAAAAATATGGAGTTTTTCAAAAAATTGACATGATAGGTAATGTTTAAGATACATTCTATACACATGAAAAAAGTATTGAAAATATCTTATGAAGGAATGTTCTAAACCATATAGTCACCCTCAAGGCATGGAAAACAACCCTACAATATGGTAAATATTGTTACCTTAGAAAATTTTTCAAACACACACATCTATAATGGTGGAATCGGCATGTATCACCATGATAACCATGCATAAAGGACACAGTTTTGCAATAGAATAAGAGGCATCGATCCCATCTGCCTAATGAAGTTTCCAATTAGGATCTACGTATCACTGAGAGGGGGAGAGGTTGATTCAATGATGTCATTTTCTATTTATGTTTCCTTCTTTTGGAAATAACCTTCGTCTCCTTTTAAAGAGTTTCTTCTCCATTCTATACACAAAACCACAAGGACACAAGATTTACAATTTTTACTACTCAACAGGAGTAGCTATGTCCTTTGTTTGGGTAAAAAATAATCTAGTACCACACAATCAACTAGAAAACAATCCTTTTGTGTGTAATACAATGTGTAGGATATAACATTACACTCATGTATAACTTGGAAAACAATCCACAATTGTGTGTTCACCCTCTTAACACAAATAGGGAATTACAATATTTCAGTGCTTCTTTATAATTGAGCAGGTGTATTCGTTGAAGTACAAATATTAACTTTCATACCTAGAAGCCAGTAAGAACTATCTTATGCACAACCAAATACATGTGAAGACCCCAAATATTTTGGACACCCTTTTAGGTGTCTGGTGCACAAATTCAATGCCAGGCGTGAAAGGTTTGTCTTTTTCCAAGAAACACATCTTGCGCATAACTTCAATCTTGCACGCAACTCTCTTATTGCAAAAACATCTCCTTCTTGCGTGCAACTATATTTCATTCACTCACTCTCATTTTCTAAAAAATTTTATATGCCTCAAAGATAAGTATTTATCTAAGTGTCGAGCATCAATGATGTGAGGAGTTCACCTCTTATTTATAGAACTCTTTGACCCCTGTGTACAAAAACCCCGATTTGTCATGCAAGATCCTTATGCTTCGCACAAAACCCTATTTGACGTCACCTCAGGCGCGTAAGTCTCTTCGGCGCAAACCTTATATTTCATGAACTTTGTCAAATATTTTATGCACTTTATGACTTTACCATTTTTTGATGTTTAGACCTCAAATCACGCCTTGCGCACAAAACCCCATTATATGTCTCTTTTGGCGAGAAAATCTCTTTCGCCGCAACCACAACTTTCATTCACTTTCAACATCTTTCACTCATTTACTTCATTTTCCATTTTATGAAGTTCAGACCACAAAGTATGCATAGAATGAAAAACCCCATTTTACGTTGCCTTTGGCGTGCAAGTTTCTTTCACACAAACCTCCTCTTTCGCGCCAATTCTTCAATCTTTCGCACAACCTTGTATTTCACACCAATTATCCAATATTTAGTAAAACCACATGACTTTTCTATTTTTAAATATTCTACTCCTGAAAAATGCCTTGCATGCATGTTTCAAATCCACCATAGATCTTGCATGCAACTTCCTTTCCCAAAATCATGTGTCTTCATCTCCTGATTTTCCGGCCCTAAAATTTAGCAAACACTATAAAACAGCGACACCATAAATCATTCTTTTATGTTACCTACGGATTTTCCGTTCCTTTGTCATTTTTCTATTCACTTAATCCCATAATCATTATTCATATTTCATCAAGAAATCCACTATCGCGTTATGTATCTTATGATCAAATGACTTTAGCATTATCAGTTTCTCAATGGCTAGTACTAAAACATCTTTTTATTCCCGCTACATCTTTCCAACCAATCAAAACTATATATGACTGGCATCATCGTTTCTCCCCCTATCTTTCATAGGGATTTCATCAAACGTTCTAATGACTTATGATAATTATAAACTACAAATCAACAAATCATTTTCTGGTTTTCAAGGCATTTAAAAAGTGAATTGATTTAACTTATTTGACAACAAAAAACAACACTATTTAACAGAAAACTCTTCTTACATCTTTATCCATCCAACTTGGTCCCAACAATATCCCCATTTGGATTTCTTTGTCAACAAAGATTCATAATTCATTGAACATTGTAACCTTAAAAAATGGATTTCTTATCAACAATTCGAAGCCTATGTGAGAAAAATCATTGTAAGAAAAAATAATTATTGATAGGCAACCATGTTGTCCAAAAGTAGTGACTATGAAATCTCACGATCATATCTTTTCAGCCTTCTTTAGAACATCTTTGAACCTTCTACTTCCACATTATTCACTTCTTCATCTTTCCTAGAAAACAACATTTCTCCCTACAACAACTCCAACAAATAGATAGAATAGTTCACACACATACATGCTAGATTCACAACTTACCCACAACTCCCCCTTTATGCATTCTTCCATAAGGATAGATTTATGAAACAATTCTATCCCTAAAAAAACTAACCAACGGAATGGTGAGAGCGGGGACAGAAACACATACCTTATATTGTATGAGAAGGAGGTTAGACACCAATGTTCAACATCAATTTTTCAAATGGTCCTTTCGGCAATGGTTTTGTGAATATATCAGCAACTTGTTCAGATGTAGGAACATACTCCAACATTAATTCATTCTTATCCACCTACTACTTGATGAAGTGTTACTTTATATCAATGTGTTTTGAACGAGAATGTTGTACCATATTTCTTGTAAGATTGATTTCACTTTGATTATCACTACCCAAGAGCAATGATAACTTTAATTCCACAATTAGATCTTCCAACTGAGTCTTCATCCATATTATTTGAGTTGGATCTTGAGTAGCAACAACATACTCAGCTTCAGCTGTGCTAAGAGTTACTGAATTATGTTTCTTGGTATGCCAACTAACACAACTTTTACCTAGAAAGAAAAAAAACACCATTTTTGGATCTTCTATCATCAACATTTCCTACCCAATCAGCATCAGAATACCCTAATTGATCAATATTTCTAGAGCCATCAAACCTGATTCCAAAATTTTTTGTGCCTTTGATATATCTAAGAATTTGTTTTCCATCAATCAGATGTGATTCTTTTGGATCACTCTGAAATCTTCCACATAAAGTTACAACATAGTAGATGTCAGGTATTGAGGCAGTCAAAGTCAATAGACTTCCAATTATCTTTCAAAACTCTTTCTAATAAACATACTTTCTTTATCTATCGTTTAACAACTTGGTTCACAGAGAAATAAGTATGGACACTGGTTTTGAATTTTCCATGCCAAACTTCTTCAAATGTTAATTAGCATACTTTTCTTGAGATAGAAAGTCATGATTCTTTTTTCAATAAGATTTGTAGCCCATGAAATTATTTCATTTCAACCAGCATGGAAATATCAAATAACTTCTTTATCTCCTCAGAAAATCTTTCACATAATATTTCATCAATCCTAGTAATGATAATGTCATCAACATAAACAATAATGATCAGTGAAAACTCCTGACACTCTTTGATGTAAATATTTCTATCAACTCTACCTTTCTTAAAACTCATCTTCTTCAAGAAAGTATAAAATTTAGAACTATACCCATGGATCCTTTTTTAGCCCATACAAATACTTCTTCAAACTGCACACACAACTTTCATCCTTTCAAATAACAAATCCCCAAGGTTGATCAATGTAAACTTCCTTATCAAGGTTACCATTCAAGAATACAGATTTTAGATCTATTTCAAAAAATATTTAACCTAGTTTCGCAGTAATAGAAATAAAGATTTTTATTGCTTATAATCATTCAAATGGACAAAAAATTTCATCAAAATAAATGCCTTCAATTTGTGAATACCCTTTTCAATACAATCATTCTTTGTTTCTTATCACTTTACCTTCTGTATTCATCTTGTTCCAGAAAACCCAATTTATTCCAATAATGATCTTGTTTTCCGGCATGGGTACAAGTTCCCAATCATCATTCTTATCTATCGGATCAAGCTCATCATTCATAGCATGAACAATTTATGGATACTCAAATGCTTCACTTACATCATTTGGTCCAACTTTAGAATAAAGATTAGTATCTGATATAGCATTCATTGTTCTTCTTGTTTGAACCCTCTGATGTTTATCTCCAATAATATTTTGATTCTCCATTTTTTCCCTTAGCATAGGATGAGTTGTTTGGTCATTATCCTCATTACTAGAGATTTCTGAGTCGGATTCCTCTTCTTGAGTAGGATTAACATAGTTGGCAGCATTATCAGAATTGTTAAAAAAATCGTCCCTATCCTGCTCAACATCCACATCAACATATGACTACTTTTATTTCAAAACATTTTCAACAACTTTTTCATATGAATAATAAATAATTCTTCTTGTTTCTTTGTTGAGGAATCTATATCCTCCTTCTTCTGAATCATAGATAAGAAACATTCCATCATCTTCTATTTGATCAAACATTCCAAGGATTCCACCTTTCATCATTATAATGCATGGACTCCCAAAAACTCTCAAGTGTTTTAGACAAGGATTTTCTTCATAGAACATTTCATATGGACTCATATCTCATTTTTTCCTATAGAAACATCGGTTCTGATTATACACAGCAATGCTCATAGCTTCCCACCAATAATAACGAGAATGACTATGTTCAAGTAACATAGTTCTCCCCATTTCCACCAAACATTGATTCTTTCTTTCAACAACCCCATTTTATAGAGATGTGCATGATGAACTGAACTCATGCCAAATTCCATGTTTTTTGAGGTAACATTCAAACTCTCCATTTTATACTCTCCACCATTATCAGTTCTCAAATTATTCACAGACTAAAAATTGTATTTTTTAATTTAATTTTCAAAGTAGCCACTTTGGGGAAAAGCAGTAACCACAAAAATCATGCAGGATATCGAAATAAAAGTTCAGACCAAATTTCAAATTAAAAAAGGACACCCAAACCGAGGAGGCCTTGTGCCAAGGGCCACCCGCAACAACCAGAGTCTTATTCACTGAATACTCACATTCCTTCTCTGATTTCTTCATGAAACTCTTAAACATTTTCCATGCATATGAATTGTGTCTCATATACATAAAACAATAATTCAAGTAAAGTCATCAATGAATGTAATGAAGTAATTATTTCCATTTTTAGGTTTCATTCTCATTGGTCCACAAATATTAGTGTGTATGAGTTCCAAGGGTCTTTTTGAGGGAATTTCAACTCTATTATGAATAGATTTTTTAATCTTCCCTTTCTCACAAATAGTTCAACACCAATCCCTTATTCTTGATAAATTAGGCATATCTCGGACACATTATCTCTTCAATAAATGAAACATATTTCTCGGACACATATGTCCTACCATTTTATGCCATAACTAATTTTCATCTGCCATACCCATGTAACAAGTGTTCTGCACTTCAAAAACTTGGAACAAATCCCCTCTTGTACGTTGGCCTCTTTTAATTATATTTACACCATTTTAACTTTTCACAAAAAATCCATATTTTATGAAGATAACTTTGTTGCCCTCATCACAAAGTTGTGAAACACTATGCAGGTTATGTTTCATCTCGTCGACATATAGCGTTTTCTCGAATTTCATCTTTTATTTTCCAAAGATGGCTGATCCAACACCTTTGATCCTTAGAGTTTCATCATTTTAAAATGACACTATTCATTCATTGAAGTAATTTACATTCTTTAGCAGGTTGAAGACTCATATAAGGTGAGAGGATCACCCACTATAAAGATTCCATGGATGTTCTCCTTTTTTAGCTTTCAAAGAAGTTTTTAAAATTAGGGAATTTTGTTCTTCCTTTTCCTCCACTTTCTGTTGTGATTCCTCCAATTTTGTTGCCAAGTTAATGTGTTCTGGCTAGAAAACCATGCACTCATTCTTTTCGGACTTATCAGAACTGTAGCTTTTATCTTTTAAAATCTCTGTCATTTGAGAATTATTAAGAAACATTTGTTTCTCTCGTAACACACTAAGGTAGCCCTTGGCAATATTTCCAGGTCGATCATATCTTTCAGAAATAGTTTTCAGTAGTTGGAACATATTCTCAACTTTCACACCAATCTTCTCAGATATCTTATATAATTTATTTTGAAACATTGTATTTTGAAAGGATTGACTCCCCCTCAATCCTTGTCTTTCAAAACCTGGGGAATATTTTTAATGTTTTTGGTTGAACCAACACACATTTTCCATGTGTCTGAATCCACCACAATACCAGCATTAACCATAAGAAAAAAATTTTGCCTCTAAAACATTTTTACTGACTAAATTGTGAACATACTTCTCAAAAACCTTCTTAATAGATCTATTCTGACCATCAACCATCATGTTTTCATTTGTAACTCCCTCCCTCATTATTAATAAATGTATTAGAAGTCTTTCTCGACTAATGATTTTTATGCACATTTGTTTTTTTAGCATTGCTGAATTTGGACACATACATGGTCTTTCCATCCTTGTTCTTATCAGAACCAATTCCATCTTTAATTTAAACCTTTGAAGGTAACTTATGTGGATCCCTATTTAGTTCATTTATATTGGAAGATTCACCAACTTCTGAGATTGATTTTTTGAAACCAATATTTATTTCTTTAGCATTATAATTTTTCTGTTGGACAAGTTCCAACTCTTCTTCTTTTGCCTTCAACTTTAATTCAAGATGACCATTACGATTCTTTTCATTCTTAAGATAATTCTTCATATCATCAATCTCCTTTCCCAAATTGATTTTATCATCAAGAAAAATTCAATCATTGTTAAATGTGGAATTTTTATTTATCAACTTCTTGTTTTCCTTCTCAAGTATTCTGATATTTCTCCAACATTCTTTCAACTATTTTTTTAGATATTGTTTAAGTTGAGTTTCTTATTCTCCAGTTATACTGCTCTCATAATCATCATTATTCACTATTTCAAAAAGGTATTCTCTCTAGATTTCTCAACAAAAAATTTTTCAGATTCAATCTCACTATCAACATCTTCTTCACTTTTGGAAAATAAGATTCTTCTTTTCAATTTGAAGAACTATTTATCCTTTCATCTACCAGAATATTTATCTTTTCCACCATGTTTCTTCCACAACCTTATTGGTCTTCTTTCTTCTTCATCACTGTCTTTATCTTACCCTTTTTGAGGAGAATTTTTCATAAAGTGGCCAACAACTCCACATTCAAAACATTTCAAAGGGAGTTTTCCTTTATATTTCCCTATGCCTCTTTTCATATTTTTAGAGAACAAGGAGAGTATTTAATCAAAATTTTGACATACCTCGTTTTGATAGTCAGATTCACCCACTTTATATTTAATAAGAATTTTATGTTCCTTATCTTTCTTTACATCCTTGAAATACATTTCTCTATCACTTTTTCATTTCTCTTCACATAATTCTCCCTTCTCATTTCATATATTATGAGAGTACAATAAAAGTCATCTAGAGATAATGATTCAAGGTCTCTATCTTCCAGTTATGAAACATTAACATCAAATTTTCCAGAAGTAATTCTCAATATCTTCTCAAGAACTATAGAATCTTCTAACATTTCACCAAGAAATATTATTGTACTCACAATATCATTTAACCTGGTAATGAAGTCCCCAAATAATTCAGACTCTCCTATTTTCAAGTATTCACACATCAGCGTCTAGATTTGTAGTTTAATGTTCTTCACTTTGGTATTTCCTTCATAGATGTTCCTCAACTTATCCCAGATTCCTTTAGCTATAGCCACATATTGTCACTCTTAAAAACATACTCTTAGAAAGATATGAGAGTAATGAATTTTTATCACTTCCATAATTCTCAAGATTCATTATATCAACAGGTGTAAGAGGAACCCTACCACGAATAATAGAAAATACATTAGTTGTAGTTTCAAGAACTTCATATCCAAGAGACATAAGATAAGGCATCATTATGTCCTTCTAGCTGTGATAGTTCTTTCCATAAAAAATAAGAATCCCCTTACTGTTCACACAATTTAGATTCTCTATCCCAACATCTCTTTAAACACTTCAACATAGAAGAAACAAAGGGAACCTCCCCCTCATACCAATTGAAGTTCCCAATCAGGATCTAAGTATCACTGAGAGGGGGAGGGGTGAATCAGTGATGTCTTTTTCATTTTATGTTTCCTTATTTTTGAAAAAAACTTCACCTCTTGTTATAGAGTTTCTTCTCTGCAGAACACACCCAACCACATGAACATAAGGTTTACAAGGTTCACTACTCGACAAGAGTAGCTACGTCCTTGGTATGGTACGGAAATAATCCATCACCACACAATCCACTAGAAAACAATCCTTTCATGTGGAATACAATGAGTAGGATATACCCTTACACTCCTGTAGCACTTGGAAAACAATCCGCAAGTGTGTATTCACCATCTTAGCACAAATAGGGAATTACAGTATTTCAGTGCTTCTTTACAATTGAGAAGGTGTATTGTTTGAACTAAAAATCATCACATTCTTACCTAGAAGCCAGTAATAACTATCTTACACCCATCTGAATACGTATGAAGACCCCAAATATTACGCGCACCCTTTTAGGTGTCTTGCACGCAACTTTTATGACATGTACTCAAGATCTGACATTTGTCGTGAAAAAATCTTGCTGACAACTTCAACCTTGCACGTAACTCTCTTCTTGCGTGCAACACTATATCTTTCATGCACTCCCCTTTTCTTAATACTTTTATGCACCTAAAAGCTTGGGATTTTTCTATGTGTCGAGAATCAATGAAGCGAAGGGTTCACCTCTTATTTATATACCTCTTTGACCCCTGCGTGCAAAAAACCCAGTCTATCGCGTAGGATCCTGACACGTCGCAAAAAACCCCATTTGACATTGCCTTAGGCACGTAAGTCTCTTCCTTGACAACCTTATCTTTCGCTCACTTTGTCGATTCTTTCATTCACTTCATCCCTTTACCATTTTTCGAAGTTTTGACCTCAAATCAAGCCTCACATGCAAAACACTATTATACGTCGCCTTGGGCGTGTAAGTCCCCTTCGCGCCAACCTCATCTTTCATGCAGTTTTGAAATCTTATACGCACATCCATCATTTCCTATTTTATGAAGTTCCGACCGAAAATTATTCATAGTGTGAAAAACCCCATTTTATTCCCCCTTTGGTGTGCAAGTTTCTTTCACGCCAACCTCCTCTTTTGAGCCAATTCTTCAATATTTCGCAAAAGCTTCTATTTCATTCCAATTATCTAATATTTCACTCAACCTCATGAATTTTACATTTTTTAATGTTCTGATCCTAAAACATTCCTTACACGCATGTTTCCAAACCACCATAGATCTTGCACGCAACTTCCTTCACCAAAATCACGTTTCTTCATCTCCCGATTTTCAGGCTCTAAAATTTGGCAAACACAAGAAAACAACAAAAACATAAAATGTTCTTTTATGTTGCCTCCTGTTTGTCTGTTCCTTTTTCATTGTTCTCTTCACTGTATCCCATAACCAATATTCAGCCTACATCACGAAATCCACTATCGTGATCTGTATCTTATGATTGAAAGACTTTAGCATCTTCAGTTTCCCAATGGAATGTACTAAAACTTACCTTTATTCTAGCTGCATCACTCTAACCAATCAAAACTAAAAATGACTTTCATCTTAGTTTCTACTGCTTTCTTTCATAAGATTTGAATCACTAGTTCTATTGATTTATGATAATTGTAAAATACAAATAAGCAAAGCATCATCTGGTTTTCAAGGCCTTTACAAAGTGAATTGATTTATCTTTTTGACAACAAATAATAACACTCTATAATAGAAAACTCTTCTTACTTATTTTTCCATCCTACTTGGCCCCAACACCTAACCTAGAGGTGGTGGATTCCTTATTATTGGGTCTTTTAATTTAGTCCTTTCATATTACTAAGGGAAACCAACCCTTTATTTATGACTAATGACCCTTTGTTTGTTTTCATTCTAGTTCAGATGACATGATCTATACCGTGGACAAGTAGTTATATCAAGTGTGTCTAGGGTCATCATAATAAGTCCATACATAACACGTGATATTATGATATAATTCATCTATCATACAATATTAAGTTGGAAAGACGGTGCCAATAATCAGAGCCCACATCGGTCCTGGTTCATTAGAAATTGGGGGGGGGGGGGTTAAAAACATGGTTTCTCCCCTCTAAAACCATGTGGTAGTGAATTTGGCTACATAATCCAATTTATTTAGTTTTGGGATCATAATGGTGTTAGGTGGTTATGGTTCACTAATCCATCCAATATTTAATCAGTGATTCATTCCTCTCATCCAAAACATGCACAAATAAATTTTTTTTATAGAATTTTAAAAAAGATATATTCATGAAAGTTGATGAAATGAAAATTATTTAGGAATTACAATTTCAATTTAATTCACATGAAAAAATGGGGGTATTATAAAAAAAGACAACCACATAGTTATTCACCCATTTATCATGGATTGAGTATTCAAAATGGGTTTGTTAATTTTTTCTTCATTATTCATTCTAAATCTAATATTTGGATTCATTACTCTTAGAATAAAAAATATAATATATCAATTCCACTGGGGGTTTTTCCTATTATATTTTATTTTCCATGATTACAATGAATTAGATGACACTATTTGGTTTTGAATTTAATTTTTAAATTTTTTTAAAATACACGAAATTTTCAGAGTCTAATGCCTATAACATAAAAAACACCTCATCAATGTTAATTACCCCACCCCATGTAAAAATGTATTGACATATTTTCAACTAAATTATTAATTTTAAAATATTCATTCTTGCGTGGTCATAAATAAAAAATTAATTACAATATCATTATTAATTTTCCCCTAAAATATATCTAATTTAAAATTTCAATAAAACTTTTACCAATGGTAAACACCACATTCTAAGATAAACTAAATAGGTGGAAATATATTTTATAAGTCATTTTATAATGTGAGATTACAATTTTTAATTTTTAAAAGGTTGATATGCTAAAGATAATGAATTAACTATGTCATGCGTAATGAAACTATAGGGGCACTACATTCTACCATATAATATTTCTATATTTGAAAATAAAATACATGGTAATAGTAAATAATGATTTACATAATCCAACTTCATATGAATGGATGACATGTATTTCTATCACTCTCTTTTATTTATTTAGTTAAAAAATATAAATATTCTTGAGTGTGAAATGAAATCCAAGAGAAACATAATATTTTATTCACATTCTTTTGTACATACCTTTATAAAAATAACATTTTAATACAATAGGCAATTCACATAATATTTTCCAAGTAAATTCTTTAATGGATACACAATGTTTCATTATATTTATCTATTATAGGTGTTCTCAGTAATTAATTCTCCCATCCATAAGTCATCTATATTAAAAAATTAAGAGAACAATTAAACCATCATCTTGTACATTTAAGTGGTTTATGAAATAAAGTATTCACTCCCAAGGAATTATGCTCCCCACATTTATAATCAAGGATTTATAAAATAGTTATTTGTAGTGAATTTTTTAATTTTAAACAATACATTTATGGGAATAAATAATTACACTGCACAATTATGTTAATGGATTTAGAAATATATTACCCAATATTTTTGATTTTTTTTTCAATGTATGATAAAAAAGTAGAAATATCTTACCATCAACTCAAAACATACTCCACCAAAGAAGATAAAACTAATGGTTCATCATCACTCATTCCCCCATGGATCCTATTAGAAATATATGATATTACACAATTCCAATAAAACTATATTTCAATTGGACATCATCTCTTTGGTGAAAATTTATTACCCAATATAAATAGGGTGGTGTTGAACCCTTAAAAATACCACAATATTTTTTTCCGTAGAATATAGGTAGAAATATGCTCGAACTCATGTTACCATAACAAAAATATATAGATCCAAAACAATCACATTAAATCTAAGGATAATAAATACCATATAAAATTAAATTATTAATCACATATAGGTATAATACCATGAGCCAATGTGATGACCCCAATTAATTTGTCTATTGAATATATTCCATTATAAATAAAATGTGGATATAATTTCCCAATATCAACTAAGATTAAAAGGATTATTCTTTATAAGCCTATAAATTCCCTTAATTAAACTGATCAATTAAACTATATCACCCCCTATATTGAATGATCAAATTCCAAAATAAATCATGGGAATATTACAAAAATAACATCATGGATTGAAACCTATTTTAATAAATTATAATTGATTTATTTTACACATATCTATATATAATTTATTAATAATTTAAATCTGTTGAGAACAACCAGTAATTGAAAACCATTCTTTAATATCATAGAGGATTGAAACCCTAACTAGGACATCATAATAGTTAGAAAAAAAGAAATCTCTTAAAAATAATTTTCTTAAAGGACATTATGTATTTATTGTCTACCAATTATTGGATAGGACATTCCATAAATAATTTTTCTTGCACCACCATACAAAAATATGCGATCAGCCCATATATTGTATGCTTACCTATTTGAAAAATTAATTTATTATACATTTGAAAGATCATATTCAGACACACAATTATAGAAAATGGAATTCCAAGTAAAATAACCTTATCCTTGAGAATATAAATGTTTTTCATGAAATAAAAACATATCAAGAGTAATATTGTTATGGTGGAGGACCAATAACGTAAATTACATGGGAGTACTTTCCATTTTTTTAGAGACTTCACACACTATTAATTGAGGGAGTAATTACTCTCCGTGTGAAGAATTCACAACCCTATCATTATAGATGTACAAAGTCTTCTCATATTGGAATAAAACTAGTCATTGTGGGATTACTAACTAAACTGGTTTTGGAATTTCCCCCCAATCATTAGGGGAGAACCAACCCTATTGATTGATGATCAATACCCATATCATCAGGGGAGTACCAACATTATAGTTAATCCCCCATTCCACATTCCTTGGGGGAATATCTACTAAGTAGATATAAATCATTCATCACTACAATAGGAGGTGACCCAATACTTTCAATTATATAGTGGACCCATATCCATGTGACGTTGCATCTATAAAAGGAGTACAAAACCATGTTCCTTATATGATAACTCCCATAACCAAAAACATTATTGAAAACAAGAGATATTTTAAGAGGATTATATAGGAAATTGTTCTCTATTAATCTAAGGAATGGTCTACTATTAAAACTAATACAAAGATTAGTATTTTCAGTTTTTACTTTTTTAGTGTATGGTCTATATATCACCACTTGATAATGAACATGTACTTGATAATATGCATCCTCATTATAGAGTTACATCACAATTTGTATCTTGTCATGTTTCAAAAATAATGATGCACTTAACTCTATATGAATTTTTTACAAACATAATAGTTTTTTTGAATAGTACTTTTATTACTATTTTCTATCAATATGTTGTCAACATTTTTATATAGGATTTTTTAGTAGTCAAATCCTTTATATGGGATCTATTTTAAAAAAAACATGAATGGAACAAAATTTGTTTTAATATTTACCAAGACCAAGACCCCTTAAAAACCTATAATGAGAAAAAAATTATCTTTATTTTAAATATTTTCACCAATTAAATATTTTTATTTCATAATAATCTCACATAGCCCATAGATCCATTTTTTAGTGACTTTGAAGACTAATTACATTAGGAACATATTACTAAATAATTTTTTAATTTATCCATAATCAAACCCCTCTAGAATACCTTATAGTATTTACACAAGTTAAATATATCTTTGAAACATTGTTAAAGTAAAACATAAGAAAAGGGTGAGACTAAACAGCCAATAAGGGGAAATATATCAGCATGTCATTAAGAGATAGTTCATAATTGAATATAAATTATGAGTGGGGGAGAGCATTAATATTAAAGGACCATTGAACAATATGAGTTGTATATAATTGATTATGGAAGGAATTTCAATACCAAATGATCATATATATTACATGAAAAAAGTTTAAGGAATCATGAGTTATTAAGGACGAGTAAATGGTAATAACCATAGGCATATATAAATATTAAATTTCATTGAATCCAAGTATTATAAATAAATATGGCACAAATAAAATCAAAGAAATTATTTTTAATATTTACTTCCACATCACATTCACCCAAAAACTACTTAAAAAAGATTATCTCATCTTTTTAACAAAAGAATATTGTGAATAAAGCTTCCCACATCTCATTAACAAAGCAATCCAAATAGAAATTATTCTGTTTTCATAAATAAAATATCAAATTATACTATTTGTCATAAAAAATCCAATTTTTATTGAATGAAATTATAAATTAAATCATGAAATACAGAAAACATAATCAACCATCATAATCACATGATTATTGACAATATAGGGTGAATCATGAAAATAAATTCATTAGAGATAGAATAATTGAAAATAATAAAATAATAAAATGTTATTTTTGAAAAATTTGTTTTCATTATTATAAATGACATAAGTACCGATATCATTTCAAATGTACTATTTTTTTATAAAAAATTGAAAAGTAAAGAAATCATGGTAATGAATTTAGATCAGAAAATATTTTCCCCCAGGAATAAAGAGAGATATTAATTTAAAATAGGAAATTTAGTGAATTTAAGGGGAAAAATAACGAAGAAAATTTATAACTCAAAATAAGGATTTTGAGTTACTTAGCCTCTTATTACATTAGTAATTTTTGAATTAAAAGTCATTGGAAGGATTAAAATAATGTGGTTCAATAAATCCGATTCATTAAATTATCTATTATAATAAAATAAATTATAAGGATGATATATTCCATATAAATAAAAAATTGGAGTATAAATATAAAAAATGACTCAATAAATTGAAATTGAGTTACAAAAACCTTTGTATTTTTTTATCATTCAAATCGAGGACTCATTAATGGTAGACTAAAGATAGATTTTTATATCCATTAGTTTAAATCATAAGTATTATAAAATTAATTTCATGGAAAATATAAACAATCAAAATAATAAATTACTGTTAAATATAATTATTATGAATATAAATAAAAATTTAGCGGAAAAACACTTATTGATTAAGAAATGGTATAATAGAAAACACTTGAAATATTGTGGGATTTTAGCTAGATTTAAAATATAAATATTCATGATAATTAATGATATTATATATCTTATAAGCAGTATAACCACCATTTAATTTAAATTAACCAAATAAAAGAAAATGTGTATTTATGAATCAAAATTATGAGATGAAACTCTTACCAAATTTTTGAGTTGTTATATGAATGTTCTTGACATCATTGGAGACCTAGTATTATTTTAGTCAACTCATTGGATGTGAAGTCCATAGGATAAAATATAGAGATAAGGGGATAAATTATGAAAAAATGATATCTATGAGATTTAGTTTTCGAAGAGGTTTGAGGGGAAATTCAATGGGAAAGGTAGACATAGAGGGGAGGAAGTGATCTCCTTTTATAAATTAAGAAAAGGGTTCTTTTGGGAATAACCACTTCACTTCAAGGATATCATTACTATATTACTTTTTTTAATGACTCCAAAATTTCATAAATATCTATTTTTTAGGCAGTATTGGGTCTAGAAAGAATCAAAAAGAATTGTCAAGATTGTTTCATTCATTATTCAACTCCGTTAACAATTGTTTTTATGTTTTATGATTTTGATTTTTACAATGGTAAATTTTTTTTAACTATATCATTTATATTCTATTCAAAAAATATATTTTAACACCAATAACATAAAAATAAAATTTTTAACATAAACATATTCTCCATTTTAGTAATTCAATTTATAAATATGAATAAATCGACATTTAAATTATAATATATAATTTATAATATAACAATTTTTGTTGAAAATTAAAATTGAACAATTATGTGGACATATTTGTATCTAGAATTTCTTACCAATTGAATCGGTATTAATATATTTTTATATATGATTAAACATCACATTACATTCATATTTTAAATTAGATTAATTTTATATATTATATAAAATTACATGATATTAATAAAACAATTTATTTTATGAATAATCTTATACCATTTTCATGTAAATTAACATTACTATTACTAATGTCATATTTATGCATAAAAATTGACTCAAAACTTGTAACTAATAGTGAGATTTTTAGGTATAGTTTAAATACATTTTTAGAAGTAATTTCTAAATGTGACAAAGACTAATTTCATTACAAGTGCGTAAAAACATTTCTTTAATTTTAAATATTAAATGTGTTTAAAAATGTTAAACTCTTGTTTTACAAATTTAAAATAGTATTTTTAAATAATTTATATCAAATAAGATATATATATATTGTATACAAAAATGGTTTCAAAAAACATTAAGTCATTATTTCTTTATTAATGTGACATTTTTAGAAAAATATATATTTTTACTATACACATATAATTAATTAGTTCCTAAGATTCTCAGAAATTTTTATTTAATTAATATTAAAATTATAAATCCAAAAAATAATTTTATTTTGACCAATTAAAATTATTGAATTTTTTATTTTCAATTTTAAATAAAATAATAAAATCCAATGAGAAACTGTTAAATTATGAAAATATAATTTTTATAATACTACTTATTCTTATTCGTGATTTCTATATAACACAAAAATGCTATAATTAATAAATAAAAATTATATTTTGTTGAAAACATTATTTTACAAAAATATGATTAGTTTTCTTCAATAAAAAATAAATCATAAAAATATATGAGTCATTAACCACAATAATGGATTATGTAAATTTGTATAAACTATCACATGAATATATATATATTTAAAATATATTACTTCTATTAATTCATTCTAAATAAAATATTATGTTTTAATGGTATAAACATACAAAATTTTCATTTCACTTTAATGTTACTGTAGAGTATTCTATTGAATATATTTGACTTAATAAGAGAGATAAATATATTAATATCTTGGGTCGATACATTAACCTCAACATAAATAACTTGTGTCCTCATAATTTTAATTCTAATATGACTGGAGTAATTTTTATACTGATATATTCATTAAATATAACCAAGTAGTTTATTATGTGTTGTTTTAGGATATGAAGTGGGATTTCCCAATATAAAGTTTCACATGAACCATTATTAAAAATTATTTTCCATTCCTAATCGAATCCAAATAAGAGAAGAAAATATTGTTATACAAGGTGGGACATCAACAAACCTTAAATAAGATCATTCTACTAATTATATAATAATGATAACACCAAATATATTTTATTATTATTCCATATCTAATAGTTTAAAACAAAAAATACAAAAAATGATTGAAAAAAAGAGTAAAATATTAATTTTTACATTAATTTAAGTAATTGAGTAGTTTTTACTTTTTTGGAAGATCTATGTGATGGTTGGTGTTGGTTGTACAAATTAACTGTTGTATTGTTTTAGTGTGTATCCTAGTGCCCAAATTCCGCACATATAAAACCCTGAATCATTAGTGTATACTTGAAAACCATAGTGAAATTTTATAAAAATATTCCATGAATTATTATACAATCATGTTAGTTAAAAATTATTTTTGTCCATGTTATATCACTCTTTGTTTAACATGTGTCATTTTTTGTGAAAATTATATCACACATGGTTAAACCTATATCAATTTTTAATATTTAATGAACATTATGTTGGGATATATTATACATCTCAATCTATAACCTCAATGTAACTAGAAATCAATTCTTTATTATGGTTCATAAAGAGTACATGGTTTACTAAACCAAATTACCTAAGAGTGTCTATAATGTTGTGAATTATTATGCCCCCTCATATTGAATTAGAATGATGAACAACTAATTTCCCAACCAGTACATTTGGTAGTGATAACCCCTTAGCGTATATTTTCCATAGTCTTAACAACATTGAAGTGTCAATACATGGATGTATTTTCCATTACTATAACATATTCAAAACTTTAAAAAAATCTCAATACATTGTCCTATATATAGTCTTATCTATCATGATAATCCATTAGGTTTCACCCAATTCTCTTAGATTCTATCCCCAGGAATAACTATACTAATACTATAAAATAATAAAACACTATTTTGACACTAACTATTTTGATTCAAGATAAAAATATAATTATTTTATATCTTTTCTATAATATAATCATTTAAAATCACAATAATCAATCATAACATGGTGAACCATTTTGGTCATTTTCTACTAAGACCATTTATATATGAATCATATTTATAAAACATGTGATCACTTCTTCATTATCAGACATCTGTATATTCTCTTATATACATTATATAAGTAAAACTTATCTTTATAACCAAGGAAATGGAAAAAATAGGGTAAGGGTAAGGCCAAAACCTCAGAAAGGAACAACATATTAGTATTTTATCAAAGGTAGTATCATAATTAAAACAAATAATGTCAGAAGAGGATAAATTTATCATTCATGGAAGATAGGAAAATATGAGTTGTCCATAAGTCATGATAGAATGACATGAGATACTAAATGGAAAAACATGTTCTATGGAACAATTGTGTGAAATAACAAGAAATTAATAATGATTCACGTAGTATAATAATATGAATATATAAATATATAATCCAATTGAATCATAATTTAATAATGAATAATGGTACAAACATAAGAATACAAAATCTACTGAACAACGCTTGTTTCATCAGTTTCACAATCAAGGTGATCAAAGATTCACACATATCACTCAAACAATAATAATTTGAAAAAAAACATCTATCATATTATTAAAACAATAAACATATGAAAACAATATTCCCAAATCTCATTCATGGAATATTTATTTATCTCACATGATATGAAACACGAAAAAATGAATTATAAATGATATTCGGCCAACCCAATCATCTTTCTTATATTTGAGGCCCAAATATTTTTTTTCTTAAAATATTTAAAAACCATTGAAAAGAATTTTTTTTAAAATACAAATAAAAGTAATTAACATATCATAAATAATCCATGTAAATAAAATGGGTTTCATAAAACATATAAATTGAATATAATTACATTTTGAATTTAATCATTTTATAATTAAAAATTAATCACAACAAATAACCACACGATTAATGAAAACACAGGGTAAAAAATAAAAAATAACTCAAATAATGATATATAATTTGAGAATAATGAAAAAAAAATCTTGAAATAATATTTTATTCATCAATTTAAAATAAATAAATACAGGTCTCTTTAAAAAATATTCATTATTATTATGAAAATTGAAATAAAAACTTTTCATTGGAATTTATTTAGATCAAAAAACAATAAATCACCAAAAATTAATAGAGAAAATAATATAAAATGTGAAATATGGTCAACAAAGATTAATTAAAATCAATAATAGAACTTATAACATAAAGGAAGAAGTTTGGGTTACCACACCCCTTATGTGTTTAGTAAATTTTTTTTTCAATTGTCATAGGATTCTTGGATATTAAATTATTTTATATATCCAATGCATAAATTAATGGGGTATTCTGAAATTAATTATTGGGTGGTATATAAAAAATGATATTAATATGTTGGATCAATAAACTATAATAAGGCCAAATATTGAAAACAAAGATGTAAAACCCTTGTAATTTTTTTATCTTTCAATTTTTTATCCATGAAAGGAAAAACTAGAGTGGTATTTTTATATCCAATATGTTAAATTAAAATAATGATGAAAATAATTTAATACTAAATATATACACCACTTGTATAGAATAAGTGACAAATATAATTCAAATCTCAATGATTATGAATTTTCATAAAGATAAACTTATTCCTTAACAAAGGATCCATTAAAAACCCCATGAAATGGAGATGGAATTATATTAGAGTTATAATCCAATGAATAATTTTAATTAATGATATTATGTATTTAATAGGTCCTATTATAAAAATTTAAAATAAATAATTTTCATAATATAAAATGCATCTCAAAAAACGAAATCTTGAGATTAAAACCTTAAATTGTTCCTCATTTGTTTCGTGCATGTGCCTAACTTCATTGGAGATATGATGATATCATGGAGATATCCTTGTAATTGAAGGCCACATACTAACATTATGAGATACATGGATTCATGATAAAAAAAATAATTCTATTAGATTCTTGTTGGAATGGTTTAATGGGATAAAAAAGAATCAAATTTTTATCCATGAAGGGGTGGAAGTTATCCACTTTTATAAGAGAATAAAATGAAACTTTTGGGAATTACTCTTATACTTAAATGATATAATTATAATTTTCCATCTAAAATGACACCAAAATTTTATAATAATTTAGTTTTTTGTGGTATTGGTTTGATAAATCTTCATACATGACATTCCACAAATGTTTTAAATATGTTTTAATGTTTTATCTTAGGTTGTTATATTTTTACATTTTCATTTTTACCTTTATAACTAGATTTCAAATATTTTTTTTATTTTATTTTGAAAATATAAGATAACTCCCATTACCAATTTTTTATCTCTATTTATTCTAATTATATTTCTAATTACGTTGAAATTTACTTTCAAATTAAAATGTATAATTTATAAAATATAGTTTTCTGTAGAAAAATAAGTGTTAACCATTAGGTGTTCTTAATCATATTTAGAATTGATTAAAAACAACATGAATGACAATATATTTATATATGTGTAAAAATATCATATTATATTCATCATTAAAATGATATCAATTATATTGATTTGAGAAATAATTAATTATGTTTACAAAATTATTTCTTGAAAAAAAGATTTTACAATTACCCCAGTAATTAAATATAATCTATCCTTAATCATAAAAAATAAAGTGGAACATTATAACTAATAAATACATTTTGTTCTAAAATTATAAATTCCTTATTTTATATTTAAATTCCATAAGTGGTAATGTTTAATTTTTATTATAAGCATTTAAATAATGTATTTATTGTGAAATATTAATTGAGATTCAGAAAAAATAAAACCGTGTTTTATAAATTTGACCTTATATTTTTAACGATATATAATATTTATTGAATATTTATTTTTGATATTAAAATTTATTATTAAACAATTATGTCATTCTTGTGTTATAAAAGAGACAATATTTAGTAAAATTGGTAATTTTTCTATTTATCGAAAAACCAATTATATCAAAAAAGCTCAAAAATTATTCTTCAACTAATATTTACATTCAATATCAAAAAAATAAAAGTTTATTTTTCCAAATTAAATTTCTTTAATTTTATATTTTATCTTCTAAATTAAATGATAAATTAATATGAAAGACTATTTTAGATGGAAAATAATTATTTTAAAATACTTTTTTTCTTAATCATATTTTTCATAAAACACAAATAAATATAGAATAAGTAATTAAATATTATATTTTATATAATCCATTATTTAACAATAATCTACATATATTTCTTATATAAAAATATAGTACATTATAAGATAGATTCTTATATACAATTAAGAAGCAAGTAAACATATATAAACTAAAATATAAAAATATAAACATTTTTATTTTTATATATTTCATAATTCTTTACTTTTATACATGACTACTAGTTTTACATCTTGGTATTATTGGTTTAAACATACCATAGTTTAATTTTACATTTTTTGTTGTATGTTGAGCATGCTATAGAATATATTTGACATAATTAGAGGAAAAAATATATTAAAATATTAGGTCATTATAAATTTTCTCTCTTAAGCCTGAACATTATAATTACACCTGGATGAAACAAAATACTAACATGATGTGACCTACTGTGTCCCTTATCAAATTAGTGCATAAAATGGGTGTTCCTCCCCATATCTGCTTCTAATTGGGCAAATATTTTTGAGTAGTGCAAAAAAGGCATAACATAAATGGAGGCCATATGTTAATGAAAATGAGAAAAAACCAGGAATCTATAACAATTTTAAATAATAATATTTTCTAGAATGACACAAGTTGTAATAACTAAAAGATAAATTAATAATACCTACAGATATATCTAGTCATAAATTTTTAGTACCAAGACAATATATATATTATAAAAACAAGGAATATATGGACATTAGTGTTGTAACAACCAATATCAAAATGGGAATGGAACTGCCTCAAACCTATGAATACAAAATTGTATACAACTAGAATCCACCACCACTGAGGAAAATTAAAAATCATCTATGCCAATTCAATATATACCATGATCACATTTGAACAGTACGTCAACTTCACTTTCATAACATCTATGGTTCAGAAGGCTCATGAATGGGTGATTATAATTTTACCAAAAAATATCCCCTAGATGAAGGAAGAGAGAAAAATTTATAAACCACCTCTATCACTACCTGACCCTAGCCAGGGCTTGAGTGGTTACGATCCCAAGCTGTTTTATTTAGTATAGGGGGAAGTGGCAAGCGCTGAAGGCATGAATAACTTAAGGTGGCCTTTTCTTATGTACATATAGACACACACACACACATAGCCTTATTAATGCATAAGAGAAGAGGTAATGTGTCAAAGATGCCACACTACTATAAAGTAAACCAAACATGCATGAAACCCTAAAGAGTAAAAAAGTACGATAGTGTAAACTAAAAAGTAGAGGAAGAAAATACACAACCAACCAGAAATCTGTCCCAACCTGAGAAAAAATAGAAAAGTAAATAGCTGAAAGGTGACCCAACATCTGAATTCCATCTAAAACCATCATATACAGTCCAAGACCCCAATATGTCTAAGCTCCTTTAAAGTCATGGGTGATCATTCCATCATCTCCATAAGGCATGATATATGCGGAAAAATACAATGCATGGGTGATTATAAAGAAATCTAGTAGGATACCCCAAAAACTAAAGGGTGGGGGTAGTAATTGATAAAATAGTAAGATAATGATAATATATAGATTAAGGTATAATAAAAGAGTACTACTCAACCCAGAAATGTTTGAAAGTAACCTTGTCCAACTACAAGGGGATAAAAAAGTTGAGTAGATGAACTACCTATCAAATCTTTGCCACATATAATAGGAGAGTAAACTCACCCAAACATGGGAGGCTAAATGCAGAATTCATGTGGAGTACCCTACGCCTATTTTCCTCTCTTAGGTAGAGAAACCAAATACAATGTGTGGATATAGAATAATATATATATATATATAATCTATGTCAAAGAATACCAAACAAAATTATAGGTGGATCACCATATCAAAGCTTAGAATAGGATAAAGAGCAGATAATAGTTAAAAAATATCATAAATGATTCCCAACATCTCACACGTCTTCCCAAAATGTAATCACCGATGTCAAACCTCACCTTAACCCTGTTTCACACAGTCAAGGGAAATAATCTCTAGGTAGATGTACCATACGCATGTAAAACAAGACCGTTCAACTCTGATGTTCTAGGATCCATTCCCAACCCAGATAGAGGGTACCGATGTAGTTCATCAAGTACCCATTCCCTGATACCATAGGAGGGTGCTGCTCGGAAGTATGATGACCCATTTCCATCCCTGATGGATGGTTCCACTATAAGTAATTAGGCACCCATTCCATGATAACATATTAGGGTTCCACCTAGAAGGATGTGGTCCCAATCCCATCATGGTTAGAGGGATCCACTATAATCTATTGAGGACCCATGATCTACTCCACATGAGGGCTCCACTATAAAGGTTTATGGTTATCCTACAAGATCAATTCCACCGTCAAGAATCAGATATGTAATCCCCATTCTCATAACATTTTACATCATATCTTAAAGTCCACATAGAGAGGAAACTATTTCATTCTATGTATAAAAAAACATATGCTAGGATACTCATGGGTCAATATCTAAGTTCCAATGTAGGAGATATGGAGGGTTGAGGTTTCCAAAAAAAGGGTCTACAGGAGCATGATGTGTGAGGGGACCAACATGGCATGTGATCTCACTCCACCCTAGCTATTTCCCAAGCTGACACACAACTCCATCCTTAGTATTAGTATATGTAATTTTGGAGGATTACACAACAATTCCATTCTAACTAGGACCTGATCTATGTCCTTCTCATTGTGTTAATATTTCGAACCCCATATCTGTGTACCAAACCCTGTGTCTAGGTACCATTCCCTATGTCCACATACTCGGGTACACAACCATGTACCGAACCACATACTTTTAAACAAATTACTAACCATGTGATTCATCAAAGGTTTTCTTCAACTAGGAAGTGTAAACCTGACATGTTGGAGGACTACCCACTATTACACCATTAAAGTTTATGAAATAATCACCACTACAACTAAGGGGGATATACATCATCTGTTCATCTCTGCACACAACGTGTAGTTTTTATTTTTATAGGAATCCAAAATCCAACCTTTCACTTTAATTAATATCAATTAATGAATATTTACATTGAATCGACCATAAAATGAAGGATCTAGTAGAAAAGTAGGAACCAGAACCGTAATTCTATAGAAATTGGTTTTGGTGGACCTTCGGGGCTTTGTCATGAGAACCACATGCCACTGATCCTTCGGAGATTGATTTATTGATCTTAAACCATTATAATGATAATCCATCCCCCAAAATATTCCCATATAAAGCCATATCTCATCAATTCATTCCTTAATGATTAGTCTATCAAAGTTCTTTTGGTCTGATTAGGCTTAATAGTACTCAAAAAAGTCGAACAAGGACCATCAGGTCCAATTATTGAAGAATGTGATGCATCAGGGGAGAACATAACTATAAGATTTGTAATTGATTATTCTTAAAAAATTATTATCTATTGTTTAATAATGGTGATCCTAGGATTGGAAACAAAGAAATTAATTAAATTTCAGTACTTGCACATAGGCAATGGCTAAAAAAGTTTGCAGGTCAAAGAATACTAATAGATCTACTCAACTATTTAATCATAGATAATAATTACAACAAATTATTAGTCATAACTCAATTATGGATTGATCTTCAATGAATAATTCACTAACCAATGATTTGGGATGATTAGTTTAATTCACTGCATCCAGATATGCTATGATATAGGGTTTCATCATTGCCCGATGTGATACACCATCAGAGGTGATAGATAGATCTTTTGAATTGTCCCAGGGTTTGTGAATATAACCCTAGAATATTCAGAATAGTGATATTCTTATATATTTATCCATTTCATAGAAATAAATTAATTAACTACTTTAATAATTAATTAACTCACTTAACATACTACCAATGATATAGGAGTCAGAACTCCCCACGTTGACTAATTTTTTGTCACACATAGTGTAAAAAATACATCGCAAACTCAACCGTGGAGGTGGATT